>CM060950.1:193977275-194374775 GCA_030765055.1 Mantis religiosa
CCAACACACACACACCTACACACACACACCAACACACACACACACCAACACACACACACACACCAACACACACACCAACACACACACCAACACACACACCAACACACACACACCAACACACACACCAACACACACACACACACCAACACACACACACCAACACACACACACACCAACACACACACACACACCAACACCAACACACACACACCAACACACACCAACACCAACACCAACACACACCAACACCAACACACACCAACACCCACACCAACACACACCAACACCAACACACACCAACACCGACACCAACACACACCAACACCGACACCAACACACACCAACACCGACACCAACTTACTCCAACACCAACACACACACCAACACACTCCAACACCAACACACACACCAACACACTCACCAACACACTCACCAACACCAACACCAACACACACACCAACACCAACACACACACCAACACCAAGACACACACCAACACCAACACACACACCAACACCAACACACACACCAACACACACACACACACCAACACACACACACACACCAACACCAACACACACACACCAACACCAACACCCACACACCAACACCAACACACACCAACACCAACAAACACACACACACCAACACCAACACACACACACCAACACCAACACACACACACACCAACACCAACACACACACCAACACCAACACACACACCAACACCAACACACACACACCAACACCAACACACACACGCACACCAACACCAACACACACCAACACCAACACACACACACACCAACACCAACACACACACCAACACCAACACACACACCAACACCAACACACACACACTCCAACACCAACACACACACACACCAACACCAACACACACACACCAACACCAACACACACACACCAACACACACACACCAACACCAACACACACACACCAACACCAACACACACACACCAACACCCACACACCAACACCAACACACACACACACCAACACCAACACACAGACCAACACCAACACACACACCAACACCAACACACACACCAACACCAACACACACACCAACACACACACACCAACACACACACCAACACACACACCAACACACACACCAACACACACACACCAACACACACACCAACACACACACCAACACACACACACCAACACACACACAACAACACACACACCAACACACACACACCAACACACACACCAACACACACACACCAACACACACACACACCAACACACACACAAACACCCACACACACCAACACACACACCAACACGCACACACACCAACACACACACCAACACGCACACACACCAACACACACACCAACACGCACACACACCAACACACACACCAACACGCACACACACCAACACACACACCAACACGCACACACACCAACACACACACACCAACACGCACACACACCAACACACACACCAACACGCACACACACCAAAACACACACCAACACGCACACACACCAACACGCACACACACCAACACACACCAACACGCACACACACCAACAAACACACCAACACGCACACACACCAACACACACACCAACACGCACACACACCAACACGCACACACACCAACACGCACACACACCAACACACACACCAACACACACACACACCAACACGCACACACACCAACACACACACCAACACGCACACACACCAACACACACACCAACACGCACACACACCAACACACACACCAACACGCACACACACCAACACACACCAACACGCACACACACCAACACACACACCAACACGCACACACCAACACGCGCACACACCAACACGCACACACCAACACACACACCAACACGCACACACCAACACGCACACACCAACACGCACACACCAACACGCACACACCAACACACACACCAACACGCACACACCAACACACACACCAACACGCACACACCAACACACACACCAACACGCACACACCAACACACACACCAACACGCACACACCAACACACACACCAACACGCACACACCAACACACAAACCAACAGCACACACCAACAGCACACACCAACACACACACCAACACGCACACACCAACACACACACCAACACGCACACCCCAACACACACACCAACACGCACACACCAACACACACACCAACACGCACACACCAACACACACACCAACACGCACAAACCAACACACACAACAACACGCACACACCAACACACACACCAACACGCACACACCAACACACACCAACAGACACACCAACACGCACACACAAACACACACCACAACACGCACACACCAACACACACACCAACACGCGCACACCAACACACACACCAACACGCGCACACCAACACACACACCAACACGCACACACCAACACACACACCAACACGCACACACCAACACACACACCAACACGCACACACCAACACACACACCAACACCCACACACCAACACGCACACACCAACACACACACCAACACGCACACACCAACACACACACCAACACGCACACACCAACACACACACCAACACGCACACACCAACACACACACCAACACGCACACACCAACACACACACCAACACGCACACACCAACACGCACACACCAACACACACCAACATGCACACACCAACACACACCAACACGCACACACCAACACACACCAACACGCACACACCAACACACACCAACACGCACACACCAACACACACCAACACGCACACACCAACACGCACACACCAACACACACCAACACGCACACACCAACACACACCAACACGCACACACCAACACACACCAACACACACCAACACGCACACACCAACACACACCAACACGCACACACCAACACACACCAACACGCACACACCAACACGCACACACCAACACACACCAACACGCACACACCAACACACACCAACACACACCAACACGCACACACCAACACACACCAACACGCACACACCAACACACACCAACACGCACACACCAACACACACCAACACACACCAACACACACCAACACGCACACACCAACACACACCAACACACACCAACACACACACACCAACACACACCAACACACACACACCAACACACACCAACACACACACACCAACACACACCAACACACACACACCAACACACACCAACACACACACACCAACACACACACACCAACACACACACACACCAACACACACACACCAACACACACCAACACACACACACACCAACACACACCAACACACACACACACACCAACACACACCAACACACACACACCAACACACACAAACACACACACACCAACACACACCAACACACACACACCAACACACACACACCAACACACACCAACACACACACCAACACACACCAACACACACACCAACACACACCAACACACACACACCAACACACACCAACACACACCAACACACACACACCAACACACACACCAACACACACCAACACACACACCAACACACACCAACACACACACACCAACACACACACACACACCAACACACACCAACACACACACACCAACACACACCAACACACACACACCAACACACACCAACACACACACACCAACACACACACACCAACACACACACACCAACACACACACCAACACACACCAACACACACACCAACACACACACCAACACACACCAACACACACACACCAACACACACACACACCAACACACACTCACACACACACCAACACACACACACACCAACACACACACACACACACACCAACACACACACACACCAACACACACACACCAACACACACACACACCAACACACACACACCAACACACACACACACCAACACACACACACACCAACACACCAACACACACACACACCAACACACACACACCAACACACACACACACCAACACACACACACCAACACACACACACCAACACACACACACACCAACACACACACACACCAACACACACACACACCAACACACACACACACCAACACACACACACACACCAACACACGCACACCAACACACACACACACACCAACACACACACACACACCAACACACACACACACACCAACACACACACACCAACACACACACACACACCAACACACACACACACACACCAACACACACACACCAACACACACACACACACCAACACACACACACACCAACACACACACACCAACACACACACACACACCAACACACACACACCCCAACACACACACACCCCAACACACACACACCCCAACACACACACACCCCAACACACACACACCCCAACACACACACCAACACACACCAACACACACCAACACACACCAACACACACCAACACACACCAACACACCAACACACACGCACACCAACACACACGCACACCAACACACACGCACACCAACACACGCACACCAACACACGCACACCAACACACGCACACCAACACACGCACACCAACACACGCACACCAACACACGCACACCAACACACACGCACACCAACACACACGCACACCAACACACACACACACCAACACACACACACACCAACACACACACACCAACACACACACACCAACACACACACCAACACACACACACCAACACACGCACACCAACACACACACACCAACACACTCACCAACACACACACACACTGAAGTTTTGGATTTCTCTATTTGTGGGGAAGATGTCCACATTATCATGTCATCTGCAAAAACTGCTGTCTTTATTTCTGTGTTTGATACAGCTGCAAGAAGATCATTGATGTAGATGTTGAACAAGGTTGTACTGAGTACTGCACCTTGTGTTAGGCCCATTTTTATTTGTCAGAATTTGGATATGCTGCCATCATGTGCTGTCATCAGAAATAAGAGGAAATGCTATTTCATCGCTTAAGCTGGCCTGTCATGGCATACAAGTGTTCCACAATTGGTGCTTGTGAGAAAAGCCGGCCAGGTCCGATGGACCCATTAACCAAAGATAGGTGTGGCCCTCCAGACATACAGGGGGGTTAAAGTGAGTGGATGATGTAACCATCATTACAAGCAAAAAATTGGTGTCCACTTAAAAAACGGTTACATTTATGCTACTTAAAAAAAAAAATTTAGAAATATTAGATATAAACATATTGATAAATTGGCCATGGCAGACCGGTATTAGTCATTTAACCAAGAAATAAATCCAGAAGTTAAATTATTAAAGCAATTAAATGGTCCAATAGATTTAATGGTTTGGGAGAAAATATTTAAAAAAAATAGAAATTGCATAATGAATTTTGAAATACTGCCAATTGATTCTGATTTTAGGTTTGTTTCATTTTCAGAGTTTGGTAATGAATACAAATATTATACGACACCTAACAGCAGTAACGATGGCCACGGCATCTGGGGCGGGGGGGGGGGGGGTGGCGCACGCGACTAAAAATGAAAATTATTTCTTTGCAAAACTAGTCTCTTGAATTCTGAGGAATTTTC
Organism: Mantis religiosa; assembly: GCA_030765055.1. Taxonomy (NCBI): domain Eukaryota; kingdom Metazoa; phylum Arthropoda; class Insecta; order Mantodea; family Mantidae; genus Mantis; species Mantis religiosa. Next base: position 193,982,832 of record CM060950.1, read on the forward strand.
CTCAATTTTCTTAAAAAGATGAGTGAAGTTTGTGACATTATTAAATTTTATGTAATATTTGTTTCATCACTATTTGTTAGGCCACGCCGTAGCTCAGTGGTTAGACCGCTTGGCTCTCACCAAGGTGGCCTGGGTTCAATCCCAGGCGACCGCAAAGTGAGATTTGTGGTGGACAAAACGGCGCTGGGGTGGGTTTTCTCCAGGACCTCCGGTTTCCCCCGCCATTTCATTCCACCGGTGCTCCATCTTCATCTCATGTATCATCAGTGTCACCGCCTGCAGTGCCGTATGTAGTAAAAGTGGGCGTTAAACACTACACACACATTTCACTATTTGTTAGCTTCTGCTTTTTATGTAGAACCTATAATTTATAAAAATAACGATTTTAGAAGCAGCCTTTTAGCTGGTGCACTTTACACGTGTTTTGCAGTTTTCTTCTGAACTGCAAGCCAATGGGCTTTACTGTAAGTTTGTTTTTCTTATTCTGTAACTTAAGGATACAAACATAGAACAATGCAATACTGAGCACGTCAGAAATGGAAGTGCACTGCTGCAGTGATTACAGTCCAAAAGTTCAGAAACACTTAAGAGCAAACTTATGCACATTTTCCATTGAACTGGAAAACATCCAACATGTTAAAAAGTTAACAGTGAACTATATGCATCATTTACTTGTTTTGTCAAAATTCATTACGCGATATTTATTTTTTAAAATAAACATTTTTCCCACACTATTAAATCTATGGGAACATTTAATTGTTTTAATAATTTAACTTCGGGATTTATTTCATGGTTAAATGAGCACAAATGATCTGCTACAGCCAATTTATCAGTTTGTTTATATTTAATGTTACGAAAATGTTCTTTCTTTCTGGTTTCCAAACTACAATTCATCTTTCCAATATAAACCTAATGATAATCTAAACAATCAAATTGATAAATAGCAGCTTTTTATTATTAGGAATTTTATCTTTTTTAGAAAAATGTAGTAAATGTTTAATACTATATTTATTTTGAGGAACTAAAGTTATACCAACTTCTCTAAAAAAAATTGAAAATGTTTATTAACCCAAAGATGGTAAGTAAATTTTTTAAATTTATAATCATCTTTTATTTTTTTAAAGAGTAGAAATATCATTAACAGTTTTCTGATATTTAAATTTTTCAATCTTATTTTGTATAAAATCTTTATTAAACCCATTATTTAAAGCAGTATTAATAATATGTTTATATTCTTTATTACATTCGTCTTTATTCAGGGGTATATTTATGAATCTATAAATCAAACTACTAAAAACAGCAAATTTATGTGAAAAAGTGTTAAAACTTTTATTTTTTATGTAATTATCAATATGAGTAGATTTCCTATAAATAACAAAATCTAATTTGTTATTATTTCTTATTATCTAAATTTACTTACCATCGTTGGGTTAATAAACATTTTTAATTTTTTTTTTAAAGAAGTTGGTATAACTTTAGTTCCTCAAAATAAATGGTATTAAAAATTTACTCCATTTTTTCTAAAAAAAGAAAGATAAAATTCCTAATAATAAAAAATCTGGTATTTATCAATTTAATTGCTTAGATTGTGATCAGGTTTATATCGGAAAAACAAAACGTAATTTGGAAACCAGAACGAAAGACATTTTCGTAACATTAAGTATAAACAAACAGATAAATCGGCCGAAGCAGATCATTTTTGGTCATTTAACCATGAAATAAATCCTGAAGTTAAATTATTAAAACAATTAAATGTTCCCATAGATTTAATAGTGTGGGAAAAATGTTTATTTTAAAAAATAAACATAGCGTAATGATTAAATTTTAGATGAATCGTATTTTTTACACATCTGCTTCACTTTCGTACCTATTTTGAGGACATGTTTCGCAAATCATCGTTTGCATCTACGGCTCTTATGCGACTGAAGCTTGATCCAGCGGTGTGGGTAATTCTGGGATTGCTGCTGCCATCTGTTGATTTAGTGATGAACTTAAATGTGGGATTCTCTTCTGGCAGGATTTCAAAGTTCATTAGTTGGTTTTTATGTTTTTCTATGTATATCCTCTCCCATATGACGAGTTCACTATGTTTTTGTCCGTATTTTAGTAATTCTGTGCTATCTTCAATTTCATGATTTTCAGACCAGAAATGAGCTGCTATTGCGGACTTATCAATATTTTTGTATCTTAAGTGCCTGAAGTGTTCTTTCTTTCTAGTGCCTATGTTTCTTTTTGTCCTCCCTATGTAAATTTTTTTTTCACAGTCTTTACACTTAATCTTGTAAATGCCTGACTTTTCCTCTGGTTTTATCTTATCAGTATTATTACTGTGAAGTAGGTTTTTAATGTTGTAATTGTTTTTTGGTGCCAATCTTATATTGTATTTCTTGAATATTTTTTGGAACTTTTTTGTGGCCCAGGGGTGGTAAGTAAATTTAGCAAATCTAATTTCTTGTTTTATTGGTGTGAGAGCTGTGATCTGTTTTAATCTCTTTTGAAGTTTGAATAATTTTAGTTTTTTATCTACAAGGTTTTTTCCATATCCATTTTTAATTGCAGTTTTTAAGCTTTGATGGTATTCGTTTTGATATTCTTGCTGGCTGAGAGGTAGATTTACTAATCTGTGTGTGAGACTGTTGATGGTTGCATGTTTGTGTGGAATTGGGTTGAAACTATTTGCTTTGATGTAATTATCTGTGTGTGTTGCTTTTCTATGGATGCCAAATTCTAGTTTTTCATTGCTTTTTTTGATTTTAAGGTCTAAAAAAGGTAGAGTACAGTCCTCTTCAGTTTCCACTGAGAATTGTATGCTGGGTTCTTGCAGGTTGAGTAGTTTCAAAGCATCATCTATTTGTTTGTAGGGCACTATTGCAAAGATGTCGTCTACGTATCTGTACCATGTTTTAAACATATGAGGGAAGGCTTTAGTTATATGTGTTTCGAACAAGCTCATGTATAGATTGGCCAAAAATGGTGATAGCGGGCTTCCCATAGCTAGTCCTGAAATTTGTTTGTAATATTTTCCATCGAAGACAAAATAATTTTGATGTATACATAATTCAGTCATTGCCAAATATTCTTCTATTGCATTGGCATCTAGGTTTATAGAATTTAGCCATTTTTTCAGTTGAATCAAAAGTTTGTCTAATGGAATGCTAGGGAAGAGGGAGCGGACATCAAAGGATACTAAAGTGTCATGAGGTTTTAGTTTAAGATTTTGAATTTTTTCTACCAGGTCTAAAGGGTTTTTTATACTCAGAGTATGGAATTATGGAAAGGACTGAAATTTTTTGGATAGCCATTTTGCCAGAAGGTAAGTAGGAGTGTTTATATTATTTACAATGGTTTTTGATTTTAAGGTCTAAAAAAGGTAGAGTACAGTCCTCTTCAGTTTCCACTGTGAATTGTATGCTGGGTTCTTGCAGGTTGAGTAGCTTCAAAGCATCATCTATATTATATTATATTGGAAAATATTATAAACAAATTTCAGGACTAGCTATGGGAAGCCCGCTATCACCATTTTTGGCCAATCTATACATGAGCTTGTTCGAAACACATATAACTAAAGCCTTCCCTCATATGTTTAAAACATGGTACAGATACGTAGACGACATCTTTGCAATAGTGCCCTACAAACAAATAGATGATGCTTTGAAACTACTCAACCTGCAAGAACCCAGCATACAATTCTCAGTGGAAACTGAAGAGGACTGTACTCTACCTTTTTTAGACCTTAAAATCAAAAAAAGCAATGAAAAACTAGAATTTGGCATCCATAGAAAAGCAACACACACAGATAATTACATCAAAGCAAATAGTTTCAACCCAATTCCACACAAACATGCAACCATCAACAGTCTCACACACAGATTAGTAAATCTACCTCTCAGCCAGCAAGAATATCAAAACGAATACCATCAAAGCTTAAAAACTGCAATTAAAAATGGATATGGAAAAAACCTTGTAGATAAAAAACTAAAATTATTCAAACTTCAAAAGAGATTAAAACAGATCACAGCTCTCACACCAATAAAACAAGAAATTAGATTTGCTAAATTTACTTACCACCCCTGGGCCACAAAAAAGTTCCAAAAAATATTCAAGAAATACAATATAAGATTGGCACCAAAAAACAATTACAACATTAAAAACCTACTTCACAGTAATAATACTGATAAGATAACACCAGAGGAAAAGTCAGGCATTTACAAGATTAAGTGTAAAGACTGTGAAAAAAAATTTACATAGGGAGGACAAAAAGAAACATAGGCACTAGAAAGAAAGAACACTTCAGGCACTTAAGATACAAAAATATTGATAAGTCCGCAATAGCAGCTCATTTCTGGTCTGAAAATCATGAAATTGAAGATAGCACAGAATTACTAAAATACGGACAAAAACATAGTGAACTCGTCATATGGGAGAGGATATACATAGAAAAACATAAAAACCAACTAATGAACTTTGAAATCCTGCCAGAAGAGAATCCCACATTTAAGTTCATCACTAAATCAACAGATGGCAGCAGCAATCCCAGAATTACCCACACCGCTGGATCAAGCTTCAGTCGCATAAGAGCCGTAGATGCAAACGATGATTTGCGAAACATGTCCTCAAAATAGGTACGAAAGTGAAGCAGATGTGTAAAAAATACGACTCATCTAAAATTTAATAATTTTTCGCTTCACTGTGGTGTTCCAATACAGTTAAATCTCAATATAGCGTAATGAATTTCGAAATACCAACAGTTGATTCTATTTTTAGGTTTGTTTCGTTTTCAGATGTTGGTAATACTAAAAAATCATAAGAAAGGCATAGTAACCATTATTGTTGACAACGGAGTTTATCTGTGGACTGAGGATGCAAATGATTTGTTTGCGAAATCTACTTCCATTTGAAAAGAAGTATCAACACCAATTTGTTAAGATAAGTGAAGCCTAAGTGGCAAATATTTTTATTTGTGTAATATTTATTAGTTCACTGTAACTAGCTTCATTTTCTATGTAATTGTATCACTTGTTTATTGTTTTCCTTTGTGCAATACTGTAGACTTTGTTAAGTTTCGGCAGAAACTTTAGTGATTCTAAATTCAAAATTAGTATAAATTGAATAACAGCTTATTTCTTAGTTATAAAAACCTAAATGATTGAAACATTGAATGATTTTCTAACAAAATGCACATACTTACATTGGCTACCTGATCTGCCAAGACAGTAAGATTCTTAGTAGTCACAGTATCCTCCAAGTTGAGCTCTAGAAGGGTCAGGCCTCGTAGAAAAATCTATATACTGTATGTATCACTCTCGTTAAATACTTCATTACACAGTGCAAAAGCTAGGTTGTTATGAACATGAACCTAAAGCAGACACCAACAATAATATATTATTTATGTTTAAAGAATTAAAGAGAAGAGCAAAAATACAAACAAACTATAATTTTGTGTCGAAAAAATTACTCAATGCTCCATTTATTGCTAGTATTTACCTAATCTCTGTTTCATATAACCTTGCCCCGCTGACATGTATCACTCCGCGTACAACAACCTTCCCCCTCACCCTAATTGGCTAATGCTTTCGTGCCATAGGCCATAGGCAGTGCCATCCCATCACATTTATAACCTGCAGTAAACGTCATAATAATTGCCAGGAAGATAGATAAAATCATACAAATAAGAATATAAAGGCATGCAAGATTACAAGTTTATAATGAAACTGAGCCAGTTGAAACTGAATGAATGTGCAATGAAACTAAAACAAGTTTATAACGAAAGGCATTCGGCCTTTTCCACTGGGATTTTGTTTAAACCAGCACACATACCTTGCAAAAATGCTTGTCTTTCAGTCTTAAAAGTTGTGTCACACCATACTTTACTATTCGTGTGTCCTTTCACCCAAGTCTCGTCAAGGTAGTATATTTTGCGACTTGTATCTTGGTACAGTTTGATTGTCCTTAAATAACGTCTTCGCCACACAGCAATATCGCCCCTGGAGTGGTAAGTTTTCCTGTCTTAATTTCATGTCACGATGTCCCTACGGATCTAATACTCACACATGTAACTTCAGAGCACAGCTGTTCGACTTCTCTCACTGACAAATACAGATTCTTCTCTGTGAGTGTATTAAACACATGCATCACAATTCTTTTCTCGCCGCTTTGTAAAGGTTTTCCCTTGCGATGCTACAGCGAAAAACTGGTGGTAGACATTGCCATTATACATATAATAAGTACACGTGCAATAAATGATCAATAATATAATTTAGCTCTCGCATTCGGCACAGCACAGCTTCGAATGGTGATATATGACTAATCCAGTTCAAAACAAGGTCGTGATAAATCATATAAACAAATATGTCATCACTACCGCTGAAGCACGTGCTATTGTGCCATGTGAAAGGCAGGCTTAGAGCAAAGGAACCTCCTCTATACTTCATTTAAGAATTAACATGCATTTCAGATAAGTCAGCTCTGTTGCGTAATATATTTAATTCAGTCACGAAAATATAAATTTGACAATTCTCTTCCAACATATAAAGATATATCACCATGTTAAATAACGAACTAATTTTTACCGCACAACAGTCTACACACAACAGTAGCCAATGAGAGGTGATAAGGTCACGTGACCGTTAAGAGATACGGGGCAAGCTTACGTGAAACAAGGATTAGAACGCATTTTGTTAGGATCTTCCTAATATCATCAGCTGTTGTCGACTAATGGGCGTTGGTTTCGTTAACTCATTGGAGGCGACAGGTGCATCTGTCGGTATCTTGATGAACTTGAAGTTTGGGTTTTCATTAAAGGTAGTGTTGAAATTAAACAATTTTCTTTCATATTTCTTAATGAAGATTTTTTCCCACGTGGTTAATGCAGCTGGATCTTGGACGCTTTTTAATAAGTGGATTTCTCATTCTATATCATGATTCTCCTTCCAAAAATGGTACGCTACCGCCAATTTATCTATTCCTGATGTTCCTAAAATGTTCTTTAAGCCTGATTTTCAAGTTCCTTTTTGTTTTTCCAATGTAAAATTTGTCACAGCCTTTGCAGTTTATCCAGTGCACACCTGATGTTTTGTCTGTGGGTATCTCCTTTGTATTATGTGATTTCAAAAGGTGTTGTACGCTAAATTTGTTCTGTGGGGCCAAAGTAATATTGTGCTCTTTGAAGACTTTTTGGAAAAGGTGTGTAGCTCTGGGATGATATGTAAATTTTCTGTATGAAGTTTCATTGCTGATTGGGGAAAGAGTAGTTACTTGTTTGCATCTTTGTTGTCTTTTGAATTTATCAGTTTTCTTTTTTACCAATTCAGCACTGAATTCATTGTATTCTGCAATGTGAATGATATTATTGGATTATTGATAAGAATCAATATGATATATATATATATATATTATGATGGATGGAATATGATGGAATGATATTATTGGATTGATTTATTATAAGATGAAACGTGTTCTAGGTAAATACTAGCAATAAATGGAGCATTGAGTATTAGTTCGACTCAAAATTATATTAATTTTGTGCTTTATTGTATCATAGTCCTTACACATTGGAATAGAGAATACTTCATTCTTTTCCTCCAAAAAATTGCAGTAAACTCTCAGACTGACTTATTTTCTTTTATGTCTATCCTTTTAGAAAACAAGCACTTTCTCTCTTCCTCAGATCAATTGAATGCACGATTCTTCATTAACTCCATGTTCACAGAACACCGAACTTATACTCTTGAACATTAAGAAACAGCTGTGAGACTGCCATAGAGATTTATAAACTTGTAGGTAACTATGGTTTGTTTACCACTCTATGGGACTTAGGCATGCACAGAAGAACCTCTCTTCATTGTGTAACATTTGCTTCTTGCTGGTTCATGGCTTATCTTGGTCCAAGATGTTTTATGGTCTATAAATGTCAAAAAGTTAGACCGCCTATAATATGGACCAAATAAGTCGGAAAATAGTCTAGACCAAAGTGAATCTATGAATAGGGGCCATTAAGTTCATCTGAGGGTTATACAGTAGCGCTGAAAATTTTAGTTCTCTAGCTTCAATGCTTTCTGATTAAAGGAAACATAAGTAGCAGAAAAAACTGAATTTAAAATTTGAGTTAAAGAATTGTGACCGGTTTGAATACATTCCAGGTTCATAATCATGTACTGCATTCCTGGATTGTCATCTCTTTTGTTTAGCATAGATGGTTATTGCCAATGGAACATAGAACATGTTTTATATTAATCCTGTAATGTGTCATACTCATTTCACATAGAAACCTGACCTTACAGTGATTTCTTCCTGTGGGTTTACATCCCTCCACTTCCAGCAACACTGGTGGAATTTAGAAATTGCGTTACCACAGCCATGAACATCACAAGACATGCTTGAGAAGATATGACATGAATGGGATTATTGGCTGGATGTCTGCAGTATTACACATGGTGCTCACATCGAGTGCATCTAAGGTGAAAGAAAGACTTCAAACTTCCCTCCTTCAAGTGATTGTATGATGGTTTATTTGTACGAGGGTGGGTCAAAAAGTAATGCCTCCTATTTTTTTTTCCTTAAATAAGTTATGTGAGAACTTTGAATTTGGCACAATTTCTCAAACCTTCTTCTCCAATGCCCTGCAGTAGTAACTTCCTAAGTCAACAGGTGACAGCACTGCATCCTCTTGCAAAATGGCTGACATTGACATTCATATTAGACAGCGTTCTGAGATTGAATTTTTGACTGCAGAAGGGGAAACGCCAATTCGCATTCACGAAAGGCTAAAAAGTGTGTATGGTAATGCAATGGTGGATGTCAGCAATAGACGATGGGTTCGTCGCTGTAACGAAGCTGAAGGGCAAACACCATTGGCAGATGAAAAGCGAAGCGGCAGGACAGTGACTGCAGTAACTCTATGCAACATTCAGCGAGTCGATGACATCATTCGTGGTGATCGCTGGGTAACAGGTGAATTGTGTTGCATTACCTCCTGCAGTAAAGGCAGTGTGATGATGATTATTCAACAATGGGTTACTCAAATGTTTGTTCACATTGGGTACCAAGAATGTTAACCGCCCAAAACAAAGAAACAAGGAAAACAATAGCCTCCAAACACTGGAGGGAGAGGAGTTTCTGGAAAAAATTGTTACTGGAGATGAAACGTGGGTTCATTTTTTCTGAACCTGAAGCAAAGGGGCAGTCAATGGAATGGCATCACATGTCACCGAAGAAAAAAAAATTCAAAACTCAGCGGTCGGCAGGGAAAGTTATGGCGGCAGTGTCTGGGATGCAGAGGGTGTGCTTTGATTGATTTTTTGGAGCAGGGATGCACAATAAATTCTGTTCAATATGTCAGAACTCTCAAAAAGCTGAAAGCACGTCTTCGCCGAGTTCACCCAACAAAAATCATGGCGGATGTTCTTCTTTTGCATGACAATGCAAGACCACACACCAGCCGTTACATCACTGCAGAAATTGAGAAATTGGGATGGCAAGTCTTACCTAACACCCCATACAGCCCTGACCTGGCACCATCAGACTTCCATCTGTTCGGGCCACTTAAGGAAGCTCATCGTGGGATTCATTTTGAAGATGAGGAGGCTGTGAAAACCTCTGTGTCAATGGCTTAGGAAGCAAGACCACAATGGAATACATGCCCTAGTTAAAAGGTGGACCAAAACTGTGGAAAAGGACGCAGATTATATTGAATAGTGACAAATTAATCGTCAATGTTGTAGTTTTCAAGCTATGTAAATTGGATTCAATTTTCTTGGCAATTAAAAGAGAAAAAAAAATAGGAGGCATTACTTTTTGACCCACCCTCGTATTAAGTATTAGCAAAAATATAGCCTTTGAAATAATCTAATAATTATAGATATATCGTGTAAACTACTCTTAAAAATTTGTTAAACATCTTAATATAAATTTCTCTTTCAATCTGGATTCTAAAATTCTTACCTTCTTGAACAAGCACAGAGAAAGCTAAAACTCACCTGAGATTTAGTCTGGTTGATTCCACGACGAGTGAGATTCAACATTATCTTTAGGTTTAAGTTTGATTTATGAGTCACTATGTTTACACTCAAACTTCACTTACTTGTTATTGCATAATTGAAACGCTTTCAAGATCATTCGATCTCATCCTCAGCTGTTTGGTGACTAAATGAACCTTCCTCTTCTTCCACTACTGCGGAGCTCCGATCACTCTGCCATCTGGTGTCATGGGCACTAAGTTTTAATACTTCATTTAATGCCGGGATTTCAAAATTTATAACTTTATCACGGTTTTTGTTTATGAATATTTTTTCCCAAATATCCAATTCTATGGGTGTACTTAAAGATTTTGACAGTTTAATGTTGTGGCCAATGTTGTGGTTTTCTATCCAAAAATGGTGTGAAACTGCAGATTTTTCTGTTTGTTTCAACTTAATGTTCCTCTGGTGTGGAAGAAGAAGAAGGTTCATTTAGTCAACATAGAATTGGATATTTGGGAAAAAATATTCATAAACAAAAACCGTGATAAAGTTATAAATTTTGAAATCCCGGCATTAAATGAAGTATTAAAACTTAGTGCCCCTAACACCAGATGGCAGAGTGATCGGAGCTCCGCAGTAGTGGAAGAAGAGGAAGGTTCATTTAGTCACCAAACAGCTGAGGATGAGATCGAATGATCTTGAAAGCGTTTCAATTATGCAATAACAAGTAAGTGAAGTTTGAGTGTAAACATAGTGACTCATAAATCAAACTTAAATATGAAGAATACTTCACTGTTAATAATGCTTCTGCTTATAATATTATCTTTAGGACCATTTCCTGGTCTATTTCTGTTAATGGAGAGGTTGGAGGGGCTTGAAAAAGCGTCCTTAACATGAGCAGGAATGCCTGTTCCAACATTTCTTGACTCCAAGCACATTTTGATGCAAATAACAGGAAAAAATGTGTCAGCATTTGACGAAGGAGCTGTTCTTCCTCTGAAAAAGCCAAAAGTTGTGAATAAATACTGACATTCCTAGTCCTCTTTAAATCTAAACTTGAACATTTCCCAGATGACACAGAGCTTTAATCAATTATTTTACATACACAATATATGTAATGCTCTTATGGCAGAATCAGGCACATCATAACTAATAACATTATGTGTTTTAGTAGAAAGTTTAAGAAGAAAATGACAGTTAAAAAGAAAATCTAACTACATACCTAAATTATACTAGGGGCATTCAAAAATGATTGGCACTACAACTTTTTGTTTGTTTACAGAAACAATATATTGAACAAACTCTGATACTATTGGAAAAGTGGACTGACAACAATTTGATGAAAATAAATACTGATAAAAAAACATTTAAAATTATTAAATTATAGATGAGTCGTATTGATATATGATATATATGATGTGTAATAAATACGACTCATCTATAATTTAATAATTATTTCGCTTCACTGTGGTGTTCTAATACAGTTAAATTTCGAAACATTTCAAATATTTAGCTTAAAAAACAAAATCCCTAAATTAAATCTGCAGTTCAAGAAAACAAACCTGAAACAAACATATGAAACAAAATATTTAAGAGCAATTTTTTATTCAAAATTATCTTGGAGACATCATATTGAAGAAGTAGTAAATAAATCAACAAAAAAATTTTCAATTTTGAAAAGATTAGCTGGAGTCAAGTGGGGCAGTAATTGGGAGACAATGACCACCACGTACAAAACATTTATCAAGCCAATATTTCTTTATAATGCAGAGGTAATAATTACAGCAAACAGTTCTAACATAAATCATCTAGAAGTATGCCAAAATCAGGCCCTGCGACTAATAACCGGTGCAGCAAAATCAACTCCAATCACGGCAATGCAAGCCTTAACTCGGAACTATCTAATACATCTAACTTTAGAGGAGCAGGCACTAATACAACATGAAAAACTGTTGCGGTTAAAAGCAACAAAATGGGAGAAAAGATTACTACAACCAATCAAGATGAAAACACAAACAAGTTTTCTACACAAAGTTACAGAATTAAAAACAGATCTGAATCTTCCTAATTCTAAAGAAAACAATTTAATCAAAGAAAACCCACTGACTTTTGAACCAATTTATGTTCAATTAGATTTAGAATAAACAGTTCCAAAATCTGAAACTTTCAAACCTGTACTTAAATCACTAACATTAGAAACTGTGAACAATAGATACCCACCTGAAGAATGGTTACATATCTACACAGATGGATCTAACTTGGACAACAACTCAGGAGCAGGAATTAAGTGTGCACTGTTCTCATTCTATCAACCAGCACGATACCACACAACAAATTTTGATGCAGAAGTAACGGCTATTCATATTTCACTCCAACACCTTCTATACAGAATAGATAAATTTAAAAATGCTGTCATACTTTCTGATTCTAAAGCAGCATTATGTGCAATAAGTTCATATAAAATGAGGTCAATCCAAATTAAACAATGTCACAAAATGATCCAACAACTTCAAAAACTACAGAAAAGAATTATATTACAGTAGATACCTGCACATTGTGGAATTGCTGGAAATGAATCAGTTGATTTTCTTGCCAAAAAATGTGCAAATTTAATTCAGAACAAAAGTAAGAACTTACCCTTTACATCCATAAACAGATTAATCAAAATCAAATATAAAAACAAACAAAACCAATCAATATCTAACAAAGCCAAAGATTAAAAATGGGACATTTTAATAAAAAATCCAGAAATTATTCCAGAAATTCCACGTAAAGCTGCAGTAGCAAATTTTAGATTAGTTACAGAACATTATTATTTGGCCAAACACTTACACAAAATAGGAATTTATACATGTCCAAATTGTCCTCCGTGCAACAAAGAAGAGGAAATGACTGAAGAACATCTTCTAACCTGTGAAGCCCTACCTTCCGGACCCACTACACAGAAATATTGGAGAGCAAGAGAGCTAATGGCTTCATTGCCAAAGCCTAGCATTTGAAAACAACAACATATGTGTGTTTGGAGGAATTTAGTAACAGTGACGTCAAAATTAATATAAACAACATATATTGAACACTCATTCAGGTAACATTACAGGTATTTCCCACCAATGTCTATGTACTTGTACCATCGTTCTGGCAGCTTCCCTATTTGCATAGCAAACCATTCTTTGGGGGTATCCCGGCGCTACTGATGGACAACTGCATGAATTTTGTCTTTAGTGGTAAATGTCTTACACTGCATGACCTCTTTCATTGAGTCGAATAGAACATAGTCACTAGGAGCCAAATTGGGTGATTATAAAGGATGTGCCAGCACAGTAAACCCTAGTGTACGAATGGTGGCCATGGTCTGGCGACTGGCATGTGGTTGTGCATTGTATTGTTGAAGAGTATCATGGTCCAATTTTTTATGGTGGCATTGTTGAATGTGTCGGAGTTGTTGCAGTGAATTGCAGTACCGCTCATGTTGATGGTCATATTGGGAGGGAGCCAATCCACCAGCAGTATCTCTTTCTGATCCGGAACACAGTTGCCAGTGTTTCCGAACAAATAGTCCTGGTCGTGACTTCTTGGGACAAGGGCTCGCATAAGCTTCCACTCCATAGACCGGCATTTATTTTCATGGGTCTCAGGGGAAAACTGTAACTCATCAATGGTGACCAGTTTCGCAAAGAATTCCTCTGGATCTACACTATATTGTTGCAGCAGCTGTTGACATACCTCCACATGCTTTTGTTTCTGTGCATTTGTGAGGGTATGTATCATATATGTGTTTGGGGGAATTTAGTAACAGTGACGTCAAAATTAAATTCAGAACCTATTTGTAGTTGGTTTATTAATACTCGTCACTTGTTTATATTTATGAGTGTAGTTGGTTTGGAAAGAGATTGAAAATGGAGGCGAATGTCTTTGAAACTAGTCTCTCATAAATATAAACAAGTAAGTGACGAGTATTAATAAACCAACTACAAATAGGTTCTGAGGGTATGTATCATATTATGCATATACCTTTTTTCATCATCAAATCTTCATGGATTATGGTGCGGAGGGTTTCCCGTGACAGACCTGTTGCCTGCACTAATTCATCAAATGTGATTCACCTGTTCTCCAATATCAGGAGATATTGGGTATTGTTTGGTTTGCGTGCAGTTGCTGGAAGCCCAGTACTTTTGCATTTTTCAACACAGTCCCTTCCGTCTTTGAATTCGGACACCCAACGAAACACGAACCTGCGACTTGGTGCACTCCCCACATATGGCCACTAACCTATTGTGGATGTCTGAAGCAGTCACTCCTTCCCTCCAGAGAAACCACACGGTCCACCTTTGCCTGTGCTTGTCTGCTTCCATGTTTCACTGATGTTCACAAGTGCACTCACAAGACAGTACAATTGATGCTCCAGTGTGCCATCTATGGAAAGTAGCAACATCATCTGGTAGCAGTAGACAGTACTATCACCTATCTTCACCCATACATCGACACATACTTTAAACTGCTCTCACTTTCTTCTCGGGCAGCCAGCCAGGTGAAAAGATGATTAGATATTAACGTTTTGGGAGCGTGCATCTCTCCCATCATGAGGATATTTATAAAATGTTATAACCAAAAATGAAATACTGGATATAACAGCTATAAACAAAGACAAAACACTATCAAAATTTACATTACTGAACAAAAGCCTGTTTTCAGTAAATTAAATGCCAGCTCAGGAGATGGCGTGAGTATAGAAAATTGTCAACGAAACATAACTGCTTAACTTGATTATCAAGCTGTATTGATCTTTGCTTCTTAATTCGATGGATTTCCATTTTTAAGGCCAGTTTCCAAGAGGTGCTGAACCGAAATCCCGCATCACGATTAAGCGTGCTCCTTTCAGAGGAAATCGCCAAAGCCTCCTTAATTCTTCGCTCCCAGTAACTGTTGCATTTTGCCAAGATGGTTGTCTCCCGAAAATTGGCTCTATGGTGGTTATCAAAACAATGCTCTGCCAGCCCAGGCTTCTCAGTTTGCATTAAACGAATGCTCCGTTCATGTTCGATTATTCTAGTAGCGATGGTCCTTCCAGTTTGTCCTATATACGGTATCCCACATTCACAGGGAATGTGGTACACTCCCGGAACTTGGAAGTCCAGTTTGTCTTTCAGTGGTCTCAACAGATGCTTAATCTTCGGAGGTGGCTTGTGGATGGTCCTGATGTTGTATTTGGCGAGAATGCTGCTGATTCTACCGGAAAGATTGCTGGTAAACGGGATGCAGGCTGTAGCGGTAGGCTTATCTGATGCTTGCTGTATTACAGGTTTCCCTTTCCTAGCTTTGGAGATCGAGGCTTCAACGTCATATTCAGAGTAGCCGTTTTGATGGAAAGTGAGTCTCAGGTGCTGTAATTCTTGTTTTAAGTGGCTGGGATCAGAGATAGACAAAGCTCTGCGGGCTAGTGTATTGAGAACTCCCAGTCATTGAGACATATGATGGAAACTATGTGCGTTCAGATAGAAATCGGTGTGTGTACGATGTGGGACACCGTATATAGGACAAACCAGAAGGACCATCACTACTAGAATAATCGAACATGAACGGAGCATTCGTTTAATGCAACCTGAGAAGTCTGGGCTGGCAGAGCATTGTTTTCATAATGACCATAGAGCCAATTTTCGGGAGACAGCCATCTTGGCAAAATGCAACAGTTACTGGGAGCGAAGCGTTAAGGAGGCTTTGGCAATTTCCTCCGAAAGGAGCACGCTTAATCATGATGCTGGATTTCAGTACAGCTCCTTTTGGAAACTGGCCTTAAAAATGGAAATCTGTTGAATTAAGAAGCAAAGATCAATACAGCTTGATAATCAAGTTAAGTAGTTACGTTTCTTTGACACAATTTTCTATACTCACGCCATCTCCTGACCTGGAATTTAATTTACTGAAAAGTCTTTTGTTCAGTAATGTGAATTTTGATAGTGTTTTGTCTTTGTTTATAGTTTTGTTATATCCAGTATTTCATTTGTGGTTATAGCATTTTATAAATATCCTGATGATGGGAGAGATGCACACTCCCGGAATGTTGATATCTAATCATCTTTTCACCTGGCTGGCTGACCGAGAAGAAAGTGGGCGTATTCGTCGCCAAGAAAGCTTCAGGTCTTATTTTAAACTGCTAATTTGCAGGAGTTATAGTTGGAATGCCAATCATTATTGAACAAACTAAATATACTACCTCTGTTCCAAGATAAGTTGAATTTTGTTAGCAAGTACTTTATTGACAAAAAGCAACACAGAAAGGAATATACTTATAACACTAATAAACCTTAACAAGCTGATGGTATTGACACGACTCACAACTGCACCTATTCTCTCAACACTTTATAAGCCATCACAAGGTAATACGACTATTTCAGGATCACACTGTAGAACTAGAGGTAAACACTCCTGCCATTGCATTTCCAATGTGAGGCAGTTTATAAAAGTTCTTTTATGAACCTTGATGCATTCAACTATAACTTGTGGCAGGGTCAGGAAAACATTGTTCAATGTTTCAGCAGGTGGGTCATTGAAGGCTTTTTGAACAGCAGTAACAAGTTGATCTACTGTGGATGTTGCTCTTGATATTGGAGAGGCTGATTGACATGGAAGAAGCTGAAATCAAGGACTAGTTGGAGGCTGACAGTACAATAATTGTACAGTTAGACCAATGTTAGAAGCAGTTACTTTGAACTCTGACATGATAGAACAAAAAATGCATGTATGTTCTGTGAAAGAACAATTAATTTCCAATTTAACCTAATAGAGGTTAACTATAAAGCCTGGGCCTTAAAGTACTTACACGTTGTAAGTCGCCATTAAGGTAGTTGTCTCATGTGTTTATGAGAACTCCTAAGTGGTTTACTGGGAAATACTCGAGTCAGTTGGAGAATTTAATGTCATATCGGCATGCTGGCCAAAGTAGCTCAATGGTTAGAGTAGCTGGATGGAGACCAGAAGATCCGAGGTTCAAATCCCGGCTATGGCATTGAATTTTTCAGTCTGACTTTACCTTTCAATACTTCAGCCTACACATGGCCAGTGTGAAAGAACAATTAATTTCCTTATTATTATAATTTGATAAGGTAGACAAACAACCCATTAAAATAATTATGATTAGTTCACTGATACCTTAAAGGAGAATATTAAACTAAATTTGCTGCCAGCTGTTCTCTTAAGTTAATTTTAAAGAGCTCATACCTGTTTCTGGACTGAAACACATGAGGAACAGACGTGAAACCAAATTTGGAGATTTAATCCTTTTCCACATTAAGAGTTTACATAATCCTTCAGCTGCTGCTGTGCGTATGCTCAATGACTGAATCAGAGAGTAATATTAATACATTATGTGAGTATTGACTTGTATGTATACAACACTATACTTATGTAACGATAATTTACCTTATCATCCAGCGAGCTGGTAAGGACTGCTATGAAATTGCGACTGTTCCCTGCCATTTTGTTAGTCTGTGTGTTCTCCTCGTCTTCATCTGAATCTAAGGCTATATCTTTTGCATCAAACAGTTTCTTCTTTCCAGTCTTATCTGCTTCTTTTTCTGCAAAAATATCAGATACGAATTACCAAGATTTTTATTCATCATTTGCAACTGTATTTCTGAACAAATGTATAAAATATGTTTCTTACCTAATCAACTTCTAACTGAAATCTTATTGTACGGAATAAGCTCAATTTTCGAGATTTAACTGTATTGGAACACCACAGTGAAGCGAAAAATTATTAAATTTTAGATGAGTCGTATTTCTTACACATCTGCTTCACTTTCGTACCTATTTTGAGGACATGTTTCGCAAATCTTCGTTTGCATCTACGGCAAACGAAGATTTGCGAAACATGTCCTCAAAATAGGTACGAAAGTGAAGCAGATGTGTAAGAAATACGACTCATCTAAAATTTAATAAGCTCAATTTTTTCTATATGGATTATCCAGAGAATGACAGAAACGATAAAAATATATGTATAGCATCACTGAAATATTTGTAACCACTTCAGGATGACCATTTAAACAGAAAAAGGCCAGGAACATATACCCAATAAATAGCACAAGAAATTTCAATTGTTAAATGCTATAAAAAATGCTTCATAAATACACATTCATATCTTCTGTATTTATCAAGTTATCTTAGCAAAAGAGATTTACAGCCCATTAAAGACAGCATACTACTATGACATCGTTAAAGTAGAGACAATATTCACAAATCGTTGAAATTTCACTATTTTGTTTCACTGTAGCAACACCAATCTTTTTTTGAACACGTCTAATTTGTGAGTAATTTTGTTTTGTATGCATACAAATGATATTGTGACTTGGTGGGTTCGTAGAATTAAAAGTCCAATTTGCAGAAATTCAAAAAGTTCTTTATTTCCATAGAAATACACTTTGGTCAATCCTTACAGTAGCAGAATAACGTCACATACACAATTACAATCTACCAAGCTTGTTGACCACAACAAAGAGCTCACTTTCAAAGCACACCAGCTCCAATTACAACTCTCATTACGACTCTGTTTATGACTGTCCCTCTGGCGTGTCACAATTTCTTATATATACCTCCATTGATAATTCTAGACTGTTGTAGAATGTTCTATCTCAATCAAGATGTCACTGGAATTTTCCATTTATCTAACTTTATTTGTTGCGGTAAGCCCTTTTATCTCCGCGCTATCTTTAGCTCTTGTGGCAAGCTCTTTTTCTCTGCATTACATTATCTGCTCTTTGTGTGCACAAGCTGTGCAATCGCGATAATGGGTTTGTGAAAATATGTATATATTAGCTGCATAATTAAAGAGTTCTCCGCACGCACACATACAGACAGTGACTGCCACAAGGCGATTAGACAACAAGCTTTTGAACCGAAGGATACCACAGATGACGCCGAATTTACCCAAGAGGAAATTTTAGATGTTCGGGAAGGATTCAAGCCAAAAAAAAAGCACCAGGCGAAGATGGATTGATCAGTGACATCACAAGAGCACATCAGAACTACCCATTGTTTTATACAAGAATATACAATGAATGTCTCAGACAGGGAAATTTCCCAGCAATGTGGAAAAGTATGATAATGATACCAATAATCAAGCCAGAAAAGGAGGACACAGTGCAAGTCTCAAAATACAGACCCATTAACCTGATTAATGTAGGAAGCAAAGTACTGGAAAACTGCTCATAGGAAGAATATTGCACCAGATGTACTCAAGAAATCTACTGAACAAAATTCAGTACGGCTTCACGCCTCAGAGAAGCACAATTGACGCGATAATGGCCTTGAAAGAATTTGTAGAGGTAAACATTAAAGAATACAACTATGAGGGTGGGTCAAAAAGTAATGCCTCCTATTTTTTTTTTTCCTTAAATAAGTAAGTTATGTGAAAACTTTGAATTTAGCACAATTCCTCAAACCTTCTTCTCCAATTCCCTGCAGTAGTAACTTCCTAAGTCAACAGGTGGCAGCACTGCATCCTCTTGCAAAATGGCTGACACCGACATTCATATTAGACCGCGTTTTGTGATTGAATTTTTGACTGCGGAAGGTGAAATGCCAATTTGCATTCACGAAAGGCTAAAAAATGTGTATGGTGATGCAACGGTGGATGTCAGCACTGTTATACGATGGGTTCGTTGCTGTAACGAAGCTGAAGGGCAAACACCATTGGCAGATGAAAAGCAAAGCGGCAGGCCGGTGACTGCAGTGACTCCATGCAACATTCAGCGAGTCGACATCATTTTTGGTGATCGCCAGGTAACAATAGGTGAATCAGGTGACTTGTGTCGCATTACCTCCTCGGTAAAGGCAGTGTGATGGTGATTATTCAACAACTGGGTTACTCAAAAGTTGGTTCACATTGGGTACCAAGAATGTTAACCGCTCAAAACAAAGAAACAAGGAAAACAATAGCCTCCGAACACTTGCAGCGCTTCAATTTGGAGGTAGAGGAGTTTCTGGAAAAAATTGTTACTGGAGATGAAACGTGGGTTCATTTTTTTGAACCTGAATCAAAGAGGCAGTCAATGGAATGGCATCACACGTCACCGAAGAAAAAAAAATTCAAAACTCAGAGGTTGGCAGGGAAATTTATGGCGACAGTGTTTTGGGATGCAGAGGGTGTGCTTATGATTGATTTTTTGGAGCAGGGATGCACAATAAATTCTGTCCAATACGTCAGAACTCTCAAAAAGCTGAAAGCACGTCTTCGCCGAGTTCGCCCAATAAAAACTATGGCGGATGTTCTTCTTTTGCATGACAATGCAAGACCACACACCAGCCGTTACACCACTGCAGAAATTGAGAAATTGGGATGGCAAGTCTTACCTCACCCCCCCCCCCCCCATACAGCCCTGACCTGGCACCATCAGACTTCCATCTGTTCGGGCCACTAAAGGAAGCTCATTGTGGGATTCATTTTGACGATGAGGAGGCTGTGAAAACGTCCATGCGTCAATGGCTTAGGAAGCAAGACCATGTGTTTTACCATACTGGAATACATGCCCTAGTTAAAAGGTGGACCAAAACTGTGGAAAAGGACGGAGATTATATTGAATAGTGAAAAATTAATTGTCAATGTTGTAGTTTTCAAGCTATGTAAATTGGATTCAATTTTCTTGGCAATTAAAAGAGAAGAAAATAGGAGGCATTACTTTATGACCCACCCTCGTACATAGCAATGACAAGCTTGGACGTTAGAGGTGCATTCGATGCAGCATGGTGGCCAGGCATTCTTAAAAATATGAAAGACTTAGGGTGCCCCCAAAACTTATACAAACTAACTAAAGACTACTTTAACAATAGACAAGCGATACTTCGTATAAATGGATATAAAATACAAAAGGAAGTGAAGGAAGGCTCTCCACTGGGGTCTTGCAGCTGGCCAGGCTACTGGAACATAATATACAACACCCTTTTAAATTTGAATTACACTAACATGACAAGTCTTAGCATTTGCAGACTACCTACTCATTTTAACTAAAGGGAAAAGTATACTGGAAGCCGCAGCTTATGCAAATGAAGATATGAGGGAAATAGAAAAATGGGCTAAGGAAAACAAACTGCACTTCAACCAAAATAAATCTAAGGTCATGGTAATTTCAAAGAAATGAACAAGAAATAATGAAGTAATCAATCTCTATATAGACAATAAAAAACTAGAACAAGTAGAAGAAATCAAGTACCTAGGCATATACATAGACAAAAAATTCAGTTTCAACAGCCACATCAGCCATATTACAGAAAAAGCAACAAATCTAATACACTCACTGGGCAAAACAGAGAAATTACAGTGCGGTCTAGGCCCAAAGGCATTAAGCGTCATAAGTAAAGGGGCAATCACACATATTCTCACATACAGAGCACCACTATGGGTAGAAGCTGCACAGAGTCAAGAACTCAAAACTGCAGAGAGTCCAAAGATTAATCATTATCAAGATAGCAAAAGCCTACCGCACAATCTCATATGATGCCTCCTGTGTTACAGCAGGAGTACAGCCTATAACAATAAACATAAAAGGGAAAGCAGACCTATACAAGACACTGAAAACTAAAGAAGACTATGACTCACCACTGGAACTTAATAAATGGAACCATCCAGCTCAGTTAAAATCAGATTGACAGAAGATGCAGACACCACTACCTACTTCAACATCTACACGGATGGCAGCAAGATAGCAAACAAAGTTGGAGCAGGAGTGGCAATTTTCAAAGGAGTAAACCTAATCAAACCACTAAAATTCAAGCTGAACCAAAATTGCTCTAATAATCAAGCCAAACAGATAGCCATCCTAAATAAACTTAATGTAGCGGAACTAGAGAAGACAATTACAGTCATACTGACAGTCAAGTAACCCTGTCACTTCTCGAGAACAGCAAGAAATATAATTCCATAACAACAGATATACACAGCAGCACTTAAGTCAACAAAACTGTAAAATATACTTCAAGTGGGTAAAAGCACACATCGGCATTCCTGGAAATGAACTAGCAGACAAGTTAGCAAAGCAAGCAGGGGAAGAAACAGGAATAGAAACAGTTTACAACAGGATACCAAAATCTACAATCGAAGCAGAAATTAGAGAAAAGGGAATACAGGATTGGCAGAACAGATGGGACAATTCAACCAAAGGAGCAATAACAAGGAGTGTCTTCTCCATTAGAGAGAGACTCAAGGTGAATCTGTCACTCACGCCGTGTTTTACAGCTCTAACTACAGGACATGGAAAAACCAATTCATACAAACACAGATTCCACATCGCAGATAACCTTACATGTTCATGTAACACAGGACACCAAACAGTACATCACATAATATGAATGCCCAGAAGTACTACAACAAAGAAACAAACAGAAGAAATTAGGAAAAAAGAAGGAAGCTGGCCAGCAACTGCACAACAGCTTGTATCCAAATATCTGAGAGACTTCCAACAATTCTGCAACTCAATAGGACTGTGAAATGATGTGCAGTGCAGTGTAAAAACAAAGAGTTAAAGTTGTGACACTGAGAGTGACATCTACACTGATTACAAGAACAATAGGAACTATAAGGACATAAAAAAGACCAAATCAAAAAACAAACTGAATACCAAAGAATACAAAGCATGTAATATTACTTGTAATGGGGCATGCTGTTAATCTTTAAAAGTATATATATAAAAATAATAATAAAAAACACACACACACATGCACGCGCATGCCCACGCACACCCACACTGCAAAGAAAGAAGCCTCTCTGTCAGATTTCATAACTTGCATACGATACAGCAGCTTGTGTACACAAAGAGCCGGCAAATAAAGATAGCTGACATAAAGAACTTGCCGGCACAGATAGGGTTACGCTTCTGGAAGGTGATAGAACATTTGATTCTTGTTTCGTCCAAAAATCTCTCAAATTTATCAATGAGGTATTTAAGGAAGCGACGACTTGCCAAGAGGCAGTCGCAAATGGAGTCTTAAACAGAGAGGAGTAAACAGCTGTAGTTTTGTAACGAGAGCTGATGTTGTAAAATGATGTAATCAGAACGCTGCTTGGTCATCGACCTTAGTAGACTGTATGTATGTGTCGTTGTGCTGTTACATGAGAATTGATAAGAGTGTATTTCTATGCAAATAATGAACATTTGGAATATCTGCAACTTGGACTTTTAATTCTATGAACCCACAAAGTCACAATTTACTACGCTAAACAAACACGCCCCCCCCCCCTTTTTTTCCAAAACTGGTTAGAATAAAGAGATCCAGGTTAACCAGGTTTTACTGTACATAGATAAGAGTCAACTTTTGTTTAGGACAGACAATAAAAGCAATCTTTCTTCAGCAATGAGCAATACATATATGAGTCGCTTGGTGCAGAAACCCCTCATGTCCATATTTTTGAGAAACTCAGATTTGTTGATAAAATGTTATTATTTATATAAACACACCTATTTGCATTTAAATCCCTAATGTACACGATAAACTGTGCATTCAATAACTAGTTAAAGTATTTGTTTGGTGCAGAAACCCCTCATGTCCTGGATGAGGCATTTTTATTCAAATTGCTAGGTTGGCAACGTGGTTTGCAGATTTCACTTGTTTCCTCTTACTTCCAGCTATTTTGATAGACGTCTACAAAAGGTTTTGTGATTACTGATTTAAAAAAAAGAATTCAAACCCTATCTTCCCCATGATCAAGAAATTCAATCCTTTTATGGACATTTGTATACCAAACCCAATTATGTGTCTGAAGAAAAGTAATATAAGGTGTATTGGACAAAACAATTACTAATGTAATTGTATTTTATATCTGATGTACTCTCTTAAATATTACATGTCACTTAATATAATTTTGAGTCGAACTAGTACTCAATGCTCCATTTATTGCTAGTATTTACCTAGAACACGTTTCGTTTGGATCTTCCTAACATCATCAGCTGTTGTCGACTCTGATAAAATATTTTAGTTAATTGATAGAAATTAATCATTTCTTCACACTAGCCATATATAAGAGTTAAATGATGAAGCCTGGGCCTTAAGTACTTACAATAGAGGCCACAATCAGTATATCTCGAATGCGAGAGCCCTAGTGGTTTACCGGGAACATACGAGTCAAATGGAGAATTTAATGTCAGGACAGCATGTTGGCCATGGCATTGAATTTTTTCATGCTGACTATCTATCTGATAAAATATTGTAAAACTTGGAGTCGACAACAGCTGATGTTAGGAAGATCCTAATGAAACGCGTCCTAGGTAAATACTAGCAATAAATGGAGCATTGAGTATTAGTTCGACTCAAAATTGTATTAATTTTGAGCTTCATTGTATCATAGTCCTTACACGTTGGAATATATCAGCATTCTCGCTTAATAGAAGACAAGCTTGGTCTCCTGCAACAAAGGCCACAACTTATTTATTGCTGATTGCAGTCTAACATAGAAGCAAGCATTGCACGACTGTTCAAGGTTTAGGTGCAAAATCTGAACACACATGCAAGTATTGATGATGTGGAGTGCTGCACACATGACAAAAGATCTCTGTGGTTTGAAAAATTACACAAACTGGAACAAATTATTTATGTAGATACCTCAAAAGGGAAGTCAATTACCACAGTGTTACATATATAGTATACCATAGGAAAGAAAGTTTCCGGGGGATGAGATACAGGGGGTTTCCTACACCCTTCCTTGGTAGTTTATGACACCCCATGTCAGTTCAGTTACAGACCATTCAAAAACATTCTGACGGCTTCTACTTTTATGAATGAATCTTCTCAATTTTAGTGTACAGAGTGAATAGGGCGCATGTTTTATAAATGGTTCTGCTCCTTGTGTAGCATGCATTCTCTGTCCTTGTCCCACTCAGTATGGGTGGCACATACCTCTCAGGGACATACTTTGTGTTGCTGGACAGTGTTTTCCTGTTCTGGTCTTCACATAAGCAAATTATACAGAAAGTTTTACAATATTTTACCCAAAATTATACTTTATTATCTTCACCTTAGTTAAAGCATTTCATTCTATGACAATTTCAATTCACTGCATACTATTTCAAGTTTTAATTTGTATTATGAAGCAGCAAATAGAACACAAAGTAGGTGGACAGTTGAAACTGTAAACAGATACAAGGGTGGTTCAATAAGTATGCATGTTACGAATGAGGATGTAAGTTTTTTCAAACACAAATTATTTATACAGAATAAACAGAAGTATTTCAGAAAGTGGAGTACCATTGTTACTAAAATAAGGCAAATGAGTCAATCTTGTATATACTTTTCTCCACTTACAAGTTTTTTAATGAAGACTAGTTTCTGGGAACTTCTTCCCTATCCTCAGTTCTGTGGTTGACTGATGATGCATCCAGTGTCTGCATCTGGTTTGGTGTCGTGTTGCCATCTAATGTTCTGGTAAGTTTGATGACATCATCTATGGCGGGAATTTCAAAATTTATCAAGAGGTCCTGTTTCTTCATAATAAATATGTTTTCCCAAATCTGTGGTTCTTGAGGTTTCTTTGCCTGTTTGATCAGTTCTATTTCTTGTTTTATGTTGTGATTCTCAGACCAAAAGTGATGTGCTACGGCTGACTTGTCCATGCATACGAACCATGTACAACCCTCGTTTTCAACAAACATGTCGGGATACATTTAAATCACAAAACATCCTAACAGTAGTATCACTCTATGTATTCAAAACCATTATACTTGTAAAAGACCGAAAGCAACATAACATCCTCAATAAAGATTGCCATACATATGATACGAGGAGAGCAACTGATTACCATAAGGTGAGCACGAATAAAACTCAAACTAATAAAGATCCATTTAAAATAGGAGCCATATTATACAATAAATTGCCATCTGTAATTAAGAATACTTCTGACTCAAAATTTAAACTGGTATTAAAATCATACCTAATTGAAAAATGTTTGTATAGTATAAATGAACTGTAATATATATGTATGTAGTATAAATGAGTTGTATACCTATGTATACAATAAGGTTTGTACGTAATTTTGGCATTTTGATCTTTTTAAATAACTTATACTTTGTAAACAACTCTATATTTTGTAAATAACTTATGTATTTTGATCATTTTGTATTTTGACTGTATATAGATAATTGACAGTGTCAGATGCTCTTGTAAGAGTCTATTGGCCGCAATAAATTATTATTATTATTATTATTATTATTATTATTATTATTATTATTATTATTATTATTATTATTATTATTATTATTATTATTATTATTATTATTATTATTATTATTATTATTATTATTATTATTATTATTATTATTATTATTATTATTATTATTATTATTATTATTATTATTATTATTATTATTATTATTATTATTACTATTACTATTACTATTACTATTACTATTACTATTACTATTACTATTACTATTACTATTACTATTACTATTACTATTACTATTACTATTACTATTACTATTACTATTACTATTACTATTACTATTACTATTACTATTACTATTACTATTACTATTATTATTATTATTATTATTATTATTATTATTATTATTATTATTATTTATTATTATATTATTTATTATTATATTATTATATTATTATTATATTATTATTATTATTATTATTATTATTATTATTATTATTATTATTATTATTATTATTATTATTATTATTATTATTATTATTATTATTATTATTATTATTATTATTATTATTATTATTATTATTATTATTATTATTATTATTATTATTATTATTATTATTATTATTATTATTATTATTATTATTATTATTATTATTATTATTATTATTATTATTATTATTATTATTATTATTATTATTATTATTATTATTATTATTATTATTATTATTATTATTATTATTATTATTATTATTATTATTATTATTATTATTATTATTATTATTATTATTATTATTATTATTATTATTATTATTATTATTATTATTATTATTATTATTATTATTATTATTATTATTATTATTATTATTATTATTATTATTATTATTATTATTATTATTATTATTATTATTATTATTATTATTATTATTATTATTATTATTATTATTATTATTATTATTATTATTATTATTATTATTATTATTATTATTATTATTATTATTATTATTATTATTATTATTATTATTATTATTATTATTATTATTATTATTATTATTATTATTATTATTATTATTATTATTATTATTATTATTATTATTATTATTATTATTATTATTATTATTATTATTATTATTATTATTATTATTATTATTATTATTATTATTATTATTATTATTATTATTATTATTATTATTATTATTATTATTATTATTATTATTATTATTATTATTATTATTATTATTATTATTATTATTATTATTATTATTATTATTATTATTATTATTATTATTATTATTATTATTATTATTATTATTATTATTATTATTATTATTATTATTATTATTATTATTATTATTATTATTATTATTATTATTATTATTATTATTATTATTATTATTATTATTATTATTATTATTATTATTATTATTATTATTATTATTATTATTATTATTATTATTATTATTATTATTATTATTATTATTATGTGTTTGAATTTAATATTTCTGAACTGTTCTTTCATTCTTGTTCCTGGATTCCTTTTAGTCTTACCAATGTATATCCTGTCACAATCCTGGCAGCTCATTTGGTGAATGCCTGAGAATTGAGTTTTTGGTGTGCTATTTTTTAGAGGGTGGTTTAGTAAGTTGCGGATGTTGTGTTTGTTCTGAAGGGCTAATTTTATGTTGAAGCTCTTAAATATCTTTTCAAATTTTTTAAAGTATTTTGGATCTTATGTATTGAACAGAACAGCTTCACATTCTCCAGCAAGATCTTCCAACAAACAGCAGGCTTGGCCATGGGTAACCCTCTTTGACCATTAATAGCAAATCTGTTCATTAGCAATTTGGAAACACACATTACTAAAGCCTTTCCACATATTTTCAAATGTTGGCATAGATATGTCAACGATGTGTTTCCTATAGTTCCTAGAAGACTAACCGAGGACGCTATAAAGTTGCTAAACCTACAAGAAAAATTCTTTTCTTGAAAGTGTTGAAAACAGTGTTGTTATGATAAATTAACTTTAAAGAGAGTCGATTAAAGACACTAAATAACACTTACTTTTAAATTTTTCTGGAACATGTTTCTGAGGCTTTGCCTCTATCATCAGCCGGCTCGCAACAACAAAAACACCTATGAACTTATAGAACACATTAAGGATACTGAACTAAAAGAAGAGGACACACTAGTCTCGTTTGATGTTAAATTACTGTTTCCCAGCATACCAGTTAATCAACTCCCACCGTTGATAGAAAAATGGCTCAAATCACTTGGAATGGCATCACCTGAAATTTCAGACTACATCGAACTAACCAAATTATTTATAGAACAAAATTTCTTCCAGTTTCAAACAAAATATTTTCACCAAACTTCAGGATTAGCAATGGGCAACCCCCTATCACCCTTCCTGGCCGATCTGTACATGAGTGCATTAGAAATAAGGATCAACAAAGGTTTCCCTTGGATGTTCAAACTCTGGCAACGATTTTTTTTTTTTTTTTTTGGTAAAAATAATGTCTCTTACAGCCTAGTTCTTAAAAATTTAATGCATTAAACTATTATGTGACCTAAGTTGCCTTATTCTTAATTACTATTTTTATTATTATTATTCTGTTAATTACTACTGCATTACTTTAATCACTTTTGTATTATTTAACTACTATTGTATTATTTAATTACTATTGTATTATTCATAATTGTATTACTCATAAGAAATGTATTATTCTTATGGCTACAAATTTGACGAAGCCATGAATATTGTGGAAACGTAGAGTCAGACTGAAAAATTCAATGCCATAGCCGGGATTTGAACCACGGATCTTCTGGTTTCCGTCCAGCCGCACTACCATTGTGCTACTATGGCCAACGTGCCGACATGACATTAAATTCTCCAACTGACTCATATTTTCCCGGTAAACCACTTAGGAGTTCTCATAAACACATGAGACAACTACCTTAATGGCGACTGACTACTTGTAAGTACTTTAAGGCCCGGGTTTTATAGTAAACCACTATTAGGTTAATTAATGGAAATGAATTATTCTT
The DNA here is from genome assembly GCA_030765055.1 of Mantis religiosa. NCBI lineage: Eukaryota > Metazoa > Arthropoda > Insecta > Mantodea > Mantidae > Mantis > Mantis religiosa. The sequence continues at coordinate 194,011,968 of CM060950.1, forward strand.
TCACACTGGCCGTGTGTAGGCTAAATTGTGGAAACGTAGAGTCAGACTGAAAAATTCAATGCCATAGCCGGGATTTGAACCACGGATCTTCTGGTTTCCGTCCAGCCGCACTACCATTGTGCTACTATGGCCAACGTGCCGACATGACATTAAATTCTCCAACTGACTCGTATTCAATTCGTATTCGTATTCGTTCAAATCCCGGCTATGGCATTGAATTTTTCAGTCTGACTCTACGTTTCCACAATTTAGCCTACACACGGCCAGTGTGAAAGAATAATTAATTTCCATTAATTAACCATGAATATTGTACATTCCTAAGGTGAATAAAACTATCTATCTATCTATCTATCTATCTATCTATCTATCTATCTATCTATCTATCTATCTGTCTGTCTGTCTGTCTGTCTGTCTGTCTGTCTGTCTGTCTGTCTGTCTGTCTGTCTGCCTGCCTGCCTGCCTGCCTGCCTGCCTGCCTGCCTGCCTGCCTGCCTGCCTGCCTGCCTGCCTGCCTGCCTGCCTGCCTGCCTGCCTGCCTGCCTGCCTGCCTGCCTGCCTGCCTGCCTGCCTGCCTGCCTGCCTGCCTGCCTGCCTGCCTGCCTGCCTGCCTGCCTGCCTGCCTGCCTGCCTGCCTGCCTGCCTGCCTGCCTGCCTGCCTGCCTGCCTGCCTGCCTGCCTGCCTGCCTGCCTGCCTGCCTGCCTGCCTGCCTGCCTGCCTGCCTGCCTGCCTGCCTGCCTGCCTGCCTGCCTGCCTGCCTGCCTGCCTGCCTGCCTGCCTGCCTGCCTGCCTGCCTGCCTGCCTGCCTGCCTGCCTGCCTGCCTGCCTGCCTGCCTGCCTGCCTGCCTGCCTGCCTGCCTGCCTGCAAGCCTGCCTGCCTGCCTGCCTGCCTACCTGCCTGCCTACCTACCTACCTACCTACCTACCTACCTACCTACCTACCTACCTACCTACCTACCTACCTACCTACCTACCTACCTACCTACCTACCTACCTACCTACCTACCTACCTACCCACCTACCCACCTACCCACCCACCCACCCACCCACCTACCTACCTAGATGACATCTTTGCAATAGTACCAAAAAAACACATCAGTGATGCACTAAAACTTTTAAACATCCAAGAAAAAAGCATCAAATTCACTGTAGAAATAGAAAAAGATGAGCATTTACCATTTTTGGATCTAAAAATAATGAGGAATAAAAACAGACTAAACTTTGGCATTTACAGAAAACCAACACAGACAGACAACTACATAAAAGCTAATGGCTACAACCCAAGATCCCACAAACAGGCAATCTTCAATAGTTTAGCACACAGACTGGTAAACATCCCTCTCACAGCAGAAGAATACAAAACAGAATACAACAAAATAATTGAAATAGCACAAAAAAATAACTTTCCCAAATCATAAGTGGACAAAAAAGTGAACTTAGCAAAAAAGAAGAGAAGCTACTAAAGGAAACCACAATCCTCTCAGCTACAGAAACTAATATGATTTTCAAAAAATTCACTTACCATCCATGGGCCTATGATAAATTCAAAAAAGTCTTCAAAAAACAAAACATTCAACTAGCACCAGTCAACCATTACTCCTTAAAAAACCTAATTTGCTCAAACATCAAAGATGCCATTCCATCTAACAAAAAATCTGGTATATATCAAATTGAATGCAATGACTGTAGTCAAATTTATATTGGAAAAACCAAAAGCAATTTAGAAACAAGAGCAAATGAACACTTTAGAAACATAAAATATAAACAATTAGAAAAATCAGCAGTTGCCACACATTTTTGGGAAAAAAACCACAACATAAATCCAGAACCAAAACTACTAAAACACATCAGGAAAACAAGAATATCCACATGGGAACAAATCTTCATTTCAAAAAATAGGAACAAAGTATTCAATTTCGACATCCCCCAGAAAGATTTGTTCAGCAAGTTCCTTGAACCGCCATCAGAGGAGACCTGTGACAAAATATCGTCAACTACACCAATGAGAACCAGTCGAGGGCCGGCTGATGATAGAGGCAAAGCCTCAGAAACATGTTCCGGAAAAATTTAAAAGTAAGTGTTGTTTAGTGTCATTAATCGACTCTCTTTTAAGTTAATTTATCATAACAACACTGTTTTCAACACTTCTAAGAAAGTAATTGCATCATTAACATTCGCATGCTCTGCATCTTGGACATTCCTTATGCCACCTTTCTGTCTCGCCCATCAATCCACAGTTTGCTGTTTTGTATAAATACATTGAAACGTTGTTTCATCGCCTTACTTCTTTCAGTCAGCTTCCTCCTTGACAAATATATAGGAATATATATAGACAAACGGAAAGCACCATCACTACCAGAATAAAAAAACATGAACGGAGTATTCGTTTAATGCAACCTGAGAAGTCTGGGCTGGCAGAGTATTGTTTTGATAATGACAACAGATACAACTTTTGGGAGACAACCATCTTGGCAAAATGCAACAGTTACTGGGAGCAGAGAATTAAGGAGGATTTGGCAAATTCCTTCAAGAGGAGCACGCTTAAGTATGATGCTGGATATCAGTTGAGCTCCTCTTGGAAACCGGCCTTAAAAATGGAAATCTTTCGACTTAAGAAGCAAAGATCAATACAGCTCGACAGTCAAGTTAAGTAGTTACGTCTCTGACACAATTTTCTATACTCCCGCCATCTCCTGACCTGGCATTTAATTTACTGAAAACAGTCTGTCAAAATTTGCATTTTTATAGTGTTTTGTCTTTGCTTATATTTGTGTTATATCCAGTGATTCATTTGTGGTTATAACATTTAATAAATATCCTGATGATGGGAGATATGCACACTCTCAAAACATTGATTTCTAATCGTCTTTTCACCTGGCTTGCTTCCCAAGAACAACTTGAGCAGCTTCCTCCTTTGTTTCTTTGTTCATAAGAAAAATCCTTATTAATATAGATAGATGTTCCCTTAGCTTTTTTGTTTGTTTTAATACTTCCTTTCTGTATTGCTGAATTTCACCAATATATTTCTTTTGCCTTCCAATTTCACGATTCTAAATGCCTCTCGCAGTTCAAAGCCTCTCATAATCATCCCTAGCCCCTTCATTAACAATTCCTGTATCCCTTGAAATGCTCCAATTCCTTTTTGTTCTTCTATCCCAAAAATTAAGTTTTATCTTCTCATGAAGTCTTACATACTTTGCATTCTTCTTTCCATCTTTGTTTTTATCTTCTCCAACTCTATATTATCTCCATTTCCTCCATTCTTGCTTAAATCTCATTGCCAAACCATTATTTCTTATAACTTCTTCCATCTATTTTGTAGTTGTCATGTCACTTAGTTCCTTTTTCCTCACTTCCACGGGAACAACTGTACCCACGTCCGTTCTGCCCTGTTGCCAGTTTAGTACTCTGAAGTGCATAAGATCCAAGTCAGCACCAAATTTCTTTTCATACAGCATCAATGCTTTCTGATTTTGTACAAATGATTTTGGATGACCTTCACAAACTTTATCATTGAACAAACAGCTGCCATGATTAAATTCGCTATACCAGCTTTTCACAGTGGCAAAAGAAGGAGCTTCGTCACCAAATGTGGAAGTTAGTTGATCGATGTATATTGTCTTGATAATCCTTGTCAAAAGTCATAATAAATCACTGCACGAACATTTTTACAAGTTAAAGTCCATGGTTTTGTTAAGACAATTTTCAAGTTAATGTAAACAAAACAAATGACGCTCTGTTTTTTTTACTTTGATTTGATTATAAGTTTGGAAATTCAAGAAATGGAAACACATATTGGATACCACAAAATTAACAGAATAAAAAACCAAGACACAGTTCGGAAAATTCACATATCCCAGAGTGCATCATAAATTCAACAAGATATTCAAGAAGTACATCATCCTAGCCCCAATAAATAAATTCAGTTTAAAAAACTTATTATGCAACAACCTGAAAGACCCAGTACCTGAAAACAAGAAATCAGGTATATACAAAATCAACTGCTCACACCGCAATAAGTACTACATAGGAAAAACCAAAAGAAGTTTACATATTAGACTACAGGAACATATGATATGTGTGAAATACAAACCAATAGAAAAGTCAGCAATAGCCCACCATTTCTGGTCTACCAATCATGAAATTGTACCAAATATAAAACTATTAAAGCCAGCCAGTAATGCAGCCAAACTCGATGTTTGGGAAAAGTTGCTAATTATAAAAAACAAACAGTATACTTTAAATTTCGAATTGCCGCCTGAAAACTCTCTTTGGAAGTTAATCTCACAGACAACAGATGTCACCACAGACAACCAACTCACTTCAGGAAAACATGGATCCAACCAGCTGACGATGCGGACAAACCGTTCTCCAAAACATGTCCAAGTAAGCATAATTTAAGTGATGTTTGTGTTTTAATTACCAACTCATTACTTTAAAATGTTAAATACATCACTTTTGCTAACCTTTTGCTTCAAATAATAATGTCTGAAGTAGATTATGATGAGCAATGTCGAACTTTCCATTGGCACCTACAACATTAGGGTTGCTAAGGCTCAAAATATAAATAGTGCCCCTTGTATGCTTATCTAGGAAATATACTATCAACATATGTTGTCTACAGTTGCACGTGGGTATTATTCACATTATGCTTTAGTAAGAGGTGAGTGTTCAGAATTCAGGGTGCTGCATGTGTTTACAATAGTTCCATTCACTACAATGACTTGTACATTCATGCAGATTCATAAACCATGTACCTCATAAACTGGGTTCAATTTCAGATAAAATGAATATTGTGTAACTTAGGGAATAATTCCATTCACATGGTATCTTTCTAGAATTGAGAATATCATTAGAATAACGTGACTAACCTGTATCGTCATCTTCCAGTTGGAAAGGCTGTAATCCATGCATTAGAAATATGTGAAAAATAACCTTTAAGGACATAACACCTAATTCTTCAGTTTCAGTGTTAACAACCTGAAAAAATCAAAATCATTTACAACCTTAGATATCTCTGCAAAGAAAAATTTACAAATATTCACAATACAATAGAAAATTTGAAAATAGGAAGAGTATGATTTTCTAGCATAAGCAAAAATACTTTTCACTACACATGTGTTTTCGTATAAAACTAATACAGACTCCTATCTTTTATAAGACTCCAAACTCTGTAACTCCAAAATAAAAAACAGAAAAACATATGAAACATTCCTGGTGAGAAATCTATTCTAGATGCTTTGACATGGAACATAGAAAGACCACTGTGGCAAAATGCAGGAGTTACCTAGCGAGGAGAGTTAAGAAGACTCTGGCCATTTCCCCTGAAGGTATTTTTTTATTTATTGCCAAGCATCAGCTGGGGTTGGCCATAGCTACTTGTCAATAACTGCAATTCTTATACATACAAATCAAATATTTACAACCTAATAATATAATTTTGAGTCAAACTAATACTCAATGCTCCATTTATTGCTAGTATTTACCTAGAAAGCGTTTCGTTAGGATCTTCCTAACATCAAGGGCTGTGACAATTTTTACATTGGAAAAACAAAAAGGAACTTGAACATTAGGCTTAAAGAGCATTTTAGGAACATCAGGAACAAAGAAATGGATAAATCGGCGGTAGCATACCATTTTTGAAAGGAGAATCATGATATAGAACGAGAAACTCACTTATTAAAAAGTGTCCAAGGTCCAGCTGCATTAACCACGTGGGAAAAAATCTTCATAAAGAAATATGAAAGAAAATTGTTTAATTTCAACACTACCTTTGAAGAAAACCCAAATTTCAAGTTCATCAAGATACCGACAGAGATGCACCTATCAGCTCCAAGGAGTTCACCAAACCAACGTCCATTATATTTGAGTTTGATTGATGATGATGATGATGATGATGATGATGATGATGATGATGATGATGATGATGATGATGATGATGATGATGATGATGATGATGATGATGATGATGATGATGATGATGATGATGATGATGATGATGATGATGATGATGCGTATGAGGGCGCTCAACTGCAGAGGTTATCAGCGCCCTTTTTAAAACTTCTCTAAAATACTATAAAAGTGTAAATATACTTACAAAATACATACACGTAAAAAAGAAACTATAAAAACGAAAGAAATATAAATCTAAAAATTCATAAATTCCATTCGTCAAATCCTAAAATCTAAAACAGAAAAGAATCTAAAAACCTTCTCCTCTAATGCGTTATCATCTGCTAGCATATCTGCAAAGCTGGCCAGCAGCTGCAGAGACGTCCTAAGGCCTGCTAGGTTAAAACACTCTAGCAGCACGTGTCGTACAGATAACGCTTCTTTGCAAAACGGACACAGTGGAGAAGGCTCCTTTTTAAAAAGAAAACTATGAGTAAAAAAGCCGTGCCCTATGCGCAACGGAGCCAAAATCACCTCCTCGCGACGAGATGACCGACAGGAGGTAACCCAGGGAATCGGAAGTTCCTTAATAGATCTAAGTTTATTATTGCGGGGAGCGGACCACTCTTCCTGCCAGCAGGTATGCACAGCTCTCCGCAATACGGCCCCAAAATCTTCCGATGTCATAGATGGTACTCGAAACCTGGGCTTCATGGTAGCCGTCTTGGCTGCCGAATCCGCCATTTCATTCCCCCGCAAGCCTACGTGACCAGGGACCCATGCACACACCACGCTAATGCCAGAAGCGTGTAAAACGTGGAGGGCATCCTGTATCCGCTGCACAATACGGAGGTAGTTGTACAGCTGCCGTAGGCTTTGAAGTGCACTGAGGGAATCACTCAGGATTAAGCAGTCCCCCAACTTTCGCCGACGTACGTGTAAAATGGCCCGGTATATTGCACAGAGCTCTGCAGTAAAAATGGAAGTGCTAGTGTGGAATCCGAATGTATACGGTTCGGTTCCACACACGTAAGCACAACCAACACCATTTGAGGTCTTGGACCCATCGGTGTAAATTTTAACATGGTCCTGATATCGCGATAAAAATTCTAAAAAACATGTGCGGGTACTAGACATAGACATGGTAGATTTATCATATTTGGTCATGCCCAGATCGACGTGGGACGCTCTGCACAACCAAGGAGGGTATGTCCTCTCCCCCCTAGGATACATCTTGGGCATTTCAGTATCCAGATGTCTAAGGAGCTCCCGGAAACGAAAACCAGGTGGCTTTGGTTTAATAGAGGTGTTCCTATAACACACGTCCATGAAGGTGTTAAAGAATGGCGTAAACGATGGATGTGTGGGCATGCAATTAAGTCCACAGCCATAATTTGCCAATAACATGTTGTGCCTGTACTGCAGAGGAGGTTCTGCAGACTCAGCATACAGACTTATAACTCGGCTCGTTGGAAATGCCCCAACTGCTATACGTATGCCACAATTATGGACTGTGTCTAACCTCTTCAGCACAGATTGTCGTGCTGAGCCATAAACGATACTACCATAATCTAATTTGAAACGGATGAGTGCACGATAAAGTTGCAGTAACACTGTACGATCCGCTCCCCACAATTTTCCACTTAGTATCCGCAAGATATTTAGAGATCAGTCACATTGTGCTTTCAGTTGTGCTATATGCGACGACCAACTAAGTTTTCTATCAAATATCAATCCAAGGAACCTCGTCTCATCTGCAAAAGGTAGTAGATCAGCGCCTAGCCGGAGCCTTGGAGGTAGTCGACTCTCCTGACACCAGAAGTTAACACAGATGGTTTTCTCAGCGGAGAATCGGAAGCCGTTTTTTAAACTCCAACTCTTAAGGTTGTCCAAGGTGGTCTGAAGACGGCGCTCTAAAAACGGAGTGCACTGAGATGTACAGTTGACGGCAAAGTCGTCTACAAATAATCATGACGAGACACCTGGAGGTACACATTTCCAGATAGAATTAATCGCAATAGCAAACAACGTAACACTTAGTACCGATCCCTGTGGTACACCGTTCTCTTGAACAAAAAGGTTTGAAAAAACTGAGCCAACCCTTACTCGGAATACGCGGTCTTTCAAAAATTCCTGAAGGAAGAGTGGTAGGCATCCGCGTATATTCCAGGTGTGCAGAGTGCGTAGCAACCCTGCCCGCCAACATGTATCATAAGCCTTTTCGAGGCCAAAAAATATTCCGACTGTTTGACAGTTTTTAAGAAATCCGTTCATAATCTGTGTCGACATGGACACAAGATGATCCACTGTTGAACGGCGTCGTAGAAAACCGCACTGGATGTTATTCAGTAGGTTGTGCGTTTCCAGCCACCATACCAACCGCCCATTTATCATCCATTCCATCACCTTGCAGGCGCAACTGGTGAGGGAAATAGGACGGTAGCTAGAAGGGAGGTGACGGTCCTACCCAGCTTTCAAGATAGGTATAATGGTGGCTTCTCGCCACTTGTCCGGAAACGAGGCATCAACCCAAACACGGTTATAGACCTCGAGCAGGAATGCCTTACCTTCAGGTGAGAGATGTTATAACATTTGAATGTGGATTCGGTCCGGTCCTGCTGCTGTCAGTCGCGATGATGAAAGAGCGTGTTCTAACTCTGCCAAGGTGAAGAGGCAGTTATAATCTTCAAGGTTTCTGGAACTAAACATGAAACCTTGAGATTCTACCTGAGTCTTAATTGAGATAAACTCAGGAGCATAATTACTTGAGCTAGACACCTGAGCGAAAGCACAGCCGAAGGTATTAGCCACGTCAAACGGATCAACAACTCCTGCAGGTGTTTGCAGACCAGCGATTGGCAAGTGGGTTGATTTTCCAGCCACGCGCCTTAACCTATCTCATACAACAGATGAAGGTGTACATCTGTTAAAAGATGAGACAAAGTTGTTCCATGAGATCTTTTTGCTATCCTTAATTATTTGCCTAGACTGTGCACGCGCTTTCTTGTACTCAATTTGATTACTTAGGGTAGGGTGTCGTTGGAATACCCGTAGAGCATATCTACAAGCACGAATAGCATTCCGGCAGTCGTTGTTCCACCATGGGACAGGAAATTGACCGGGTTGGGTAGCCGAAAGTGACATAGACTGTTCTGCAGCGGAAAGAATTTTCTCTGTGAGATGATCGACTAGATCATTCACAGAATCGTGCTCGTTGTAATCAAAGACAGCCAACTGGGTGTAAAGGTTCCAGTTGGCACGATCAAAGCGCCATCTAGGGATACGTGAGGGAGACACAGCGTGTGCTAAGAGACTAAGAAGACATGGGAAGTGGTCGCTGGAGTGTAAATCAGAGATGACATTCCACTGTAATGAAACTGCTAACTGGGATGAACATACTGCCAAATCGATGTGCGAATAGGTGTTAAAGGCGTCTGAAAGGAACGTTGGCTCTCCGGAATTCAGGAGAACCATGTTATTGCTCTCCAAGAATTTCGCAATGACGTTGCCTCTTGAACATGCCCGAGTTGAGCCCCAAAGTGGGTGATGAGCATTAAGATCTCCAACTATTAGAAATGGTGTTGAAAATTGGGAAACCAGATCTTCAAGGTCAATTAACGAGAAGTCGTCTGATGGCGGGACATATACGTTGCAAATGCAAAATTCGATTGATTTCAGCTTAATCCTTACAGCTACAGATTGTATATCCGATTATAGCTGTAACGGATCTACAAATAAGTCATCCCTGAGGAGCATAATAGTGCCCCCGTGACCAGGAATGCCCTCTTCTGTGTCAACACCACACCGCAGTGGTGTGTAGTGTCGGATTTTAAACTTGTCTTGCGGTCGTAGCTTAGTCTCTTGTAAGCATACCACCAAGGGGTTATGCTTACTGAGCAAAAGTTCCAGTTCTGGTCGATGTGTTCTTAAACCCCGCATGTTCCATTGGAGGATAGCCATTTGAACTATGGAGATAGGTTGTAAAATTTGGTCTACATTAAGACGACCTTAACGGTGGCCGAATCAGCTTACACTTTTTCTTCGGTGTAGGGCTAACACCTTTTTCTGCCGGTTTATCCTGGCGCTTTTTTGTTGCCGTTCTGTGGTCGGTATCCTCTTGGTCCATCTCTTCGGCGGAGGAAGCCCCTTTCCCTAAAGAGAACTTAGGTTTGAGGGCTTCAAACTTATTGGACACACAGATCGACGAAGATGACAGTCGTCGATCCGAATCATCACCAGAAAGCTCTTCAGAAGAAGAGCTTTGGGATGTCCTAGAGGTTTTCTTCTTCCTGGGGATACAGGTCGAATCTTTAAGGAAATCTGTCCTCTGGTAACTGGTCTTAAATACTTTAGGCAGTGGATCGTATATTACAGGCTTGTCAGATTTAGATGTAGAAGTCGAAGGTTTGGCTTGGGACGGGGCTGAGGATTTAGTTTCCTTCGTCCGTTTAGGCGATGTATTTGCCGACGCTGGTGATGGATTTGTGGACTTCCATACTTGTGTCGGGACAAGAACTCTATCTGAGATGGTAGGCTCCCCTGCACCGCAGGTTTGTGTTGCAATTTCTTTTCTAGGAACGGGTTTAGCCAAGACGGAGCTATAAGTACCGGACCTAGGGACGGAGGGCAGGCGAGTACGCAGGAGCTTCCGGGCGTCCGAGAAGGAAACCTTCTCCTTAACCTGGATCTCCTGTATTACCTTTTCTTCCACAAAACGTGGGCAGTCTTTGGAGCTAGATGGATGCTCCCCGGCACAGTTTATACATTTAATGGGCGAGGAGCACTCACCCTCGTGTAAAGCCAAACCACAGTTGACGCATGCTGGAGATCCGTTACACAGTTGACTAGTGTGACCATAACGCTGACACTTGTAGCACCGCAGGGGGTTCGGTATATATGGCCTAACCTCAATACTCTCGTATCCTGCCCTAATCTTTTGAGGAAGATCTACCCTATCAAAAGTAAGGAACAGGGTATGAGTAGGCCACAATTCCCCACGTTCTCTGCACTGCTTTCGGTACACACAAATAACACCCTGGTCTTTTAGGTTCTCCTGAATCTCCTCGTTGGACATACCGCCCAACGCACGGGTGGTTACCACCCCGCGCGAGGAGTTCAGGGTCTTATGTATAGTAACGGTTATGGGATAACTGCCTAGCATACTAGCCTTCAATAATGATGCTGCCTGGGAACTAGAATGCGCCCCAACCAGGAGTGTGCCGTTTCGTGATCGTATGCAAGACTTGACAGGACCAGCAATTTTGTCTAATCCCCTCTGGATGGTAAAAGGGTTCACTGTTGTAAACTTCTGGCCTTCTTCAGTGTGACTGATTACCAAGTAGCGAGGACCACAAGACTCTGCTACTTCTTTTCCATTGCTACAATTTTTGGAATTGATTTTTTTAGTAAGGTTTACCATGAGTGTTGGTGTAAAATTCATCCCCCAGTGCTCCCCACCCACCACGGAGCCCAACAAGGGTTCATCCCACTGGGATGACAGGGCTACACAGGGGGTATAGCGAGCTCGTCGTCCCACTCACCCTGGAGTTCGGTACAATACCTAATCCTGGCCGATTGATTAGGGGTGGGTTAGTCCCTAACCTCCCGTTTAGGCGAAGCAGAAGCCAAAGTAGTGTATTAGAAATGCGTACCCTCCCCGAATTCAGAAAAACACTGTTAGGAGCTCAGATACGCATCCCTCAACCACCAGGACTAACCTTTCCACCGACACGGGTTTCCACGCACGGCCTACACGTGGGTGGGCCTGTTGACCGTCTCCCTCAACCACGAAGAGGAGCCCACACGAGGGAGACTTGGCTCGGGACCCCGGGTGCGCCAAACCCGTACCTACCGAAGTAGCCCCTGGGGGGTTTGATTTATGAGTCACTATGTTTACACTCAAACTTCACTTACTTGTATAATTGAAACGTTTTCAAGTTCATTCGATCTCATCCTCAGCTGTTTGGTGACTAAATGAACATTCCTCTTCTTCCACTAAGTATACTCTAAGTATACTTACTGTAGGTTTCATACACAAATTACATTTCTAAAAGCCTAGAATGTTCAACAGTGCATTGCCTTAAGATAGATAGCATTAACTACAGTCTATAACTCATATTTATGTTGGCAAGGGGGCGACATATAGGGAAGAATCACTAAGTTGTCATTGTTTTATTATGACAGTAAACAATGTAACTGCTGACGTTATGGAAGTAATGCATGTATTACAAACTTCCTCGGGCATGTGTCAACAATAGCTCACTGGTTCGGTGTGTGAAATATTAATAAATATTATTAAATTTCCAAGAACAAGAAACAACAAAAGATGAAAACAATAAGTATTAGCCTTAAAAGCTAAATAAGACATGCATTAAATGGTCAAATACAACAATTATTGATTTATGATTGCAAAGTCTTTTAAAATGCCTTTTATTGTTGTTTTACTTTTAATAAAACATAATAAAATAAAAAACAAGAAACCAGCTTTTTAAAAGTTAAACTATAACCAAACAATCAGGCATGCTAAGATTACACACAATGAAGAGAATTAAGCAAGCAATATCTATGCTTTACATGATACGTACATCAACGTGACAATACAGTAACATTTTTAGGAAAACAGCATGAGTAGAGGTGAATGGCTTGCCTAATTGGTTGAAGTTATGTTCTACTAGATGTATACTTTACCTTCCTACTTCATCAGCCAGATCAAATATTTTAGCTAGCTCCAGGAGTTGAAGAACAATAAACTGCTGTTGAATTTGAGCCCATGTATCCTGTCCATCTTCATTTTTTTCCAAAAAATATCTGTAATCATAGGAATTTCCCTTTTGAATTCAAGATTTAAGAAAAAAACATATGTATTTAACAGATGTACTCATAGTTCTTTGCCTGGACATTATGATTATGCTTCACTTTTAAAGTATTTTCCATTTTTAAAATTCACAATGGGGTGAGAAGGCCATGCCGAAAGCTTTTAGCAGTGCCAAGGCAGAAAATCTGACAACCATTAGATTATTGTAGTTCGAAAGAGGGATGTTTTTTGACTTTGGAGCATGCAAATGATGGTTCGCCCACCACAGGGTCATGCGTGGATAGCGAGTAAAGACGCAATTAGCTGTGAGTCAGACAGTGCAACATGGATCTGCTACACCATGATTTCCAAGCAATGATTTATTACGACTATAAAAAGAAGTTAAATGCAAAAGAATGCCACTCTTAGTACATGTTTTAGGTGAGTGTGTCTCGTCTAGGGCCACTGTTGGAAATTGGTTTCATGAACCTCGTCCTGGTCCTGGTCGCTCCACAATGGCAGTGACCCAAGAAAACACTGATCCTGTGAAGAAAATGTCATCACCTCACATTTTGTGATATTGAAGGAACCCTAAATATTGGGCAGATTTGGCACAGACCATTGTTCATGATTATTTAGGCCTAACCAAGAGATGTGCACGTTGGGTGCCACATTCCCTGACAGAAGCCCAAAAGAATGCAAGAGTGGATTGGTGTCATTTTATTGCTGAAAAATTTGACAAAGGATAGTCCAAATACACTTATATATCACAGGTGATGAAACATGGGTATACCATTATGACCCCGAAACCAAGAGGCAGTCTTCAGTACACTGCTTTCCAGGTCAGGAACCATCCACAGAGAACTAGGAGCTCTGGAAAGAAGATGGCCACTTTCTTCACCAAGATGGTGAAGGTCACCTCTGTGACCTTAGACACCCGTTACAGTCACTGTAGAGTGGTATGTGTGTGAATGTCTGGCGAAAGTCTTTGCCACACTGAGGTCAAAATACCCCAAGATGAAGAGTGGGCATCATCTTCTGCATCACAACAATGCCTCAGCATACACAGCTTCCAGAACAATGGACTTCTTGGAGAAGAAGGTGCCAGCCTTAAGTCAGCCATCCTATTCACCAGACCTGCCCCCATGTGACTTTCCTGTTCCCAAAGGAAAAAATATGTGGGCAGTTTTTTTCATCTGATGAAGAGGTATTGCAACATAAAACAGTGCTCTATGTGACATCTCTAAAGAAACTTAGACTGAGACATTTTCTAATTGGTTTCAAAGAATGGAAAAGTGTGTAAGTTCTCTTAAGTACTAAGAGTATTTTGAAAAGTTGTAATAATTTGTAAATAAAATATATTTCTGAATCTCTGCTAAAAACATCCGGCATAACCCTCATAAAAACACATTCTAATCCACTTGTTATCCTAAAAATATTTCTTTAGCAGTTTGTTACTAATCTTTTATAATGCAACATATGACACAACTCTTCACACCTCATTGTTGACGAAATGTCGGGTAACTAAGCTCTATGGACCCTGGGCTCATTTGAGCATCATTTCCCCCTTTCCATTCATCGTCAGATATGACTTAACGTTGGAGGAACCTCATTGCCACATTAATTTTCTTTTAAAATTCCTACCTTTCCTATTACTTGCTTTCTTGTTCCTTTCTTCATTTTGCCTAGTTTTGTCCCTTACCAATATTCTTCCCATTTTCTCCATTTAACCCTTTCACCGATATGGACGTCATATGACGTCCAAGTTAAAATGCCCCAAACCGATATGGACGTGTATAGACGTCCTGCGCATACATGCATTTAATGCTCATTTAACGCCAATTATTTTAATCTTGCTATTTTACAATAAATTTAAATTAGTTCTATAAGGAATGTAAACGTATCCTTAAAGGTTTCTTTTTGAATTGTACACCTCCAAACCTGGATAAACACCCAAGGGCACATCTGCAGATTCACACCAAATAATATTGGTTTCCTTGCGAACTTCTTTTTCGCAACACACTACACATTTTCGAAATGGTTACAAGTTTTTTGGTTGTGGGTGGTATACTTTTCGGAAAGTGTCTTCTCTCAAGTATGAGGGATGATGTCGTGAATTTCCTACCCCCTAGTATAAAGAGGCCTCTGAGTATTATAATACTCAATTAGGTTACAAGCTCTTTATACGCGCAAGTACAGGTAGATGAATGTCTTTTACAGCTCTGAAAATTACTAAACAACTGTGCATAGTTACATCCAGTGGTATAAAAATACTTTTTTTTACCATTTAACTGTTTTCCGTAAAGAGGGATAGCTAGTAATAGCTGATCCGCATCACCCATATTTGACCCGCCACTTCACCCAAACAATGGAGTAGCTAACATGCCATCTGTAGACCAGTACACGTCACTGCTATGTATGTCCTAAAGGTCTCCTTCATAATCGTACAACAAATCTTCCAGATTTTCTACAGTAATATCAGAAGCCTGTACACATCATACCCAAGCTAATTTATTTGCTACATTACGGAATTAAGCCATGGTTAACATTGAAATTTAACAATTTCAAATGTGCCATTCATTTAGCTCTTGACAACTACAAGAAATCACTCTGAACACAGAGAGAGTATAAATAACTAAAATACAGAGCGAAAACTGCTGCATAAGGCTACTAGAAACCTTGGTTGAGAAACACTGTAATAACAGATGCTGACAGAGATTTTTCTTTGCAGTGTGTGAGTGTGTAACGCAATATATTCTCGTATGATTATCGCTTGGTATAGCATAAATAAACTAAACTTGAACCTGAGAAGTCGCTTGCGTAGCTATACATACATACTATGGCTTGTATACACACAAAACAAAATGATTCACATATTAGGCACGTTTGGCACAAAGAATGGCTTTTGCTACAGTGAAACAAAGTAGTGAAATTTCAACAATTTATTAATGTAGTCTCTACTTTATTGTTACTGTAGATTTATACTGCCTTTAATGAGTTTTAAACCAGTTTTTGTTTCGTTTAAATAACTTAATAAATACGGAAGATACGGAATTGTATTTATGATGCATTTTTAGAGCATTTAACAATTTAAATGTCCTGTTCTGTTTATTGGGTATCCGTTTCCGGCCCCTGAAGGGTTTAAATGGCCATCGGCAAAGCGGTTAATCAACACTTTGGCTCTCCTACAATCTTCATCAAATCAGTTTTCCAGCTTTTCTTTTACCTTCTTTGTGATTTTCATTTCCCTTCTTTCACTATGCAGTATAAAAATTAAAATATTGATTGCATTCAATATTATATTCCTTAGCCATGTAAATTATCCCACACTGACAGATTTGAGCATAATTTGAGTCTAGTACTGCTGTCCTGTGCCATGGCATAGTGAGCTAGAGCATTGTGCTTTGACTCCCTACCACGTAAAGCGCTTGGGATTGATCCCTCCCATTGGGGTGCAGATTTTAAGTCCTGGGTATAGGACCAGCGCCCACTCAGCTCTTGAGGAACTGAGAAGCTGCGATAGGTAGCGAACCTTGGTCAAGAAAACCAACCTTCCAGCTGGGGGTGCCAAGATGCTGATCACATCTCCTCCCAGTAGCGGTTGGACGATCACCCACCTCTGCCTTGCGTATGTGGGCATGAGGCCAGCAATCAGCTGGGCAGGTTCAGGACCACTTTGGGCTGTTATTCCATGGGTTACATCAGAGGGAGACAGCTTAGGGCAGTTAGATGTTTAGAGATAAAGAGTGGGGCTGTAAGCATGTGTGACATCAGATGGGTGCTGTGTACTGCAGGTTGCCCAGATAAACAGTGCTGTGAGTATGAACTGGAGGGCTCAGGCAGCTTATGATATTAACCTCGCTGAAGAATGTGCAAATCCTACAAAGTCTTCACCAGCAGTCTGAGCCCAAATTTCAAAATGTTGAAGCACCATCAGAAACCTTAGCCTATAAACGGCTAGTGTGGAAATTTGATTAATTTCCATCAATTAACTAAAACAATAAGAGTTAAATGATGAAGCCTGGGATTCAAGTACTTAGGATAGTAAGTCGCCACAAACGGTGTATCTCGAATGCGAGAGCCCCTAGTGGTTTACTGGGGAAATATACGAGTCAACTGGAGAATTTAATATCAGGATGGTACATTGGTCATGGTAGCTCAATGGGTTAGAGCGACTGGATGGAAACCAGGAGATCCGTGGTTCAAATCCCGGCCATGGCATTGAATTTTTTATGTTGACTCTGTCCATCAAAAATATTAGCCTATAAATGACTAGTGTGGAGAAATGATTAATTTCCATCAATTAACTAAAACCTTCTAATACGTTTCACCTCTTTGTTCTTGTCTACAATATTGCTACCTGGTACCAAATGGAACTGCTGAATTAACAGTTTAAAAAGTTTTTGAAGGACAAATATAATCAAGAGTAAGATTAACCTGACCTTTACAAGTGTCCCAAAAACCAGATTTCCAACCTTGTATACACTAATCCTTGTTTCACATAAGCTTGCCCCGTAACTCTAAATGGTCACGTGACCTTATCACCTCTCATTGGCTGCTACTGTTGTGCGGTAAAAATTAGTTTGTTATTTAACATGGTGATATACCCAAATTTATATTTTCGTAACTGTTTGAATTAAATATATTGTGCAACAGAGTTGATTTATCTGAAATGCATGTTAATTCTTAAACGAAGTAAAGAGGAGGTTCCTTTGCTCAGAAGCCCATCTTTCACATGGCATGATAGCACGAGCTTCAGCGATAGTGATGACATATTTGTTTATGACTTTTATCACTAACCTTGTTTTGAACTGGATTAGTCAAATATCGCACTCGTGTGTTGTGCCGAGTGCGAGAGCTAAGTTATTTTATTCATCGTTTATTGCGCATGTACTTATTATATGTATAATGGCCGAGTCTGCCGTCAGTTTTTCGCTGAAGCATCGCAAGGGTAAACCTTTATAAAGCGGCAAAACACGAATTGTGGTGCATGTATTTAATGCACTCACAGAGAAGAATCCATCTTTGACAGTGAGAGAAGTGGAACAGCTGTGCTCTGAACTTACAGGTGTGTTAGATGCATAGGAACAATGCAACATGAAATTGAGACCACAGGAATGCTTACCATTCCAGGGGCGATATTGCTGTGTGGCGAAGAGGTTATTTAAGGACAATCAGACTATACCAGGATACAAATCGCAAAATATACTACCTTGACGAGACTTGGGTGAATGAAGGACACACGACAAGTATGGCATGATATGACTTTTAAGACTGTAAGACAAGCATTTTTGCAAGGTATATGTGCTGGTTTTAAAAAATCCCAGTGGAAAAGGCCGAAGGCCGTTTATTATGAACTTGTTTCAGTTTCATTGCTCATTCATTCAGTTTCAACTTGCTCAGTTTCATTATAAACTTCATTATTTTTGCATGCCTTCATATTTCTTATTTATATGATTTTGTCTATCTTCCTGACAATTATTATGACGTTTACTGCAGTTTTAAATGTGACGGGAAGGCACCACCTATGGCCTATGGCATGAAAGCATTACACAATTAGGATGAGGGGGAAAAAAGTTGCACATGGAGTGATACATGTCAGCGGGGCAAGGTTATATGAAACAGAGATTAGTTGCATGGACATTATGTATGTTAGGTTTGACATACGCTGTTATGAAGTTAACTAAATCCAAATCCCGGAACATACTGTCAGATCACAGTTTAATATGCATCCTTTGATTACAAATTTCAAAAATGTTATGTCCTAATGTGAAGCTAGTTAGAGAAAAAGCAAACAGAAAGTGTTGAAAAATGTTAAAGTAAGTGTTCTGTACAGGTCTCTTCTAAATAGCGGAGAAAATGTAATAAGATATATTTTATTTACATTACAGCATGACTGCACATTAAATAAACTACAACTGTTTTATGTTTTCTTGCAGCTTAGAGCAAAAATGTAATTTTTATACTGTGAACAATTTTGTAATTTAAAGTCAGCATTAACATTGTAAATAGGATGTTATTTGTGTTATTAAAATCATATCTGGTTTCTGTATTTCCTTCATCGCTGGATCTTTCACACCGCGAAACTGATTCTTCTTCTCTTTTGGCAGCAGTACAGAGCACTACGATGTCAAAGGGTTAGTTGGCTTTCTGTGCGAGCATGAAGAGTGGCATAAGCTGTTCTCACAGCAGTGATACCTGTCCTCCTCTGGGTTACGTTTTACCTGCTTAAATACTTGCCTTGTTCCACTTTCCACTTAAAACTACTATAGAAAAATCTGATACTACTATTGAAGTTATTTTGCACTGAAACTCTTTCATCTTTTGGCTCCATAATTACGAGGGTGGGTCAAAAAGTAATGCCTCCTATTTTTTTTATATTAATTGCTAAGAAAATTGAATCCAATTTATATAGCTTAAAAGCTACAACACTGACGATTAATTTGTTACTATTCAATATAATCTCTGCCCTTTTCCACAGTTTTGGTCCACCTTTTAACTAGGGCATGTATTCCAGTGTAGTCAAACACACAGTCCTACTTCCTAAGCCATTGACGCACGGACGTTTTCACAGCCTCCTCATCTTCAAAATGAATCCCATGATGAGTTTCCTTTAGTGGCCCGAACAGATGGAAGTTTGATGATACCAGTCAAGGCTGTATGGGAGGGTGAGGTAAGACTTGCCATCCCAATTTCTCAACTTCTGCAGTGGTGTAACGGCTGGTGTGTGGTCTTGCATTGTCATGTAAAAGAAGAACATCCGACATAGTTTTTGTTGGGCGAACTCGGCGAAGACGTGCTTTCAGCTTTTTGGGAGTTCTGACGTACTGGACAGAATTTATTGTGCATCCCTGCTCCAAAAAAATCAATCATAAGCACACCCTCTGCATCCCAAAACACTGCCGACCGCTGAGTTTTGAATTTTTTTTTCTTTGGTGATGTGTGATGCCATTCCATTGACTTCCTCTTTAATTCAGGTTCAAAAAAATGAACCCACGTTTTGTCTCCAGTAATAATTTTTTCCAGAAACTCCTCTCCCTCCAAATTGAAGCGCAACAAGTGTTCGGAGGCTATTGTTTTCCTTGTTTCTTTGTTTTCGGCGGTTAACATTCTTGGTACCCAACGTGAACAAATATTAAGAGTAACCCAGTTGTGCAATAATCGTCAACACACTGCCTATACTGAGGGAGGTAATGCGACACAATTCACCTATTGTTACCCGGCGATCACCATGAATGATGTCATCCACTCACTAAATGTTGCATGGAGTCACTGCAGTCACCAGTCTGCTGCTTCACTTTTCATCTGCCAATGGTGTTTGCCCTTCAGCTTCGTTACAGCGACAAACCCATCCTCTAACAGTGCTGACATCCACCATTGCATCACCATACACATTTTTTAGCCTTTCGTGAATGCAAATTGGCGTTTCACCTTCCGCAGTCAAAAATTCAATCACAGAACGTTGTCTAATACAAATGTTGATGTCAGCCATTTTGCAAGAGGATGCAGTGCTGCTACCTGTTGACTTAGGAAGTTACTACTGCAGGGGATTGGAAAAGTAGGTTTGTGGAATTGCGCCAAATTCAATGTTTTCACATAACTTATTTAAGGAAAAAAAAAAAAATAGGAGGCATTACTTTTTGACCCACCCTCGTATTAGACAAACGGATTCCTGTTACTTAAGTAGTTCCTATCTATAACAATATTTACCTTCTAATGTACTGATAGAATTGAGTAAGTTCTGGAACTATCTTCTCCAACTCTTCAGCAAGGTATTCCCTTTCATCTTTATGCAAAAAATGTGCCAAACATCGCCAGTAGAGAGCATTTTCAGGAGTTAAGTTCTCAAGAGGAATAATTTGTTCTTCTTCATTGATAGGCAGGTTAGCGAGTAATTCCCTTAAAGGCCGTTTCCTGCAAATAATAAAACACATTCATAATACACAATATCAAAACCCAATGAAGAGGAGGATTAATGAGGATTTGTTAGTTATATATAATCATATATTTTTGTGGTGGGAGTGTCCATTTGCAATTTCTATAAGTTTTTTTTTTTTTTTTTTTTTGGTTCCATTGCCTTTAACTGCAATGGTCATTTCGGCAGCCATTCTCTTTTCAAACATATTGAAGGTGTTAACTCGTATTCGTAAGGTTTTAATCATTAGATCACGCTCACATTCGCACTCTCATTCATACTTCCAGCCTCTGGGGAAAATGCGGAATCATCTTAGTCAGAGAAAAATCCCCAGCCCCACCACTGGGAATCGAACCTGGGACCCCTAGAACAGCAGGCAGGTGCTCTACCGGCTGAGCTACAGGGACAGCCTTCTTTAACCGCTTCGCCGATGGCCATTTAAACCCTTCAGGGGCCAGAAACGGATACCCAATAAACAGAACAAGACATTTAAATTGTTAAATGCTGTAAAAATGCATCATAAATACAATTCCGTATCTTCTGTATATATTAAGTTATTTCAACGAAACAAAAACTGGTTTAAAACCCATTAAAGGCAGTATACATCTACAGTAACAATAAAGTAGAGACTACATTAATAAATTGTTGAAATTTCACTACTTTGTTTCACTGTTGCAAAACCACTCTTTGCACCGAATGCGCCTAATATTTGAATCATTTTGTTTTGTGTGTATACGAACAAATGTATGTATAGCTACGCAAGCAACTTCTCCCGTTCAAGGTTTTAGCTTTTAGTTTATTTATGCTATACCAAGCGATAATCATACGAGTATATATCGAGATTTAACTGTATTGGAACACCACAGTGAAGCGAAAAATTATTAAATTTTAGATGAGTCGTATTTTTTACACATCTGCTTCACTTTCGTACCTATTTTGAGGACATGTTTCGCAAATCATCGTTTGCATCTACGGCTCTTATGCGACTGAAGCTAGATCCAGCGGTGTGGGTAATTCTGGGGTTGTTGCTGCCATCTGTTGATTTAGTGATGAACTTAAATGTGGGATTCTCTTCTAGCGGGATTTCAAAGTTCATTAGTTGGTTTTTATGTTTTTCTATGTATATCCTCTCCCATATGACGAGTTCACTATGTTTTTGTATGTATTTTAGTAATTCTGTACTATCTTCAATTTCATGATTTTCAGACCAGAAATGAGCTGCTATTGCGGACTTATCAATATTTTTGTATCTTAAGTGCCTGAAGTGTTCTTTCTTTCTGGTGCCTATGTTTCTGTTTGTCCTCCCTATGTAAATTTTTTCACAGCTTTACACTTAATCTTGTAAATGCCTGACTTTTCCTCTGGTTTTATCTTATCAGTATTATTACTGTGAAGTAGGTTTTTAATGTTGTAATTGTTTTTTGGTGCCAATGTTATATTGTATTTCTTGAATATCTTTTGGAACTTTTTTGTGGCCCAGGGGTGGTAAGTAAATTTAGCAAATCTAATTTCTTGTTTTATTGGTGTGAGAGCTGTGATCTGTTTTAATCTCTTTAGAAGTTTGAATAATTTTAGTTTTTTATCTACAAGGTTTTTTCCATATCCATTTTTAATTGCAGTTTTTAAGATTTGATGGTATTCGTTTTGAAATTCTTGCTGGCTGAGAGGTAGATTTACTAATCTGTGTGTGAGACTGTTGATGGTTGCATGTTTGTGTGGAATTGGGTTGAAACTATTTGCTTTGATGTAATTATCTGTGTGTGTTGCTTTTCTATGAATGCCAAATTCTAGTTTTTCATTGCTTTTTTTGATTTTAAGGTCTAAAGCAAAAAAAGCAATGAAAAACTAGAATTTGGCATTCATAGAAAAGCAACACACACAGATAATTACATCAAAGCAAATAGTTTCAACCCAATTCCACACAAACATGCAACCATCAACAGTCTCACACACAGATTAGTAAATCTACCTCTCAGCCAGCAAGAATTTCAAAACGAATACCATCAAATCTTAAAAACTGCAATTAAAAATGGATATGGAAAAAACCTTGTAGATAAAAAACTAAAATTATTCAAACTTCTAAAGAGATTAAAACAGATCACAGCTCTCACACCAATAAAACAAGAAATTAGATTTGCTAAATTTACTTACCACCCCTGGGCCACAAAAAAGTTCCAAAAAATATTCAAGAAATACAATATAACATTGGCACCAAAAAACAATTACAACATTAAAAACCTACTTCACAGTAATAATACTGATAAGATAAAACCAGAGGAAAAGTCAGGCATTTACAAGATTAAGTGTAAAGCTGTGAAAAAATTTACATAGGGAGGACAAAAAGAAACATAGGCACTAGAAAGAAAGAATACTTCAGGCACTTAAGATACAAAAATATTGATAAGTCCGCAATAGCAGCTCATTTCTGGTCTGAAAATCATGAAATTGAAGATAGTACAGAATTACTAAAATACATACAAAAACATAGTGAACTCGTCATATGGGAGAGGATATACATAGAAAAACATAAAAACCAACTAATGAACTTTGAAATCCCGCTAGAAGAGAATCCCACATTTAAGTTCATCACTAAATCAACAGATGGCAGCAACAACCCCAGAATTACCCACACCGCTGGATCTAGCTTCAGTCGCATAAGAGCCGTAGATGCAAACGATGATTTGTGAAACATGTCCTCAAAATAGGTACGAAAGTGAAGCAGATGTGTAAAAAATACGACTCATCTAAAATTTAATACGAGTATATGTTGCGTTACACACACACACACTGGAAAGAAAACTCTCTGTCAGCATCTGTTATTACAGTATTTCTCAACCAAGGTTTCTGGTAGTCTTATGCAGCTGTTTTCGCTCAGTATTTTAGTTATTTATACTCTCTCTATATTCAGAGTGATTTCTTATAGCTATCAAGAGCTAAATGAATGGCACATTTGAAATTGTTAAATTTCAATGTTAACCATGGCTTATCCTGGTAATGTAGCAAATAAATTATCTTGCGTATGATGTGTACAGGCTTCTGATATTACCGTAGAAAATCTGGAAGATTTGTTGTGCGATTATGAAGGAGATGTTTAGGATATAGGTAGCAGTGACGTGTACTGGTCTACAGATGGCATGTTAGCTACTCCATTGTTTGGGGAAATGGCAGGTCAAATATGGGTGATGCAGATTAGCTATTACTAGCTATCCCTCTTTAAGAAAAACAGTTAAATGGTAAAAAAGGTATTTTTATACCACTGGATGTAACCATGCACAATTGTTTAGTAATTTTCAGAACTGTAAATTCATGCAAGATATTCATCTACCTGTACTTGCGCATATAAATAGCTCGTAACCTAATTGAATACTATAATACTCAGAGGCCTCTTTATACTGGGGGGTAAGAAATTCATCATGACATCACCCCTCATACTTGAGAGAAAACACTTTCCTAAAGGGATACCACCCACAACCAAAAAAGTCATGACCATTTCGAAAATGTGTAATGTTTTGCAAAAAAGAAGTTCGCAAGGAAACCAATATTATTTGGTGTGAATCTGCATATGTGCCCTTGGGTGTTTATCCAGGTTTGGGGGTGTACAATTCAAAAAGAAACCTTTAAGGGTACGTTTACATCCATTATAGAATTAATTTAAATTTATTGTAAAATAGGAAGATTAAAATAATTGGCATTAAATGAGCATTAAATGCATGTATGCGCAGAATGTCTATACACGTCCATATCGGTTTGGGGCATTTTAACTTGGATTTGATATAACATCCATATCGGTGAAAGGGTTAAGTTGTCAATTGGTTCACTGGGAAATAAAGCTTTTATGCTAAATTATACCATGATGTTTTTATTGTTAGTGTTTGTGTTGGATTCTTTTAATCAGATCCATAGAATTCTTAATGGTTAAGTTTAGAGAGAATGTATTTGTTTACTATCGGTTTGCTAACCTGTATATGGGCACATTAACGTGGATCTTGGTCCTGAAACTGTATATAGTCTGGGTAATATGGTTTGATCTTGCATCTATTATGTTTTGTTAGTCTTTGAGACATGATTTTAAAGGACTTGTTTTAATTTCCTTGTATCCTTTGGAATGTAAAATACATTCTACAAAAATAGATTGTAAAATACATCTCGTACTTTATTGGTGTAATCAGACTGGTCTAAGATCACTACATATTTTGTTTACCAGAAAAGTTATTTGTTTACGCCCTCCAAGACTGCTTTATATTATTTTTACAATGCTGTTTTTTCCAGCTTTAGGTGTGTTGATAGAATTTCTATGTCTGCAACTAAATCATGTATTTTGTTTGAGAAGTCAACACCAGCTTTTAGGCTTTAAGCTTCGGAGAGAAAGTTCCACATATGTAAAAGATAGGGAAGAATAGCATTCTGTGGGCATTTAGGTCTTAGGAGGTTATGCATGCTGGTTTTTGGTTTTCTCAGCTTGTCTAGTTTCTTTTCGAGTTTTACTATACTTTTTCTCAGGTGTTTTTTTTTTTTTTTTTTTTTTTTTGCACAAACACAGTAGGAAGTAGACTAAGTTTTCCCAAGTTTTTTTTTTGCCAATTTTAGGTGTAGTGTGTAACATATTAGGGTCATGCCATAGTCGAGTGGTTAGACTGCTCGATTCTCACCAAGCTGTGAATTCCATCTCAGGCGACTGCAAAGTTAGTGTTTTTTTTTTATTGAGTCACATCGGGCGATGAATGAAAGGGGTGAAATGATGCTCAAATGAGTCCAGGGTCCATGGAGTGCAAAGTGAGTGTGGTGGACAAATAAGGCACTGGGGCAGGTTTTCTCTAGGATATCTAGTTTCCCTCAATTGCTCCTTCATCAATTTTCTTATCATTCATCTCAC
This sequence comes from Mantis religiosa, assembly GCA_030765055.1. Taxonomy (NCBI): domain Eukaryota; kingdom Metazoa; phylum Arthropoda; class Insecta; order Mantodea; family Mantidae; genus Mantis; species Mantis religiosa. The sequence goes on from CM060950.1 coordinate 194,037,439, forward strand.
TCTCATACTATCATCCATTTCCTTCACTTTCACCTATCCTAGTTCTCTGTTACATCCAAAGCTTCTGTTCCTCAGAACTGACCTTAAGGAATAGAGGAACAAGAATCCCCTAACACTGCAATAAGTGGTATACTAGAGGTAAGGTAAAGAAGAACCAGTGTGCATGTTCAAGTCCAATAACTAACATGGCGGCGTGAAGTATATTAACGCGAAGCAAGATGCAGAAAAAATTAGAAAATTCAAGTTTCAATATAAATATGGTTGAAAAGAAGAATGACAACGTGCAAAAGAAGTGCAAGGAAAGATGTGAAAATGAAGGTAACATTAAAATTGCCACAGAAATCATGAAAACAAAATATAACGAAAACCATGCTGGACCGCCAAAACAAAGCTTAAAAACACGTGACGAGGATACTATAACATCGCTTCAGCTGGTGATAGATATCCTAAACAAAGATCTAAAAAGAGAAAGAGAAGAAATTGCCTTCTTAAAACTAGAAAAAGAAGGTGAAAAAGAAAAAATAAGGCTATTAAAAATGGAAAATGAAGGGCTAAAGAGTCAAATAGGGAACTTGATAAAATCGCGGGACATAACCTCAAACGGTATCATCTTGAAAAACAGTTTTGAACTATTAGATCAACTAGAGGAAGAAAAATCTTCCCAAAACGTGGAATCAAGCAAAGAAACTTCCTGGAAAAATTCGCGGTATAAATGGAGCAACACTTCCCAAAACGTGGAATCAAGCAAAGAAACTTCCTGGAAAAATTCGCGGTATAAATGGAGCAACAAACAAACACCACAACAGAAGATACAGGATAAAGAGAGAAGCAAGAAGGAAGAGAAGAGAGAAGAAAGAAAAAGTATACTAGTGTGTGGTGACTCAATGATAAAAAACGTAGTGTTAAGCAGAAATGATACAACAGTGAAAGTGTTTAGGGGTGTGAAAGCTGAATACATGACAAACCTACTTGACAAAGAAGAAAGCAAGGACAAAATAAACACATTAGTGCTACATGTAGGCACAAATGACATCTACAAGTCCTGGGGACCAGATGATGTCATGGGTGAAGTGTATAGTGTGATAAGACATGCAAAAAAGTGCTTCCCATCTGCAACTGTAGTTGTAAATGGTATAGTAAGAAGAAGAGATGTAGGCAAGAGATACATAGATGACATAAATGAGGGAATACGTTGGGCTTGTGATGCCCTCAAAGCAGTTTTTGTAGATGTGAATAAATTTTTGGATGATAGTTGTCTAGGAAGGGATGGCCTTCATTTAAATAGGAAGGGATCTCTTATATTAGGAAAAGTAATACAAGATACTTTAAACATAATATTCTCATGCAAGGGAAACTGAAAGTGGTTTTAGGTGATGACAAAAGAGACCCCATAAGAAAAATTGAAGAAAGAAAATCTTTTGACAAAACAGGGAAACAAAACCCTGAAAATGTTATTGTAGAATGTAATTTTCACAACAGTGTAAAGGTAAACAAAGGTGGATTAAAACAAAAGGACAGTAATATAAAAATATTTCATCAACATTTTCAATGTTTAAGGAATAAAAAAGCCAATTTGGAAACATTGCTGCATGACCACAGGGATTTAGATGTAATCTGTATCTCTGAGCACTGGTTAAATGAAAACAAAATTGAATTTTTCACAATACCTAATTTTACTGAATTCTGTAGGAAAACTATAAAGCATGGAGGTACATGTATATATGTAAATTCCAATATAGTGGCTAAACCTTGCACATATTTCCCAGATTTAAATATTGAAGGAAAATTTGAGTCTTGCACAGTAGAATTAACACATTTTAATTTATTAATTACTTGTATATATAGGCCCCCTAACAGTAGCCTTGACCTGCTTATTGACTGCTTGGAAATAATAAATCAAACAGCATTAAACAAAGGAAAGAAACATGTAATCATAGGTGATCTAAATGTAAACTTTCTAGATAGCACACCAAAACCAGAGCTAATGTGCATGCTAAATTCTTTTGGAATGGAGCCAGTAGTATTTGTGCCCACTAGAGTAACACCATATTGTCAAACAGCACTAGACCAAATTATTATAAACAAAAACCTATGGGAATATAGCTTGCAGGTAATTGAAACAGGATTTTCAGACCACTTAGCACAGATTATAAGTATTAAAAGCAAAATCAGATGTAGGTTACCAAACAAAAAGCTCGGCTATAAATACATAAGGATGATCAAAGAAAATAACTTAGATTATTTAAATTACTTACTACAAAAACAGTCATGGGATCTAGTATACCAATACCACTCAGTAGATGATGCATATAATGAGTTTTTTAATACTTTCAATTATTGCTTTCAAACAGCATTACCAAAAACAAGAGTGCCAATTCGGCAACCAAAAAACAGATGGATAACACCTGGTATTATAAATTCAAATCACAGAATGAAATTTCTTAGTAGAATCATAAAAGCTGGAAATGTGTCGGAACAATTCAAAACCTACTATAAAAAATACAAACATATATATACCAAAGTATTGGTTGAGGCAAAAAAACTGCATAATGCAAGGTTTATACATGAATCACAAAATAAATCAAAAGCCATGTGGACCTTAATTAAACGAGAAATTAAACAAGATAAGAATATCCCCGAGAATATACACCTCAGACACAAGGGAATTAAAATAAGTGACCCAAAACAAGTAGCCAATCTTTTTAATAACTATTACACAAATATAGTTCAAAATAGTTCGAATGATAGCCTGAAGAAAGATTTCCCACAGCCAAATAGATATCCAAAACAATGCAATAGTATGTATTTAACCCCAGTCACAGAAATGGAGCTGGAAAGCATAATCAAGGGTTTGAAATGTAAATTATCTTGTGGTATTGATGAAATTCCTGACAGTGTTATAAAGAACTGCTACCAAAATTTAATAAAATCCCTATGTTACATAATAAACCTCTCACTATCAACGGGTGAATTTCCAGAAAAATTGAAGGTGGCTAAGGTGAAACCTCTCTTTAAGAAGGGGGAAGAATTTGATGTAGGTAACTATAGACCTGTATCACTACTATCCGTTTTTTCAAAATTAATAGAAAAAGTAATGTACGTCAGACTTACATCATTCCTCGATAAACACAGTATAATAACAAACAAACAACATGGATTTCGTAAAGACAAGTCAATAAACACAGCAATAGCAGATTTTGTTAAACGTATATATGAATCTATGGATAAAAAAGAAGAAAATATTGGTATATTTTTAGATTTGTCAAAGGCATTCGACTTAGTAGACCACAAAATTTTATTGGAAAAACTAGCTGTTATTGGTATACGTGGAACAGTGAACAAGTGGTTTAAAGAATATTTAACATCCCGACAACAGATGGTAGAAATCACTTATACACATGTAAATACAAATGAAATTACAACATATTTATCATCTATGGCAGTAATAAAATATGGTGTCCCCCAAGGTTCAATTCTTGGACCTGTTTTATTTCTGATATATATAAATGATCTAGAGTGTTCCTTAAAAAATAGTTATCCAACATTATTTGCTGATGATACAAACTTATATATTTCTGGTTACAACTTGAGATCCTTAAAATTTAAGATAGAACAGACAATGTCTGAATTGCTAAACTGGTTCAACATTAATAGATTATTAATAAATACAGAAAAAACAACAGCAATAGCTTTTCATCATAAATAAAATACACTTGCCAGTCATCCCTTTATAGAGTTCCAGGGCAAATATATCTCATACACAGATAGTACAAAATTTCTAGGGGTATGGGTGGATAATAATTTAAAGTGGTCGGCTCACATTCAAAAACTATCTCAAAAACTGAGTAAAATAACTTATGCCATCACAGTCATTTCAAAAATCATGGACTTGAAATCGGTCATATCTTTATATCATGCATATTTTCAATCTGTTCTTAGCTTTGGAATATTATTTTGGGGTAATTCAATAGGAGCAAAATCTATTTTTAAAATGCAAAAACGGGCAATTAGGATAATACTACATGTTAATAAAAGAACCAGTTGTAGGCCATTATTTAAGGAATTAAATATATTGCCCCTTCCCTGTATTTACATATATGAAACATTATGCTACATAAAAAATAATCTCAGTATGTACACAACAAACTCACAGATACATTCTCATGATACCAGAAGAAAAGATAACCTTCATGTAATCACACATAGCACTAGTTCTTTTGAAAAAAGTTTTGTATATACTGGCCTCCAGCTTTATAATAAATTACCCAATTATCTGAAGCAAATACCTGCACTGCATCGATTTAGAATTTGTCTCAAAAAACTTCTTTCACTCCATTGTTTTTATAGCATAAAAGAATATTATGATTACTTTGACAATTGATTTTGTTAATGTTAATGATGTTAATGTTTTATAGTATAGGTGAATTGTTTGAATATTTTAACTACAAGTGAACTGTTTATTATTATTATTATTATTATTATTATTATTATTATTATTATTATTATTATTATTATTATTATTATTATTATTATTATTATTATTATTATTATTATTATTATTATTATTATTATTATTATTATTATTATTATTACTACTACTATTATTATTATTATTACTATCATCATTATCATCATCATCATTATCATTATACTGTACATACAGTTGAATTTTCATTCCAAACTTGTGTTGTATATATGTATATTGTATAATTTTTAGTTATAAGTACTTGACGTGTCCTATATCATGTAATATGATCAAAAGGATGAATAAAAGCTAACTAACTAACTAACTAACAATATTTGTAATTTAGAGAAATGGTTGCTATTATCCATTACTTTTTTTTTCTATTGTTTTTGTATTTACTATTGTGATCAAATTTGACTGTGTCTGACAAAGTTGGGAGTGGCTGTGGAATAAACAAGAGGATGAGCAACCTAATATCAGCAGCCTTGTTATTAGATAGTAATGCATGGTTAGGAGACGCGGATCTGGGTAGGGATGGCCTACATTTGAACAGAAAAGGTGTAGCCAAGTTTGGTAATCTCCTAAACAGAGTCATTGCCCACCTAGATCCAAAAAACTAAATAGCTGTAGTAGCGATGAATCTAAATATTTAAACAATACTAACTTGCAATTCCTTTCTTGGAAGTGTTGAAAACAGTGTTGTTATGATAAATTAACTTATCCAAAACAGTAAAACAAAATCACCAAAAGCCAAAGCATATATATAAATCAGAAGTAAGCTTTGGAACCATAAATAACAATTCAAAATCTACTTCCCTTAGCAACTCAATAAATCTCAGTTTAGTAAACGCAAGAGAAAGTGAGGGTAGAACACTAAACAGTCAAACTTTGCAGATTTTTCACCTGAATATCCAAAGTATCAGAAACAAGATCCTTGAAATTGAAGCTTTAATCCATGGTAGTTTAAAACTAGTAGATATATTATGCCTAACTGAACACTGGCTAACTAATTCTGAATTAAATCAACTCACAATACCAGGGTTCACACTAATACAGGGTTACAGTAGAACATTCAAAAGAAATGGAGGCTCATTAATTCTAGTAAAAAATTCTGTAAAAGCTAAATCTATATCCACATTTCTGGAACTAAATATGGAAGAGCATTTTGAAACCAGCATCTTAGAAGTAGACAATAAGCTGATAGTAGTAGTAGTAGTAGTAGTAGTAGTAGTAGTAGTAGTAGTAGTAGTAGTAGTAGTAGTAGTAGTAGTAGTAGTAGTAGTAGTAGTAGTTTTATTCATCCGTTAAGTCAATACAATGACATTGGATACGTCAATACAAATATTTAGAACAATACAAATAATATATAAGAAAATAAGTTGCATCAAGTGTAATTAATAAGATCTAAGCATGAACTCATAAATATATATAGTTGCATGGCTCTACAACTACACAGCATTTAAAATGCATCACAAATATATACAATTATATGGCCAGCTACAGTGTATCTAGAAATTGACCTATATCATAATATGAATCACTTAATAAAATTTCTTTCAACGATAGTTTGAAACACCTCATGGATTTTATGTTTTTCAGATTGGCCGGTAGTTTATTATACAGAGTGACTGCTGAATATCTAACTCCTTTGGAATAAAGTGTAGTTCTATGTGTTATTGTTCTTAAGTCTGTTTTACCTATGGTGTTATGATGATGTATTTGATTATTTGTGGTGAAATTTTCAAGGTTTTGTTTTGTATAACATAGCAAACAGTATATATACAGACTGGGCAGAGTCAAGATTTTCAACTCCTTAAAGAAGTTCCTGCAGGAGTCATATTTTTTTCCTGACATTAGGCATCTAACAATCCTTTTTTGTACTTTAAAAACCAAGTGACTGTCTTTACTATCCCCCCAAAACATAATGCCATACCTCATTAGACTTTCTGCATATGCAAAATATAAGGTTCTCATGTCACTTGCATACAACTCATTTTTTATTACTCTTAATGAGAAGTAGAATTTATTTAACTTTATTACTAGATATTTTATGTGTGCTTCCCAGTCTAAATGCTGATCTATCCATACTCCCAGAAAATTTGCTTCTGTCTTATAAGAAACACATGCACCATACAACTTGATGTCAGGTTTGTCAACATTTTTATTTTGTTTGTGACGAAATGATATTGCTGAAGATTTGTTTGTATTAATAATCAATTTGTTTTCAGCAAACCAAGTTTCAATTTTACTGGTTATGTGTTTTGCATTTTCATTTCCCTTTATTATAACATTTGTGTCGTCAGCAAACATAGTTACTCGAGTTGGATTTAAATAATTTGGGAAGTCGTTTATGAATATTAAAAAGAGGACGGGTCCTAGTATGGATCCCTGGGGAACTCCATATTTAATTTTTTCCATTTTTGAATAGTGATTACGTACGACATTCCGCTCATCGACATTTGTGATTTCCACCATTTGTTTCCGATTTTTTAAATATGATTGGAACCAATCCCATACTATTCCCCTTATCCCATAATAGTACAGCTTTTGTAACAGAATTTCATGATGAATCATGTCAAATGCCTTGGTTAGATCTATTAGTAAGCCTGTACACTTATTATCATTGTCAATAGCCTCCAATATATGATCTGTAAACTCAAAAATTGCTGATGTTGTGGATTTTCCTTTACAGAACCCATTTTGTGCAGGGTTAACTACATTATGCTTCTCCAAAAACGAACTAAATCTTACTAGCATAGCTTTTTCTACAATTTTGGATAAGGCTGGTAAAATCGATATAGGCCTGTAGTTTTCGACTTTTTCTCTATCACCTTTTTTGAAAACTGGTTTTACTTTGGCAATTTTAAGTATATCTGGAAATTGTCCGGCTTCAAAAGATTTATTAATTAAATAACTTAGTACTTTATCCAAAACACTACTGCAGTATTTGAACACTGTTATAGGTACCTGATCATGTCCTTCACTTGGTTTATTTTTTAGAGATTTCAGTGTTGTATTAATTTCTGCCTCTGTCACCGGTGTTAGAAACATACACATTCCAACTGAGTTTATGTGCTCAATATTTAAATTACAAGGCTGATTCCCAACTAATCTCTCCACCATCTCGCTATAGTAAGTTTGAAATACGTTGGCTATTACTTGAGGATCTTCAGGCAGTGAACCATTTGATAATCTAATAGATATGTTCTTAATCCCATTACTTTGCTTTAAATGCTTTTTAGTTATACTCCACATGGCTTTTTGTTTATTCCTAGCATTATTGATAAATTCACTATTATACTGCTTTTTTGCTTGTATTAAAACTTTATTATATATCTCTTTATATTTCTTAAAGTATTGTTCTAAGCCCGGATCAGTATCCCTTTTCCTTAAAGAATTCAAAAATCTTAACCTTGTCCCAGATTTCAAAATACCCTTTGTTACCCAGTTCTTTTTATGTTCCCCTAGCTTTCGCAGTTTCATTGGCATTACTATATCCATGTGGTATTTCAATCTATTTATGAATGATTCATACATAACATTGATATCATTTGTTGCATATATAGGGCTCCAATCTTCTGTTTCAAGTCTGGCCTTTAGATCTGCTAAGCTATGCTTATTTATATTTCTACTATATTGTTTTAACAAAGGCTGTTTAGTGTTTCTGTTTATGGTAGTATAATCATTTAAGGTAGCTGATAATGCATAGTGATCAGAAAAACCTGTATCAATAACTTGTATGACAGTATTAGTAAAATCATTGGGTATTAAAATCTGGTCTAAAATTGTGGCTGAATGTATTGTTACTCTAGTTGGTTTACTCACGGTAGGATGAAGGGAACCTCCCATTATGTCTAATGAACAACTTAGATGCTAAAATCACACTGTTTGCAGATGATACAAGTATCTTCATTGCAGGAAAAGATGATGATAGCCTTCAGCAAAATATAACACCAGCTATAGTAAATGTTTTAAATTGGTTTAAAGTCAATAAGTTGCTTGTAAATGAAGGAAAAACAATAGCACTAAATTTTCAGCATAAGGCTTGTAGGAAAATGGAAAACCCTTGCATCAGAATTGGCTCCAGATTGATAAATTTTGAACAGCAAACTAAATTCTTAGGACTATGGGTAGACAAAAATTTAAGTTGGGACAAACATATAGAAAAGTTAGCAGAGAAGCTGAGCCGTGTTTGTTTTGTTTTACATCAGCTGAAGCCTCGAGTAGAATTTACTACACTCAGAACCTGTTACTTTGCTTACTTTCATTCACTAATATCATATGGACTACCATTGTGGGGAAATACTACAAATAGTAAGTTGATATTTAAGCTACAAAAGAAAGCATTACGAATTATGATTGGTATTCCAAAAATGGAAAGCTGCAGAAATCACTTCAGAGATTTGAATATCTTGACCCTACCAAGTTTATATATGAAACAGTTACTGATCTACATGAAGACTAATACTGCGAACTATGTCATAAATGCTAAAATACACACCCATAACACACGTAATAAAAACAAATTACACACCTATATTCATAAAACAAAACTATTTGAGACTTCACAATTTCTTTAAAAAAAATCAGTTTTACTCAGTAAATGAATACCTAGAATACAAATCAGGTAAAGCATAAATTAATCAGTTTGTTGTGCATAATTATACTAATGTATTCTATTTCTATTCTTGTTTCATGTGTCCAAGATTGGAAGACTCACCAATGAAGAATTTTAGCTGGCCAAAGCATTAAAATTAAGTGTAGTTGTGTAAATTATTTGAAACTTAAGATTGTAAATACCTCATTGATGAACTGTAAATGTTGTTAAATACTGTAACTATATTGACAATGCCTATAATTCTGTGTGAATTCCTGTGGCTAATAAACATTGTATTGTATTGTATTTCTTTTCTCATCCAGTTTGAAATTAATTTGATCTCATACGTTGCATCAGCAAAACAAGACTTAAAATTGGACATTTCTGATCTTACCTTGTTTCCCATAATTATCATTATGCAGAAGCAAATTGTGGTGGAACAAAATCAAATAACTTCTAGCAAATGGCATGGTCTAATTAACATTAAAGTTCAGTGAATTTTGTGAGTATGATAATTTAAGTTGGAACACCAAACATTACTAAGTATGATATTTGTATCTAATAATTGTATCTAATAAAATATTGCATGAATATAGATTATCCATCAATAAATATTATAAGCAGAAGCATTATTAATAGTGAAGTATTCTTCATTTTTTATTTTGATTTATGAGTCACTATGTTTACACTCAACTTCACTTACTATTTTCTGTGTAATTCACTTATTATGTTGTTGTATAATTGAAACGTTTTCAAGATCATTCGATCTCATCCTCAGCTGTTTGGTGACTAAAGGAACATTCTTCCTCCTCCACTACTTTGGTGCTCTGACCCCTCTGCCTATTCACCTACCATCCATGAGCTTTTAGAAAATTTGAACAAATCTTCAAAACATTAAACTTAAAACTAGCAGCCCAAAACAAATTCAGTCTGAAGAACCTGCTAAATAAGCCACTAAAAAATTCAATCCCCAACACTTTGAAATCGGGAATTTATCAGATAAATTGTGAAACCTGTGATAAAAGCTACATAGGAAAAACTAAGAGAAACTTGTTAACCAGGCAAAAAGAACACCAGAGGAACATAAAGTTGAAACAAACAGAAAAATCTGCAGTGTCACACCATTTTTGGACAGAAAACCACAACATTGGCCATAACATAAAACTGTTAAAATCTTTAAGTACACCTATAGAATTGGATATTTGGGAAAAAATATGTTGTTGATTTCAAATGCTAGGCTTTGACAATGAAGCCATTAGCTCTCTTGCTCTCCAATGTTTCTGTGTAGTGCGTAGGCAGGTAGGGCTTCACAGATTAGAAGATGTTCTTCAGTCATTTCCTCTTCTTTGTTGTCAAATGCTAGGCTTTGGCAATGAAACCATTAGCTCTCTTGCTCTCCAATATTTCTGTGTAGTGGATCCGGCAGGTAGGGCTTCACAGGTTAAAAGATGTTCTTCAGTCATTTCCTCTTCTTTGTTGCACAGTGGACAATTTGGACTTGTATAAATTCCTATTCTGTGAAGTGTTTGGCCAAATAATCATGTTCCGTAAGTAATCTGAAATTTGTTACTGCATCTTTATGTAGGATTTCTGGAATAATTTCTGGATTTTTAATTAAAATGATCCATTGTTTATCTTCGGCTTTGTTAGATATTGATTGGTTTTATTTGTTTTTATATTTGCTTTTGATTAATCTTTATATGGATGTAAAGGGTAAGATTTTACTTTTGTTCTGAATTAATTTTGCACCTTTTTTGGCAAGAAAATCAGCTGATTCATTTCCAGCAATTCCACAATGTGCAGCTATCCACTGTAATATAATTCTTTTCTGTAGTTTTTGAAGTTGTTGGATCATTTTGTGACATTCTTTAATTTGGATTGACCTCATTTTATATGAACTTATTGCACATATTGCTGCTTTAGAATCAGAAAGTATGACAGCATTTTTTAATTTATCTATTCTGTATAGAAGGTGTTGAAGTGAAATATGAATAGCCGTTACTTCTGCATCAAAATTTGTTGTGTGGTATCCTGCTGGTTGATAGAATGAGAACAGTGAACACTTAATTCCTGCTCCTGAGTTGTTGTCCAAGTATGAGAACATGAAATGGACCACACATATTCAACATTTAATAAATAAACTGAGTTCCATTTGTTATTTGCTTAAACATGAAAAGCTTAATAAATTTAGCAGCATTGAGAAATATATATTATGGTTACTTTCACAGTCAGGTACAATATGGCGTAGTGTTCTGGGGGGAAAAAGCAGATAGAGTCTTTAAACTTCAAAAAAGAGCGATAAGGATACTAAGTGGGGTGGATAACAGAACATCTTGCACACCATTATTAAAAAAACATGAAATATTACCTCTAGCACGTATGTATATTTTGGAATTAGTGATCCATGTAAAACAAAATAAACTACAAATACAAAATTACAAAAATGCCGATATTCACAAATACAATACACATCAGAAAGATGACTTTCACATTCAAAGTTGTAGAACGGAAATCTTCAGGTCTAGTGCTATCAATAAAGGTATAAGATTATACAACAGGCTACCGGAAAACATTAAACAAATGAAGAGTGAGTGAGTGTGTGGTGTTTTAGGGCCCGTCGACAACAAGGTCATTTGGGCCAACAAATGAAGAGCCTTATACATTTTAAAAAGGGAGTAAAACTCTTTACGGCAACATTCATTTTATTCTGTAAATGAGTTTTTAAATGTTAATTAGTTTTAAGTGATTGTAAGTAATGGCAGTGGCCATTACTGTAATTTTTATACTATGACGTGTCTGATATCAATCAAAAGGACAAAAGAAATTGAATTAAATTTAATTAAATCATGAAGTAGAGTAAACTCCACATTTGTGAACAATTACTTTTACATAGCATTTCTCTATGGTCTTTATACAGTCTATATTTATTTGCTTTTTCTACTTTAGGCTTTTGTTGGATCCTGTATCTGTTACAGTTTTTAGTCTTATGTAACTTTTTATATTTATAATTGTATCTTGAACTGACGTGTCCTATAACATATGTATTATGTTCCAAAGGATGAAATAAATACAATACAATCCATCTGTGTAGATATGTAACCATTCTTCAGGTGGGTATCTATCTAATGTTAGTGGTTTTAGTACAGGTTTGGAAGTTTCAGATTTTGTAACTATTTGTTCTAAATCTAATTGAATATTAATTGGTTCAAAAGTCAGTGGGTTTTCTTTGATTAAAATGTTTTCTTTAGAATTATTTGGGAAAAGAATATTCATAACCAAAAACTGGGATAAAGTTATAAATTTTGAAATACCAGCATTAAATGAAGTATTAAAACTTAGTGCCCCTAATATGACATTAAATTCTCCAAATTTCCATTAATTGTACCTAATAGTGGTCAACTATAAAGCCCGGGCCTTAAAGTACTTACAGCATAGTAAGTCGCCATTAAGGTAGTTGTCTCATGTGTTTATGAGAATTCCTAGTGGTTTACCGGGAGAAACACGAGTCACTTGGAGAATTTAATGTCATGTCGGCATGTTGGCCACAGTAGCTCAAATGGTTAGAACAGCTGGATGGAAACCAGAAGATCCGTGGTTCAAATCCCAGCAAGGGCATTGAATTTTTCAGTCTGGCTCTACCCCTTCATAATGATACTGTATGTTGTATATAAATAACCTGTAACATTACTAAATACAAACTCCCCTTACAGGTCTAGAGAACGATTTGTCCCCATCCTCAGCAGGCACCCAACTGGTTTCTGGTGCTTTTGGTGACCTTAACTACAAGAGCTGCAGGTCTTCCAGCTGAACTAACATGTGGGGAAACATACACATTAAAACACAAGGATTTATCTTATGAATTTTACTTCCTGCCTCCAAACCGCCTTTGGAAGCTCATCATTCCACCAACAGATGTCTCCAAGAACCAAGTGGATATCCGCTGAGGATGGGGGCATAACAGGTTTTCTTTACTCAGTGATGTTTTTTATTACAAATTCCAGCCCATCTTTATAAATTTTCAACACTCCATATTTTGAGTGAATTTGAATATTTGATTCACAGGTATTTAACTTGTAAACCTATCCTTTGTAAATTATCTTAACTAAAGGAAGAAGAGGAATGTCTGATATTCAACATGTGTGACTGTCTCAGTAGTGTAGACGGCAGCAAGCCTGCTGCACGTTCATGAGGTGCCATATTAAGAACAACAGTTTCAACCCAAAACAACAACATGCCATTTTCAACAGTTTAATATTTTGGATGATCAACTTTCCACTAAACAGAGAAGATTATCAAGAAGAATACCTACACATAAAAAAAAGAAGCTATGTCCAAAGGTTTCAACCCAAATTTAGTAGACAAAACAGTTAACAGACTCAACAAAGCTAAGAAAATAAAAGAAACCACCACCCTGGAACCTACAGGAGAAAAAGAGAAAAAAAAATTAAAAATTCACCTTCCATCAGCCTATAATAAATTCCAAAAAATCTTCTCAAAACAATACATAATTCTTGCACCTCAAAATACGTTTAATATCAGAAATTTGTTAAAAGCCCCCCCCCCCAAAAAAAAAATTCAATTACTACCAAAGAAAAACCAGAAATCTATGAGATCAAATGTGAAACTTGCCCTAAAATGTATATAGGAAACACAAAAAATATTGACATCAGAACTACAGAACATATAAGAAACACTAAAAATGGTGAAACAGAAAAGTCAGCAGTGGCTTTTCATTTTTTGAACACTAGACATGACATCAACTTGGAAACATCTTAAATAAAATATGTTAATCACCCCATAGACCTTTCTGTATGGGAAAAAATCTTCATTAACTAAAATCGTCATAGAGTCATGAATTTTGGAACTCCACCACCAGACATCTTTGACAAGTACATCACGCCATCTATCGACGATACGGAGAAAGAGGAAACCACTATAATTTGCACTAGTCGAGTTCCAGCTGATGATAAGAGCAAAAGTTCTTGAAACATTTCCTGTGAACAAACAGTGTGAGTGAAGCAGTGTGTCAATATCTTCTCGATTCACTTTAGTACCTGGATAAGGTTTATTCTAGAGCTTTCCCTTATCATGAAAGATGAATGTTGGATAACTCTACGCTCTATGGACCCTAGACTTATTTGAGCAATGTTTCATTCATTGTCCAATAAGACTTAATGGAGGATGTAAATTAAAAAAATATATATATTCAACATGCATTAACAAGCCCATACTGTCCCTTCCTGTTTATGGGTTAACTATATTCTCTTGTTATATTCTAAGATATCAAACAGTACCCGTATCAAACAGTACCTTTTCACCGATATAGACGTCATATGACATCCAAGTTAAAATGCCCCAAACTGATATGGACGTGTATAGACGTCCTGTGCATACACGCATTTAATGCTCATTTAACGCCAATTATTTTAATCTTCCTATTTTACAATAAATTTAAATTAGTTCTATAAGGATGTAAACGTACCCTTAAAGTTTTCTTTTTGAATTGTACACCTACAAACCTGGATAAACACCCAAGGGCACACCTGCAGATTCACACCAAATAATATTGGTTTCCTTGCGAACTTCTTTTGTGCAACACACTAAACATTTTCGAAATGGTTGCGACTTTTTTGGTTGTGGGTGGTGTCCTTTTAGGAAAGTGTTTTCTCTCAAGTATGAGGGGTGATGCCATGGTGAATTTCTTACCCTCCCCCCTTCAGTATAAAGAGGCCTCTGAGTATTATAGTACTCAATTAGGTTAAGAGCTCTTTATACGTGCAAGTACAGGAAGATAAGTGTCTTGCATGAATTTACAGCTCTGAAAATTACTAAACAATTGTGCATGGTTACATCCAGTGGTATAAATATACATTTTTTACCATTTAACTATTTTTCGTAAAAAGGGACAGCTAGTAATAGCTGATCCGCATCACCCATATTTGACCCGCCATTTCCCCAAACAATGGAGTAGCTAACATGTCATCTGTAGACCAGTACACGTCACTGCTACGTATGTCCTAAACATCTCCTTCATATATCGAGATTCAACTGTATTGGAACACCACAGTGAAGCGAAAAATTATTAAATTTTAGATGAGTCGCATTTTTTACACATCTGCTTCACTTTCGTACCTATTTTGAGGACATGTTTCGCAAATCTTCGTTTGCATCTACGGCTCTTGTGCGACTGACGCTAGATCCAGCGGTGTGGGTAATTCTGGGGTTGTTGCTGCCATCTGTTGATTTAGTGATGAACTGAAATGTGGGATTCTCTTCTAGCGGGATTTCAAAGTTCATTAGTTGGTTTTTATGTTTTTCCATGTATATCCTCTCCCATATGACGAGTTCACTATGTTTTTGTACGTATTTTAGTAATTCTGTGCTATCTTCAATTTCATGATTTTCAGACCAGAAATGAGCTGCTATTGCGGACTTATCAATATTTTTGTATCTTAAGTGCCTGAAGTGTTCTTTCTTTCTAGTGCCTATGTTCCTTTTTGTCCTTCCTATGTAAATTTTTTCACAGTCTTTACACTTAATTTTGTAAATGCCTGACTTTTCCTCTGGTTTTATCTTATCAGTATTATTACTGTGAAGTAAGGTTTTTAATGTTGTAATTGTTTTTTGGTGCCAATGTTATATTGTATTTCTTGAATATTTTTTGGAACTTTTTTGTGGCCCAGGGGTGGTAAGTAAATTTAGCAAATCTAGTTTCTTGTTTTATTGGTGTGAGAGCTGTGATCTGTTTTAATTTCTTTTGAAGTTTGAATAATTTTAGTTTTTTATCTACAAGGTTTTTTCCATATCCATTTTTAATTGCAGTTTTTAAGCTTTGATGGTATTCGTTTTGATATTCTTGCTGGCTGAGAGGTAGATTTACTAATCTGTGTGTCAGACTGTTGATGGTTGCATGTTTGTGTGGAATTGGGTTGAAACTATTTGCTTTGATGTAATTATCTGTGTGTGTTGCTTTTCTATGAATGCCAAATTCTAGTTTTTCATTGCCTTTTTTGATTTTAAGGTCTAAAAAAGGTAGAGTACAGTCCTCTTCAGTTTCTACTGTGAATTGTATGCTGGGTTCTTGCAGGTTGAGTAGTTTCAAAGCATCATCTATTAGTTTGTAGGGCACTATTGCAAAGATGTCGTCTACGTATCTGTACCATGTTTTAAACATATGAGGGAAGGCTTTAGTAATATGTGTTTCGAAAAAGCTCATGTATAGATTGGCCAAAAATGGTGATAGCGGGCTTCCCATAGCTAGTCCTGAAATTTGTTTGTAATATTTTCCATCGAAGACAAAATAATTTTGATGTATACATAATTCAGTCATTGCCACATATTCTTCTATTGCATTGGCATCCAGGTTTATAGAATTTAGCCATTTTTTCAGTTGAATCAAAAGTTTGTCTAATGGAATGCTAGGGAAGAGGGAGCGGACATCAAAGGATACTAAAGTGTCATGAGGTTTTAGTTTAAGATTTTGAATTTTTTCTACCAGGTCTAAAGAGTTTTTTATACTCAGAGTATGGAATTGTGGAAAGGACTGAAATTTTTTGGTTAGCCATTTTGCCAGAAGGTAAGTAGGAGTGTTTATATTATTTACAATGGGTCTCATGGGTATGTTGGGTTTGTGTATTTTAGGCAAACCATATATTCTTGCAAGGGTAGGGTTGTCTGGTTTGATAGTTTTTTGTTCTGTAGTTGTTAAAATTTTACTATTAATGATGGTTTTTTGTACATCTTTTATGCATCGTTTGAGTGGATTAGAATCTATTTCCTGGAATTCTTTTTGTTGTAGTAACTCTAACATTTTTTCTTTGTATGTAGCTGTATCTAAGATTACTATTTTGTTCCCTTTATCAAGTATCCTTTGATGTCCGCTCCCTCTTCCCTAGCATTCCATTAGACAAACTTTTGATTCAACTGAAAAAATGGCTAAATTCTATAAACCTGGATGCCAATGCAATAGAAGAATATGTGGCAATGACTGAATTATGTATACATCAAAATTATTTTGTCTTCGATGGAAAATATTACAAACAAATTTCAGGACTAGCTATGGGAAGCCCGCTATCACCATTTTTGGCCAATCTATACATGAGCTTTTTCGAAACACATATTACTAAAGCCTTCCCTCATATGTTTAAAACATGGTACAGATACGTAGATGACATCTTTGCAATAGTGCCCTACAAACTAATAGATGATGCTTTGAAACTACTCAACCTGCAAGAACCCAGCATACAATTCACAGTAGAAACTGAAGAGGACTGTACTCTACCTTTTTTAGACCTTAAAATCAAAAAAGGCAATGAAAAACTAGAATTTGGCATTCATAGAAAAGCAACACACACAGATAATTACATCAAAGCAAATAGTTTCAACCCAATTCCACACAAACATGCAACCATCAACAGTCTGACACACAGATTAGTAAATCTACCTCTCAGCCAGCAAGAATATCAAAACGAATACCATCAAAGCTTAAAAACTGCAATTAAAAATGGATATGGAAAAAACCTTGTAGATAAAAAACTAAAATTATTCAAACTTCAAAAGAAATTAAAACAGATCACAGCTCTCACACCAATAAAACAAGAAACTAGATTTGCTAAATTTACTTACCACCCCTGGGCCACAAAAAAGTTCCAAAAAATATTCAAGAAATACAATATAACATTGGCACCAAAAAACAATTACAACATTAAAAACCTTACTTCACAGTAATAATACTGATAAGATAAAACCAGAGGAAAAGTGAGGCATTTACAAAATTAAGTGTAAAGACTGTGAAAAAATTTACATAGGAAGGACAAAAAGGAACATAGGCACTAGAAAGAAAGAACACTTCAGGCACTTAAGATACAAAAATATTGATAAGTCCGCAATAGCAGCTCATTTCTGGTCTGAAAATCATGAAATTGAAGATAGCACAGAATTACTAAAATACGTACAAAAACATAGTGAACTCGTCATATGGGAGAGGATATACATGGAAAAACATAAAAACCAACTAATGAACTTTGAAATCCCGCTAGAAGAGAATCCCACATTTCAGTTCATCACTAAATCAACAGATGGCAGCAACAACCCCAGAATTACCCACACCGCTGGATCTAGCGTCAGTCGCACAAGAGCCGTAGATGCAAACGAAGATTTGCGAAACATGTCCTCAAAATAGGTACGAAAGTGAAGCAGATGTGTAAAAAATGCGACTCATCTAAAATTTAATAATCTCCTTCATAATCGCACAACAAATCTTTCAGATTTTCTACAGTAATATCAGAAGCCTGTAAACATCATACGCAAGATAATTTATTTGCTATATTACCAGGATAAGCCATGGTTAATATTGAAATTTGACAATTTCAAATGTGCCATTCATTTAGCTCTTAGTAGCTATAAGAAATCACTCTGAACACAGAAAGAGTATAAATAACTAAAATACTGAGCGAAAACAGCTGCATAAGGCTACCAGAAACATCAGTTGAGAAACACTGTAATAACAGATGCTGAAAGGGAGTTTTCTTTCCAGTGTAACGCAACATATATTCGTAATATGATTATCGCTTGGTATAACATAAATAAACTAAACTTGAGCCGGAGAAGTCGCTCGCGTAGCTCTACATACATACATTCGTTCGTTCGTATACACACAAAACAAAATGAGTCAAATATTAGGCGCATTCGGCGCAAAGAATGGCTTTTGCTACAGTGAAACAAAGTAGTGAAATTTCAATGATTTATTACTGTAGTCTCTACTTTATTGTTACTGTAGATTTATACTGCCTTTAATGAGTTTTAAACCAGTTTTTGTTTCGTTTAAATAACTTTATAAATACGAAAGATACGGAATTGTATTTATGATGTATTTTTACAGCATTTAACAATTTAAATGTCTTGTTCTGTTTGTTGGGTATCCGTTTCCGGCCCCTGAAGGGTTTAAATGGCCATCAGCGAAACGGTTAAATGGAACTGAGAGTTTCAAATGTCAACAACAGGTCCTAACAATGAACATGACAAAGTCAATACTTACTCAAAGAGTACATTGAGTACCATGATGGCTGTTTCTGTCGAGTTTTCAGCATTGATAGCATGCAACAGTTCCATGTAGTTACCTTTCAGGTTTAACAGCCAAGCAGACAGCAGAGCATTTGATACAACACTTTTAACACACTCTGCAAATACATCAATATCCAACTATTTAACTTCAATATCTTTAGTTTTCTTAGAAAGATACTATATGTAAGTTTATTTAAGCAAGCATTTCTTACACTAATCACAAGTATTTTATTTTTCCATAACACATAAATGTAAAAATGATAAGATGTTGGTCAAATTGTCATATCAGAGCATATCATTATGACTGGCTAGGAGTATCATATACCTAAAAGGAAGAATTCAGGTGTACTAAACTGGCAAAGGAGGAAAACCGTCATGCAGTAGAGTTGTTCCCGTAGAAGTGAGGAAAAAGAACCAAGTGACATGGTAACCATAAAGCAGACGGGAGAAGGTACAAGAAATATTGGTTTGGCAATGAGATTTTAACAAGAATGGAGCAAGTGGGAAAACACAGAGCTAGAGATTAAAAATAAAGAGTTGCAGAAGATAAAAAAGTGGAAAGAAGAATGGAAAGTATGGAAGACTTTATGAGAAGATACAATTTAATAATTTCTGGGGTAGAAGGGCAAAACTGAATCAGAGCACTTCAAGAGATACGGAAATTGTTAATGAAAAGGCTAGGGATGAATATGAGAGGCTTCAAACTACGGGACGCGTTTAAAATTGGGAAATTATAAGGCAAAAGAAATATATTGATGAAATTCAGCAACAGTATTGGTAACAGAAGTATTAACACAATCAAAAAAGGTAAGAGGAACATCTAAGTATATCAAAAACGTTTATCATATGAGCAAAGGGAACAAAGGAGGCTAATTGAAGAAAGGATTTAATGCATTTATACAAAAGGCAAACTGTGGACTGTTAAGCAAGTGGCTGAGCAGAGATGTGGCATAAGGATCATCCAAGAGGTAAGGCATACACATGATGACACAGCAGGCACAATCAAGCCGACTTCGATATCTGGTGTGAATGTCCAGAAAACACATGAAGTAAATGTAGTGTGCACTGATGGCGGGGAAGTGATGAAAATTGCAAAAGGAAGAGAAGCGGGAGCAATCTTAGAAGCGGCAGTCAGGGGAGTAAAGAAAAAATTAATTTGCCTTACGGTGAGTACAGAGTAAAGCAACTGTGGGATTTGAGATGATCGAGAAAAAGCAGACAGAAACAAGTGTGGGGATACATGGAAACAGAGGAAAGCATGCTATAGCAAGTGTAGCGATACATGGGAAAAGAGAAAAGCATGCTGCAGCAAGTGTGCAGATACATGGGAACAGAAAAAGCATGCTATAGCAAGTGTGGGGATACAGGTGAACAGAGAAAAGCATGCTGCAGCAAGTGCGGGCATACATGGGAACGGAGAAAAGCTTGCTGCAGCAAGTGTGGAGATACATGGGAAGAGAGAAAGGCATGCTGTAGCAAGTGTGCGGATACATGGAAACAGAGAAAAGAATGCTGTAGCAAGTGTGGGGATACATGGGAACAGGAAAAACTCACTATAGCAAGTGTAAAAATACATGGGAACAGAGAAAAGCATGCTGTAGCAAGTGTGCGGATACATGGAAACAGAGAAAAGCATGCTGTAGCAAGGGTGTGGATACATGGGAACAGGAAAAACTCACTATACCAAGTGTAAAAATACGTGGGAACAGAGAAAAGCATGCTGTAGCAAGTGTGCGGATACATGGAAACAGAGAAAAGCATGCTGTAGCAAGGGTGTGGATACATGGAAACAGGAAAAACTCACTATAGCAAGTGTAAAAATACATGGGAACAGAGAAAAGCATGCTGTAGCAAGTGTGCGGATACATGGAAACAGAGAAAAGCATGCTGTAGCAAGGGTGTGGATACATGGAAACAGGAAAAACTCACTATAGCAAGTGTAAAAATACATGGGAACAGAGAAAAGCATGCTGTAGCAAGTGTGCGGATACATGGAAACAGAGAAAAGCATGCTGTAGCAAGGGTGTGGATACATGGGAACAGAGAAAAGAATGCTGTAGCAAGTGTAGGCACCCATGGGAACAGGTAAAACTCACTATAGCAAGTGTAAAAATACATGGGAACAGAGGAAAGCATGCTGTAGCAAGTGTGCGGATACATGGAAACAGAGAAAAGCATGCTGTAGCAAGGGTGTGGATACATGGGAACAGGAAAAAACTCACTATAGCAAGTGTAAAAATACATGGGAACAGAGAAAAGCATGCTGCAGCAAGTGTGGAGATACATGGAAACAGAGAAAAGCATGCTGTAGCAAGTGTGCGGATACATGGAAACAGAGAAAAGCATGCTGTAGCAAGTGTGCAGATATATGGGAACAGAGAAAAGCGTGCTGCAGCAAGTGTGGGGATACATGGGAACAGAGAAAAGCATGCTGTAACAAGTGTGCGGATACATGGGAACAGAGAAAAGCATGCTGTAGCAAGTGTGCAGATATATGGGAACAGAGAAAAGCATGCTGTAGCAAGTGTGGGGATACATGGGAACAGAGAAAACCATGCTGTAGCAAGTGTGGGGATACATGGAAACAGAGAAAAGCATGCTGTAGCAAGTGTGCAGATACATGGGAACAGAGAAAACCATGCTGTAGCAAGTGTGGGGATACATGGAAACAGAGAAAAGCATGCTGTAGCAAGTGTGGGGATACATGGGAACAGAGAAAACCATGCTGTAGCAAGTGTGGGGATACATGGGAACAGAGAAAAGCATGCTGTAGCAAGTGTGCAGATACATGGGAACAGAGAAAAGCATGCTGTAGCAAGTGTGCGGATACATGCGAACAGAGAAAAGCATGCTGTAGCAAGTGTGCAGATATATGGGAACAGAGAAAAGCATGCTGCAGCAAGTGTGGGGATACATGGGAACAGAGAAAACCATGCTGTAGCAAGTGTGGGGATACATGGAAACAGAGAAAAGCATGCTGTAGCAAGTGTGCAGATACATGGGAACAGAGAAAACCATGCTGTAACAAGTGTGGGGATACATGGGAACAGAGAAGAGCATGCTGTAGCAAGTGTGCAGATACATGGGAACAGAGAAAAGAATGCTGTAGCAAGTGTAGGCACCCATGGGAACAGGAAAAACTCACTATAGCAAGTGTGGGGATACATGGGAACAGAGAAAAGCATGCTGTAGCAAGTGTGCGGATACATGGAAACAGAGAGAAGCATGCTGTAGCAAGGGTGTGGATACATGGGAACAGGAAAAAACTCACTATAGCAAGTGTAAAAATACATGGGAACAGAGAAAAGCATGCTGCAGCAAGTGTGGAGATACATGGAAACAGAGAAAAGCATGCTGCAGCAAGTGTGCGGATACATGGGAACAGAGAAAAGCATGCTGCAGCAAGTGTGGAGATACATGGAAACAGAGAAAAGCGTGCTGCAGCAAGTGTGCGGATACATGGGAACAGGAAAAAGCATGCTGTAGCAAGTGTGCGGATACATGGGAACAGAGAAAAGCGTGCTGCAGCAAGTGTGCGGATACATGGGAACAGGAAAAAGCATGCTGTAGCAAGTGTGCGGATACATGGGAACAGGAAAAAGCATGCTGTAACAAGTGTGCGGATACATGGGAACAGGAAAAAACATGCTGTAACAAGTGTGCGGATACATGGGAACAGGAAAAAAAATGCTGTAGCAAGTGTGCGGATACATGGGAACAGGAAAAAACATGCTGTAGCAAGTGTGCGGATACATGGGAACAGGAAAAAACATGCTGTAGCAAGTGTGCGGATACATGGGAACAGGAAAAAACATGCTGTAGCAAGTGTGCGGATACATGGGAACAGGAAAAAACATGCTGTAACAAGTGTGCGGATACATGGGAACAGGAAAAAACATGCTGTAACAAGTGTGCAGATACATGGGAACAGGAAAAAACATGCTGTAACAAGTGTGCAGATACATGGGAACAGGAAAAAACATGCTGTAACAAGTGTGCAGATACATGGGAACAGGAAAAAACATGCTGTAACAAGTGTGCAGATACATGGGAACAGGAAAAAACATGCTGTAACAAGTGTGCAGATACATGGGAACAGGAAAAAACATGCTGTAACAAGTGTGCGGATACATGGGAACAGGAAAAAGCATGCTGTAACAAGTGTGCAGATACATGGGAACAGGAAAAAGCATGCTGTAACAAGTGTGCGGATACATGGGAACAGGAAAAAGCATGCTGTAACAAGTGTGCGGATACATGGGAACAGGAAAAAGCATGCTGTAACAAGTGTGCGGATACATGGGAACAGGAAAAAACATGCTGTAACAAGTGTGCGGATACATGGGAACAGGAAAAAACATGCTGTAGCAAGTGTGCGGATACATGGGAACACGAAAAAGCATGCTGTAACAAGTTTGCGGATACATGGGAACAGGAAAAAGCATGCTGTAACAAGTGTGCGGATACATGGGAACAGGAAAAAACATGCTGTAACAAGTGTGCGGATACATGGGAACAGGAAAAAACATGCTGTAGCAAGTGTGCGGATACATGGGAACAGGAAAAAGCATGCTGTAACAAGTGTGCGGATACATGGGAACAGGAAAAAACATGCTGTAGCAAGTGTGCGGATACCTGGGAACAGGAAAAAGCATGCTGTAACAAGTGTGCGGATACATGGGAACAAGAAAAAGCATGCTGTAACAAGTGTGCGGATACATGGGAACAGGAAAAAACATGCTGTAGCAAGTGTGCGGATACATGGGAACAGGAAAAAGCATGCTGTAGCAAGTGTGCGGATACATGGGAACAGGAAAAAACATGCTGTAACAAGTGTGCGGATACATGGGAACAGGAAAAAACATGCTGTAGCAAGTGTGCGGATACATGGGAACAAGAAAAAGCATGCTGTAACAAGTGTGCGGATACATGGGAACAGGAAAAAGCATGCTGTAGCAAGTGTGCGGATACATGGGAACAAGAAAAAGCATGCTGTAACAAGTGTGCGGATACATGGGAACAGGAAAAAGCATGCTGTAACAAGTGTGCGGATACATGGGAACAAGAAAAAGCATGCTGTAACAAGTGTGCGGATACATGGGAACAGGAAAAAACATGCTGTAGCAAGTGTGCGGATACATGGGAACAGGAAAAAGCATGCTGTAACAAGTGTGCGGATACATGGGAACAGGAAAAAACATGCTGTAACAAGTGTGCGGATACATGGGAACAGGAAAAAGCATGCTGTAACAAGTGTGCGGATACATGGGAACAGGAAAAAACATGCTGTAGCAAGTGTGCGGATACATGGGAACAGGAAAAAACATGCTGTAACAAGTGTGCGGATACATGGGAACAAGAAAAAGCATGCTGTAACAAGTGTGCGGATACATGGGAACAGGAAAAAACATGCTGTAGCAAGTGTGCGGATACATGGGAACAGGAAAAAGCATGCTGTAGCAAGTGTGCGGATACATGGGAACAGGAAAAAACATGCTGTAGCAAGTGTGCGGATACATGGGAACAGGAAAAAACATGCTGTAACAAGTGTGCGGATACATGGGAACAAGAAAAAGCATGCTGTAACAAGTGTGCGGATACATGGGAACAGGAAAAAACATGCTGTAGCAAGTGTGCGGATACATGGGAACAGGAAAAAGCATGCTGTAGCAAGTGTGCGGATACATGGGAACAGGAAAAAACATGCTGTAGCAAGTGTGCAGATACATGGGAACAGGAAAAAGCATGCTGTAACAAGTGTGCGGATACATGGGAACAGGAAAAAGCATGCTGTAACAAGTGTGCAGATACATGGGAACAGGAAAAAGCATGCTGTAACAAGTGTGCGGATACATGGGAACAGGAAAAAGCATGCTGTAACAAGTGTGCGGATACATGGGAGCAGAGAAAAGCATGCTGTAGCAAGTGTGCAGATACATGGGAACAGGAAAAAGCATGCTGTAACAAGTGTGCGGATACATGGGAACAGAGAAAAGCATGCTGCAACTGTGCAGATACATGGGAACAGGAAAAAGCATGCTGTAACAAGTGTGCGGATACATGGGAGCAGAGAAAAGCATGCTGTAGCAAGTGTGCAGATACATGGGAACAGGAAAAAGCATGCTGTAACAAGTGTGCGGATACATGGGAACAGAGAAAAGCATGCTGCAAGTGTGGGGATACATGGGAATAGAGAAAAGCATGCTGCAGCAAGTGTGGAGATACATGGGAACAGAGAAAAGCATGCTATAGCAAGTGCGCGGATACATGGGAACAGAGAAAAGCATGCTGTAACAAGTGTGGGCATACATGGAAACAGGAAAAACTCACTATAGCAAGTGTGGGGATACATGGGAACAGAGAAAAACATACTATAGCAAGTGTTGTTATACATGAGAACAAAGAAAACATACTATAGCAAGTGTTGTTATACATGAGAACAGAGAAAACACACTATAGCAGGTGTTGTTATACATGAGAACAGAGAAAACATACTATAGCAAGTGTTGTTATACATGAGAACAGAGAAAACATACTGTAGCAAGTGTGGGGATACATGAGAACAGAGAAAACATACTATAGCAAGTGTTGTTATACATAGGAACAGAGAAAACCTACTATAGCAAGTGTGGGGATACATGAGAACAGAGAAAACATACTATAGCAAGTATTGTTATACATGAGAACAGAGAAAACATACTATAGCAAGTGTTGTTATACATGAGAACAGAGAAAACATACTGTAGCAAGTGTAGGGATACATGAGAACAGAGAAAACATACTGTAGCAAGTGTGGGGATACATGAGAACAGAGAAAACATACTATAGCAAGTGTTGTTATACATGAGAACAGAGAAAACATACTGTAGCAAGTGTGGGGATACATGAGAACAGAGAAAACATACTATAGCAAGTATTGTTATACATGAGAACAGAGAAAACATACTATAGCAAGTGTTGTTATACATGAGAACAGAGAAAACATACTGTAGCAAGTGTAGGGATACATGAGAACAGAGAAAACATACTGTAGCAAGTGTGGGGATACATGAGAACAGAGAAAACATACTGTAGCAAGTGTTGTTATACATGAGAACAGAGAAAACATACTATAGCAAGTGTTGTTATACATGAGAACAGAGAAAACATACTGTAGCAAGTGTAGGGATACATGAGAACAGAGAAAACATACTATAGCAAGTGTTGTTATACATGACAACAGAGAAAACATACTGTAGCAAGTGTTGTTATACATGAGAACAGAGAAAACATACTATAGCAAGTGTTGTTATACATGAGAACAGAGAAAACATACTGTAGCAAGTGTTGTTATACATGAGAACAGAGAAAACATACTATAGCAAGTGTTGTTATACATGAGAACAGAGAAAACATACTATAGCAAGTGTGGGGATACATGAGAACAGATTACATACTATAGCAAGTGTTGTTATACATGAGAACAGAGAAAACATACTATAGCAAGTGTTGTTATACATGAGCACAGAGAAAACACACTATAGCAGGTGTTGTTATACATGAGAACAGAGAAAACATACTATAGCAAGTGTTGTTATACATGAGAACAGAGAAAACATACTGTAGCAAGTGTTGTTATACATGAGAACAGAGAAAACATACTATAGCAAGTGTGGGGATACATGAGAACAGAGAAAACACACTATAGCAAGTGTTGTTATACATGAGAACAGAGAAAACACACTATAGCAAGTGTTGTTATACATGAGAACAGAGAAAACACACTATAGCAGGTGTTGTTATACATGAGAACAGAGAAAACATACTAGAGCAAGTGTTGTTATACATGAGAACAGAGAAAACATACTATAGCAAGTGTGGGGATACATGAGAACAGAGAAAACATACTATAGCAAGTGTTGTTATACATGAGAACAGAGAAAACACACTATAGCAGGTGTTGTTATACATGAGAACAGAGAAAACATACTATAGCAAGTGTTGTTATACATGAGAACAGAGAAAACATACTATAGCAAGTGTGGGGATACATGAGAACAGAGAAAACATACTGTAGCAAGTGTGGGGATACATGAGAACAGAGAAAACATACTGTAGCAAGTGTTGTTATACATGAGAACAGAGAAAACATACTATAGCAAGTGTTGTTATACATGATAACAGAGAAAACATACGGTAGCAAGTGTAGGGATACATGAGAACAGAGAAAACATACTATAGCAAGTATTGTTATACATGAGAACAGAGAAAACATACTATAGCAAGTGTTGTTATACATGAGAACAGAGAAAACATACTATAGCAAGTATTGTTATACATGAGAACAGAGAAAACATACTATAGCAAGTGTTGTTATACATGAGAACAGAGAAAACATACTGTAGCAAGTGTAGGGATACATGAGAACAGAGAAAACATACTGTAGCAAGTGTGGGGATACATGAGAACAGAGAAAACATACTGTAGCAAGTGTTGTTATACATGAGAACAGAGAAAACATACTATAGCAAGTGTTGTTATACATGAGAACAGAGAAAACATACTGTAGCAAGTGTAGGGATACATGACAACAGAGAAAACATACTGTAGCAAGTGTGGGGATACATGAGAACAGAGAAAACATACTGTAGCAAGTGTGGGGATACATGAGAACAGAGAAAACATACTATAGCAAGTGTTGTTATACATGAGAACAGAGAAAACATACTGTAGCAAGTGTTGTTATACATGAGAACAGAGAAAACATACTATAGCAAGTGTTGTTATACATGAGAACAGAGAAAACATACTGTAGCAAGTGTTGTTATACATGAGGACAGAGAAAAAATAATAATTTTGGCAGAGTAAAGTATAAAGCAATTAAGGATTCCAAACAAATAAGAAATTATAACAAATTAAATGATGACTGCAGAATGTATTGTCATGCAAAATATGAGTCAAGTATTAGCAAAATAACAGACATAAATGACTTGAGTATAGTGTATCATAATGTACAGTCCCTTGGCAATAAGCTTCTTGAAATTGAAATTTTCTTAAACTCAATGGAAAATATTCAGGTATGTTGTTTTACAGAACATTGGATTAAAAAAACCTGCATTAGCCTAGATTCGCATATCTTTTCAAACTTTATAGTTGCAGACTTGTTCTGTAGAGAAAACTACACACATGGGGGTACCATGATTGCAGTAAAAAAAGGAATCAAATATAAGAGGTATTTAAAAACTAATATGCTAAATGAAGAACTGATATTTGAACACTCTATAATTGATATACAGGAACTAAAATTATTTATTGTATGTATCTATTGCTCTCCAAATGGGTGTTATGCTACTTTCCTAGATAAACTTGAGAGTTTGATTAATACACTCCAAAAACACTCTCGACAAATCTTTATATGTGGAGACTTTAATGTTGACTTCTTAAAAGACAACCCATCAGTACATAAATTAAAAAACTTACTAGCATTGTTCAATCTCTCAAATGTAATTAGTAACCCCACAAGATTAACTTTACAGTCAAATACGGCAATTGATGTTATAATTCTAGACAAATCTATCATTACTGTCAAGCTGGAGAATATTAACACCCGGTTACTCAGATCATAATGCTATTGTATCCAATTTAACAAACTTTAGGACTAATAATGCTAAAATAACTCCCCAAACATGTTATAAAAGGGTATTTTCTACTGCAAATATTCAATATTTCAATACGCTCTTAAACCTTGAAGAGTGGACTGATGTCTACAATGAAAAAAGAATAGATGAAAAATTGCAAAAGTTTTTACTGACATTTTTGCATATTTTTAATACAGCTTTTCCTTATACAGTTGTTAAACAGAAGCAAACTAGTAAAAGGAAGAAATGGATAACAAAGGGAATTATTATCTCTAGCAAAAGAAAACGCTATCTAAATCAGTTGAGTAAAGTAAACAAAACTGAAGCATTTATAGAATATCATAAGAAGTATAAGCAAATATATAATAAGGTAATAAAAGCTGCAAAAAAGCAATATATAGATACTTGCATTTCAAATTCGTCGAATAAAAATAAGACTATCTGGAATATAGTAAAAAATGAAAGCACTAACAACATGGTCAGAACTAGAGACAAAATTACTTTAATAGTTGATAATACAAAATTAGATAATCCTGCTGAGGTATCAAATATCCTTAATAAACACTTTATTAGTGTTGGTGATAGAGTACCTTTGACTCATCCCAATATAACAAATACTCCTATCAAATTAATCAGAAACGATAAAAGTGTATTTCTCAAACCAGTAACTTCTGAGGAGATTCTTAAAATAATACATTCAAAAAAGAACACATTCTCTGCTGGATTTGATGATGTACCAGAGTGTATAATCAAATCTTGCAAAGAATATATAGTAGCACCATTAATGGATATATGTAATTGTTCTATATCAACAGGCAAATTTCCTAATGTCTTAAAATTAATAAAAGTTGTACCAGTATTTAAGAAGGGAGATACAAAAAATGTTGATAATTATAGACCTATCTCAGTTCAATCGGGGTTTTCAAAAATCTTGGAAACTGTTATGTTCAACAGGATATCTCCTTTTCTTGAAAAATATGTATTCAGTGATAAACAAAATGGATTTAGGAAAAATAAATCAATTTCTAATGCACTATACTCCTTTATGAAACAAACATTAGAAGGGTTTGATGCAAATAATTATACTATTGGGATTTTTATGGATTTGTCTAAGGCATTTGATCTGGTTGACCATAATATTCTATTATCCAAACTTGAAGCCTATGGTATAAGAGGGGTATCTCATGATTGGTTTGAATCCTACCTTGAGGGTAGAAGACAGTATACTGTAGTTAATAATGAATTAAATGGTCATAATATTAATTCCAATATTGAAATTGTGAGATGTGGGGTTCCACAGGGTTCTATCCTGGGACCACTGCTTTTTCTAGTATATATTAATGACCTTCCACTTAATATTCCCCATGCAGAAACTATTCTATATGCTGACGACACTAATATAATTATCAAAGGCTGCAATAATTCTGAATTGCAACATTATGCTAATACTGTGATGACAAATATGATGCATTGGCTAACTAATAATAAATTACTACTTAATATTAAAAAGACACAAAGTATGCATATTTCACTATCAAATAGAAATGAAGCTAATATAGCTCCTGTAATCGCTTTTGGCAATGAGGTAATACAATATACCAATGAAAC
Source organism: Mantis religiosa (assembly GCA_030765055.1). Taxonomy (NCBI): domain Eukaryota; kingdom Metazoa; phylum Arthropoda; class Insecta; order Mantodea; family Mantidae; genus Mantis; species Mantis religiosa. The sequence continues at coordinate 194,067,788 of CM060950.1, forward strand.
AAAATTTTTGGGGGTAATTATTGACAAATTTTTAACCTGGAAGCCGCATATTCAGTATATTACTGCAAAAATTAATAAAGCCCACTACATAATATCAGTGCTAAGGAAAATTTGTAATACACAAACATTAATGCTGATTTACTATTCATATGTGCAGTCTTATCTTGCATATGGTATCTTTATCTGGGGATCAGCTACCGAAATAAAAGATTTATTTGTAACGCAAAAGAAAATAATAAGAAGAATGTTTAATCTAAGCAAAAGGACTCATTGTATGAAATATTTTAAGGAAAATAATATACTAACTCTGCCATGTCTGTATATCTTAGAAACCGTATGCTTTATAAACAACAACATACAATATTTTCAAACAAATAACACTATTCATGAACATTATACTAGGAATGGTGCTAAATTACATATACTGGGATCAAGATCAAATAAAAAACTTAACTCAGTACTTCATAAAGGGGTTCACATGTATAACTTAATCTTAAAGAAAATCGAAAACAATGATAAGAAAAGATTCAGAAGAGATGTGAAATCATTTTTAATAAATCAGTGCTTCTATAGTACTCAAGAGTTCCTTGAATATTTTAGGTACCAGATTAAGTAGAGTAAATGATTACATAAGAATAATTTTATGATACTAATGGTTGACAATTCATGTAAGTTTTCTGTATTTGTTGACATTGATACAATTTAATCTGATTATTGCATGTAGAATTAATTCTGTATTTTCTGAATTTCTAGTTTGTATTGTTTGTACTGTATCTTGAAAAAGCAAATATTTCTGTACAGAAATTAAATGCTAAATAAATAAATATAGATATTTTAAATATAGAAAACATACTGTAGCAAGTGTGGGGATACATGAGAACAGAGAAAACATACTATAGCAAGTGTTGTTATACATGAGAACAGAGAAAACATGCTATAGTAAGTGTGGGGATACATGGGAAGAGAGAAAAGCATGCTGTAGCAAGTGTGGGAATACATGAGAACAGAGAAAACATACTATAGCAAGTGTTGTTATACATGAGAACAGAGAAAACATGCTATAGTAAGTGTTGTTATACATGAGAACAGAGAAAACATACTATAGCAAGTGTTGTTATACATGAGAACAGAGAAAACATACTGTAGCTAGTGTTGTTATACATGAGAACAGAGAAAACATACTGTAGCAAGTGTTGTTATACATGAGAGCAGAGAAAACATACTATAGCAAGTGTGGGGATACATGAGAACAGAGAAAACATACTGTAGCAAGTGTGGGGATACATGAGAACAGAGAAAACATACTGTAGCAAGTGTGGGGATACATGAGAACAGAGAAAACATAGTATAGCAAGTGTTGTTATACATGAGAACAGAGAAAACATACTATAGCAAGTGTGGGGATACATAAGAACAGAGAAAACATACTATAGCAAGTGTTGTTATACATGAGAACAGAGAAAACATACTGTAGCAAGTGTTGTTATACATGAGGACAGATAAAACATACTGTAGCAAGTGTGGGGATACATGAGAACAGAGAAAACATACTGTAGCAAGTGTTGTTATACATGAGAACAGAGAAAACATACTATAGCAAGTGTTGTTATACCTGAGAACAGAGAAAACATACTGTAGCAAGTGTTGTTATACATGAGAACAGAGAAAACACACTATAGCAGGTGTTGTTATACATGAGAACAGAGAAAACATACTATAGCAAGTGTTGTTATACATGAGAACAGAGAAAACATACTGTAGCAAGTGTTGTTATACATGAGAACAGAGAAAACATACTGTAGCAAGTGTTGTTATACATGAGAACAGAGAAAACATACTGTAGCAAGTGTGGGGATACATGAGAACAGAGAAAACATACTGTAGCAAGTGTGGGGATACATGAGAACAGAGAAAACATACTGTAGCAGGTGTGGGGATACATGAGAACAGAGAAAACATACTGTAGCAGGTGTGGGGATACATGAGAACAGAGAGAACATGCTATATTAAATGTGGGGATACATGAGAACAGAGAAAACATACTGTAGCAAGTGTGGGGATACATGAGAACAGAGCAAACATACTGTAGCAAGATTGGGTTACATGGGGTTACCTACAGATTTTAATTTTTTTCTTTCTATAGTTTTCAAAATCTGCATTTTGCCTATAACTAAAAAATCTGTAGTTTTTTTCTTGCATATGCTATAACAATAAATTGAACACATCTGCACTTACCTGATCTGTCTCTTAAACCTTGACTGAGCAATCATTCTCTCTGCTTTATTGTGAGGGATTTGATATTCAGTTTGCTCACAATGTAATATGCATGACGCCTTACAGAATCATTTGGATCATGTGTGCGGTCTAATATATGTGGCAATGTTGTATTGGTTCTGCCTACACAACGCAGTACTGCTATACGAACAGCAATGTTGGGATCATGATTAAGGTGGAAAATGAAAGCTGAAACATAATTATGAGGTATTACTTTGACATATTTGTTTCTTTCTCAAATGTTTATTATTTACTAGGGCTATATCGTTAATATGAATATTAATTTCATTCCCTATGGATGTATTTGTGTATTTAATTACGCACATGTCCAAAGTATTAAATAATAACAAAGTAAAGTAATTTAAAAGCTACATTACCATTCCTTAGAAATACTGTTAAGAAAAACATTGGTCACATAACCATATCTAAGAATGCTCATCTCATTACTAGTCATTAATTTATAGAGGAGTCGTATTTAATGCACATCTGCTTCACTTACGTACCTATTTTGAGGACATGTTTCGCAAATCACCACCCCTGGGCCACAAAAAAAGTTCCAAAATATATTCAAGAAATACAATATAACATTGGCACCAAAAAACAATTACAACATTAAAAACCTACTTAACAGTAATAATACTGATAAGATAAAGCCAGAGGAAAAGTCAGGCATTTACAAGATTTAAGCGTAAAGACTGTGAAAAAATTTACATAGGGAGGACAAAAAGAAACATAGGCACTAGAAAGAAAGAACACTTCAGGTAGTATATTTGCGACCTTCTTCAGTTCTACAAATAACTAAATAGCGAGGACCACAAGACTCAGCTATTTCATTTCCACTTTTCTTTACAGTTTTATTTAAATTATGGTTTGCCATAACATATGAAATGAGTTTCATCCCCCAGTGCTCCCCACCCACCACGGAGCCTAACAAGGGGTCACCCCACTGGGATGATAGGGCTACACAGGGGATATAGCGGGCTCACCGTCCCACTCACCCTGGAGTTCGGTAAAATACCTAGTCCTGGCCGATTGATTAGGGGCGGGTTAGTCCCTAACCTCCCGTTTAGGCGAAGCAGAAACCAAAGTAGTGTATTGGAAATGCGCACCCTCCCCGAATTCAGAAAAAGACTGAAACAAGCTCAGATGCGCACTCCTCAACCACCAGGACAAACCTTTCCACCGACACGGGTCTCGACGCACGGCCTACACGTGGATGGATGTTTTGTCTGACCCCTCACCACTAAGAGGAACCCACATCAAGAGTGTCATGCTGGCTCGGGACCCCGGGATTGCCAATTCCCGTACCTACCACAGTAGGTCCCTAGGGGGAAACTCACAGGTTCTAAAAGTGACGTGTCATACACACAGTAGCCTCTGGTTGCTTCACCACACATAAACAAATGAACAAAAAAATCACTCTTGGTACAATTAGCAGTTCTCCACTTTCAACCCACAACTCCATTAACTGAACAACTGCGTTCACAGCCGTAGCACTTTTATATCTCCACTCACGGTTCTAGAAATTATTGGAATGCTCTGTAACAATTAAGGCAGCATCAGAAAACAAGAGGAAAGTTCCAGATATCTGTCTCTTTCTTTCTCTGTTTTGGCAAGCTTTAATTTCCGTGCTGCATTATCGGTCTCTTTCGTGTGCGCCGGCCATGCCCACGCAACAATGCCTCGCGACACTTGACATTGGGTAAAAATCTAATAATATGCCATCAGAAAAGGTGAGTATAATCCTATTTAGAGTTTTAAAAATTATTTACCTTTCATTACCTGACAGTCGGGATCTGATGGATCTTGTAATCTCTGTAAAGCCATCACTGCTTGAGCTCGAACTGTTGGGATTTTATCCTGAAAAATATGGAAATTGATGCATTACAAACACATGTCTCTGTCCATTAATGAATTGTTGTAGAAATTATTTAAAAGGCTTGTTCTGCATACACATTTTGTCACAGTTGCATAGAGTTGCAATAGTTAAATGTTTAAAAAGAAGCTTGCTGTATGATTCATATGGTAGACTTCTTTTTTACTACGATTTGCACTGGCTGATAAAAGATCAGACCAGGTGATCTGTTGTTCAAATCCCGGCGTGGCATTGAATTGTTCATGTTGACTATCAAAAACCTATATACGGCTAGTGTGAAGAAATGATTAATTTCCATCAATTGACTAAAATAAAAAGATTAGATTTTTATATTTTGCAAAAATTGAAGCTATTGACTGTGAAGCAATCCAAATATTAAAATGAATTATAACAATTAGTATAACAGTATTACATCAGCAGTGTAGTATTTTCTGAGAAAGATAAACTTGTGTCCTTTGATGCAACTGCATTATTTCCTAGTATTCCTAGAGGAAAACTTTTGATGCTTTTGACAAAATGGCTGAGTTCCACAAATTGACGGCAAGTTCGCCATGGTAGCTCAATGGGTAAGAGCAACTGGACAGAAACCAGGAGATCCGTGGTCCCAATCCCGGCCATGGCATCGAATTTTTCATGTTGACTATATATCAATGACTATCTCAATGTTGATGAAGAAGATATTGACAATTATGGAAGTGATAAACCGATTACAGAGGAAGACATTGCATCATGCAATGTTACTGAAAATGAAAATGAAGAGTATTCAGATAGTATTGATGAACCATCTGTGGTTATGACCCACACACAAGCAGTAACAAACCAAACATAAAGAAACTGATGCTTTATTTCAAGAGCCAAGCCAAAACAATGCCAAATGAATCTTATGTTTATTTAGTATTACGAACATCTGAAAACGAAACAAACCTAAAAATAGAATCAACTGCTGGTATTTCAAAATTCACTACGCGATGTATATTTTTTAAAATAAATATCTTTTCCCACATTATTAAATCTATCGGACTATTTAACTGTTTTAATAATTTAACTTCGGGATTTATTTCATGGTTAAATGACCAAAAATGACCTTCTACGGCCGATTTATCAGTTTGTTTATACTTAATGTTACGAAAATGTTTTTTCGTTCTGGTTTCCAAATTACGTTTCATCTTTCCGATATAAACCTGATCACAATCTAAACAATTAAATTGATAAATACCAGATTTTTTATTATTAGGAATTTTATCTTTTTTAGAAAATTGTAGAACATTTTTAATAAAATATTTATTTTGAGGAACTAAAGTTATACCAACTTCTTTAAAAAAAAATTGAAAATACTTATTAACCCCAGGATGGTAAGTACATTTTTTAAAATTATAATCGTATTTTATTTTTTTAAGGGTAGAAATATCATTAACAGTTTTTTGATATTTAAATTTTTCAATCTTCTTTTGTATAAAATCTTTATTAAAACCATTGATTAAAGCAGTATTAATAATATGTTTATATTCTTTATTAAATTCTTCTTTATTCAGAGGTATATTTATTAATCTATAAATCAAACTATTAAAATCAGCAAATTTATGTGGGAAAGGGTTAAAACTTTTATTTTTTATGTAATTATCAATATGAGTAGACTTCCTATAAATACCAAAATCTAAGTTGTTACTATTTCTTATTATCTTCAAATCTAGAAAAGGAAGAAATCCATTAATTTCAGTTTCTGATGTAAATTTTATAGCTTATCTTGTAAATTTAATCATTTTAAGCATCATTAATTTGTTTTTCATGAACAATAGCAAAAATATCATCAACATATCTATAACATGTTTTAAAAATTAAAGGAAAACCTTTAGTGACTTGAATTTCGAAAAAACTCAAAAATATCAGCAAGAAAACGTGAAAGAGAATTACCCATTGCTAAGCCAGAAGTTTGTTGCAAAAATTCACCATTAAAAGTGAAAAAATTTCAAACAAAAATTAGTATCTCAAAAACTATTTGTAGTTGGTTTATTAATACTCGTTATTAATACTTGTTATTAATGCTCTTGGCCAGTTGGAAAGAGATTGAAAATGGAGGCGAATGCCTTTGAAACTAGTCTCTCATTAATATAAAAAAGTGAGTGACGAGTATCAATAAACCAACTACAGATAGTTTCTGAGATTAATTTTGATGTCACTGTTACTAAATTCCTCCAAACACATATAAAAATCAGTATGTTTAACAAAATAAACTATTAAGTCCTCATGTAAATTTATTGAATTCAACCACTTTTTTAAATAAATTAAAAGTTCTTCCCTAGGAATACTAGGAAATAAAGCAGTTGCATCAAAAGAAATAAGTTTATCAGTCTTAGATAATACAACACTGTCAATATCTTTTATCAGTTCAAAAAAATTTAATACTATCAAATTTATCAAAATTACTAAATTTTTTGTGTAACCATTTAGCTAAATTTTAAGTTGGTGAGTTTATACAATTAACAATAGGTCTCATTTAATTTCCAGGTTTATGAATTTTAGGAAGGGCATAAATTCTAGGCAAAACAGGATTACTAACTTTTACAAAATGTTTTTCTTTGTCTGATATAACTTTCACTTCACTAAGTATTTTATTAAAATTTGTAATGCAAGATTTTAAAGGGTCTTTATTAATTTTTATAAAATCTTCACCTTGAAGTAAAAGGTTTACTCCATTAATATAATCTAATTTACCTAAAATTACAATTCTATTACCTTTATCCGCTTTGGTGAAAATTAAATCTTTTTGATTTAATAATATGTTTATCATTATTATTATGTTTATTATTATTTCTCTTAGGTTGGTATTTATCTAAATTTTGTAATATTTTGCTACATCTTAATTTAATCAATGATTTATTATTTTCAGTTAAATCCTGACTAGCTATTTCTATATCTGCAATATAATCATCTATATTGTTTGAAAAATCTACACACATTTTTAAACCTTGATTTAAAAAATTTAACTCTTTTTCATTAAATTTGATAAATTAACATTATCTTTATTATTTTTAATAACTGGGTTTAATTTATTTTGTTTCATACGCAAATTATATAATTTCTTTTTTAATTTTGCAGTTTTATTTTTCATATTCATATTAAGAATATGAAATAATTTGGATTCTAAATCAAGCCAAATTGTATAACCTAAAATCTTTGTTAATTTCAGATGTAAATCATATAATTTAAGTAAAGTAAACTTATTCCATTGTTTAAGGACTATGATACAATGAAGCACAAAATTAATACAATTTTGAGTCGAACTAATGGTATCCTTTGATGTAATCTCCTTGTTCCCAAGTGTTCCGAGAGACAAACTCATAGAGTACATGCAAACATGGCTTCAGTCCCTACAAATAGACCAAAATGTCATAGAGGAATACCTTCAATTAACCAATATTTGCATTGAACAGTACTTTTTTACATTCAATAAAAAAAATTTCAAACAAAAATCAGGACTATCTATGGGCAACCCATTTGTCCCCATTTTTGGCACAACTCTTCATGAGCTTTTTGGAAACACACATCACAAAGGCATTCCCACTAATTTTTAAGCATTGGTACAGATATGTGGATGACATTTGGGCAGTAATAAATGAGAAACAAGTGGATGATGCATTAAAACTGCTTAATTTACAAAATCCTGCAATAAAATTCTCCATAGAAAAAGAGACAAACAATGAAATCCCTTTCTTAGATTTGAAACTTACCAGGAAACATAATAAACTTGAATTTGGCATACACAGAAAGGAAACACACACAGAAAATTTCATAAAATCAGATGGATATAACCCAAGACAACACAAGCATGCTGTTATCAACAGTTTAACTTACAGGCTGGTTAATGTACCTTTAAACAAGATAGAATATAACAAAGAGTACAATAATATCATTCACATTGCAGAATACAATGGATACAGTGCTGAATTGGTCAACAAGAAAATAGATAAATTCAAAAGACAACTAAGATGCAAACAAGTAACTACTCTCTCCCCAATTAGCAATGAAACCTCATACAGAAAATTTACGTATCATCCCAGAGCTACACACCTTTTCCAAAAAGTCTTCAAAGAACACAATATTACTTTGGCCCCACAGAACAAATTTAGTGTACAACACCTTTTGAAATCACATAATACAAAGGAGATACCCACAGGCAAAAAATCAGGAGTGTACCGGATAAATTGCAAGGACTGTGACAAATTCTACATTGGAAAAACAAAAAGGAACGTGAACATTAGGCTTAAAGAGCACTTTAGGAACATCAGGAATAAAGAAATAGATAAATCGGCGGTAGTGTACCATTTTTGGAAGGAAAATCATGACATAGAATGAGAAATTCACTTACTAAAAAGTGTCCAAAGTCCAGCTGCATTAACCACGTGGGAAAAAATCTTTATAAAGAAATATGAAAGTAAATTGTTTAATTTCGATACTACCTTTGAAGAAAACCCAAATTTCAAGTTCATCAAGATACCGACAGAGACGCACCTATCACCTCCGAGGAGTTCACTGAACCGGCATCCATTAGTCGACAACAGCTGATTATGTTAGGAAGATCCTAACGAAACACGTTCTAGGTAAATACTAGCAATAAATGGAGCATTGAGTATTAGTTCGACTCAAAATTGTATTAAAGTAAACTTATTTCAACTTGAATTGCTTTTTTCTCCGCTGCTTTTGATGAATACTATTATCAAATTTAATAGTTTTTCTAACAAATATAGAACAACTTTATGTTTTAAACAAAGATTTAGAAAACGAATGTCTGCAAGAATAGATCTTCTCTTCTTTTGAAGTTTTAAATATAGCTTAATTTCAGATTTAGTATCCATAAAATTTAAATTAAATGTATAAATGTTATTATAAGCAAAATTATACACAGTAACCTATAAAAGCGAAAACTACAAAAATGGACGCTTGAAATAAAGACTACTGATTATGCAGAAAATGAAGCTAGCTAATCAAATTAAATAAAAATTAATTAAATAATTAGTCTTTATTTAATTTGTTTAATTAAATAAATTAAAGCTAGCTAATTAAATTAAGTATCGACCTCAATTTCTTAAGTGAAGCCTTAGTAGCAAATATTTTTATTTGTGTGATAAAATAAGATTTGTAATGGTAGTTTTTGTTTGAAATGATTTTTGTCTTTTGATCTGACTATTAGTGGGCCATGTAATGACAATATAAAAAAAAATTATGAACGTTGCTAGGGAAAAAAAAGAAAATCAATAATCTTCAGATATATATGTTCTGTAATCTTGTTTTATGAGGATAAAAAAAAATGTTGCGGTGAATATAAAAGTTTTGTAATGGGAAATGAAGAATCTTCAGAAAGAGATATTCTGAAATCCTGATAGTGATGAGTGGACATGCAGGAGTGAGGAATTTTATGTAATTAACGGAAAGTATTTATTAAGGAAGTAAGGATTTATCAATATGCTAGAGGTAACCTGCAATGATTGACTAGGAAAGAAAGTTTGAGTAAAATGTAATCCAGCTTATACAATTAAAATATATATTACGAATTCTGTTGTTTAAGGACTATGATACAATGAAGCACAAAATTAATACAATTTTGAGTCGAACTAATACTCAATGCTTCATTTATTGCAATAAATGGAGCATTGAGTATTAGTTCGACTCAAAATTGTATTAATATATTACGAAATTGAACTTATCCAAAATTTTATTAATTTCACTCAAAACCACACCTGAAAACAAGAGATGTCATGACTATTATTTAATCAAACACAATCATCAAGAAACAACACAAAATACAACGAAGTCAAAAACCAAACAATGTAACGAATCTATCCACATGCAACTTCACGGAGAAAGAAATAGATTTTCTAAACAAAGGCCTAAAAACATGTGTAGATTACACAAAAAACATTAAAAACTGTATCGCGGACATTGAAATAGCAATATATATTTTGCCCGATAATAAAAAATCTACGATCAGAACACAGTGCATAGAAACTCTAGATCATGTTCAAAATGCAAAGTCAAAAAGATATTCATATAAAAAATTAATCAAAAATTTAAATGAAAAACCGGTACTCTACACAAAAGCAGACAAGGGTAACAAAATAGTAATATTGGACGAAGAAGACTATCGCAAAAAATGGACAACCTTTTAAACGGAAAAGAATTTGTTAAACTAGAAAACAATCCATTAAAGAAAGCATGCAATTCTGTGGAATTAGCAATTAAAAACAGTAAAATCATGACTAAAAGAGATAAACTGAACAATAAAATAGACAGTCCAAAAACACCATACATATATGGTTTACCCAAAATACATAATCCTGAAATTACCCTCAGACCAATAATTAATAACATTGAAATGTGAAACTTGCCCTAAAATTTATATAGGAAAAACAAAAAGAAATATTAACATCAGAACTAAAGAACATATAAGAAACATTAAAAATGGTGAAACAGAAAAATCAGCAGTGGCTTTTCATTTTTTGAATACTAGACATGACATCAACTTGGAAACATCTCTAATAAAATACGTTAATCACCCCATAGACCTTTCCGTATGGGAAAAAATCTTCATTAACAAAAATCGTCATAGAGTCATGAATTTTGAAACTCCACCACCGGACATCTTTGACAAGTATATCACGCCATCTATTGACAATACGGAGAAAGAAGAAACCACTACAGCTTACACTAATCAAGTATCAGCTGAGGATAGGAGCAAGAGCTCTTGAAACATGTCCTGTGAATAAACAGTGTGAGTGAAGCAATGTGTCAATATCTTCTCAATTCAATTTTGTACAACGAAGTAACCCTGTCATATCTGGCTTCCCAACTTGGATTTTCGAAGCAGTCAACGTGCATTCCATCTCTAACATAAAAGTCCTGTTACATATGGTGCCCGAACGTGCGGCTGATTAAGATGGTGAGAAATTAACTATGGATAAAAATTCTTGCTACAGAGTTAAATGAAGAAGTCTGGGACTCAAGTAGTTACGATAGTAAGTCGCCACAAACAGCGTATCTTGGATGCAAGAGCCCCCAGTGGTTTACCAGGGAAATATATGAGTCAAATGGAGAATTTGGTGTCATGACGGCAAGTTCGCCATGGTAGCTCAATGGGTAAGAGCAACTGAACAGAAACCAGGAGATCCGTGGTACCAATTCCAGCCATGGCATCGAATTTTTCATGTTGACTATATATCGATGACTGTCTCAATGTTGATGAAGAAGATATTGACAAAGACGGAAGTGATAAACCTATTACAGAGGAAGACATTGCATCATGCACTGTTACTGAAAATGAAGAGTATTCAGATTCAGACAGTATTGATGAACCAGCTGTGGTTATGACCCACGTACAAGCAGTAACAAACAGAGAGTCAAGCCAAAACAATGCCAAATGAATCTTCTAATGTTAAAGCAGATGTGTGATTGGGCTGCTCGTAAGTGGTACACTAAACTGAGACAGCAGAAACTCACTACCTTTTTTACTACCAATTAGTTTGTAGTACAGTGCTAATACACAGGCTATTACAGTACCTGAGTTGGTAATTTGTATTCCAATGTGTAAGGACTATGATACAATAAAGCACAAAATTAATATAATTTTGAGTCAAACTAATACTCAATGCTCCATTTATTGCTAGTATTTACCTAGAACGCGTTTCGTTAGGATCATCCTAACATCATCACCTGTTGTCAAAACAAACTCACGGAGCACATGCAAATATGGTTTCAGTCCCTACAATTAGACCAAAACATCATAGAGGAATACCTTCACTTAACAAATATTTGCATTGAACAGTCCTTTTTTACATTCAATAAAAGTAATTTCAAACAAAAATCAGGACTATCTATGGGCAATCCATTGTCCCCATTTTTGGCAGACCTCTTCATGAGCTTTTTGGAAACCCATATCACAAAGGCATTCCCACTAATTTTCAAGCATTGGTATAGATATGTGGATGACATTTGGGCAATAGTAAATGAAAAACAAGTGGATGATGCATTAAAATTACTAAATTGCATGCTGTTATCAACAGTTTAACTTACAGGCGGGTTAATGTACCTTTAAACAAGATGGAATATATCAAAGAGTATAGTAGTATCAATCACATTGCAGAATACAATGGATTCAGTGCTGAATTGGTAAAAAGGGAAATTGATAAATTCAAAAGATAACAAAGATGCAAACAAGTAACTACTTTTTCCCCAATCAGCAATGAAACTTCACACAGAAAATTTACATATCATCCCAGAGCTACACACCTTTTCCAAAAAGTCTTCAAAGAGTACAATATTACTTTGGCCCCACAGAACAAATTTAGTGTACAACACCTTTTGAAATCACATAATACAAAGGAGATACCCACAGACAAAAAATCAGGTGTGTACCGGATAAACTGCAAAGGCTGTGACAACTTTTACATTGCAAAACAAAAGGTATCTTGAACATTAGGCTTAAAGAGCATTTTAAGAACATCAGGAACAAAGAAATAGATAAATCGGCAGTAGCGTACCATTTTTGGAAGGAGAATCATGATATAGAATGAGAAATCCACTTATTAACAAGTGTCCAAGGTCCAGCTGCATTAACCACGTAGGAAAAAGTCTTCATAAAGAAATATGAAATAAAATTGTTTAATTTTGACACTACCTTTGATGAAAACCCAAACTTCAAGTTCATCAAGACACCGACAGAGACGCACCTGTCACCTCCAATGGGTTCACCAAACCAACATCCATTAGTCGACAACAGCTGATGATATTAGGAAGATCCTAACGAAACGTGCTCTAGGTAAATACTAGCAATAAATGGAGTATTGAGTATTAGTTTGACTCAAAATTATGGTAATTTGTAATTTATTTCTCATATTTTCTTTTACACCATCAAATGGAAATACAAAATCAAGAATACAATTGTAAAATCCATACTGGAAAACACCATATATTCCTAAATCCTGAAAATCCTACCATGTTGCCCGCCATTGAACAATAATTGTCCCCATGCACCTAACCCTAGGTTTTTGTGTAGTGGAAGTCCTCTACTCTTTTTACATATTCTGCCATTTCACCTATCCTACTCTACATGTTTCTCTTACTTGTCCTTAGCCATCTCTGTATTATATTGTCACTACTTGAAATGAAAAAAAAATTATTTACAGAATCAATTGGCAATGTTTCAAAATTCATTATGCAATCCTCAAAATAATTTTCTTTCCACACCATCAAATCTATGAGACCATTTAATTGCTTTAATAATTTAACCTCTGGATTTATTTCATGATTAAACGATAAAAAATGATCTGCCATAGCTGATTTGTTAATCCATTTATATTTAATACTTCTGAAATATTCTTTTATCTGGTTGCAAAATGAAGTTACCAATGTAACTCCTGTCACAATCTAAACAAACTGATAAATGCCAGACGTTTTATTATGAGACATTTTATCATTTCTATAAAAACTTAGTACTTTGTTACATTTTATTTTGAGGAAATAAAATTATTTAAGACTATACTCATCTTCTATTTTCTTGAGTGTACATTCTTTTCATATTTAAATCTATCTTTTTATGTATCAAATATGTACTTGCCGGTGGAGACCGTGTGGGCAGTCATTTAGAATCCAGTTGCTGAGCCTACACTCTCGGTCATGTGCAGTATACTGAAATGGCCAGTATCGCGGAGAGATTTGACCGGGTAACTTCTAATGCTTCGGTACTGTCAGGTTAAGATTTTAAAATTTTAGAAATTGTGATTCTTAATCGCAATGGCAATTAGCGTTTTGTCTGTGTGTATGTATGTGTGCAAACTTGGTGGAAGAACACTTTACAGACAAACCACGAAGCTATTAATAAGGTCAGTCTCTTCTGAAACGGGAAGCAGTTTCTAGTGATATACTAATAAAATGCAAGAGAGGGTGAGTGCACCAACAAAAGTATCTGAGAGAAAATTTCTTAAAATAATTAAAGAACTGGAGAAATACAAAGCACTAGTAACCTCCTTTGAAACATCTGGAAAGGACATCGTGTACCAGAAACAATCACTGTCACTGACGACTTTGACAGGTGTGTAATTCGCCAAACAATTTATAATTTGTATATTTAGGAGAAAACTGTACCCACTGTCAAAATTTGGGACTCCTGAAACATCAAGATTCCATTAACTTTAAAGGGGGAAGCACTAGTTTAAAGACCATCTTATGTGGCATAGGTTTCAAGTGGAAGAAAACAAGAAACAGCAAGGTCTTGTTATAGGAAAGGTATATGAGAAATTGGTGCATGTCATATTTAAGTGCCATAAAAAGGTTTAGAGATGAAGGAAGTTGGGTTATCTATGAAGATGAAACACATCTTCATACGAGAATCGGCTAAGTCACTTCCATGAGCTACAAGCCACAAAGGCATCGCCCCAGATTTTTATTTTCCTGTAAATTAAAACATTTGTGAAAGCAAAGAAGTAAAACAGTAAAGAAGATCTGTTGTTTCTCAGTGGCTAAGATGAGGAAGTGCTCAAATATCTTAAGGTATGCGTTTTAGTAAAGACGAGTGTGTGAAATATGCCCTTGCTGCATTGTCTTCCATCTTCTAGCGCCAGTAAAAGGTGCAAGTGACACTTGGTCACAGACTCTCTCCAGTGCATGAAGAAAGTAGGTCACTGGCACAGAACTATCGTCGCTACTGTACCCTGTGCATTGATTCCTTTTGGGAAGCAAATGTTGGGTGAAAGTTAGGTTGAACTTTCATGTGAAGTGCTAGGGAAGCTGTGTTGGTAGAAATGGCAATGCCGAGAAGAGAGCCCATGATGAAGAGACAGCTTAATTATACTTGTGACTGTGCAGTTTCATATATTGGGTTAAATTCTTTCACATGCTGCACTGTGTGCTATGATTACAGAAGTACCTTCATTCCTGGTTTTTCTCTTTGAAGAGATGACACTTTATGGCCCTATTAAGTGTATAATTATAGGAACTTCTTTCTGCAACACATAATCCCAAGAATGCAACTGTGAGTGTTATTTTCATTAAAAGTGGAAGATAATGTTTTAGTTAATTGATGGAAATTAGTCATTTCTTCACACTAGCCATATAAAGGCTAAGGTTTTTGATAGAGTCAACATGAAAAATTCAATGTCATGGCCGGGATTTGAACCACGAATCTCCTGGTTGCCGTCCAGTTGCTCTAACCCATTCAGCTACCATGGCCAACGTGCCATCCTGACATTAAATTCTCCATTTGACTCGTATATATCCCTGGCAGACCACTAGGGGCTCTTGCATTCGAGATACACCATTTGTGGCGACTTACTATCGTAAGTACTTAAGTCCCAAGCTTCATCACTTAACTCTTATTATTTTAGTTAATTGATGGAAACCAATCATTTCTTCACACTAGCTGTATGTAGGCTAAGGTCTTTGAATTTTTCATGTTGAACTATCTATCAAAGACCTTAGCCTATATATGGCTTGTGTGAAGAAATGATTGGTTTCCATCAATTAACTAAAATAATAAGAGTTAAGTGATGAAGCTTGGGACTTAAGTACTTACGATAGTAAGTCGCCACAAATGGTGTATCTCGAATGCGAGAGCCCCTAGTGGTTTACCGGGGAAATATACAAGTCAAATGGAGAATTTAGTCTCAGGATGGCACGTTGGCCATGGTAGCTCAATGGGTTAGAGCAACTGGATGGAAAACAGGAGATTCGTGGTTCAAATCCCGGCCATGGCATTGAATTTTTCATGTTGACTCTATCAAAAACCTTAGCCTTTATATGGCTAGTGTGAAGAAATGACTAATTTCCATCAATTAACTAAAATATTCATTCCTGGTTTATTTTTCTCTTTGAAGAGATGACACTTTGTGGCCTTATTAAGTGTACAATTATAGGAACTTCTTTCTGAAACACATATTCCCAGGAATGCAACTGTGACAGTATTATTTTCATGAAAAATGGAGCACGATGTTACTTACTAGGAGAAAAATGACCTCACCTCTCTAGACAATTTTCAGAAGCATGGTCTTCAAGACCCAACCAATAGTTGCCACATCGTAAGTTGGGTGATTTACATCTGCAAACCACATGGTAATAAGGAGTGAAAACAAGGAGAAGGGATAAACATGTCACAAACACATCATTGTGGTTGCCTAAATCCATCAATCCACCAATCAAAAGCAAATTATTGCCATAGCAACCTGGCATGCTCATCCTGTGTTGCAAGTTCTATCCCATCTCATCACGTGCTTAATGCATGATGCTCTTCTATCGACATGTTGACGTTTACAGTAAACAGACACTGCTATTTATTGTTGCTTCACCTAGGAATCAGCAGTATAAGAATACCATTCGTTCGTTGCTCTCTAGTACTGAATATTTCAGGAGGTGTAAACAGCTTTACATTACTGCAACATAATTTGTGTGTTTCAGTGATCATTGAGCATATGCTTTTTCTGGCATGTACTTTAACATTTATCTAATTATCATTACTTATGGCTGCCATAAACACTTGTGCTACAGAACCAGACAAAAAGAAACTATCTGTGAAGACCACAAAAAATGTTTCTGAGCACAGAATCCCAATTAAAGGACAAGCAAGGGAAATTACGAGGGTCCTTCAATAAATAACTGAACTATTTTAATTGTATTTAAATAAACTGCCTTGGAGCACCATGGCTGCTAGTGGTGGAAAGATGAATCCTTTCTCTAGCAGTGCTGTGAGTGCCAGTCATGCAGAGTCAATCAGTTGGGAGTTAGAGCCCGATATGTGAGGTCATGTTTACTGCACCCACCATGGAACTGAAATGGCAGCAACGCGCATCAATAAAATTTTGTGTTCTGTTAGACAAAACTCCTACAGAAACCTTTGAAATGGTGCAGCAAGCATACAAGGACTAAGCTTTAGACAAAACACAAGTCTTTGAGTGGTATAAACGTTTCAAAGAGGGTCATGAAGACCTTCAAGGTTCTCCGCACCCTGGAAGACCCGTAACAGTAGAAACGGAAGTCAATATTAACACAATTGACGCAACTACACGAGAAGATCGTCGCCTAACAATTTCAAAAGTTGCAGACATAATGCATTTGTCTTTTGGAAGTGTAGATAACATAATTCGCAATGATCTTGGCAATCAAAAAGTTGCAGCGAAATGGGTACCGCACGTACTGAAGAACGAACAGAAGGCTCACTGAGTCATGACGTGTCAAGAATGGCTCAGAAGGTTACGATGGGAGCCAGACTTTCTGAATAGGGTCATCACTTGTGACGAGAGTTGGTTCCACCATTACAATCCGTTAACACAACAGGAGAGTTCGCAATAGAAACATTCTTCGAGCCCTAGGCCTAAGAAAGCAAAAGTTCAGAAAAGTGCAGGAAAGGTCATGCATCTCGTATTCTTTGACAAACAGGGCATTGTAAACGATCATGTTGTAACCAATCAAAGCACAGTAACTGCTGCTTACTATTGTGACGTACTTAAGGGGCCAATGAAGAAAAAAAATCGCCGAAAAGCGACCAGATCTCGCAAGGAGAGGATGGATGTTGCGTCAGGATAATGCCCCTGCTCATCGAGCTCGTGCAACTCAAGATGTCATCACAGAAATGGGCATTGAGATCATGCCTCATCCACCGTATTCTCCGGATCTCGCACCATGCGATTTTCACCTCTTCCCTAAAGTGAGACAGGACCTTCGTGGTCGCCATTTTCAAAGTGATAAGAAGTTGAACAATGTTGTCATAGGTATCCTGAACAGACTGCCCAAAAATGAGTTCAATGAGTGTTTCGAACAATGGGTAAATTGTTGGAATAATTTTATTTCATTAGAGGGAGAATACTTCGAAAGTGTGTAGGTAAATGTTAGTGAAATAAATCCATTATGTGTTAATTAAAAAATTAGTTCGGTTATTAATTTATAGATGAGTCGTATTTATTACACATCTGCTTCACTTTCGTACCTATTTTGAGGACATGTTTCGCAAATCATCGTTTGCATCTTCAGCTTTTATGCGACTAAAGCTTGATCCAGTGGTGTGCGTAATTCTGGAGTTGCTGCTGCCATCTGTTGATTTAGTGATGAACTTAAATGTGGGATTCTCTTCAGGTAGGATTTCAAAGTTCATTAGTTGGTTTTTATGTTTTTCTATGTATATTCTCTCCCATATGACGAGTTCACTATGTTTTTGTACGTATTTTAGTAATTCTGTGCTATCTTCAATTTCATGATTTTCAGACCAGAAATGAGCTGCTATTGCGGACTTATCAATATTTTTGTATCTTAAGTGCCTGAAGTGTTCTTTGTTTCTAGTGCCTATGTTTCTTTTTGTCCTCCCTATGTAAATTTTTTCACAGTCTTTACACTTAATCTTGTAAATGCCTGACTTTTCCTCTGGTTTTATCTTATCAGTATTATTACTGTTAAGTAGGTTTTAATGTTGTAATTGTTTTTTGGTGCCAAGTGAGTGAGTGTGTGGTGTTTTAGGGCCCGTCAACAACAAGGTCATTTGGGCCCGAAGTCAACACTAAAACCTAAAAGCTACACTAATTAAGCTAAAAAGGTAATAAAATAAAAACACTCAACTATTAAAAGTACATAAAAAACTCATCCCAGTACTAATAATTTAAAAGCTCTAAAATTAATAAATATAAAATCCAAGTCAGACTTGTTTATTAAAACCGATTTCCGCAACAAACCGCAGTGCCTTGACCACAGCCACTGGGTCGTCCCCTAAAACTCAGAGCAGGTTAGTACTTAAGTCCAAAGACTGGCGAACGCAGGTGTACTGCGGGCAATCCAGCAATACATGCCGCACAGTGAAGCGTACTGCACACGGAGCACACACAGGGGCCGGTTCCCCTCCTAACAGATGGCCATGAGTCGCACGTGTGTGCCCAATTCTCAGTTGGTTTTGGTGCCAATGTTATATTGTATTTCTTGAATATTTTTTGGAACTTTTTGTGTTCTTTATTTCCACCGAATTACAGTTGAAACACTTGCCAATTACACAGAATTACGTAATGCACACAATTACAATTCGTCAGTTCGTCTGTCACAGGACCATTGCACGCTCACAATTACGATACACGTACACTGTCTTCCAGTCCGTTCACTAGCCCGGGGCTCCTCACAGCTGCTCGCCAAGAACTGAGCTGACTCACCAACTGCAGGCGGAAAGAGACGGTACAGGGCTCGTGCCGATCTCCTAATCATCCATTCAGTTAGTGACACGAGAAAAGTGGGTAGGCGCGACCTCAATGCTTCCCGTCTGGCCCTACTGCCGGCCGACGTTCGGGCTCCCTCCTGAAAGCTGGTCTCCCCGAACAGCACCATCGTAGCGTGGCAGGCGATCCAGGTGTACCACCACCATCATAGCGTGCCAGGCGATCCAGGTGTACCACCACCATCTTCCCTCCGGAGACCTTCTGGATGCGGTAGACCACGTCATTAATCCTCTTCACCACCCAGTACGGTCCTTGCCATGGTTGCCTGAGCTTCGGGCATCGTCCCTTGGTCCGGGTAGGGCGGTACAAACAGACCAGGTCACCTTGCTGGAACCCTTAGCTGTTGGCTTGCCTGTCATACCGGGTCTTCATGCGGTCGCTCGCCTTCTGGAAGTTCTGGTGAGCAGTCTCATGCATCTCGTGGAGATGGTCCACCAGGTTCCCCACATACTCGGTCGCTGGCTGTTTCGCTTCCGGAGGGCTTCCAAACACCTGGTCAAAAGAGAGGCGTAACTCTTGGCCGAACATCTGGCTGGCGTCTTCCCCGTGGTGTCGTGTGTGACGAGCGGTAGGCCAGCAAGAACAGTGGCTCCTTGACAACCTAGTCTCGCTGATGGCTGGCCACGACCTTCCTCAGATGTTCCTCTAAGGTCTTGATGTACCTTTCGACCATGACATCCGACTGGGGATGTAGAGGTGTTGTGCGGGTCTTGTTAACCCCAAGCCTTTCTAGTGCCTCCTTCATCAGGTTTGACTCAAAATTGGTAACCTGGTTCCTGTGGAACTCCAACGGCACCCCAAATCGGCAGAACACTTGCTCCACGAGGCAGTCTGTGATTGTCTTTGCCTCTTGGTTCGTGATGGCATACACCTCCAGCCACTTAGTGAAGTAATCCACGACAGCCATCAGGTACTTGTTGCCTCGGTAGGATATTGGAAATCGTCCAGCTATTTCAACGGCAATCCCTTTGAATGGCCCTCCGACGTTGTACTGCTGCATGCGACCCCGGCTCCTAGCCTGGAGCCCACGACTCGCCGCGCACACGTGACACTGACGGCACCATCTCTCAGCGTCTGCTTGGAGCCTCAGCCAGTAGTAGCGCTGCCGTAGTTTGTCAATCGTTCGGTTCGCTCCCAGGTGTCCTTCTGAAGTACCGGCGGGCACTTCCTCCAAGACTTCCGGGACCTTAACCCGGGGAAGTACCAACTGTTCTCTCTGCGTTTTCCCATCGGGTGATTCCTATACCCGGAACAGCACGCCCTCTCTGGTCTTCAACGAGTCGCATTGGGCCCAGTACGACTTCTAGGTGGCGCTCCTCGGTGCGATGTCCTCCCAAGTTGGTCTCGTCCATGCCTCCACTTCCCTCAATAGTAGCCCCAAGTCTGCATCCGCCAGCTGCTCCCTCCTAAGACCCGTGCTATCTCAGCTGTCCGCAGGCACTAACGTGACTACTCTGATTGCTGCGGCACACTACCTCTCTTCCACTCTTGTGCACTGGCCGCACTCTTCTAGACAGGGTCTTCGGGACATGGCGTCAGCGTTACCGTGGCTCTTCCCTCTGCGATGTTCCGAGGTGAAGTCGTACTCTTGCAGCCTCTTGCCCCACGTGCTGTCTGGCCTTCCAGGTTCCTAAAGCTCAATAGCTAGGTTAGGGCGGAATGGTCAGTATTCAGGTGGAATGGCTGACCGTACTTGTGGAAGTGCTCCAAGGTCTTTGCTACCGCCAGTAACTCTCGTCGGGTAACGCAGTAGTTCTTCTCTGCCTTGGATAGCGTCTTACTGTAGTGAACTGTCACACACTCATGGCCATGCTGGATCTGCGATAAGACACCTCCAATGCAATGGTGGCTGGCGTGGGTGACCACAATGAAGGTGCCACCCGGTTGTGGGAAACCCAAAATTGGAGCGCTGCACAGGGTCTTCTTCAGGTGCTGGTAAGCGTCTTCGGTGTCCTCCGTCCAAACATAAGCCGATGTTAGAGAAGCGATGAAGCGTCGGTAATAACTGCACAGCCCCAGGAAACTGCGCAACTCTTTCTTATCCTTTGGGCCATTATCTCTGGCCATTCGTGTTGCTGAGACTATGTGGCCCAAGTAGTTCACATCCTTGCGGAAGAGCTGGCACTTCTTCGCGTTCAGCTTCAAGTTGGTCGCCTGCACTCTCTATAGCACCTTACTCAGATTCTCGAGATGGTCTTCAAAAGTCTTACCGACGATGATGATGTCGTCCAGGTATGGCAGGCAGGCGTTGAAAGTCAGTCCTCTCATCACTGACTCCATGAGGCGTTGGAAGGTAGCTGGTGCGTTGCAGAGGCCAAAGGGCATAACTGTGAACTGCCAGAGCCCTTGGCCTGTCGAGAATGCGGTCTTCTCCTTGTCTCTCGGATCTACAGCTACCTGCCAGTAGTCCGACTTCAGGTCCAGGGTCGAGAACCACTGTGCACCAGCTAGCGTGTCCAGGGTGTCGTCAGTCCGGGGTAAGGGGAAACAGTCCTTCAAGGTGACAGCGTTCAACTTCCTTTAGTCCACGCGGAAGCGTATCTCGCCATTCTTCTTTGTCACCAAGACAACAGGGGAACACCAATGGCTGTCAGACTCTTCAATCACTCCCCTGGATCTCATGTCCTCCAGCATGTCTCGTCCCACCCCTTGCTTCGCCAGCGGAACGCGTCTAGGTGGTTGCCGAATAGGCCGGGCGTCCCCGCTGTCGATGCAGTGAAGCACTCTGTCCGTGCGGCCGTAGTCACTGTCGCCTTGGCTGAAGACGCTCTGGTATCGGCTCAGCAGTTGTCGAACTTTCTGCAGTTGTTCTGCGGTCAGGTCGTCGGCCACCCTCTCCAGTAAGCCTTCTAGCCGGGGCCCCAGGTGTTGCGTCGGCACCGGCTCCCGTGTCTTGTCGATTGCTCTCCTCTCAACACGGCAGCAATGCCCTGGCTACACATAGTCCTTGTACAGGAGTCTTCTAGTCCAGCATCATGTTCCTGGTTCTCTGGCCTTCCAGTCGCGCCGTCACCACCACCTCACTCCTCGCGGAGACAAGATGACCCTGCAGATTCCAAGGTGCTCTTCGGGTTGATGGAGTATAACCTCTTCTCCGTTGAGCCGCAGGACCTTCCTGCCGACGTCGACCGTCGCCTCGTGGCTCGTGAGGGCATCCAGTCCCAGAATCACCTCCTCAGCCACCTTCTCGACAAACACCCAAAGACGTACGACACTCAGTACCAAGGTCAACTTCAACAGGGCCTCCTTCTCCACAGGCAAGGTGTCGCCCGATGACGTAACAAGCTGGTATGGTCGGCTCGGCTTCCTTGTCGGCAAACGCTTCGCCACGTCAGGTCTGATGATGATCACGGCTGCCCCGGTGTCCACCAGCACGCGGCACGGCTTCCCTCTCACCCAACCGTCCGCGATGAGGCTGTCATCGATACCCCAGCTGAAGGCGCGCAGTGTCACTCAAGGGGACGGTGGTGATGGCGCCGACGTACCCCTCTCCACGACGGCGCTTACTCGTTTTCCGGCTACTCTTCCTGGTTTGGGCAGTATCTCTCCAGGTGTGTGGGCTGTCCGCACCCCCAACACAATCCACTAGGTCTTCGCCGGCGTCCCTCAGCTGGTCTTCTGTCTCCGGTGAAACGGACACTCCTCGTTCTCGACGGTGGGATAGCTGTTACCTTGGCCGCCTCCATCCTTAATGCTGCCGTTAGCGCCTCGTGGATGCTTTTATTAATCGCCGAGCATTAGGCGCTGAGGAATCTCCATGTCTCGTACCCCGTCAACGAATATGTAGGCAGCTTACCGAGATACGAACTCTGGTGGGAGGTCGACTAGGGCCTTGCTAGCCAGTTTTTCAACTGGCAGGGCGAACTCCTGTAGTGTCTTCCCTGGCTGCTGTGACCTTGCCTTTAGCTGGCTGCGGTACGCTGCTGCTAAGCGGTGGTTACCAAAACGATTCTCCAGGTCCTCCCAGATGTCCTTGAGCGCCACCGTTGTCTGTACCGCGTTCAGGACTTCCGCGGCCCGTCCCTGGAGGCTGGCTATTAACTGTGTGGCGTCCTCCTCTGGTGACCATTTGTTGTGCTTGGCCACTGCGTCAAATTGGCGACGGAAGACTTCGAAAGTTGGCGCGCCGTCATATTTTGGAGGTTTGACGCGCGCCGATGTTGTGCCGCGTCCCGGCGCGTCGGCCTTCAAACCCTTCAACCTCCTGTCGACGACGTCATTCACCATGGCGTTCAGGGACTTGTCGCTGCTGTCGGCCTCTTCTTCTAGCTCATTAACGTGGTTTGCCAGATCTTCGACGGGCTCATCCACTTGGCCGATCCGCTTGCCGAGCCCGTGACGTCCTACTTCACGCCGGCCAACTGTTCCTCAAATTTGGCGGCGAGGGCCTCGTTCGCAACCTTCATTTCTTCCATCGTTATTGAGGTTATCGTTAGCCGTCTAAATTTCTTCCAGCTTTTTCGGCCAGGTTGTTATTTGCCGTTTCCGTCTTTGTTGTTAACTCGTTCATCTTCGCAGCCAAGTTGTTATTTGCCGTCTCCAACTTCTTTTCCATTTTCTCGTTGATGTCATTTGTCGTCTTCATTTCCGAGGTCAGTTCGGCCTTCATTTCCATCATCTTCTCCAAAATCTTTTCCAATGCCGATTCCATGGCCGTTATGTTCGGTGATGTCATCCTGCTTCTGACACCAGTTGTAACTTTGTGGGTTCGTGAAACTAAAAGTCCAATTGCAAAAACTCAAAGTGTTCTTTATTTCCACCGAATTACAGTTGGAACACTTGCCGATTACACGGAATTACGTAATGCACACAATCACAATTCGCCAGGTCGTCTGTCACAGGTCCACTGCACGCTCACATTTACGTACAACTCCTCTGATACACGTACACCGTCTTCCAGTCCGTTCACTAGTCCGGCACTCCTCACAGCTGCTCACCAATAACTGAGCTGACTCGGCAATTGCAGGCCTTATATAGGGAAGATCGCCGCTTCTGGAAGGTTCACGGGGGCACAATTATCCCGATGTTTCCAGACAACTGTTGGGAGGGGAAAGAGACGGTACAGGGCTCGTGCCGCTCTCCTAATCATCCATTCAGTTAGTGACACGAGACAAATGGGTTGGCGTGAGCTCAATGCTTCCCGTCTGGCCCTACTGCCGGCCGGTTCTATCGGGAGTTCCGACGTTCGGGTGACAATACTTATTGCATGGTACAACGTTTTTGGATGTTATTATTTTATTGCACTGGGTTCCATATCTGTTAATACTTCTCAGTTTGGCCTACTGCGTTATCCAGTAGGGAAAATGCATTGAATAACTTTCTGGTCACAAAGGATGTTTCAGAAACATCTATAGTCTGATTTTTAAAAGACGAAATGTGAAGGTCATCGTGTCTCCATATGGGTAGCTGCAATGTTACCGAGAAGAACATGGGAAGCTACGCGTATCTCTTTACCCTCTCAATACTCGATACATATAAACAAGGGTTTATAAGTTAAGAGTTTAAATTTACCTCATCCAAAACATGCACACTTGATCAGTATTAGCCTATTTTAAGTAAAAATAATAAGCTGTTTACAACACATTCACTGCGTTGTTGCATCTTCACAGGCGTGAGTGTTTTAAAAGAATTTATTAATGACTCTGTCAATTGAGATGATCATATCAGGACCGTCGGTGTGCCACCATTTTTACTCGTAAGAGTTCATGGTCATAGTGCATGTCTTCATGGTAGTTCCCAGCTGTTTTCGATTTGAAGAGCAGGAGGGCATCTTAAACAAAACCATGTGATGTACCAGGGGCGGCCGGTGAGGTATTGTATTGATGGTGCCATAAATAAATAAAGGTTGTAAAAATATAAACATGTGCACAAATTACGAACGATTTAGGTAATCTTATCAATAGTCCAACCTATTTTATAATATACTGTACCACACAGAACGTACAGGGAAACGGAAATAGATATTTATTACATCCGTACTCTTGTTACGCACATGTGTACTGAGTACAGTAACAGTTTGATAATACAGTTCATGGAGAATGTGATACGAAGCGTTCGTGTACGATTTCGTGATAGAGAGACAGTTATTGTTATTGCTTTAGCCATAATTTTTCTCGAGCTGAAATCAAAGGAAACAAACTCGAGAAATCTTTGTCTCACACACACAAACACATACGAGCGAGCACGCACGCACGCACAAGACGCAATTTTTCACTGCAAAATGAGTAATCTGAATTTTTAAAAATGGTTTAGTGAAATTACTAGCTTTTAAAAATTAAAAGCATTGTACTCACCGAAAGCAGCAACTCCATGACTTTATGAAGACAGCTTCAAATGAATTAGTAGGAACGGTATTGAAAATCCATTCGTCGCTCCTTCTTGTTGGCAAATAAATCTATCACCTTTGAATTGAAATTGTCAATTTTGCACACGAACAGCTTTTCACAGGACAGCATTCCTAAGGCACTCAATCGCTCTTCTTTCATTGTGTTTCGTAGAAAAGTTTTAATCCTCTTGAGCATTGAAAAGCACCGCTCAGCTTCTGATGTCGAGATAGGCATAGTAATTAACAGTTTCAAATTTTTAACGGTCTCTTCAAAAGTAGCACAGAGTTCATCCTCTAGAATCAGCGAAAGAAACGGAACCGCACCGTAAACTGCTCCCAACTCAGGCCTAGCATAGAACACTTGAAGCTCTCCCTTCAACTTTTTTTTTCTCCAGAAATGTATATGTGTCCGTAATTTCAAGATATTTGTCTGGGAAATGTGTTACATAATTGTCAAACTGGCTTACATCAAATAAGTTGGTTGCAATTAGGTGTCCAGTGAACTGAAAACGTGATTTTATTTCACAAAAGATGGCATCACACACCTCCAATGCATTTTGCTTTTTGTTATTATCATCAACCCTTGCTCTCTTGTAAGGCATTGTTTCGTCATTTTCAAAACTAACCTGACTGATGATGGAGTCAATGTCATCTTTGATGTTTTGCATTATTGTTTCAAAGTTATGAATGTCTTGTTTTACCTTGGTTGGTTCAGTTGTCTTCTTTTGAAATTGATTAAAAAGTATGTCCACATGAGGCATTATCTTATAGAAAAACAATAGCCAGAAAATGAAGTCTCTATCTTGAAGTCTTTGTTTGTATGAACCAGCTTTTTCAATAGTAGAGGGTAATTTTATGTTCTCGCTCGTTTCAATTGTTTCCATGACAGTAATAAGCTCCTTCCTGTTTTCATAAATATCCTTTACTACTCGCGAATGGTAATTCCATCTTGTGAGAGACACACGGGGTAAGCTTTTCTGAATTATGCTATGCAACACTTTCGATCTTTGTGGCGAATTTGAACAGAAAGAAGAAATGCCTGAAAGATGTGCAAAGAAGATGCGGGCTCTGCGATTAATTGAGGCTGCAGTAGACATTATAAGGTTTAACTGGTGCGCATAGCAATGAATGTAGTGCGCATTTGGGTATTTGTCTTTTATTAATTTCTGTACTCCGTTTGACTCGCCACTCAACGTTTGCACCATCGTAACTCTGAGCTATTAGTTTTGCTCGGTCATCTCCAATTAAGGGTTCGATTTCTTTCAGAATACACTCCGAGATAGACTGAGCATTCTGACCTTCTGGATTAACAAAATTCCAAAATCTTTCAACGCGGGTTCCATAAACAATGTATCGCAAAACAATAACCAACTGAAATTCACAAGACACATCGTTTGTTATGGCTGTTGACTGTTTGCCTATACTGCGAATCTAATTTGTCCTGAATATTGGTTTTGCCTAGAAATGAAAGACTCAGAACATTGTCCATGTGTCGCTTCGATGATTCATGCACTTTCAGTTTAGACCATAAATGCCCAATATCAGTTATTCCAGTCTTACACCAATGGACATCTCCCCCAAATAACACACAAGGAAAACAAAAAACTGCATTGTTTTCATCACAGCCGCAAATCCATTTGTTCTTTTGATAAATACCCGGATTAAACTTACGGCATCGATTTTTTGTTTGCTGCTGCAGATTCAGATTTGGGAGTGGCCTACCCATTGTTTTTATCTGAATTTTTTCACTTAGTGTCCTGTTACTAAATGAAGTTTTCAGTGATTCACTCACCTTGTTCATGTTCGTAACTTTACTGTGAATTTTAACTTAAAGAAAAAACACTGAACACTGTTTTAAAAATCCGTACTCACGATGAACTACAGCACTACAGGAGCACATACAGAACTACTCTACCATTGCTTTGAAAACATGTGTCCAACACATGCTGGACGCGCGGGTTTTATGTTCTACCAACAAAACTGCTGCTGTGAAATATGCACATGTTGAAATACTGTCTCTAAATTTTAAAATATAATACTATATTCACATTGAAAGCCAATTAATTTTATTTATATTTATGTGTTGTGTTTCTGCAACTGATTTCATTAAGCATTAATTTGCGTTTTGAAGTTCCTCAGCATTAGCTTGTAGTAGGATGGTGACACTGCACTAAAGAAAGGTATAGCGCGAATTGTATTCTTACCGTTGTCTTTCGCTAGGGGGCAGGATCGTGGTTCTCTGAAGTCCCGTGTTTTACTGCACTCTAACGGGCAAAGCGTAAGTTATGCGCCAGAGAAATCCCGGCACTACCTTCTTTGACCTTCTTCCACAAGAAGCCGTGTATAAGCAGACAGCTTAGCCCCTAGCCCTAACACAGGCGCTTATGAGCGCAGACGGTGCCGTTCTGGAATCGGCACCAAGCTACGGAAAACAACCAAGAGAGAGCGCTGGCGTTCAACGCGCCTATTCAAACGAGGGAGCAACTACTCATACACAATTCCTTTTGCGCAATTCTTGCACACTTCTCTTACTTTCGCTTTCATACAGATGGTGCCATGGCACAGCGGCACTACCTCAGAAGCCGCCCCTGGATGTACTGATATGACCAATAATGGTCATAGGTGCGGCCACCTTTTCCTATAGGTCCTTTTGTAATACTTTCAAGTGTTTCATCAGTCCAGCCCTTTGACAGAATGGCCAGCGTTTACCCAGGTTTCCTCTAACCACAATATTTCATTCAAGTTCTTATTCAGTAATCATCTTAAAAACAACACCCTTAGGGCTACATGATCTGTTGAGTATCAGTTTTCTGTTGTTTTCTGTAAAACTTAAATCTCAGATCATGGAGGACTATGTTCAAAGAGATGAGAGCTGTGTTCAAATAGTTATAGGAAAAGAAAGAAACTTATATCTGACGGGATGCTCCTTTCGTGTCTAATATTCATAGATGTGCCTTCTTATGGCATCTAATGAAAACTATGGAGATGCTCTTGACAGGGGCGAACTGTCATTAAGGGCCAGAAGGGCCGGACCCCATCGTTAATATCATCAACTTATATGTATCTTTTAATTTCAAGAAAAAGTATTTTATACTTTATTCAATTGTTAATAATCATTGCAAACAATAATTTACTATGCCGGGATTTTAATGGTTACCGTAGCTTGCAACCTGCAGGTTTTACACGACAACCGCGCCAGTCAAAATGTCGCAAAGCAGAATGTTGGGCCACATTGTGACAACGCACCAACGACGTCGCTAGACGAACAAATTTCCAAACTCAAACACCCATGGTGCACAATTATACAAACTAATGAATAAATAAAGACACCCTATATCTCCTATACCTTCCCTTTAATCCCGGGGATCCAACCAGGGCCTCACAGGTCATGGTTGCACCCCCGAACACATACCCTGGATTCGCTCGTGCCCTTCAGGCACCAGCATTCCCACGACCGATGCTACCGGGGGTGCATCAGCGGGACCCCAACACCTTTCCTCCTTTGATTCCTTCCAAAATTCTCTCCTTACGATCCCACAAGTAATACGGACCCGCGGTCTCCCCTCTTCCCTGCATACACTTTGCTAGTCAGGTATCTATGCTGTCCTCGCTTTCCTATTCCGCTTGTTCCTACATCGCTCACAGAAACGTTTGGGGCCAGCCAATTATGGCCCGTTGCATGAAGTTCAGCATTCCTGTAACTATTTAGAATTTTAATCGACTGGTGGAAAAAGTAGATAGCTTTAAAATGGATGTAACGGACTATTAATTGAAAAGGCCCTGTCATTCATTAATGGTAGAAGAAATACTTGAAATTAAACGATTAGGTGCATATCTACCGAATACTTTTAATTTACGCAAAAAGAAGCCAAAAAATAGGGGACCTATGCCCGATTTCACCAACAGATGTTAAAATCGACGTTAACAAATGTAACGTAACAGTTATCACAGCACTAACACTAAAGTTAAATTTCTTGCATTTTACCAACCTGTTTTCTGAAAATGTTAACAAACCTGTGTTAACGCTAAGAAACTTGTAACTATCTCAGCTATAGAGGCTATGTATGAGTCGTATTATTCTCTGAACGTATTGCGATGCGCTATTGTTTTCATTTTCGTCTGCACAAGCTGAAAAATGGCGGGTGAACAAAATCATAAATAAAGCCGTGAGACAAATTTCTCATCGATGGAGAAAGAATTGTTAATTGCGTTGGTGATGAAGTGTAAGGATATCGTGGAAAATAAGAGGACGGATGCGGTGAATGTAAAAGAGAAAGATGTCACAAGGAAAATATTGGAAACGAATTTGATTCAAATGCATGCGTCACTACTACAAGCACCAAACAACTTGACAGTATTACTTAAATTTAAAACGAGGTGTGAAGGACAAGTGACAAACGTTTCAAGACGGGAGGTGGACAGCGTATTATCCACATAATTCAGTGAATTATAAAATAGCAAAGTTATTAATATTTGAAGCAAAGGCGAGATCGGCATATTCCTTTCGATGCATATTTTAACTCATTATTACGTAAATTTAAAACGAAGTACAAAGAAGGACAAGTGACTTGAACGTTTCAAGACGGGAGGTGGATAGTGTATTATCCACATAATTCACTGAATTATAAAATAGCAAAATTGTTAATACTTGAAGCAAAGGCGAGATCGCCATATTCCTTTCGATGCATGTTCTAACCTCTCTTGTACTTCCGCAGTAACCTTCATAGCAACTTGTTTCGACAGTCTATACCTCTCCATAAAAATTTTTCTTCGGATAGCTCCTCAAAATAATTTCTCCTCATAGGCCGTACTCTATTACGAATGCCATTTAGACGGTCTTAAATATAGCAAATCGATATCAACAGCTGGGTTCATGCTCGCCATGTTGACTATTTACAATTGTTAAGGAATTAACATAAGAAATTTGGCCTTTTTAGTTTAACAAGAGATTTAACACGTGTGTTACGCTAACATTTGTTGGTGAAATGCAATTTTTGTTTTAACTATTGCTTAACTCGTGTTACATCTTAACATTTCTTGGTGAATTCGGGCATTACTGTAACAATTGGTTTAATCAGAAATCGTGGTTAACTGCAAATGAGGAGAAATATGGTGTCTTTTGCTTTTACTGTTTGTTGTTTGGTGGACAACGGTAGGATGTAAGAACTAAAACATTTGAGTGAACAAATTGTGAAGTACGAAGATAGTACACTTTCAAAGTGTCTGAAAATTTAAATTATTGCGAACTGTAAACTTTGCTGCTCAGATTAACTCTGCACATAAAATATCTAACCAAAAATACAATGAGCTAGCCACAAAATAAGACAGCGTGATAGAGTGCATACAATTTTGTGGAACCTTGAACTTGAATGATCTTGCACTGAGGGAATACGATGGAACATAGGAATCAGCAATCTGTGGTAATTTGTTAGAGTTGTTATTTCTACTCGGTAATCTTGATAGCGTGTTAGAGAACCAGTACCAATACGTACTATTGGACAGTGTTTGGTTCACTCTGGGAATTAATGAAACACATAAATGCTGCCAAAACTGACGAAACAACGTATGTAGCTTGCCGCTAGATCTCTGGTTGTCGTCCGGAATGCCGAGTTTGGAATGAACTCTCTGGATAAATGGGCTAACCATTTTAATCTATGGCCCTTAATGTGACCTTATTATTTAATTATTTTGAATAACTGGGCTGCATCGTGGCTGAGTAGTTAGATCACTTGGCTCTCTCCGAGGCAGCCATGGTTCGAGACCAGGAGACCAGTGAAATTTGTGGTGGACAGCATGCCGCTGGAGCGAGTTTTCTCCGGGTCCTTCGATTTCGCCCGCCAGCATTACACCAACTGCACCATTATCATCTTCTCATCATTTCATCTCACCCTCATTCTGTCAACCACTTCTCAACCCACCGCCTACTGGCATAAGGGATAGAGGAACAAGAATATCCTCACACCACGTAGTGGTATAAGAGGGCAGTTAAAGAAAGAACAAGAAATAATTGTGTTCGACTGTCAATTTCTTAGTGTAACAATCCACAACGTTTCCGTTCTTATTCGACAACCTTTCAATGTTGCGTGTGTAATAAACACTGTTCCACAATAAACACTGGCAAGTCATGGCAACGTGACTACTAGCAACATCTCTTTTTGTGCTTCGTTCATTGCCAGTTAAACAGATTCAGTATACCGGGAATTGTTGGAAAACTCGGAACGTGAGTAACAACAGTGAAATGAAGAGACTGTTAAATATGATGGCGTGAAGACGATGAAAAAATATTTACAATCAGAAACAAAAGAACAGTCAATTTCTTATAAAATTCTTTCAAAAGCAACTTTTTGCAGAAGATGACAAAATTACTGTCACTGTCACGGAGTTAACTTTGACTTTTCATAGCGCGAAACACCACCATTCCATTTCTCAAGATTCCGGCAATGTTATATCCACATGTTTCCAGAGACTCTTCTGTAGCAACGAAAGTAAGATGTGGCCGAACTAAAAGTGAGACGTTAGTAAAAATTGCGCTTCTGCCTTGCACTAAAGGGAGACTACTGAGAGAATTAAAACATAATGCTCCGTGTTTCTTAGACACAGGCGTTTCAAATAAGAGGGACAAAACACACTACCCAGTAGTTTTAATGCACTTCCCCCAAGCTAAAGGAAAAGGTAACACGGTTCTTGAGTTCTATGAAGACGTAAACGAATCTCCTGAAGACATTCCATTCTATTTTATTAGAAAATGGTTTAACCCTCAACAATATAGTTTCTTATTCAGACCAGAATGCTTCAGTTAATTTTGATAAACGTAATTCTGCCTTTACTAGATTAAAAGAAGAAAACGCAAACTTAGTCAAAGCCAGTTATTGTGTCATATATTACATAACCGCCCTGAATTGGAATTGAAACTGCCAAAATATGTTGTAGAAACTCCATATCTAAAATATATATAAAATATATTCAGACTCTTCTTCTATCATCAAAAAATTATGAAGAACTAAAACCATTTTGCAAGATTACTCGACATGACTATAGTGAAATATTGCGACACTGTTCTGCGATTGTTCTAGCTGCAATCTGCTAGGGAACGTCTTGTTAAGATGAGGCGAGTTTTAAAGCTGTATTAAGGTAGCAAATGGCGAGGAAAAACACATCCCCTTGTTTGTAAACAGCTACACAAGACGAAAAAAAACAAGTTTTCATTAACACTAATGGAGTGCATTCTGTATTTTTTAAAATGCAACTTAGCTTGTATTTTCTAAATGGTTAAGACTTTTGGAAAAAGAGAACACAATTTCTGCATATATTCACGAGGTTATTTTGGAGGTAAAGAAACAAATAGAGGGTCATAAGCGCGATAAGGTTTGTGGATTTGAAATTGATATATGTTTAGAATACCTTACAGAAACAAAACTATTCCAGTAAAACAATGCACACCTGTTAAGGACAGAGTATTAAACTATCTTAATAAATGGTACAACATCAGTTGGAATGACAATGTGTATAAAATTGTGTCCGTGCTATATTTATGTAAGCCAAAACTATTTTCATTTAATAACTTGGCCGAAGTAGGAAAAAATTGAAAATGAGTTTCAATGGAAACTGGCTGTATCATGAGCTTCTGTTTCAAAATCGGTAGCTTCAAATCTTGATGGAAAGGATAATAATTGTTGTGAAGTGTGGAGTGAATTTTTTGGAAAATGAGATGAAAATGAGTTTGTTAAAAATAATGCAGCATGCCCTCGCAATTCCTGTGAGTAACGTGAACGTTGAACGAATGTTTAGTGTAATGAGTGTGTTATGGTCAGGTGCTAGAAATAGAATGCACATCAACGGAACTTGTGAAAGCCGAGTTTTGTGTTCAGATGAATTTCAAAATGCCGTGTGAAAATTTCTACAAAGTGGTTCTTAAAAAACAGGAGTCTTCTGAATGCAGCGATATCCTCAAGAAAATATGATGAATTATAAGGTACGCTTTTATAACACTGATGTTTTACTACTGTTACTTTTATTTGTTGTGGTATAGGTACGGTTAGAGGTAATGCTAATGACAGTGTTAGTATTAACAGCAAGTAGTAGTAAATTTTTATTACATGAGTAGAAACGGTCACTGATATAGCACACAAAATTCTGTTTAACAATTTTGCCCCAATTACACAAACGATTTCCGTGTTTTTGTTTTCTTTTTAACTCCGAAGCATGTTGTTTGGTATCTCGGCCTGCCTTGAGGTCATTCTGCAACCCTACTTGCAGCAGTTAATTTGTGATCGTATTACGATACATTGAAGGGTGTAAACCCATCTTCCTTTTGAGGATATTCATGACCGAACAACCAATGGTCTCAGCGATGTTTCAATAAAGAATTTGCAGCCTTTTAGTATTGAAATAGGATTCATATCTGAAGCATAAGATGGTGCCACAGTAATGGGCTGAGACACAGAAGTGTTAAAACTTTGATTAAGGCCTCTTTCCCTTATACCGACTATGTACACTGCTATTGAAGGTCGGCTGTTGCTACATACGGCACCACAGGTGGTATACACTGTTATACTAAACGATTGAATTTGGTTAAAAGATATGCTTGTCCAAAAACTTAAAATCATATTGACAATATTTTTTTATCGTCTTCACCAAAACGCAGTGATCCGTTGCGGTCAGTTTGCAACAAAAGCATTACTGCTGCTTCCACAACTAAATGTATTTATTACAGCGTTTTGAGAAGATTTGAGCTGGAAGATGGGTTGAATAATGTAGCAATCAGGGAAGCTCTTGGTTTGAAGAATTTACTGAACAATCCAAAGGTTCGCTTCATCCACAATTTTCTAAAACAGTATGAAATATGTTCACATTCTGTACAACGCAATTCAGAAGCAAAGTACTGATAGTGTTGCAGTATATAATGCTTTACGGTATTTTGAAGCAGCTATGAGGGCAATAGAAAACACCAGATTAGTGATAACTTCGCTCCTCCCTCAAGAAAGAGAGTGAACCGGAATTCCGATGCCAAAGAAATGTGTAATATAGTGGTCAACCAAATGAAAGGAGGATTCCAATAATCTCATATATTCAATAAGTTTGGGATTATTCGTACAAAGAAATTTATTACATTTAGAGAAAATTTCCCTGCTAAATCTGTGAGAAAATTTGCATCAAATTACAATCCTTTGATCTTCCACGGAAAGTTAAAAAATAAACACGAAAAGTTAAAAAATAAACTATCAGTGATTTATGATAATGATACATTCAAATATATCTCTTCATTCAGTGAACTATCAGTTTTGTTATACAAAGCTCCTTTGAGAAAGCGTTTTCTGAAATATACAAAAATGCTGCAAATTCTACTAAGAGCTCCAGTTGCAATAGCCGAGGCAGACAGAAGTTTCAGTACACAGAAAGGAATTAAATCTTTCCATAGAAACATTATGAACCAAGATAGAATTCATTTCTTGTCTGTTCGTTCCGTTCACAAATAGAAAGTTGGTGAAATCCCTAACTTCAAAAACAGAAAATTGAAATGTGTGCCTCCTAGAAGTACAGACGTGCTCAGCTCTTGTACAATAGTAATGCCACTCTGTGCGTTCTAGTTTATATTTTATTATTAGTTATTTTCATTTATACCATTAACTGTATGCATTTAAGAAGTTGTTTGGGTTACCCTGGGGATGGAATAAGAGAGCATGGCGCATTGAGAGTATACCAGTCGGCTCCCCTTCGCCGACTGCCACGTGACCTTTAAGATGTCGGCACCAATCAGAAGCTACTTGTGCCGAGTGAGTTAATACGTTTTTCTGAATATTACTTAAAATAGGAATTCTCAGCATTGTTAATGCATTGGTATTATTTAGAAGCAGGATATTCGCGAAAACGTTTAGACGTTGGGGGGGTATGCATTGTCGCGGCGAAAAACACAGAAATTTCGGTGCCGAGAGAGAGGTTTGTGTACACAAAAAGCCTGCAGATAAAGATAACAGGCGGACAGTGCTTGCATAAGCAGATAAACATAGCGCTTAAGATAAATGAATTGCCGGCACAGATAGCGTTTCATGTAAGGAAGGTTCTAGTGATATCTCGGGTGTCAGAGAATAGACTCGCCAAGAGTCAGTCGTAATTGTGAACAGATGTTGTGAACAGATGTTGTGTAACAGTGGAAGTTGAGTAAGCTATTTGTTATTGTCATCGACCTTGGTGTTGTAGATTGTGATATGTGATGTAATTCTGCTACTACGCAGTGTGTTTCTACGGAGATAAAGAACATTTAGAGTTTCGGCAAATTGGACTTTTAATTCTAGGAACCACTAAGTCATAGTATTTATGTAAAATAAGGAACAGCAAGCAAAATTGTTAATGTTTCATAGTTTTCTTTCGGACAGGGCATTGAGGTATGCGCTATCCAACTAGAAATTAGAAAGACTAATGTAACTGTTATTTGTTTATACGGATTCCCAGGTGGTAACTATGAAAAATGCCTAGGACAGCTTGATAAATTATTACATTCCCTGTATTGACCAAAAATGAAATAATGATATGTGGCGATTTAAATGTAGATTTCCTAGTACCTAGTTGACGAAATAATCAGCTAATTGATACCCTGAGCACATATAATACAATGCATACTGTAGATTTCCCCACAGGAATAGCTAACACATCACAGTCATTGATAATACATTTGGGAGGAACGTTTACTCAAAGACTTAACATCTCCCCTAATTAATGGGTTATCAAATCATGACGCACAACTGATCAATATAAACAATATAATAGTGAAACAAAAATTAAAGAATGTTTGAATAAGTCTTAGAAATATAAATAAACAGACTCTGACTAGCTTCTCGCAATCACTACAGAAAGGATCATGGAGTGATGTATACTCCACTATTGATATAAATGAGGCATTCAACAAATTTTGCGAACTATCACTATCCATTCTGAGTCATGCTTTCCCGTAAATAGTACCATATAAATAATCAACCACCTTAATTGATCACAATAGATATTAAGACGAAAAATATATGGTATGATTAGGCATAGTAGGGATGCCAACTTAATTTCCCACTATAAAATCTACTACAAAATGCTGAAAAAGTTAACTGGTCAAGCTAAAGAAATATACCACTAAATGAATCAAATAACAAAATAAAGGCTACTTGGAATATTATTAAAAGCGAAACAGGGAAGAAACTCCACAGTCAAATGACATCAATCTAAAAATACATAATGTGGAAACTAAACATGCCAAGGTGATAGACAATATATTTAATAAGTTTACTTAAACGTTACAAAAAAGCTTAAAATTAGTCAACTAGGTAAACAAGATGCTATAAAATATTTCAAAGACTATTATCAAAATGAAATTCCGGAATTTAAACCTGAATGTGCTATTCCAGCAGAGATACAAAAAATCGTATAGTAACTAAAAACAGAA
This sequence comes from Mantis religiosa, assembly GCA_030765055.1. NCBI lineage: Eukaryota > Metazoa > Arthropoda > Insecta > Mantodea > Mantidae > Mantis > Mantis religiosa. The sequence continues at coordinate 194,104,915 of CM060950.1, forward strand.
AGTTCAGCAGGCTATGATGAAATATCTACTAAGGTAATATGTAAACCATTATGCCATTTGTACAATACATCCTTAGAAACTGGAAAGTTTCTAGAAAGTTTGAAATTTTCCACTGTGAAACCACTGTTTAAAAAAGAAGATAAACATGATCCTTGAAACTACATTACCTACACTACTGCTATGAACTTCCACAAAGATTTTTGAAAAAGTAGTGTTTATCAGGTTGTAAAATTACCTTGAACATGATCATATATTCTTTTTATTGAGAAACCTAGGTTTTTGGGAAGTTGGGTCAAGGTGAAGAGATAGATTAGGAAGGTGGTTTTTTTAACTTTATGTTTTTAATTTATATTGTAATTTGTTTTATTTCTCATAAATTAAAGTCCAAATGCTGATTCAGGAGGTTCCATATGTGACGGTGTCATCCCATCCGGTATCTTTCTGCCGTTAGCCACGATATAAAGTCTGTTAAAGTCGGTTGCTTGAAACTGAGTCAGTAACGGTAGAAGCCAAAAGTCGACCATATCTGGGTGTGCCCTGTTGCTCCCTTTTGGAAATTCCAAGATAACAAAACCGAGGTTACAGAATTTTCTGACGCGACTCCGATCATGTGTCCCTTCTGTTTCTTGGTCCATTTCCAGATGCCGCGTACAATTATTATTAACTCAGCTGGTGATTCTATGGCGTTGCGTATCTACATGTCCACAATGTTTACACCACGGTGCAGGCACTATATTTTGTTTATAATTCTTGGCTTCCATGGGGATAATTTCGTTTACAATCCCATGCAATGATACTTTCGAGTCCAGTGATACAAAACGATAACCGAAGTGTTTCCTAATATTTTCCATGGAGTATTTCGATATTTGTGTACAACCGCCGGCACTGTCAGGAAATCCAGTAATGAATGAATGAATGAATGAATGAATGAATGAATGAATGAATGAATGAATGAATGAATGAATGAATGAATGAATGAATGAATGAATGAATGAATGAATGAATGAATGAATGAATGAATGAATGAATGAATGCATTGTCAGTAGCCTGGCACAGGTCCTGACATTGTCAATTTATCAACTATACACATATTTACAGAAGTATTTCAGCTTCACTGATTTAAGCTACTACAATTTGTCCAAATATTACAGTCCTTACGCATATTCTTAAACATATTTAGAATGACAGTTCAATTTGTCGACACACACATATGTATGTATGTATGTATGTATGTATGTATGTATGTATGTATGTATGTATGTATGTATGTATGTATGTATGTATGTATGTATGTATGTATGTATGTATGTATGTATGTATGTATGTATGTATGTATGTATGTATGTATGTATGTATGTATGTATGTATGTATGTATGTATGTATGTATGTATGTATGTATGTATGTATGTATGTATGTATGTATGTATGTATGTATGTATGTATGTATGTATGTATGTATGTATGTATGTATGTATGTATGTATGTATGTATGTATGTATGTATGTATGTATGTATGTATGTATGTATGTATGTATGTATGTATGTATGTATGTATGTATGTATGTATGTATGTATGTATGTATGTATGTATGTATGTATGTATGTATGTATGTATGTATGTATGTATGTATGTATGTATGTATGTATGTATGTATGTATGTATGTATGTATGTATGTATGTATGTATGTATGTATGTATGTATGTATGTATGTATGTATGTATGTATGTATGTATGTATGTATGTATGTATGTATGTATGTATGTATGTATGTATGTATGTATGTATGTATGTATGTATGTATGTATGTATGTATGTATGTATGTATGTATGTATGTATGTATGTATGTATGTATGTATGTATGTATGTATGTATGTATGTATGTATGTATGTATGTATGTATGTATGTATGTATGTATGTATGTATGTATGTATGTATGTATGTATGTATGTATGTATGTATGTATGTATGTATGTATGTATGTATGTATGTATGTATGTATGTATACATATATATTGTTTCAAAACGACACCAAACAGTTATAGCCGTTGCGTAGTTTATAACTTAACTAGTCCGAATTTCGACGTCGCATCTTCGAAATTCAGTTACGTATTATTTTATGCTGCATTAAATATTACATGATTTTGTGATTAGGCAGCGCAGGAAACACTGGTATGCGAATCTCAAAAGTTGTTATTGGGGCGCACCAGCCACGAAAACAAAAGCGTTGCTCTTTATCAGTAGTGCACACTTTGGAGATTGTCCATCAACCCGGAGAAAAGCCGAACCATTCTATTTACAAAGCGCCAATTTCCCGCCAACCTCCACAAATTCACCTATTCTGGATGAAAGATAAGGTGGGATAATTCCATTAAATACTTGGGTGTGAGCTTGGGCAAGGGTTTAACTTTCGGGGAGCACGTTTGGGGGTTGTCGCATCGGGCAAGAGGGGTCACGGCCTCACATTACCCGATGTTGCGCTCCACGATGTTCCCCTGAAGCTACGCCTTTTCCAGGCTTTAGTCCTCCCAAAAATGCTTTATGCATGCGAAGTCTGGGGTATGACCGCAGGATCCAACCTTCTGCTGCTCCAGCGTGTACAGAATAGATGCCTTAGGGTTATCTATTCTGTATACAGATGGTTCCCCGCGAGGTTCCTTCACGAGACTTCATCCCTCCGATGTGTGGAGGATGAAATTAGGCGCCGGGGCACAAAATTCTACACCAGTTTACCAAACCATCAGAGCGCCCTAGATGTGTCTCTTGGGATTATCGCCCAAGAGATCGCCGCTTAAAGTGATAACGGCTACCAGACATTGCGTGAGGGCACTACCGGTAACCACAAGGCAGATATTTCAGCCTAAAACTACATTTCTCCCCACCCAAGATTTTACCTGTGATAGCTTTCTATTCATACAAGTCTTCCAAATTTTAACACGGGTCGTTGCACACGGGCCGCTGCACCCGAATCTGCAACAATTAAGGAGCAAATAGCTTCCTCCCTTCTTCCCCCAACATAATTTACAACAGCCATCCTGCAACTACCACATTGCGTCACAACATGGTTAAGCTCTACTCAGGGCAGATACATGTCTGACCCCTCTACGGGCTGTTCCTCATCTCGCCAACGCCTCTGCTGCTGCTTTATCAGTGACCCTAGCCTCGCTTTCAGGTAATGAGGCAAAGCGTAGTTACTTGTGAAAAAGTCGAATAATAACTTGGGCAATTCTAAAGTTGCTCATTTTGCAATGATCTTAATTGTACAGTGCTTTCAACCAATTAATGTAAAATCAACACATTTCTTTTCAGTTACAAATGCTTCATTTGGTGTTAATACATACAGTGAAATAAAATGCTTGTCTCATTGCATAAGGCATTCAGTTTTGGTTAACTTTCTGTACAATTCTTTGATATCATTCTCTGTTCTATTTATCATTTAAAGATTCCATCCTCAATTTCACTAACATTAACTTCCCACTAAAAGGTTGAAGTTGCATATGTCCACCAGCTTATTTGCCATCATAGACTGTTATAACGGAATTTCGGAACACGTTAAACATGCATAAGCAATAATTCAGCAATAGCTTCTTTATTGAGGTTTCATAAAACAAGGAAATTCTTAATAGTAGCAAGCTACTACGGGTGTGGCGGTATGTTTACATACAGCTACAGCACTCGGCATGGTGTGAAATACCTACGAACTCTGACAGCGTGAGGCACGCGTCGTTGTTCCTGTCACTGCCTAATCCACACTCATCCTGGAGCGTTTCTATGCGGCTCTATTGACGGTAAAAACTATCTATATATGTCACAAAGAAGCGGAGCAACTACTTCTATATCTTTGTTCAGTGTCATTTTGAAACATCCTGTATATATATATATATATATATATATATATATATATATATATATATATATATATATATATATATATATATATATGCTATATACCATATCTGCGCCAATTATTTTTTTGCTAAACTGTATATCCTATTGGCTACCTTGAACATTTATGGCTGTCAGGATAGAACGCAACATCAGGGCACAACGCTTAACTTGTACATCCACCAAATTCCTTGCGCTACTGTTTGTGTCCCTGCGCAATCTTGTAGTACTCATCTTCCAAATGTAGTAGTCTACTGCCCGTTCTAAACGCTGTAAAAACTGACGGAGCATCGGAAGTACCTGCACCACATACCACAGCTTCGCCAGTACAAAGATATTCACATGCCAGATTTTCTGCACAAAATTTAAATTCCTTGTCAACTGCGAGGTCAATGTACATAGGCAGTGGTTAACAATTCTTCTCCAGTTTAGTGCGAGCAGGTCCTCCAACCCAGATGTGAAGAGACCTAAGACAAGGGCCGGCTTTTGAGGTAGTGCCGCTGTTCCATGGCATCATCTGTATGAAAATGAAATAAAGAGAAGTGTATAGGAATTTCGCAAAAAGGATTGTCTCTGAGGATCTCCTCCATCGTGTGAATAGGCGAGTTAAACGCAAACACTCTGTCCTGGTTGTTTTCCCTGGCTTAGCGCTGATTCCAGAACGGCACCCTCTACGCTCATAAACCCCCGTGTTAAGGGCTAGGATGTCTCCTTATACACGGCTTGTTATGGGAGAAGGTGGTGCCGAGATTTCTCTGACGCATAACTTACGCTTTATCCGCAGAGTGCAGTAAACACGGGACTTAAGAGAACCACGATCCTGCCACCTAGCGAAAGACAATGGTAACCGCACTGTTGCTTTTTGGGATGGTAGAATTAAAAGTCCAAGGCGCAGAAATTAAAAAGAAGTTCTTTATTTGCGTAGAAGTACACTTTGTACACCAACAGATTACGTAACACACACGTACGCAGTCCGTCTGCTGCAGGTCCACACTGCAACTCTTCTCTCGGCCTTGACGTACTGATGCTTCTCTGTCTAGTCCAGTCCATCACTTTTATACAATCATTCGCTGTATCACGAAGGTTGGCGAAACTTCCCGAAGCTTCACGCCCTTTCAAGGCGGCAAGCGAAGGGGAAGGAACGGTCCAGTAACTTTCCTGGTTTATTTTCTCCCCACCCCGTCTCTCCTCGTCGTCATTAGCGTTGCGCATGGGCGTAGGCGTGGCTTTAACGCTATCCGTCTCCCTCACTTCCCGCTTCTGTCTCTCTCGCGAAGTAATAAGGCACCTCGCCACAGAACATTTCGCGCTAAACCTTCCTTTAATGCGGTGTCACCTTTCTACTGCAAGTTAATGTTGAGGAACTTGAAAACCCAAATTAATGCTTAACAAAATCAGTTGTGGAAACACAACACTTAGATATCCTTATAATTAAAATTAATTGCCTTTCAATGTTAATATAGTATTATATTTTAAAATTAAGAGTCAGAATTTCAACATGTGCATATTTCACAGCAGCTGGTTTGTTGGTGCAACACAAAACCCGCGTGTTGAGCACGTGTTGGACACATGTTTTCAAAACAATGGTAGAGTAGTCCTGTATGTGCTCTTGTAATTTTGTTTACTCCCAAGCACACTCCCAAGAGATTGTAGGTCATCATGAGCATGGATTTTTAATACAGTGCAGCTGTGTGTAATGTTTTTTCTTTAAGTTAAAATTCAATTGTCTGTTAAAGAAACGATCATGAACAAGGTGGACGAATTACTAAAAACTCAATTTAGTAACAGGACTCAAAGTGAAAAAAAAATCAGATAAAAACAATGGGTAGGCCACTCCCGAATCTGAATCTGCAGGAGCAAACAAAAAACCGATGCCGTAAGTTTAATCCGGATATTTATCGAAGGAACAAACGGATTTGTGGCTATGATGAAAACAATGCAGTAGTTTGTTTTCCTTGTGTGTTATTTGGGAGAAATGTCCATTGGTGTAAGACTGGAATAACTGATATTGGGCATTTATGGTCTAAAATGAAAGCGACATATGGACAATGTTTTTAGTCTTTCATTTCTATGCAAAACCAACATTCAGAACAAATTAGTTTCGCAGTATAGGCAGTCTACAGCCATAACAAATAAGTAGACGTTTTGCGATTTGTGTAAGGCATTTGATTGTGTGAATCACACACAGCTTATAAATAAACTTACATTTTATGGTTTAGGTTATACAGCCTTGAAACTTTTTCAGTCCTACTTAAATAATCTCTATCAGGTCGTGTGTGTCGGTAGTGAGAGATTGAAACTGACAGAATTAAAGTAGAGGGTGCCACAAGGTTCTGTTCTGGGACCTCTACTTTTTGCACTTATGATCAATGACTTGCCCTCCTTTGTAAATACCCATACAATATTATATGCAGATGATACTACTTTCTTTAATACCAGCTCAGATGTTACAGGACTTAAAATATTTGCCGAGGACACCCTGGGGCAGGCAGGCATATGGTTTAGGGCAAATGGCTTTTGCTTAATGAAAAGAAAACACAACAAATTGTATTTAGCTTAAGGGACCTGAAAGTTCAAATGATACTGAAGAAATCAAATTTTTGGGTGTGACAATTGACAATAAACTCTTCTGGGAACCACATATTAATTACATCACTACGAGACTCTCAAGAGTTGTACATCTTATCAAAAGCTTAAAAAGCTCTGTACCGAATACATACATTAGATCTGCTTACTTTGCTTTTTTCATAGCATTATATTATATGGTACCTTACTTTGGGGTAATAGTAGCCACGTTAGTAATATCCTATTATTGCAGAAGAAGATTATCCGTATTATATCTGATACAGAAATATTCGCACATTGTAAGCCATTATTTATTAAATTAAGAATAATGACAGTAGTAAATTTATACATCTATACTGTCCTAATTGATATAAAAAAGAATTTATCTGATTACAACTATAGACAGGATATCCATAAATATAATACTAGGTATACCAACCAGATTGATACACCTTATCAAAATCACATAATAGTTTCGAAATTTTAGGTATAAGAATGTATAATGCACTTCGACTGCCAAATAACAGCTTTAAACATAGGCTTTATGATCAACCCATTCTTCTCCCTACAAGAATTCTTTGAAAATGCAGCTCAGTTGTAAATAGTGTCACCTATTCACTGAACATTATTTTCTCATATCTATATATTCTGTAAAACAGAATAGAAAGATTGTATTGTATTGTAACATTCATGTTATCTTCTGACATCAATTGCTGTTAAGCTCGACTTTGTACATACACATGTCATTTGTATTGTATCTTCTGATGTCCATTGCTGTAAAGCTCAACGACAAAAAGTGATTTAATAAATAATAATAATAATAATAATAATAATAATAATAATAATAATAATAATAATAATAATAATAATAATAATAATAATAATAATAATAATAATAATAATAATAATAATAATAATAATAATAATAATAATAATAATAATAATAATAATAATAATAATAATAATAATAATAATAATAATAATAATAATAATAATAATAATATTAATAATAATAATAATAATAATAATAATAATAATAATAATAATAATAATAATAATAATAATAATAATAATAATAATAATAATAATAATAATAATAATAATAATAATAACGCCCCTTGTGGTGTACCGGGGCAATATATGAGTCAACTGCAGAATTTGGTGTCAGGACGGCACGTTGACCATGGTAGCTCAACGGGTTAGAGCGATTGGACGGAAACCAGGAGATCCGTGGTTCAAGTCCTGGACGTGGCATTGAATTTTTCATGTTGACTCTATCAAAGACCTTAGCCTATGTACGGCTGGTGTGAAGAAATGATTAATTTCCATCAATTGACTAAAGTAGACAGGAACTTAATTATAAACTATATTTGTTCCTGTGGTGCTTTGGAGCTGGCTGTCCGGGGACACAATGAATTTGACACCTCTCAAAATAAGGAGGTTTTCGTGAGCTGATTCAGTTTAGTTCAGATTTGGATAAAGAACTTCAAGTACATCTCAGCCAGTCATCTGTATTCAAAGGCACTTCAAAGACTGTTCAACACGAACTCCTGCAGTGCATGTTGGAAATTATCAAAAGAAAGTTTGCAAAGAAATAAAGCGTGAGGATAATGTTGCAATAATCGCTGATGAAAACACTGATGGGTGTTGCAAATTTCAGTTGGTTATTGTTTTGCGATACATTGCTGATGGAACCCCCGTTGAAAGATTTTTGAATTTTGTTAATCCAGGTCAGAATGCTCAGTCTATCTCAGAGTGTTCTTTTTTTTTCATTTACGTCCGCCCCAACATTAAGTTATATCGGACGGTGAATGAATTGGGTGAAATGATACTCAAATGAGTGCAGGGTCCACTGAGCTTAGAGTTACCCGACACACGTCATTCTGAAAGAACTCGAACCCTTAGTTGTACATGAGTAATAGCTTAGAGTTACGATGGTGCATACGTTATGAGTGGAGAGTCAAAATGAGTACAGAAATTAATAAAAGGCAAATACCCAAATGCGCACTACATTCATTGCTACGCGCACCAGTTCAACCTTATGTCTATTCCAGCCTCAATTAATCGCAAAGCCCGTATCGTTTTGCACATCTTTCAGGAATTTCTTCTTTCTTTTCAAATTCGCAACAAAAATCAAAAGTGTTGCATAGTATAATTCAGAAAAGCTTACCCCGTGTGTCTCTCACAAGATGGAATTACCATCCACGGGTAGTAAAGGATATTTATGAAAACAGGAAGGAGCTTATTTCTGTCATGGAAACAATTAAAACGAGTGAGAACATAAAATTACCCTCTACTATTGAAAAAGCTGGTTCATAGAGATCCTGCTCTATGCTGCTGCTACGGGTCGGTAATTAGCGGTCGATGGCAACTGACGTTCCTCTGAGGTCAACGGTATTCGTGGTTTGGCATATTCCCTGCTACCAGCTTGGCCCATGTAGCAGGATCCGAAGCAGTAGTCCATATTCTAGGAACGAATCTGCGGGGACACTGATTACGTAAATGACCAGCTTCATGACAAATGGCACAAGAGAAGGATTGGTCGGGGTAACTCACTAATGCGGAGTAGCCATTAATATTCAGAAACGATGGCATACCAGGGGGGGACCCAAAAGAAACCGGATTGTTGTCATAAAAACTTTATGAACCTTTTTACAAAATTACTTCAGTCACCTTCAAAATACTCTCCATTACATGCGAGTCTCTTTTCCCACTCTAGGAAGCATGTTTGGAACTCTTCAAGTTTGATATTGTCCAGTGCCATTTGCGAAGCTGTTTTTACCGCCTCCACATCCTCCGCATTTTTTTTCATTCGTGGAAATAGGTAAAAGTCTCACGGGGCTAGGTCCGGCGAATAGGGAACGTGGAAAACGGCAGACCACCTCTGAGATGCCAAATAGTGGGTCACTGGTAAGGCCGTGTGTGCTGGAGCGCTGTCGGATGCAGAAACCAGTCATCTGATCGCCAAAGTTCCGGGCCTTTCTGCCTCACATCCTCTCGCAGACGCCTTAAAGCATCAAGTAAAAGTGCTGGTTAACAGTCTGACCAAGGGGTACGAATTCCCGATGAACAATTGCACGAACATAAAAAAGACAATGATCATCGTCTTCACATTTGACCTCACTTGCCTTGCCTTTTTTGGTCTGGGAGAGTTGGGAGGCCTCCACTGGCTTGACGCTTGCTTGGTTTCTGGGTCATACCCGTAACACTAACTTTCATCCCCTGTAATGACTTTGTTTAAGAAGTTTGGATCCCGTGCAATCTCTGTTTTCAAGTACTGACACACATTCATGCGGATGGTTTTGTGCTCCTGAGTGAGAAGGTGCGGAACAAATCTAGCAGCAACACGTCTCGTGTGCAAATCCTCCCTCAAAATCTGCTGGCACGAGCTCCAACTGATTCCTGTCGCTGCGGACATTTGGTCGATCGTTTGGCGACGATCCTCGTTGATCTTTTGGCGGATATTTTCAATGTTCTCCTCATTTCGCGATGTTGAAGGGCATCCATAACGAGCTTGATCTTCAACACACATCTCACCACGTTTGAAGCACCCAAACCACTCGAAAACCTGTGTGCGGCTCATAGTGTCCTCCTGGAAAACGTTCTGAAGCAATTAGTGTGTCTCCGTTGCAGTATTTTTAAGCAGGAAACAAAATTTCACACACACACTCTTTGTTCTTTTAAAGTTGCCATAACGACTTCGCAGAGGTAACCCACCAACAGTCATGGAAACACAATACCACACTTGCAAGTTCAGCTCTACACTGACGCCGTCTGCACAGCTGTTTCATGAAGGTCTCTACTAACACCATCTAGCGTGAGAACCCCGCAAAACGTCTACGAGTGACAGCGACCTCGGAGTCCGGTGTCTTTTGGGTCCCCCCTCGTATGCTTTTTTAGGAGCATAGTAATGGTACGAACCCCATTAGTAACCCTATAACAAAAAGTCTCATTCCAAACATCTTCCTTCACCTGTAACACAGCACCGTAGGGTTCCAAAGCTACCCTCAACTTCCTAGTGGTGAAATTCAAGGGTAAATTGTGCACTTTCACCACATGTCTTACAAATCCAGCTACATCAATAATCAATTTAGTGCACTGCCAAATTGACAGTACAAAACTAGCTTCCCCATTTGACTGTGTCAATACTCTTGTGACGAGCTCTGGCGTTTTACATTGAATAAAAGTTTGTCTAGAAATTCTATTTACCTGCAAACCTGTGACGTCACTTTCATTCAATTTTAGTGTGTCAAAAATCCACTCATGTATTTCATATGCAATTGGTATGATGATATGTGTATAAGGGAAATATGCAACCGGTCAAATAATACCCCGTTCAACGAAACTAACAACTAAAGCATTGGTCAGTTTTCCATTTTATATTTCTGTTGTATGTAGTATTAGGCATCAATATACGACACTACTATTACTGTCAGTATTAGAACTCTTTATTAGTGACAAAACAGTTTGGTTTCAGACAAAAATATATCCCCTGAAATTGCAACGCACATACTTGCAAACAAAATCCTCATGACATTAAATATGAAAATGTATCTCCCACCGACTGAATGGTATCTTTTGATGTAATCTCTTTGTTCCCAAGTGTACCAAGAAACAAAGTCATGAAGCACATGCAAATATGGCTTCAGTCCCTACAATTAGACCAAAACATCATAGGAATACCTACACTTAACAAATATTTGCATTGAACAGTCCTTTTTACATTCAATAACAAAAATTTCAAACAAAAATTAGGACTATCTATGGGCAAAACATTGTCCCCATTTTTGACAGACCTCTTCATGAGCTTTTTGGAAAACCATATCATAAAGGCATTCCCACTAACTTTCAAACATTGGTATAGATATGTGGATGACATTTGGGCAATAGTAAATGAGAAACAAGTGTATGATGCATTAAAACTACTTAATTTACAAAATCCTGCAGTAAAATTTTCCATAGAAAAAGAGACAAACAATGAAATCCCTTTTTTAGATTTGAAACTTACCAGAAAACATAATAAACTTGAGTTTGGCATACATAGGAAGGAAACACACACAGAAAATTTCATAAAATCAGATGGATATAACCCAAGACAACACAAGCATACCGTTATCAACAGTTTAACTTACAGGTGGGTTAATATACCTTTAAACAAGATGGAATATATCAAAGAGTACAATAATATCATTCACATTGCAGAATACAATGGATTCAGTGCTGAATTGGTCAACAAGTAAATTGATAAATTCAAAAGACCACAAAGATGCAAACAAGTAACTACTCTTTCCTTAAACAGCAATGAAACTTCATACAGAAAATTTACATATCATCCCAAGCTACACACCTTTTCCAAAAAGTCTTCAAAGAACACAAATTTACTTTGGCCCCACAGAACAAATTTAGTGTACATAGGATAAACTGCAAGGGCTGTGTCAACTTTTACATTGGAAAAACAAAAAGGAACTTGAACATTAGGCTTAAAGAGCATTTTAGGATCATCAGGAACAAAGAAATAGATAAATCGGCGGTAGTGTACCATTTTTGGAAGGAGAATCATGATATAGAATGAGAAATTCACTTATTAAAAAGTGTCCAAGGTCCAGCTGCATTAACCACGTGGGAAAAAGTCTTCATAAAGAAATATGAAAGAAAATTGTTTAATTTCGACACTACCTTTGATGAAAACCCAAATTTACAGTTCATCAAGATACCGACAGAGACACACCTATCACCTCCAAGGATTTTACTGAACCAACATCCATTAGTCAACAACAGCTGATGATGTTAGGAAGATCCTAACAAAATGCATTTTAGGTAAATACTAGCAATAAGTGGAGCATTGAGTATTATTTTGACTCAAAATTATATATATTAATGAAAATGCTTATTTGAAGCATATTTTGTGAACTGGCCAAAGCGTGTGACTGTAAATAATGAAAAACTACTGGAAAAAACTAAGGTTTTATGGTATAAAAAGTGACAACTACGCTGGTTTAAGTCATATCCGTGTAACAGGAAACAAAAGGTTGAGGAAAAGAATATTTTATAAATCCTTTCATGGAAGTGTTGAAAACAGTGTTGTTGTATAAATTAAATTAATCGACTCCCAATTAATTTAAAAGAATATTTATCTAAAAAAGAGTTCGACGTGAGCGACCATTAAGCCTGGAATTCCATTGCTCTTCTTAATTTATATCAACGACCTCCCCTAATTAATAAGAAGAGTGGCAACCACAGTCCTGTTTGCTGATGATAGTAGCATAATAGTGATAAGTCAAAATTTACATGATTTGGCATCAAAATTAAATAATGCCTTCAGCACTATATGCAATTGGTTTAAGGCAATAGCTCTCTCTAAAGATTGACAAAATGAAGGTCTTAAAATTTAAAACATACAACTCAAAAAATCTCACTTTGCAGTTAGGTAATGACAAAGCCGCACTTGATCAAATAACACATATAAATTTTAGTTAATTGATTCTCCACACTAGCCGTATATAGGCTAAGATCTTTGATTAGAGTCAACATGAAAACTTGAATGCCACGGCCGGGATTTGAACCACGGATCTCCTGGTTTCCGTCCAGTCGCTGTAACCCATTGAGCTACCATGGCCAATGTGTCGTCCTGACATTAAATTCTCCATTTGACTGGTATATTTCCCAGGTAGACCACTAGGAGCTCTCGCATTCGAGATACACTGTTTGTGGCGACTTACTATCATAAGTACTTCAGTCCCAGGCTTCATCATTTAACTCTTATTATTTTAGTTAATTGATGGAAATTAATCATTTCCTCACACTAGCCGTATATAGGCTAAGATCTTTGATAGATTGAGTCAACATGAAAAATTCAATGCCATGGCCAGGGTATGAACCAAAAATCTCCTGGTTTTCTCACATATTAAATTTTTAGGCTTGCAGGTTGATAATCATCTAAATTGGAAAGCTCATATAGAAAGCATCATACCTAAGCTAATATAAGCAATATCTCTAATAAAGTAATTAATATCTTTTTGCCACATTCAGACATTATAGCAAATATACTATGCTCATTTTTCTTCATTAATGAGATATGATTTTATATTATGGGGCAATTTGGTTGAAAGTAAATGAGTATTTATATTACAAAGGAAAGCCATCAGAACCAGGTGTGGCATTGACAATACAGCTCCATACAAGGACTCGTTCCAAATAATGAACATTTTAACACTTCCATTTGAATATATTTTCATGTGTTTCTATGTAAAAAATTAAGACTACTTTATATCGAAATTTAACTGTATTGGAACACCACAGTGAAGCGAAATAATTATTAAATTATAGATGAGTCGTATTTATTACACATAAGCTTCACTTACGTACCTAATTTGAGGACAAGTTTCGCGAACCATCGTTCGCATCGTTGGTTCTTATGCGTCCAAAGCTTGATCCAGTGGTGTGGGTAGTTCTGGAGTTGCTGCTGCCATCTGTTGATTTTGTGATGAATTTAAAGGGGTTATCTTCTGGAAGGATTTCAAAATTCATTAGTTGGTTTTTATGTTTTTCTATGTACATTCTCTCCCATATGAAGAGTTCACTATGTTTTTGTACGTATTTTAGTAATTTAGTGCTATCTTCAATTTCATGATTTTCAGATCAGAAATGAGCTGTTATTGCGAGCTTATCAATATTTTTGTATCTTAGGTGCCTAAAATGTTCTTTCTTTCTAGTGCTTATGTTTCTTTTTGTCCTCTCTATGTAAATTTTTTCACAGTCTTTACACTTAATCTTGTAAATGCCTGACTTTTGTTCTGGTTTTATCTTATCAGTATTATTACTGCTAAGTAGGTTTTTAATGTTGTAATTGTTCTTTGGTGCCAATGTTATATTGTTTTTCTTGAATATTTTTTGGAACTTTTTTGTGGCCCAGGGGTGGTAAGTAAATTTAGCAAATCTAATTTCTTGTTTGTTGGTGAAAGAGCTGTGATGTGTTTTAATCTTTTTTGAAGTTTGAATGATTTTAGTTTTTTATCTACAAGGCTTTTTTCCATATCCATTTTTGGGCAATTTATACATGAGCTTTTTTGAAACACATATAACTAAAGTGTTCCCTCATATTTTTAAAAGATGGTACAGATACGTAGACGACATCTTTGCAATAGTACACTACAAACAAATGGAGGATGCTTTAAAACTACTTAACCTTCAAGAACCCAGCATACATTTCACAGTAGAAATTGAAGAGGACTGTACTCTACCTTTTTTCGACCTTAAAATCACAAAAAGCAATGAAAAACTGGAATTTGGTATACATAGAAAAGCAACACACACAGATAATTACATCAAAGCAAATAGTTTCAACCCAATTCCACACAAACATGCCACCATCAACAGTCTCACACACAGATTAGTAAATCTACCCCTCAGCCAGCAAGAATATCAAAAAGTATACCATCAAATCTTAAAAACTGCAATTAAAAATGGATATAGAGACAGCCTTGTAGATAAAAAACTAAAATCATTCAAACTTCAAAAAAGATTAAAACAGATCACAGCTCTTTCACCAATAAAACAAGAAATTAGATTTGCTAAATTAATTTACCACCCCTGAGCCACAAAAAAGTTCCAAAAAATATTCAAGAAATACAATATAACATTAGCACCCTAAAACAATTACAACATTAAAAACCTACTTAACAGTAATAATACTGATAAGATAAAATCAGAAGAAAAGTCAGGCATTTACAAGATTAAGTATAAAGACTGTGAAAAAAATTATATAGGGAAGACAAAAAGAAACATAAGCAATAGAAAGAAAGAACATTTTAGGTACTTAAGATACAAAAATATTGATAAGTCCGCAATAGCAGCTCATTTCTGGTCTGAAAATCATGAAATTGAAGATAGCACCAAATTACTAAAATACATACAAAAACATAGCGAACTCATCATATGGGAGAGAATATACATAGAAAAACATAAAAACCAACTAATGAATTTTGAAATCCCGCCAGAAGATAACCCCACATTTAAATTCATCAAAAAATCAATAGATGGCAGCAGCAACTCAAGAACTACACACACCACTGGATCAAGTTTTAGTTACATAAGAGCCGACGATGCGAACGATGGTTCACGAAACAAGTCCTCAAATTAGGTATGTATGTGAAGCTGATGTGTAATAAATACGACTCATCTATAATTTAATAAGACTACTTTGAAAAAAATGTAAATATACCTAACTTAATTACAAGAAACAGAATGGACTTGCACAAACCCAGTGCTAACTTAACTTGTTACTCTGCCTGCCTCGGTAGCGTAGATGGTAGCATGTCTGCCTCACGTTCAAGAGGTCCCAAGTTCGAATCTCGGTCAGGGTGAGTTACCTGGGTAAAGTTTTTTCTGGGGTTTTCCCTTATCCTGAAAGACGAATGTCGGGTAACTCTAAACTCCATGGACCTCGGAGGCACTGAGCGTCATTTCACTCATTTCATTCATTGTCCGATATGACTAAATGTTGGAGGATGTAAATCCCAAGGAAGGAGAAGAACTTGTTACCAAAAAGGAGTACATTATGAATGTGTCAAAATATTCAATGCCCTACCAGAAAACTTAAAATTACTATCCTTGGGAAAAATAGAAAAATATAAATCTGCTCTTAGAAAATATTAGTGCTGCGTGATTTAATCGATTAACCAAAAGAATCGATTCATTTTTTACTTTAGATTAAAATTAAAAAATTTTAATTGAATAATCGAGTCAATTAAAAGTAATCAATTGCAATAAATAATAATCAAAACTCTTTTAGCTAAATTTAGCCCTCTTTGTTTTGATGTATTGCTTCCAACTTAAACAGCCTTTCCAACGCATCAATCTTCACTAGACACATAATGTTCTTTGAATTTGAGATAACTCCTGATAGCTAAAAGAAATCACTCTGAACCCTGAGAGAGTCTAAATAACACTTCTGTTGTGAAATATTCTAAGAGGTGCATAACTACATACAGATGCTGACAGAGAGGTTTCTTTCCTTACAGCTTGTGTGACAACATATCATATACAACTGATTATTTATCACTTGCTAGCATAAACTGAGCTGTACAACCTTGAACTAAACACTTCGCTTATGCAGCTATAGAAACAATAGCTTTCCCTCTTCTAAGGTGGTGTAACTTTGCTGTAAACTGCAGTAAGCCAGTAAAATTTCTGAGTTCGTGACAGTGAGTGAAAGTTTTGTGTTAAAGTTAAAATAAGGAAAAACGTTTTGTGCTGAGTGGAATTAAAATTATGGCATACAAAAATTTGCGAGGGGAACTGGGTGTACATTTTGGCTTTAAGCTAAACAAATCTGGTAAAGTGTCTGACAGAAAAAGGTATTTTGTAAAATTTGTGGGAAATCATTTAGTTATAGATGTAGTGTTAGTAGTTTGAACTATCATTTGAAACAAACCCATCCATTTCAAAGTGCTAACGAATCATCTCCAAATGTTCCTCAGGCAGGTGACTGCCTCCCTCTCCTGGCACTGTTCAATGAGTTGAATGATGTCATCTACTATCGGTATTTCAAAGTTCATGGCTTTCTTTTTATTCTTCAAAATGTGTATATTTTCCCAAACTGTTAATTCCCAATACTTTTTTGCCAGTATCAAAAGTTTTATGTCTTTGGAAATATTATGATTTTTTGACCAGAAATGATGGGGTATGTATGATTTATCTGTATGTTGGTATTTTATGCATCTCATGTGTTCTTTCATCCTTGTTTCTAGGTTTCTTTTTGTTTTTCCAATATATATTTCGTGGCAATCCTCACATCTTACACTATAAATTCAGGATAGTTTGTTGGTTGGACTTGTGTTTTTGAGCGGGTGATTTAGTATGTTTCTCATGTTGTATTTGTTATCTGGTACTAGTTGTATATGAAATTGACGGAAAATGTTTTTAAATTTATTAAAAGCCTTAGGATGATATGTGAATTTGCAATATACTTTCTTTGGGTCATCAGCTTTTAAAGTGCTAATGTCCTTGATGGTTTTCCATCTTTTATCTTTCACAACTTCCTTGACAACGAAGTGTGTTGACTGACGATGTGGGCAAATGCTCATGAAACTAATCTCGTATAAAGAAGATAGAAGTATTGTCATCAACTTCTTAAGATAAATGGAAAATAATTACTAAATATTTTTATTTGTATAATATTACTCCACTGTAACTAGCTTCATTTTATGTGTAATAAGAGAAACTTGTTAACCAGATAAAAAGAACACCGTAGGAACATAAAGTTGAAACAAACAGAAAAATCTGCAGTGTCTCACCATTTTTGGACACAAAACCACAACATTGGCCATAACATAAAACTGTTAAAATCTTTAAGTACACCCATAGAATTGAATATTTGGGAAAAAGTATTCATAACCAAGAACCGGGATAAAGTTATAAATTTTAAAATCCCGGCATAAATGAAGTATTAAAACTTAGTGCCCCTAACACCAGATGGCAGAGTGATCGGAGCTCCGTTGTAGTGGAAGAAGAGGAATGTTCATTTCATTTAGTCACCAAACAGCTGAGGATGAGATCGAATGATCTTGAAAACGTTTCAATTATACAACAACATAGTAAGTGAAGTTTGAGTGTAAACATAGTGACTAATAAATCAAACACAAAAATGAAGGATACTTCACTGTTAATAATGCTTCTGCTTTTAATATTTATTAAGTCTCAAAGTCGCTGATTCAGACCCTCTGTATGTGATCAGATTCAAAACTACTCTTGTCAAAGATTTAACAGAAAAAATTAATAACTAGCCTAAATTAGAAATGTACGAAGAAGTTACAGCTCTCGATCCAAGATTCAAATCCTTGAAATGTCTTCCAAGAGGCACAAGAGAGTTAGTATGGAAAAGATTTTGGTTCTCTGCGAACGTGTGTTAAGTGATGCAGGAAATATTGTCACCATATGAAGAGCAGCATTTAATCCAAAGTATGTGAATGCATTTACATGTTTAAAATCATGGACGAAACAACAGTGACTAGGTGAGGCTTCATGTAAACTACTTTTGTATGTCAGTCTCACAAATCTTAGTAGATACTGATATAATACATTACTAAATAATTACTTACAAAAATATTGTAGATCTAATTCAATACATATTTACAGCATGTGCACTTGATGCAAATAGAAATTTTGAATCTAAATATTTAAAAGTTCCATAAATAATTAAATATACAGAATATTAAAGTACTTTATATAATCCTTACACCTGATTTTCAAACAGATAATTTCTCAATCAATCGATAGATTAATCGATTAAAGTAACATGGTTAATCTATCAAAAATTTTGATCTATCTACAGCAGTAGATAATATCTATGCAACAAAGCCTATTACTTGATACAGTTTATGAATGATCAATAAAATGTACTATGCCATAAGGGAAATCTAAAGTGTCACTGCATTGAATGTATAATGCTCATGTTAATATAATCTCTTAAATTATCTTGCATGCTTTTCTGATAGTTGAGTCAATAGGACTTAAATTCATTTTATCTAGCTGGTTTGAACTTAAGTACTATTAAAACTAAGGTATTCATGAATATTGGTAATGAGGAATAGTATAATATTATGACTATAGTAAAATTTGTAATTTATAAGTTTCATATTTAACGAAACATAATAGATATTGAATATTTGGCGAAGTTGGAAAAAGAAAAAAAAAGGAAAAAAAAATTAATAAAAAAAACTGCATGTATTGGAGTAGTGTAATGATGGTTGTTAAAAAGTTGCATGTTGGTTTTCTGTATGACATGTTTTGTGGCTCGAAGATGGGACCAAGCGAACAAAACAAACAAACAAACAAACAAACGATTGGCTGATTGAAATTATGATACAGCTTTTCAGTTTATAGCGGTTTGATATTTCGTGGTTTGGCCTTCTTGGACATTTAATTGTGGAAGAAAGAGCATTTGATAAATCTTTGCGTCATCATCACTACTTACTCCAGGTACAGAGAAATGAGAATTATCATATATTTGTGTTTAAAATTGTCATTATTATTGGAGGGCTAATGTCGATAGCTGTTGTGCTTTAACCCAAGAGAGAGCGTGCTGGGATATAGATTACCCCAATCTTACATTTTTGCATGTGACAACATTGCTAATTATTCCATCAGTCTGTTAGGCTTGCTCACAGATTAATAGCGCTTGCTATTTGTTCATTGTTCTTTAGAAGATGTCACTGTGACAGTCATATCGTATTTTGTAAGTGTGAAGGATTGTTTACAGTTGTGTTTGTTCAGCATTGACGAGCTGGGGTATAAAGTTCCCCGCGTGCCTGTCCACATAAGTAATGTCAGTTTACTGACTTGCTGTTATAATTACAAACATGTGAGTGTGTGTGCATGAAATAATATTAGTAGCTATTATACTGTAGTAGTAAAAATGCTTTTTCACATAGAAAAATATCTGGAGAGGAAATGTTGAAGATATTCAACAAACTGTCAGAAGATGACCTAATAGACAGTGGTGAATCAAGCGAAGAAGTAGCAATTGAATGAAGTGACCAAAACTAATTCTGAACAAAGTGCTGTAGAGGAATCTCTTAGTCCTGAAAACTGTTTTTTTCACGGAAACATAGTTATTGCAAAATGAGAAGAGTGGATTTTTCAAAAGTGGTAAAATAAAGAGAAGAAACATAGTAAAATACTTTCCTTGGCTGAAAAGTTCAGCAAAAGTTCCTAGAAATGAACTCTCACCTTTTCATGCCCTTGTCAATTTTGACATGTCTTAAAAATGTGACATATGTTGCTAGTTTCCATCAAAGACCATTTCCGAGTTCTTTTATATTTGTTTGCATTCTTTTACGAGGGGCAATCAAATATTAACAAGCCTTTGTTTACTGCGCACACACAGAGTGTCGTATGGGTTCGAGGCTTTTACAGAACATGCAGTGAGGTCCCTGGAAGGGGACAGTGGCCTTGGGAACTCGTTTGGCTCTGTCCCTCAGTTGCTGCCGAGATGTCTTAGAGAGAGGTGCATCCAGCTGTTGCGCAACAAGTAATAATCAAAGTTTCTTGTCAATGAAAATGTTGGTTCAGCTGAAATTTGCCGTCGGTTACCCCCACAGTTTGGGGAAAGAACCGTTTCATGGTCCAGAGTTAAACACTGGTGCCATGAGTTTAATGAAGGACGTGAATGTGTTGAAAACTTGGCCCACCCTTGCCGCTCATGCACCAGCATCGATCCAGAAAACATCCAAGCTGTTCAAGACATCATTGAAGGGGTCACCACATCACAGTGCTTGAGATTTGTCAACAACTTCTTATAAGCTATGGGGGAGTGTGCAATCAATCATTTGAAGGGAGCTGAAATTGAGAAAAGTGTCAGCTTGTTGGGTTCCACGGTATCTGACTGCAGAACAGAAAGCAGTGCGAGTTCAAATGTGACACACACTTCTCATGCACTATGAAGAGGAAGGTGATGCTTTTCTGGACAGAATCATCACTTGTGATGAGACCTGGGTGCATCATTACACACCCATATCAAAGAGGGCCAGTCTGGAGTGGAAAAGGAGTGGAGAGCAACCGCCGGTGAAAGCCAAATCACGACTGTCAACAGGGAAAGTTTTGGCCACAGTGTTCTGGGACTTGAAAGGTGTCCTCATTTATTTCCTTGAATAATGACAATGGCGATGGACCATTAATGCTGCCCACTACTCTGACCTTCTCAGTCAAGTTTGAGTTGATTGCCGGTCAAAACGTCGCAGTAGCCCAATCAGAAACGTGTTGATTCTGCAGGATAATGCCAGACGACACACTGTAGCAGCAACACAGCAAAAATTGGCCGAAATGCACTGGACTGCCCTTCCACGTCCACCCTACAGACTAGACCTCTCATCATCTGACTTCTTCTTGTTTGGTCCACTCAAAGAAACTTGGAGGACATTGTTTCACAACCAATGAGGAGGTGAAAGACTTTGTGCGCAACTGGCTCTGCACTCGTCCGCACACTTTCTTTGAAACTGGCATTAAAAAGCTGCCTCTCCGTTGGAATAAATGCATAGAAAAGATGGGTCAATATGTAGAAGAGTAAGAAAAATGTTAATTTCAGTTATTCTTCAAGAATAAATTTTCTGAAACGAAAGCCCTGTTTATATTTGATTACCCCTCGTATGTCGGTAATCTATTATTCATACATTCCGTTTATACAACAGTGTAATGGTTTTGTTCAGCTTACATTCAAATGCAGCGTGTGTGGAAACGGATCACAACATCGGTTGCAAAATTTAACTGAATGTTAATAAAGGAAATAGGTCTGAAATATAAGTATATTTACATTTTAAAGTGTATCAATATGATTAAAATATTGAGAAATGAATGTGGGGTACAGAGCACCCGCTCTTGTGTTAAGATGTTATAACTCGTTATTCAGTGGATTGCTGTGAAAACTATTCACGGAAAAATAAAAGCTTATTGGCATTACATTACTTTGATTTCATTTTCAGATAATATAATCAAGAAGTAAGTAATCCAATATGGAACTTGAACTTCAGTGGAGATTACAATCATGTTCAGTTACTTGCATGTCACTTCCGTCAATGTTAATTGCATTTGGAATAGCTTGTTGTTGTATTTGAAATTTATGAATGCCATACCTAATAAAGAAATGGTTGTAGTCATAACAACATTGAAACCTGCAAAAGTAGAAACTCTTACAGCAATATGGATTTTCTAAAGTGCCCATGAAAATATTTTACATCAGATAGGTTGGAATACTACCATAAAATTGTGCAATGTTTCATACCATTTGCATCTGAAGCAAGCTTTAATTTCGTAGAAAATGAAGCTAGTTACAGTGAAGCAATAAATATTACACAAATATAAATATTTGCTACTAAATCGCCACTTATCTTAAGAAATTGATGTTAATATTTCTAAATTAAAAATTTACTACAATTTTCTAAAACAGATAAAATTCCTAATAATACAAAATCTGGTATTTATCAATTTAATTGTTTAGATTGTGATCAGGTTTATATTGGAAAGACGAAACGTAGTTTGGAAACCAGAAAGAAAGAACACTTTCATAACATTAAATATAAACAAATTGATAAATCGGCCGTAGCAGGCAGATTACTTTTGGTCATTTAACCGTGAAATAAATCCCGAAGTTAAATTATTAAAACAATTAAATGCTCCCATAGATTTAATAGTTTGGGAAAATATATTTATTTTAAAAAATAAACATTGCATAATAAATTTTGACATACCGGCAGTTGATTCTGTTTTTAGGTTTGTTTCATCTTCAGATGTTGGTAATGTTGAAAACAGAACATAACAAAAGAAAAAACATGGTAACCGAGATTTCCTTGACAACGGAGTTTGTGTTTGATGGACTGAGGACGAATGCAATTTGCCTTCGAAATCGATTTCCCTTAGAAAGAAAAAAAGAAGTATTAACATCAATTTCTTAAGATAAGTGGAGATTTAGTAGCAAATATTTATAATTGTGTAAGCTTTAATTTGTTTAGTATTTTAATGAAATGTTACATGTTAAATGTTGAAATTGCAAAGCTGTAATTTGTCAGTTTATGCAGAAGGTTTCTGAAGCAATTACTTCAAGAAGCAAATTTTTTTAGACGTACTTGATCTTTACAGAATGATGAAATGATGTTCAAATCAGCCCATGGTCCATATACTTAAGAGTTACCAGAATACAATGGATACAGTGCTGAATTGGTCAACAAGAAAATAGATAAATTCAAAAGACAACTAAGATGCAAACAAGTAACTATACTCTCTCCCCAATTAGCAATGAAACCTCATACAGAAAATTTACGTATCATCCCAGAGCTAAACACCTTTTCCAAAAAGTCTTCAAAGAACACAATATTACTTTGGCCCCACAGAACAAATTTAGTGTACAACACCTTTTGAAATCACATAATACAAAGGAGATACCCACAGGCAAAAAATCAGGAGTGTACCGGATAAATTGCAAGGACTGTGACAAATTCTACATTGGAAAAACAAAAAGGAACGTGAACATTAGGCTTAAAGAGCACTTTAGGAACATCAGGAATAAAGAAATAGATAAATCGGCGGTAGCGTACCATTTTTGGAAGGAAAATCATGACATAGAACGAGAAATTCACTTACTAAAACGTGTCCAAGGTCCAGCTGCATTAACCACATGGGAAAAAATCTTTATAAAGAAATATGAAAGTAAATTGTTTAATTTCGATACTACCTTTGAAGAAAATCCAAATTTCAAGTTCATCAAGATACCGACAGAGACGCACCTACCACCTCCGAGGAGTTCACTGAACCGGCATCCATTAGTCGACAACAGCTGATGATGTTAGGAAGATTCTAACGAAACGCGTTCTAGGTAAATACTAGCAATAAATGGAGCATTGAGTATTAGTTTGACTCAAAATTGTATTAATTTTGTGCTTCATTGTATCATAGTCCTTAAACAACGGAATAATACTCAATGCTCCATTTATTGCTAGTATTTACCTAGAACGCATTTTGTTAGGATGTTCCTAACATCATCGGCTGTTGTTGACTAATGGCCGGTTTGGTGAACTCATTGGAGGCGACAGGTGCATCTCTGTTGGTATCTTGATGAACTTCAAGTCTAGGTTTTCATCAAAGGTAGTGTCAAAATTAAACAATCGTTGGAATTCATCAACAAAACTAAAAATCTACAATTTTCTCCCACCGATCGAATGGTATCTTTTGATGTAATCTCTTTGTTCCCAAGTGTACCAAGAAACAAACTCATGGTGTACATGCAAATATGGCTTCAGTCCCTACAATTAGACCAAAACATCATAGAGGAATACCTCACTTAACAAATATTTGCATTGAGCAGTCCTTTTTTACATTCAATAAAAAAATTGTCAAACAAAAATCAGGACTATCTATGGGCAACCCATTGTCCCCATTTTTGGCAGACCTCTTCATGAGCTTTTTGGAAACCCATATGACAAAGGCATTCTCACTAATTTTCAAACATTGGTATAGATATGTGGATGATATTTGGGCAATAGTAAATGAAAAACAAGTAGATGATGCATTAAAACTACTAAATTTACAAATTCCTGCAGTAAAATTTTCCATAGAAAAAGAGACAAACAATGAAATCCCTTTCTTAGATTTAAAACTTACCAGAAAACATACAAAACTTGAATTTGGCATACATAGGAAGGAAACACACACAGAAAATTTTATAAAAGGATACGGATATAGCCAAAGACAACACAAGCATGCTGTTATCAACAGTTTAACTTACAGGCTGGTTAATGTACCTTTAAACAAGATAGAATATATCAAAGAGTACAATAATATTATTCACATTGCAGAATATAATGGATTCAGTGCTGAATTGATCAAAAACAAAATTGATAAATTCAGAAAACAACAAAGATGCAAACAAGTAACTACACAGCACAAAAGTAAATCGAGAAGATATTGACACACTGCTTCACTCACACCGTTTTTTCACAGGACATGTTTCAAGAGCTGTTGCTCTTATCATCAGCTGTTACTCGACTAGTGCAAATTGTAGTGGTTTCCACTAGTTGAGTACCAACTGATAAGAGCAAAAGCTCTTGAAATATGTCCTGTGAAAAAACAGTGTGAGTGAAGCAGTTTGTCAATATCTTCTCGATTCACTTCTGTGCTATGTTGTGCTTCACGGTCTCTATGCTTCTTTCAAGTGATACTTTAAGTAACTACTCTTTCCCCAATCAGCAGTGATACTTCATACAGAAAATTTACATATCATCCCAGAGCTACACACCTTCTCCAAAAAGTCTTCAAAGAACACAATATTACTTTGGCCCCACAGAACAAATTTAGTGTACAACACCTTTTGAAATCACATAATACATAGGAGACAGACAAAAAATAAGGTGTGTACCGGATAAATTGCAAGCGCTGTGACAACTTTTAAATTGGAAAAACAGAAAGGAACTTGAACATTGGACTTAAGGGCATTTTAGGAACATCAGGAACAAAGAAATAGATAAATCGGCGGTAGCGTACCATTTTTGGAAGGAGAATCATGATATAGAACAAGAAATCCACTTATTAAAAAGTGTCCAAGGCCAGCTGCATTAACCACGTGGGAAAAAGTCTTCATAAAGAAATATGAAAGAAAATTATTTAATTTCGACACTACCTTTGATGAAAACCCAAACTTGAAGTTCATCAAGATACCGACAGACATGCACCTGTCGCCTCCAATGAGTTCACCAAACCAACATCCATTAGTCGACAACAGCTGATGATGTTAGGAAGATCCTAACGAAATGTGTTCTAGGTAAATACTAGCAATAAATGGAGCATTGAGTATTAGTTCGACTCAAAATTATAGTTATTTTATGTTTAATTTTATTTAGAATTGTGATTGCAGTGGATAGGAAACGAGGCTAAGGATAACAAGTGAAAGTGTAAAAGCAATGAGATAGAAGAAAAGGAAATTGAATATTAAGCATTTTAATAATAACATAAATGTAAATTTTAAAGAAATAGTATTTTAGTATTAAATAACATGAAAAATTGATTTAAGAGAAAAATTATAAAAATATTATTAAATATTACAATGAACAGAGTTATAATTGGATATGGTGTGGACCACATGATATGTGTAGAGTTGCCATAGCAATGGTAGGACCATTAACACGAAATTGGCTGAAGCTCACGGATTTCTGCATTTAGCTGTCATAGAGAACAGACGCGTGTTGGTGTCCGTAAGTCTGCAGAAAGGATGCAGTGCATAAAATATTGCAAAAGCAACATGATTGTTTTTAAAACTACGTAATATTGATGGTCACAAAAGTGATTATTCATTACGTGTTTAAAAGAATTGTTTCAAAAGGTTTAATTAAATTAAGGTATAATTTAGGAAAAGAAAGTTCTAAAAATTATTTAATCTTCCTAGAAATCCATCATCACTTCTCATCCGTGACCGCACACGGAAAATTGGATCTCATGTTAATACAAGAGCAGCTGTGGTAAGTTCCAGAATCCATCTCAACGAAGAATGTCAGTTTCAGAATCCAGCTTTGAGGTAATCATAACCATCGTCTCATCTCTACAACTGAAACGATTCTCAAAGTATAAAACTGAAAGAAGCATAGAGACATCACTTCAACTATGAAAGAATTTCTCTATTTCGAAAGCTTTGTGCTACAATTTCTTTTAGTTTTTAAATAATAATAATGACAACCAATTTTCAATCATTATCATGAAGCTGGCGAGACTAGTGGGTAGACAATGAAATACTGTCACTTTAAACAATTATACACTGCTAGTTTCATTACATATTATAATATAGCTAGTTTACGTAGAATTGTATTACAGTATCGCTAGTTTTCAGATGTAGTGATGTTATTTTCTACGAAAGCTTGCTTTGGATGTTGGTAATGCTCAAGCCATGATGTCAAACCTGCCATATTGCTACACCACTATTGTACATTACTTTCCGCCAAGCTATATTATCATTCATTAAATTATTATTCGAGATTTCTCTTGTTTAAAAGTACTTTTAGGATACTTCAACATGTTTGTTTATTCTTAACAGGATATGCACAGTGCCAAATTACGTCTGAAGTATTCCTGCAAATTCCCACGGTGTTGGATTCCACAGCCCCTCGGATTATGCAGCACATATTCCAATGTGCACTTCTATGAATTTCCCCGGGAGCCAGCAGTGCTACAGCAATGGAAAGACATTTGTAAAATTGCAAATGAAAATTGTGCTTCCTTTCATGTATGTGAGTACCATTTTCTGAAACAAGACTTTATGATCAGTTCTGGACATAAGTTAAAGCATGGAGAGGTACCAAAACATTTGGAAATTTTCCCATGCAGTGCTAGGTTTCAACGTGCAGGTGATAGTACCACCAATAGTGAATCAGTTCAACAAGGACTTCCAAAGAACACTGATAATTATGAAGGTGGTGCAGAATTAGACATGACAGTGTAGCTGCTTGTTCAAGTACGTCCCCAGGTAAAACAGGGTTTCCACTTCAACAAAAATCTTTGGCATATGTGGCTGGATAACTCGTGAAAAAGATCGATCTTGGTGCAACCACTGAATGCAGTGAATGTAGAAAAGCTGGTCTTCCATGGACATCTTGTCTTGTCATTTATTTACAACATTTAAGGACAGAGGTGCTGAAACCTCCAAGTTAACATATGTCAGTGAGAATTTGATGTTACTTTTGCAAAAAAAAATTTTAAAATAAATTTAGATAGAGTCAACATGAAAACTTCAATTCCATGGCCAGGATATGAACCACGGATCTCCTGTTGCTCTAACCCATTAAGCTTCCATGGCCAATGTGCCGTCCTGACATTAAATTCTCCAGTTGACTCATATATTACCCTGGTACACCACAAGGGGCTCTTGCATTCGAGATACACCATTTGTAGCGACCAGGCTTCATCATTGAACTCTTATTATTTTAGTTAATTGATGGAAATTAATCATTTCTTCACACTAGCCGTGTATTGGCTAAGATCTTTGATTTTGGGACTCAAGTACTTACGATAGTAAATCGCCACGAACGGTGTATCTCGAATGCGAGAGCCCCTTGTAACAATAATAATAATAATAATAATAATAATAATAATAATAATAATAATAATAATAATAATAATAATAATAATAAATTAAATAATAATAATAATAATAATAATAATAATAATAATAATAATAATAATAATAATAACAATAATAATAATAATAATAATAATAATAATAATAATAATAATAATAATAATAATAATAATAATAATAATAATAATATTTATTGAGGTACTAAGCTTTTACAATTTTTTGGACTGCCTTCTGTTTTGGCCCAGGCCACTGCTACACAGGACAGTCCATTAAGTATATTTACAGATGTGTTACAATGTGTGTTATTACAGAATAGTCACTTATTATTCCTTCTCTCTTTTTACAGTCCATACCCACTTGTTTTTAACCTTACTTAAAAACTGACCTATGTTTTTATAATTTTTACTTAAAACCATGATTAAGTTGGTTCTCCTATTCATTTTTGATATTTGACATTCTTTCCTCCACATCTCTGTTTCCTTACAATCAAACAGTATATGTTCTATATCCTCTTTGTCCCCACACAATGGACACTCGTCTTGCGGGTATCCTTTCTTTGACCTCTTAATCTCCATATCCCTGCTCTTATCCATGGGGTATCCTTTCTTTGACCTCTTAATCTCCATATCCCTGCTCTTATCCATGCTAACCCCCTTCTTTCTTCACTGTTAGTGCTATCTATATAGATATATATGGATACAGTAAGCAATAGAAAAGAAAATTTGGAAATTCAAGAAACAGAAACACATATTGGATACCACAAAAGTAACAGAATAAAAAACCGAGACACAGTTCAGGAAATTCACATATCATCCCAGAGTGCATCATAAATTCAACAAGATATTCAAGAAGTACATCACCCTAGCCCCAATAAATAAATTCAGTTTAAAAAACTTAGTATGCAACAATCTGAAAGACCCAGTACCTGAAAACAAGAAATAAGGTATATACAAAATCAACTGCTCAGACTGCAATAAGTTCTACATAGGAAAAACCAAAAGAAATTTACATATTAGATTACAGGAACATATGAGATGTGTGAAATAAAAACAAATAGAAAAATCAGCAATAGCCCACCATTTCTGGTCTACCAATCATGAAATTGTACCAAATATAAAACTATTAAAATCAGCCAGTAATGCAGCCGAACTCGATGTTTGGGAAAAGTTGCTAATTATAAAAAACAAAACAGTATACTTTAAATTTTGAATTGCCGCCTGAAAACTCTCTTTGGAAGTTCATCTCACAGACAACAGATGCCACCACAGACAACCAGCTCACTTCCACAGATCCAACCAGTCGGATAACTGCTGATGATGGGGACAAACCATTCTCCGAAACATGTCCAAGTAAGGATAATTTAAGTGATGTTTGTGTTTGAATTACCGACTCATTACTTTCAAAAGTTATATGACTTAATTAAAGCCAATAAATCACTTCAGAAGTTATACATACTAGACCAGATACTAGAACAACAAGGCCATAATGTACTTAGACTACCACTGTATCACCCAGATCTGAACCCAATCGAATTAATCTGGCCTGATGTCAAAAAATGGGTAGCATGCAGAAATATCACTTTTAAATTAAAAGATGTGGACTACTGTGTCGGCAGCGATCTCCAGAAATTGGTAGACCAGAATGGGAAAATGTATGTCAACATGTTGAAGCAATTGAAAACCAGTATTTTGAAAAAGATGGAATTGTAGAGCACAAAATAGAAAGAGTTCTCATTCAGGATAATGATGGAGAAAATAGTGGTAATAGTGACAGTGCCAATGACATGAAGATGAAGGACTATCAGGCGTGGAAGAATTAGAAACATATGATTAACTCTATGTTTGGCCATTTGTACAGTGGTATTTGTAAATATAAGTATAAACTTAAAGTTTATC
This sequence comes from Mantis religiosa, assembly GCA_030765055.1. Lineage (NCBI taxonomy): Eukaryota > Metazoa > Arthropoda > Insecta > Mantodea > Mantidae > Mantis > Mantis religiosa. The sequence continues at coordinate 194,134,869 of CM060950.1, forward strand.
AGTGCAACATAGTGTGAAGCAGTGAAAGAGTGGTGACAGATATTTGACACTGACTGTGACTCACACTCCTGTAGTCCCCTGGAGTTCTTACCCGGTAAGTGCAACTGTCCAGATCTGTTGTGCCAGTTATACATGACTATAATACAAGGAGTCAAAACAATATATTTAGATGTACTCATACTAGAAAATTGAGTGATAAAGATCCCTTATAGGAGCAACCCTATACAATAAACTCCCAAGAGAATTAAAACCCATAAAAGGTTGTGTATTTAAAACAAAATTAAAACAATATCTTGTAAAGAGACCATTATACAGACTTAATGAACTATGAAATGTAAACATATATATTAAAATGTAAAATTATTTGTATCTTATATTGTGACAATGCTTAAAAGTAACTAAGTTTTATTCACCGTAGGAATATACAATATTCATGGCTTTGTCAAATTTATACCCATAAGAATAATACACTTCTTTTGAGTAATACAATTATGAATACAATAGTAATTAAATAATACAATAGTATAGATTGAAAAGAAGTATTTCAGAAAGTGGAGTGCCATTGTTACTCAAATTAGGCAAATGAGTCAACCTTGTATATACTTTTCTCCACCTACAAGTTTAGTGAGTGGAGAAAAGTATATACAAGGTTGACTCATTTGCCTAATTTTAGTAATACAATAGTACTCAAAGTATAAACTTGAAAGAAAGGGTAGGGACAGTGAAGCACAAATTAGTACAAAAGTGAATCGAGAAGATATTGACACATTGACAGTGTGAGTGAAGCAATGTGTCAATATCTTCTCGATTCACTTTTGTACTAATACAATAGTAGTTAAATAATATAATAGTAAATTAACTTTAAAGAGAGTCGATTAAAGACACTAAACAACACTTACTTTTAAATTTTTCCGGAACATGTTTCTGAGGCTTTGCCTCTATCATCAGTCAGCTCTCGACTGGTTCTCATTGGTGCAGTTGACGATATTTTGTCACAGGTCTCCTCTGGTGGCGGTTCAAGGAACTTGCTGAACAAATCTTTCTGGGGGATGTCGAAATTGAATACTTTGTTCCTATTTTTTGAAATGAAGATTTGTTCCCATGAGGATAGTTCTTGTTTTCCTGACATATGTTTTAGCAGTTTTGGTTCTGGATTTATGTTGGGGTTTTTTCCCCAAAAATGTGTGGCAACTGCTGATTTTTCTAATTGTTTATATTTTATGTTTCTAAAGTGTTCCTTTGCTCTTGTTTCTAAATTTCTTTTGGTTTTTCCAATATAAATTTGACTACAGTCATTGCATTCAATTTGATATATACCAGATTTTTTGTTAGATGGAATGGCATCTTTGATGTTTGAGCAAATTAGGTTTTTTAAGGAGAAATGGTTGACTGGTGCTAGTTGAACGTTTTGTTTTTTGAAGACTTTTTTGAATTTATCATATGCCCATGGATGGTAAGTGAATGTTTTGAAAATCATATTAGTTTCTGTAGCTGAGAGGGTTGTGGTTTCCTTTAGTAGCTTCTTCTTTTTTGCTAAGTTCACTTTTTTGTCCACTAATGATTTGGGAAAGTTATTTTTTTGTGCTATTTCAATTATTTTGTTGTATTCTGCAGTATAATAGTAATTAAAGTAATGCAGTAGTAATTAAGAGTAATGCAAGTTAGGTCACATAATTTTTAATGTACTACATTTTTAAGAATTAGACAGTAAGAGACATAACTTTTACCAAAAAAATCAATATTTGCTTTATTATTTAATTTTACTTCTTAGAAACCTATCTATTGTCTGTGGCATTATTTCTAATAGGATATTTTTTACAGCTTTTCTGAAATTTGTATTATTTCGATTTTTTAGTTTAGCTGGGACTCTATTAAGACCTAGTAGCGCACGCGCGCGCACGCACCCCCCCCCCCCCCACACACACACACACCCCTTTGTTCAGAATTCTTCCAGTCTATACAGAGGTTTATTTACACTGTATTTTTTTTATTTCATCCATATGATCCAAAATACATAGGATATGTCAACAGGTTTAACAAATACAATGTGTACATAACAATTATAAAAATAATAAAATAAGCAGAGGGTACATATACTACTTAAGATTTATTTAACCTTTTATACTCATCTATAGAGTACACTGGGTTTTCTACGAGGTACTTTTTAATTACTACACAAATAAGACTATTTAGTAAATATTCTCCACTTAACTTAGGAAGCCGATGACAATACTTCTATTATGTTTTTGCAAAATTAATTTCGTGGACATTTGCCCACATCCTAAGTCAAACAATTCGTTGTGTTTGACTGAAGATGTGGGCAAATGTCCACGAAATTAATTTCGCAAAAACATAATAGAAGTATTGTCATCGGCTTCCTAAGTTAAGTGGAGAATATTTACTAAATATTTTTATTTGTGTAGTGTTTGTTACTCCACTGTAAATAGCATCATTTTCTGTGTTATCAGTACTTTTTAATTGCTTTAAGTTTAAATTTTTCTTCTGTTATCTGTCTTATTTGATTCAGTAAATGAATGTGGAATTCTTTAGATTTATTTTCTATATTTTTGTTACTTAATGTTCCTCTTAATCTGTTTAAGAAATAATTTTGTTTTGTTCTTCTGTTATGTGTATGTATGTACATGTTTTTATTTTGGTTGCTACAATTTTTTGTTACATATTTAATGCACTCATATATATATATATATTTCTTTAGCTTGGCCTTAAAGGAGGTGATCCGTAAAGTTTTAAATTCTATTGGCAGTTTATTATATAAAGTTGCACCTATATTTAATGGGTCTTTGTCAGAAAACTTTGTGTGTACTGATCTATATACATTACTCTGACTTGTTCTAGTACTGTGCTTGTGCACCTCACAATGTCTTGAGATGTTTTTGGATCCATGTATTAAAAGTAGTACACGATATACATACAGTGCTACAACTGTGAGAATTTCATTTTTTATGCATGCTGCATGGATGGTCAGATCTTACATTTGAAATTATTCTTATACACTTTTTTTGCAATATTAACACTCTATTCATATGCACTCTTGCAGCACCACCCCAGAGTTCTATACCATACAGCAAATGAGGATATATTACACCATAATAAATTGTGTGTAATATACTTGAATCCAGAAAAATATCTAATGTCAGGTCTACAAGCAATAAGAATTTTTTTTATTATTATCATCATCATCATTATTATTATATTACCTGGAATCCTGAAAAAGGAAGTGATTCTCCTGAATGACAGTACTTGCCCTCACTCAGCAAGATTAACACGACAGCTGTTATGAACATTTTCTTGGGTATGGTTAAAACATCCACCTTACAGTCTTGGCTTAGCAACCCGTGATTTCCATAAGTTTGGGCCTCTAAAAGGTCCTTTGGATGGCTGACACTTCAAAAGTGATGCCACAAACCAAGAGGTTACCCGATGGCTGCCACAGCAGACTTCTTCGCTAACAGTGTTCAAGAACTTGCAAAGAGACGGGATAAGTGTCTCAATGTACAGGTTGATTATATAAAAAAAAGTAAAATAAATTTCAGATAGAAATTAATTGTTCTTTCGCACTAGCCCTGTGTAGGACGCACTATGAAGGGGTAGAACCAGACTGAAAAATTCAATACCATAGCCAGGATTTGAACCACGGATCATCTAGTTTCTGTCCAGCCGCTCTAATCATTTGAGCTACTATGGCCAACATGCGGACATTACATTAAATTCTCCAATATTCCACTAATTGTACCTAATAGTGGTCTGAACTATAAAGCCCGAGCCTTAAAGTACTTACAGCATAGTAAGCTGACATTAAGGTAGTTGTCTCATGTATTTATGAGTATGTGGTTTACCGGGAGAAACACAAGTTAGTTGGAAAAGAAGATCCATGGTTCAAATCCCAGCTATGGCATTGAATTTTTCAGTCTGGCTCTACCCTTTCATAGTGCGTCCTACAGACGGCTAGTGTGAAAGAACAATTAATTTCCATTAATTGTACCTCATAGTGAAGTGAACTATAAAGCCCGGGCCTTAAAGTACTTACAGCATAGTAAGTCGCCATTAAGGTAGTTGTCTCATGTGTTTATGAGAATTCCTACGGGGAGAAACACGAGTCAGTTGGAAAAGAAGATCTGTGGTTCAAATCCTGGCTATGGCATTGACTTTTTCAGTCTGGCTCTACCATTTCATAGTGTGTCCTACACACGGCTAGTGTGAAAGAACAATTAATTTCCATTAATTGACCTGATAGTGGTATGAACTATAAATCCCGGGCCTTAAAGTACTTACAGCGTAGTAAGTCGCCATTAAGGTAGTTGTCTCATGTATTTATGAGAACTCCTAAGTGGTTTACCAGGAGAAACACGAGTCAGTTGTAGAATTTAATGTCATGTCAGCATGTTGGCCATAGTAGCTCAAATGGTTAGAGTGGCTGGACGGAAACCAGAAGATCTGTGGTTCAAATCCCGGCTATGGCACTGAATTTTTCAGTCTGGCTCTACCCCTTCAAATTTCAGATAGTTACTTTATTATTCTCTCTATCCAGTTTTGTGAATTACTTATTGACTCACCCTCGTATAAGTTTCTCAAACAGGAAGTCATTATTCATGCTTTTATCTCTGGTCATACAAAGAGAATGGAATTTCAAAGACACCACATAGTGATCAGCTCTTTAAAACATTTGACTATCACTTAGTCTACCTTATTCTCAATTTCCCTTGTACCTAAAACAAAACTAGCAATAAAATGAAGTTTATCTTGATTAACATGAAGTAAATAGTCAAATGTTTGTAAGAATAGTTTGCACAAAAATATAGAAAGTGTGATAGGAAGATCTTTCTTATTTTAACTGCCTTTCTACTCTTAAGTAAATAAGAATTATTTTTTTAAATATTGCAGAACTTTATTTTTGATCTCTTCGTCACTTATCACTGACAAAGAACACTAATTTTCTTCCCCATTTTGTACTCTGGCTTACATTTGTTTTAACCATATTGCACTCCTCACAGAGAAATCTTTCAATCTCTTGCTCCACACTTCCTCTTATATTTAAATTGCAATATTCTGGAAAAGTTTCTCCACAGAGTTTCATGCGTCTTACAGCAGAGCGATAACATTTCCATGGTTGAGGCTCTATCACTAATGTTTTACATGCACTTGACAAATTTTGGAGGAACATCTTCAAACCTGCATCCCCATGATTTAAATGTATCCACATTGTCACAGAAAAACAAAATATAATATCAAAATAAGGTTTGTTGTGAAAGTTTAGGAAAGATGATAAGGCACCATCATCATGCATAAGATCACAGCAGAGGTAAGTAACATTCGAGGGATGTCTGTTTGATAAGCTGGCTCTTTCAATGAGCACAGGATCCAAATCAACCCCAAGAATGTGACAGTTTGATCCTCCTCCTCCTCCTCTGGAGTCCTTACTTGACAGGAGTTCATACAGCATCTGCGTCAGTTCCTGAAAGAATTATCAAATATGTATTTTGGGCTTGTACATGATCTGATGGGGAGCAGCAACAAAATAAAACATATGAGACTGATCAACAAAGACTGAGACTGATTTTTTTTCACAGATGTTTATTACTGCAATTCAATGTTTACATGATCTTTTTCAAAGTAGTCCTCTCCTACTTCAATGCACTTTTTATAGCATCTCTGCCAGTCCTTGAACACGTGCTGCAGACCATTCTTTGTCAGGTCCTTGAGAATTGCCTCCCTTTTCTTGAGCACTGCTTCAGAGTTCTCAAACTGAATACCTCTGAGCTTCGATTATCACTGGTGATGAGTCCTGGATGCATCATTATGATCCTGAATTTAATTTTTTTTTTAATTTGTAATCTACGTCCTCCAACGTTAAGTCATATCGGATGATGAATGGAATGGGTGAAATGATGCTCAAATGAGCCCGGGGTCCATGGAGCTTAGAGTTACCCGACATTCGTCTTTCAGGATAAGGGAAAACCCCAGAAAAAACCTTATCCAAGTAACTCACCCTGACCGAGATTCGAACTCGGGACCTCTTGAACATGAGGCAGACATGCTGCCACCACGCTACCGAGGCAGGCTATGACCCTGAAGGAAAACAAGCCAGTACAGTGTGGAAATCACCAGGTTCTCCAACACCAAAATGACAAGAGAAACAATAAAAAACATGTACATCATCGCCAAAATATTTTTAATGCACTTAAGAAATTATTATCAGCACACTTTCATCTGAAAACACATGCACTCTATGTACTGTAATAGTCTTACGTATTTACACTGTACACAATATAGGTACAAACTAATCGGTAGTAAACAAGGCAGTGAGCTTCTACTGTCTCAGTTTAGTGCATTGCATACTAACAGTTCACATGTCCTTGACAGATCAGTCAAGAGCTGGTAGACCATCAATTACAGACGATGCTGTCACAGTGAAGAAAGTGGAGTGTTTAATACTGGAAGACAGACGAGCAACCATTCAAATGATCATGAATGGGACACATCTTAGTTATGGTAGTGTGTGGAAAATTATTCATGACGAACTGCACATGTCTAAGGTGTCTGCACGGTGGGTTCTACGTTTGCTAACCCTTTTCCAAAATCAAACAAGGCGTGACCTTTCAAGATAGATGTTGATGCTGTTAGAACAGGATGAAGATGATTTTTTTGGAAATTAATTGTTTTTCACACTGGCCGTGTGTAGGCTAAAGTATGGAAAGATAGAATGACTGAAAAATTCAATGCCATAGCCGGGATTTGAACCACGGATTTTCTGGTTGCCGTCCAGCCGCTCTAACTCTTGAGCTACTTACTATGGCCAATGTGCAAACATAACACTAAATTCTCCAACTGACTCATATTTTCCCCGGTAACCACTTAGGAGTTCTCATAAACACATGAGACAATTACCTAAATTGCGACTTATGTGTAAGCACTTTAAGGCCTGGGCTTTATAGTTAACCACTGTTAGGTCAATTAATGGAAATTAATTGTTCTTTCACACTGGCAGTGTGTAGGCTTAAGTATGGAAAGTATGGAAAGATAGAATCAAACTGAAAAATTCACGTTAGAGCGGCTGGACGGCAACCATGAGATCCGTGGTTCAAATCCCGGCTATGGCATTGAATTTTTCAGTCTGATTCTATCTTTCTATACTTTAGCCTACACACGGCCAGTATGAAAGAACAATTAATTTCCATTAATTGACCTAACAGTTGTTAAATATAAAGCCCAGGCCTTAAAGTGCTTACACATTGTAAGTCGCCATTAAGGTAGTTGTCTCATATGTTTATGAGAACTCCTAAGTGGTTTACCGGGAAAAACATGAGTCAGTTAGAAAATTTAGTGTCATGTCGGCACGTTGGCCATAGTAACTCAAGGGTTAGAGCGGCTGGATGGCAACCAGAAGATCCGTGGTTCAAATCCCAGCTATGGCATTGAATTCTTCAGTCTGACTCTACCTTTCCATACTTTAGCCTACACACGGCCAGTGTGAAAGAACAATTTCCATATGATAGCAACGACTGGCATTTATTTATTGATGCTTCAAAAAGAAGTCTAAAAGCTGTTTCTGCTTAACAGAAGTGAATTCCCCTCAATACAGTTGCATACTCTGTGTTTCTAAAATAATCATATGAAAAGCTTCAAACCACTTTAGAAAGAATTAATTACATGGAACATCATTAGCCATATTGCAGAGACTTAGAAATATTCAGTATCTTAAGAAGGCAGCAAGGAGGATATACAAAATACCCATCCTTCTCATGCAAATGGCACAGTATAAACAGGGTTAAACTTTGCACAGTAAGAGAATGGCCTAAGAGAAAAATTTTAACAGCAGGAGAGAAAAACATCATTCGAGCCAGTCTAGTTGATCCAAAGAAAATGCCATTACCTCCTTTGCACATAAAATTAGGTATTAAGAAAACAATTAGTGAAAGAACTAGACAAGAATGGTTCATGTTTCAAATACCTGAACACTAAATTTTCTGTGATGTCTGAAGCTAAGAAAAAAGAGAATTTGCTGAATGACCTCAGAGAAGGCAGCTACTGAAGGATAGTGCATTTTTGGACACCATGAATGATAGAGAACCGCAAGCATGGTGTACTTTCAAAGTAGTAGTCAGAAAGTTCCCTGGAAATAAAAAAGAATTGTGATACAAAGAAATTGTGAGAAATATGCTACAAAAGAGTGAGGAAAGATACGAGCTCTTGGGTGTAATATGAGTTTAAAGCTTCACTTCTTGAATTCTCATCTAGAGTATTTTCCTGATAATTTGGGTTCCCTTAGTGAGGAACAAGATGAAAGATTTCATCAAGAAATCAAGGAGATGGAGAGATATCAGGGTTGGTTTAACATTGTGATGTTAGCTGAGTATTGTTAGTGTTTGAAACAGAAAGTTGCTCAATCACAACATAAATATGAATCAATGCAGCCAACCTTCCGCCAAGAAAAAAGTAATCTCATTCCTTCTTTTGCAGGTATGTAGGTCTTTGTATGTATTTAATACTGAAAAAGTTTGCGTTCTGTATTTATTCTATAATACATTTGTTTTTACACCAAAAATAGTATTTTAAAATTTTATTTTGTGATTTGTGAGAAAAACCGATGTGATAGAGAGAAATGGAAAGCACCATTCAATTTAACACAACAAAGTTAGTTATTACCTTTTATATTGCAAACCAACAAACAAAAATTTTATTTTGCATGACATTGTTATAATCCTTACTTATGACAAATCATTTATAAATATTAAAAGTAACATGGTCCAGTACAGGGCCTTGTGAGCCACCTTTAGTAGTAACACCTGGTTTCAAAGCATAACCATTTATCATGGTTTTCGAGATACTGTTTGTTAAATAAGACTGAGATCAATATACAAAGATCTCATTAAAACTATAACATTTTAAAGTTTGCAGTAGAGACTGGTAAACGTCTTAGCTAAATCACAACTATTCCTAATGTTAGGTCAGTTTATCCTAGTTTGTTAGATTCAGAAGTTAGCATGTATATAGCATTTTCAACTGACATCCTTTTTCTAAATTCTAACTGGGAAGACGTGAGAAAGTTATTTATTTCATTTTCCATTACTTTAGAAAAGGCTATCAATTACAAGATGGGCATATAATTGCAAGTTAAGCTTTTGTCTCCATTTTTTACAAAGGGTTAACAATTGTGAGGTTTTGGTGGAAATTACGTTTTCAAGATATTCTTTATTACTGGTTTGTAATTTCAAATATTTGTAATTTCCTCCACGAGCAAGTCATTATTCTATTTGCACTATTATTATTTTTAATTCTTCAAGCAGAATGGAATGTTACATTGCAACCAGCACTTTTAAAATTAGGTATTTTGTATTTATTAACTTAATACATATATTTAATTAACGTTTAAGTTACCCCTGAATTGCATCCAACATCCAAGCATATGTTTTGTCTAGGACCCAGATCCCTCAAATAAGACGAAAAGATTTCCAGTCTTTCTTGAGGTGGGTTGAATGTGTAATAGTTTATAAAATTCCCATGTCTAACAGCGCCGGGGTTGTTTCCTTTAAAATATAATTCTTTTTCCATTTTCTGGCATTTAACTATGCCATGACATCTCTAAGTCCAGACCGCACACTTACAACACGCCGTTGTTGTTGTTGTTGTTGTTGTTGTTGTTGTTGTTGTTGTTGTTCTTGTTGTTTGTTAGTGACGGCGTATCCCCAGATATTCGCGGCATCTGTTAGAAATGACGAGTGTACTGTTAACATTTACTATTCGCAGAATTTTAAGATTCCACGCTTGGATGTTGTAAAAACACAATTATAAAGCTAGTCCACTTTGACAGCTATCGCCTTTCTGCAACGCACATGAGCTATGTTGCCAGCTCCTCTCTCCGCTGAAAGGTGTACCTCGCAAATACATAACAGCTACAGTACAAAACATGTTTTAAATGCCATAAATGTTAAATTGAGTCATTTTCTACCAGATAAATGATAAGCATACGTTTTCACGTAATTAAATGACTGCCACATTAAGAGTATGTCACACAAATCCAAGCATATTATTTATTGTAAGTTATAATGAACAAACTTCGGCGTTTCAACTTCTACCCGCCTCGGTAATGTAGATGATAGCATGTCTGTCTCACATTCAAGAGTTCCCGAGTTTGAATCCGGGTCAGCGTGAGTTACCTGGATAAGGTTTCTTTCGGGTTTTTTCCTTATCCTTAAAGACAAATGGAACCTAGACTCATTTGAGCATACTTTCATTTATCGTCCGATATGCCTTAACGTTGAAAGGCGTAAATTGGGAAAACAAAACTTTGGGATTTTCTGTCTTTTCAAGCGTCTAGCAGAATATAATAATCGGATGAGCTCAAATCTGTCACAATTTACGGAAAAGGTGAGTCTTAAATAAATAAAGATCTTAGACGTATTCCGTATATTAGAATATATTGTAACTTTTTGGGTTCGTAGAATTAAGTCTAGTTTGCAGAAATTTAAACTGCACTTTATTTCAAGTAAAAAGGCACTTTGTACAGCCCTGACAGCAGCAGAATGACGTAACATACACCAACACAGTCTCTCATTGCTTCACCACACGTACACAAATGAATTCCCTTTCAGATCATTACACGGCAGCACACACACGATAACTAGCTAGCAATTCGATACAGTTTAAATGTCCATACAAACGACAAACAGCCTGCTGGCTCTAACTGTCGTCTGTACTGCACAATTGCAACTCGTCTCCCCGCTTCTGCCGAACTGTCTTCACTCCAGCAGACCAGCAGAAGAATCGAATCGTCCAGGTTTACCTGGACGGAGTGTTTGCTGCCCAGCACCTAGTCGCTTAGTGCGGCTTTATCTGGGCAGTACAATAGAATCGTCTTGTGTCTCAGGCGGTTGTCTTAGGCAGCGGTATGTCTAGCCTTAAATGGGCGCTGTTGCCCCAGGGGGGGGTGCGCCCAGTGCTGGCTGCGCTCTTCCGCCTGCCTGGGAGGCATCTGAGCACAGTCCGCTTGACAGGCTAGAGGGAAAGGTACTAATGTTCAGGTATGGGACTCACCAAGCCCATTTCTGGGCTTGGGGGTATAGAGTCAGGGGAAAGTGGCCCTGTTTAGTTGTGGTTATCCAAAGTATCTTTGGGCAACCGGTAGCTCGGTCGGCGGCGAGGGTGTTCACCAGGTTATTGGATGGGAGTCTAGTTTATTGTAGATATCACGTCCACAATGTACGGGACTCCGGAGTAGGTGTGAAGGATGTGGGACGGGAATCTACGTCCGGTATCATAGATCATTCGCAGTGCCCTGTTCTGGACGTACTGTATTCTACGGATAGTGGTCGGAGCCGCTGATCCCCAGACTTCGCAGCAGTACAGAATCAAAATAATGATAATGTGTAGTGTTTAACGCCCGCTTTTACTACATACGGCACCGCAGGCGGTGACACTGATGATGCATGAGATGAAGATGGAGCACCGGTGGAATGATATGGCGGGGGAAACCGGAGGTCCCGGAGAAAACCCGCCCCAACGTCGTGTTGTCCACTACAAATCTCACTTTGCGGTCGCCTGGGATCGAACCCGGGCCGCCTTGGTGAGAGCCAAGCGGTCTAACCACTGAGCCACGGCGTGGCCATACAGAATCAGGGGCGGTATAATCACCCGATACAGGCGTAGCTTGAGGTGCGTTAGCATGGTGGATTTAAGTACAGGGTACAACTGCATGAGTGCTGCATGCCCTTGTCCGGCTTTGACCCGGACGTGAGGTGCGTAGGTGAGGCCGCGATCGAGGAGGACGCAAAGGTATTTGGCAGAGGGAACCCAGGAGATTTGCCTCTGCCTCAACCTCAGTGATCAATCGCCTAGCTCAGACCTTAGCCAATGGCCATCCTCCACTTCTCACTCCAACGGCCGATGGCTCGGAGCTGGCGCTGCAACGGAGGATGACAATATCTTAGGTTCTTGTTACGCGCCATTATGAGGACATCATCGGCATATTGGCACGTAACAGTCTGTGGTCCTAGGGGGAAATCAGACATGTAGGCCGCAAAGAGTAACGGAGACAGAACACTGCCTTCCGGGACTCCCGCGGCTATGGGTCTGATAGATGACAGCCGTCCTTCCACTCTCACCCTGAACGTGCGGTCTCTGAGGAAATCGCTAATCAGGGCGAGATAGGGAGGAGGTACGCTGGCCTCCCTGAGTTTATACAGAAGGCCTTGGTGCCAGGTTGTGGCAAAGGCTTTCTCTACGTCTAGCAGCACCGCGACTGTCTTGAGGTTTTCCTGGAATCCCAGGGCCGTCCTCTCGGCCAGACGTAGTAGCTGCAGGGTCCTGGAGTGTCCATGACGAAAACCAAACTGTTTATCGGGTAGGAGCTGCCTTTCCTCGAAAAGAGGGGTCAGGCAGGATAGGAGTAACTGCTCAAATAGTTTTGAGACGGTTGGGTGAAGACTTATGGATCGGTAGCTAGACGGAATGCCCTACTGTCTTCACTCAATTCAATTCAATTCCAGGCTGGCAGGCTGTTTGGAACAGCCCGAAGGGTGGTCAAATCGTGTACCTGCTCTGGGAAGAGCTTTACCACGTAGTGGCGGGATGTGGATGTTGCAGGATGACGGGTGTAAATTAAGTGGGTTTAGAGAAGGGAGGTAGCTTGTTGCTCCTCGGGGAGTGATGAACCGGGTGCTACAGACAGCGTGCACCGCTGGTGGATTAGTTAATAAACTTGGAAGAAGATAAGTATAATTTTGAATTTTCCAGAATAAATTTTGGATAGCTGTAATTTAGTTTAGGCTGTATTCTCTGTGGTTTCACGAAATTTGGCGAAGGCACCCGAAGCTTCACGCCCTTTCGAGGTGGCAGGTGAAGGAGAAAATAAGTCTAGACACTTCTTCGGCACTTTCTCTCCCCACCCCGTCTCTACTAGGCGTGGCTTGGTGCTATTTGTCTCGTTCACCTGCCCGAAGGCAGGGAGCCCGTCTCTCAGCGCAGCGTTGTAGCGGACTACAACGCTGCGCTGAGAGACGGGCTCCCTGCCTTCGGGCAGGTGCTCCCAATTGAAGCCAGCTTGGGGGCCCGCACCACTCCATGCCGCCGCTGCTGCCAATACGGACACACCACCGTCACCTGCAGTGAGGAGCCTCGTTGCCACTACTGTGGAGCAGCGTGCCTCACCGCAGACTGCAAGGGACATGATCTGTCGCGCCGTCCCCTCTACTGTGCCACCTGCAACACCGCAGGCCACTTCACGGGACAAGCTTCGTGCCCCCTAAATCCCAAACAACTACGCCGAACCTCTAACCGCCAACACCAGCCTCACCTTCATACCACACTGCCTCCACAACACCAGCCTCACACTCCTACCTCACGCCACTACCCGCAGCAGCCACAACGCCGCACATACGCACAAACCACTCAGCACCAGGGGACGCAGACCAGCGCCGAACACCGTGAACTCCTGGACACCTTCACCGCCACACTTGTAGACCTGCAGGCATCCATTGAGAAGCTGACGGCGCGGGTAGCTACATGGGAGGAAGCCCTGCATCAGACATTGGATGATGTCAGAGAAGCCGCCCAAGCCCCGCGCAGCGCTAATCAGGAAGACGCCAGCGCCACCTCCGAGGCCTTAAGCTACTGCAAGGCTAAGCTCGAGAAGATCGTCGGCTATATCAACGACACCCGAACGCCAAGCAGGAAGCTTGAGGAAGCCCTCCGCACACACCAGGGCTACATCACGCAGTGCATTGATGACCTCCGGAGAACCCTCGCTCGAGACAACGGAGCACCGCCTCCACACGCCCAGCCTCGCAGAGACTCTCGCGCCTATTGGTCGCCGCCGCCACAAGACCTGCCTCGCCGCAACCCTCCACGGAACCGAGCCCTCGAAGGCATCGGTTGTAGCCCCGATAACTGCGGCCCGGGCGGCTGCTCACTTTGCCAAAATTAAAAAACTCAGTAGTCACCACAGTTTACAGGTCGCAGTCAGGGTCCCCTGGATCATGGCTGCTACCTGATCACCACAAGCGGGTTTTTCCGCACAGATAGTGTCTACCCACAAACTGCCGGGTTGCTTAGGCGGTACCGGCCACCAAATTCGCCTCAACAGTCTGGGGCATGGCAGAACAACATCCCTGCCATGCCCCATCCTTCTTCCTACCCAAATACCCAATCTACCCTGTTGTTGATTTTTTCCTATACCTTAATTCCCGTTTCCCCCCCCCCCCAAAAAAGCCACCCTCTCTGTCAGTGTTCGCTTATGAGCGGCCTCGTGGCAACATGAGTGTAATACTTCTATGTAGCTACAACAACGATAAAAAAATTTGTTCAAATTGGAAAACAGAAGACAAATATTGAATTGCAGAGGGCGCTGAACTGCAGGTGCATTTGCGACAAGAGAGGAAACTGTTAAGGGTTAGAAACCTGGATCCTTTCTAACGCAGCAGGGTTTTCTCTAGAATTAACAACTACAGTCAGATTTGTAAAAGAAGATACGTGAAGGTCATTAGGCAAGGGACGCGAAGGGTAAGAGGGGAAGGTCGTTGCTATGGTAACGTAAACAAAGTTTGCCAGATTGGATACACTGGTGAATCACATACTCCTCAGCTGTTATCGCTAGTTGTATGTGGGAAACAGAGTTTGCTTGAGTATTCATACAGCACTGTGTATTGTTAGTCTACTTTGTTAAAACACAATTAAAATACTTTTTTATGGAAGCAGGACGTAGTGGCAGTTGGATTAGAGGTGGACCGAGGAATTATGGCCCAAGGCAAAGATCAGCTTTCGGTCGGGTGTAACATTGCACAGCCAAACTAGAGAATTTGTCCGTTCTCTCAGAGAATTCTTCCAACAGGAAGACGGGAGTTTGCTCCTTATCAATGAACAGCTTACTCCTTTTATCGAAACGTGACAGTCCCATGTCAGTAGATATGCTTGCACGTAAATGAATTCCTGTGGGTCATATCGGCGGCGTTGATTGGAACATGTCAAGTAACCAAGTCGTTAATAATAGTATATTGCGATATTAATGTCTACGAAACGAGCAAAGTTTTGGAAAAAAAAAAAAAAAAAAAAACGAGCCACTTGCGCCAATTTTTTTTTCAATTATCGAGATTCCATTATGTGCTTACCATATGTGTGTTGCACATTACTTTTTGCATTATGTGTATTTATATCAATCTGAATTTTAGTAGTTAAGATATTAGCTGAAATATTAATAAATATAATATAATATTACAATAAATATAAATAAATATAAATATAATTGAAGATGAATGTTGATTTTAGAAGGTGTGTCACCTATATGTGTTGCTATGGAGAAATACTTATCGCACTGTGCGGGAATGTCAACTAACGATGTATAGCAACAATAACGGTAAGTATGGAATATTAGTTGCATAGTGCAAACAATTATTTAAAAGAACTCACACATGTGAAGACCCTACAACTCAGTGAATGTGTGAACAACTTATTTCTGTTTTTAAAATAGGCAAATACCGATTAACTGTGCATATTTTTGTTGAGGTGAAATAACTGGAACCCTTGTTTATGTTTCGAGTGTTGAGAGGATAACGAAAGGTGATCAGGTGGGCAACATTGCACTACCCACGTGGAGAAACAGATGACCTTCACGTATATTCTTTTAACAATCAGACTGTATGAGCGGTCATTTACTTTGCCTAGCCATTTTGAAATATTCATTTGGACTTACTTAAGGTGTGCAGTTGTACTTTCCTTTCCATTTTGGAGGAGGTGGTAGTACGAGGGTGGGTAAGAAAGTAATGCCTCCTATTTTTTTTTTTACTTAAATAAGTAAGTTATGTGAAAACTTTGAATTTGGCGCAATTCCTCTAACCTTCTTCTCCAATCCCCTGCAGTAGTAACTTCCTAAGTCAACAGGTGGCAGCACTGCATCCTCTTACAAAATGGCTGACATCGACATTCGTATTAGACAGCGTTCTGTGATTCAATTTTTGACTGCGGAAGGTGAAACGCCAATTCGTATTCACGAAAGGCTAAAAAATGTGTATGGTGATGCAACGGTGGATGTCAGCATTGTTAGACGCTGGATTCGTCGCTGTAACGAAGCTGAAGGGCAAACACCATTGGCAGATGAAAAGCGAAGCGGTAGGCCGGTGGCTGCAGTGACTCCATGCAATATTCAGCGAGTCGATGACATCTATTGTGGTGATCGCCGGGTAACAACAGGTGAATTGTGTCGCATGACCTTCCTCAGTAAAGGCATTGTGATGACGATTGTTCAACAAATGGGTTACTCAAAAGTTTGATCACGCTGGGTACCAAGAATGTTAACCACTCAAAACAAAGAAACAAGGAAAACAATAGCCTCCGAACACTTGCAGCGCTTCAATTTGGAGGGAGAGGAGTTTCTGGAAAAAATTCTTACTGAAGACGAAACGCGGATATATTTTTTTGAACCTGAATCAAAGAGGCAGTCAATGGAATGGCATCACACAACGTCACCAAAGAAAAATTCAAAACTCAGCGGTCGGCAGGGAAAGTTATGGCGAAAGTGTTTTGGGATGCAGAAGGTGTACTTATGATTGATTTTTTGGAACAGGGATGCACAATAAATTCTGTCCAATACGTCAGAAGTCTCAAAAAGCTGAAAGCACGTCTTCGCCGAGTTCGCCCAACAAAAGCTATGGTGGATGTTCTTCTTTTGCATGACAATGCTAGACCACACACCAGTCGTTACGCCACTGCAGAAATTGAGAAATTGGGATGGAAAGTCTGACCTAACCCCCATACAGCCCTGACCTGGCACCATCAGACTTCCATCTGTTCGGGCCACTAAAGGAAGCTCATCGTGGGATTCATTTTGAAGATGAGGAGGCTGTGATAACGTCCGTAAGTCGATGGCTTAGGAAGCAAGACTGTGTTTTACCACACTGGAATACATGCCCTAGTTAAAAGGTGCACCAAAACTGTGGAAAAGGGCGGAGATTATATTGAATAGTGACAAATTAATCGTCAATGTTGTAGTTTTCAAGCTATAAAAATTAGATTCAATTTTCTTGGCAATTAAAAGAGAAAAAATAGGAGGCATTACTTTTTGACCCACCCTCGAACTAAAGATTATACTTTTATAGCAGTTTGCGACATAATTTACACGTCACCTACAGGCGCTGAAGAAAACAACAACACAGGTGATTCTGTAAGGAAACTACTACAACATTCGGGAAAACACTTGCATGCTACTGTTTGCTAAAATAAAGAATGTCCCAGCGGAATGAGGCGCACGTGGGAAATTGTTGATAGACATGGTTCTGATACCGTGCCTGGTAGTAGTTTATGACACTCAGTTCAGTTACAACACATTCCAAAGTATGTGTTCAACATCTGACGCTTTCTGCTTTTCTGAATTATATCTTCTTGGTTTTAGTATAGGGTGCATGTTTCTTTTAACGGTTTTACCCAATGTGTAGCATGTGTTCTCTGTTGGATAACGTAACACATTCCCGTCTGGGACTTTGTCCCCTGTGGCGAACAGTAAAGAAAACATCGAAATAGCTTTACGGTGAGGGAATGTGAGCGTAACAGCGGATTGCTAATTGGCGAAAATGTTCGTTACTATGGCAACTCATGCAAGCGTTCTGTTCATATCTGATTACTGGGACAGCTCAAGTTTCTGGCTAGCAAGATGATCTAATATAGTTTAGTCCATATGTGAGCAATTAAAATAAAACTTCAGCCAGGAAGATCCAGTAGCTTTTGACTTTGGCTGCATATTTGGAGTGGCGACCTGGCCAAGTTGTTAGATCAAGACGGACTGGAGTCGATTCCAGGGAACGCTGTATGAAATTTGTGTTGGAGAAAGTGAGGTTTGGCCGGGTTATTGTTCCATAATCATACATTGCACGGGCCTATCACATCATCTACTTCTGCACCGTCATGGCGCGTGTCGGGTGGACCTCCACCGTGGATATTCTCTGGAATTTAGGGTTCCTCATTCTGATTCCAGACACCCAGTTATGGCTGGAGAGTGAAATAGAAATGGAAAAAAGTCGTGAATATTTGTATATTTTGTTCTGAAAGTATTTTATGGACTACCTGACTCAACAAATATTTTTAATTAGCATCCTAAAAGTGTGCAAAGTAAAAAAATGATTAACAGTCATGTGACTTTCTCCACCCATTCTAAATCCACGTTATATTCCATACATACTATTCATTCAAATAGTGCTTCCAGATTACAAAACGTATGATGTGTAGAAATGAATACAAACTAAATGATGAACTGCTACGTGTGGCAAATGATTCTTTATAACACAGGAAACAAAACTGAAACATTTGATTTGTTGTATCCATGTTGCTTTTTCTATCCTCCCTTCTGAAACTATTCATATTCAATCTATTTCTCGACAACAGAGAAAAACTTCACTATATACTTTAGAATTTCGTTTATGGTACAGCAAAATACAGTAAACTAATTTGTAGCTCATTTGACTAAGCTCATCTTTTGAACGAGCGGAATGGCTCAGGCGGTTTCGTTTGTGGCTCTCATTCTGAAGGTCCGGATTTGATTTCCATAGCCGACCTATCTGACCCAATGGGTTTTTCGGTGATTTTCCGAGTCGTCAGGCGAATGCTGGGGAGGTTAATTACACCCCCTCCATTTCTCTCCATTATCATTGCGCACCATCCCACACGTGGTGGCCTCTAGCAGGCTAGAAGTGTTAACGGGTGTCTCGGCGTTGCATGGTAGGGTGATATGCTCTTGGTATAACTTCCTTCTCTGATAGGATGACCTCCGGTCTCCAAACCCGCTCTGCTGGAGCAGTTTCATGACCACAGTACGGTGGGACGACGGTTTTCTGGCCTGCCGTAGAAATTTCCATCTAGTAAAACGTAGGAGCCATGTCCTCTACACCGTCATGACTATCTGCAACGGCCGCCTTCTGTCTCCTCTCACCATTTGGGGCATAGGGTGAGTGAGTGTATGGTGTTTTAGGGCCCGTCGACAGCAAGGTCATTTGGGCCCGTGGGGCATAGGTATAATACATGGTGTATATAAATGAATATCGGGGTAATAACTCTTTATAATATTTAGTACATTAAACTTACAGTTATAAATGAGATGTCAAATGAAAAAGCAGCTAAAACAGTTTTGTTTGTTGGCCCCAGTGTGCACGTGCGTGCAATGTTTCTGCTGCAATCCGCTAGATAGCGGTAGTAGCAAAGATGGCGACTAGTAAACAGAAAGCGTTTTGTGTTTTGCAGTTTGCAAAGACCGAATCTGTAGTTACTGTGCGACGTGCATTCCGCATTAAGTTCGGTTGTGAACTTCCTAGTGATAACATTCGTAGATGGTATCATCAGTTTGTAGATACCGGCTGCCTTTGTAAAGGGAAGAGCACGGGACGACCAAGAGTAAGTGAAGAGACTATTGAGTGAGTGAGAGAGTCGTTCACTCGTAGCCCAAAGAAATCAATCCGAAAGGCTAGTCATGAATTACAAGTTCCTTTGTCGACTGTTTGGAATGTTGTAAGAAAATGCTTATGGCTACGTCCTTGCCGTTTACAGTTATTACAGGCTCTAAAGCTGACAGACCACGGATTACGTGCCAACTTTGCAAACGACATGTTTCATGACGATGACGATTTTATGGATCGTGTTGTCTTCAGTGATGAATCGACCTTTCACCTTACTGGACATGTTAACATTCATAATGGGTGCATCTGGGGCTCAGAAAATCCTCAGGAAATGGTACAAATACAACGATATTCCCCTAAAGTGAATGTTTTTGTGCCGTATCCCGGGCTTTTCTTTTTTGGTGAACCTACTTTAACTGACACTTCTTACCTGATACACTAGAGCAATGGCTCTTCCCTCAGCTGGAAGAAAATGAGCCAGAGAACTTCATTTTCCAGCAAGATGGTGTGCCACCTCACTGGCATAGCGAAGTACGCGATTGGTTGAACGTCACTGTACCGGAGCGCTGGATAGGCGGCAAAGGCCCCAATGACAGGGCTTGCTATGCATGGCCTCCACGTTCTCCTGACCTAACGCTATGCGATTTTTACCTTTGGGACTTCATCAGGGATCGTGTGTACGTGCCTCCGCTACCAGCTGATCTCCCTGAATTAAGAAACCGGATTGAAGCAGCTGTTGCTACAATTACTGAATACACACTAAACGTTTGGGAAGAACTTGCCTATAGACTTGATGTGTGCCGTGTGACAAAGGATAGTCACATTGAACATTTATAAGGTTCTTGGTAAAACTTTTGAGTAGCTTTTTCATTTGCCATGTCATTTATAACTGTAAGTTGAATGTAATAAATATCATAAAGCGTTAAAACCCCGTTATTCATTTATATACACTCTGTACTTTAAGCTTAGACCTTCTAACGATATGTTTTAGTTAAAACTTTTTATATGAATATTGTTTTCTGATATGACTTAGTAGGCCATATAATGACAATATTAAAAACAAATATATGTGTAATTTTGTGATTGGCCGCAGTAATAATTGTATTACGTAATGCGCTGACGTAGCAGTACATCGGCCAATCACAAAATTAATAGAGGAGTAATGATAGTTACGGAAAATCAATAATCTTGAGATAGATATGTTCTTCAGTCTTGTTTCATGACTAGGGAAAAATGTCGCGGTGAATATAAAAGTTTTGTAACGGAAAGTTAATAACCTTCAAAAAGAGTTATTCGGTATTCGTAATAGTAACGAGTGAATTGTAACTCAGATTATACAATTAAATAATATATTACGAAATCGGAGTCATGTAAAATTTTATTTCTGTCACAAAAAATCCACACCTGAGAAAAGATCTCATGACTCTTATTTAATCAAATCTCGACCTGCATCTTCCAAACAGTCGGCGTGCTTCCTATCTGCTGCTAGTGGAGGAATAACGCCACAACCTCCATAGTTAGTCCAGTTCAGTCCCATGCAGCAAGATTGTTTCTGTGAAGTGTGCCATGCTAACAATTCATATGAATGTGTGTGTGTGTGTGTGTGTGTGTGTGTGTGTGTGTGTGTGTGTGTGTGTGTGTGTGTGTGTGTGTGTGTGTGTGTGTGCGTGTCGGTGGGTTAATGCGCCAATTTAATAGCAATTTGACATCCTGATAACTAAATGGGGGGAAAGGTAGTGACCGTTAATGACACAAATAGACATTTCACTTAAATTGTGTGCTTTTACAAACTTATTTATAGAATTTTCCGCCTTGAGCTGTACAGTTTACACACATACTCAAACTTCTGCACATTCCAAAATATTTTTTCTAAGAATATGTTGTTATCCTTGAAATTCCATCATGTGTATTCCCAGCCGAATATTATCGAACTGTTGGGTCGAATTCAATGCTTCTTCTACTTAATATTATTAGGGTGATCATATATATACAGCCCTTTCGTTCCAGAAAATTTATTTATGCAGAACAATTGAAATTAACATTTTCCTTACTCTTCTATATATTGACCCTCTTTTCTACACATTTGTTCCAACGGACAGGCAGTTTTTAATGTCAGTTTCAAAGAAAGTACGAGGACGGGTGCGGAGCCAGTTGCGCACGAAGTCTTTCACCTCGTCATTGATGTGAAACGATTTCGTCCAAGAGCTTCTTTGAGTGGACCAAGCATGAAGAAGTCACATGGTGAGAGGTCTGGGCTTTAGGGGGGATGTGGAAGGGCAGTCGAGTGCATTTCGGCCAATTTTTGCTGTGCTGCTGCAGTGTGTAGTCTGGCATTATCCTACAGAATGAAAACGTTTCTGATGTGGCTACTGCGACGTTTTGACTGGAAAGCAACTCGAACTTGACTGAGAAGGTCACAGTAGTAGGCAGTATTAATGGTCCGTCGTCGTTGTTCCTGTTGTTCGAGGAAATCAATGAGGACACCATTCGAGTCTCGGAACACTGTGGCCAAATTCACCTCCTTCATTAAACTCATGGCACCAATGTTTAACTCTGGACCATGAAAGGTTTGTTTCCCCAAACTGTGGGAGTAACCGACGGCAAATTTCCGCTGCACCAACATTTTCATTGACAAGAAATTTGAGTATTACTCGTTGTGCAACAGCTGGATGCACCTCTCTCTCAGATATCTCGGCAGTAACTGAGGGATAGAGCCAAACGAGTTCCCAAGGCCACTGTTCCCTTCTAGGGACCTCACTGCATGTGCTGTAAAGGTCTCGAATCCATACGGCACTCTATGCGTGCGCAGTAAACAAAGGCCTGTTAATATTTGATTACTCCTCGTAATAGAAACTGTAAAAGTACAGCATTACTGAAAACTGCTGACTAAAATAATTTAAAATGAGTTTCTCTACATTAACGCACCATAGCTACCACGGTTTTCAGCGTCTTATTCTATAATGGTAGTCAAATATCCCCTAATTTTGCTGAAAGTCCTCATTGTCAGACTTGAGGTTCTTTTAAGTACCATAAATCTGTCATACAGGATCACCTGCTTTACTCCCTTCCAAAGGAATTTTTACACCTGAAAAAATTCATCACTCTCAAAGGGGTTTGATCTCGTGGCCTCGGAACCAGAGGCTACCATGTTGCCCATAGACCAAAACTAATCAAAACTGAAACTTTGGTACCACAGACGTCATAGTACACGCATTGTGGATTTCAGCGAGATTTGTACGAGTTTTTCCTGTAGGAAGTTTAGCTGTATCTATGCTTTAAGGGTGGACGGTAGCGGTCTGACTCACGTTAAGCAGGTCAGGGTGAGTAATATAGACCGGGCTTGTCTAGGAGTTCTCCACTATCATGAACAAATAAATGGCTGGTAATTCCAAGCTCTATGTACCCTGGACTCATTAAACATTATTTCAGTCATCGTCCGACATGACTTAACGTTGGAGCTTTTCCCTTATTCTAAAAGATGAATGTCTGATAACTCTAATCTCTATGTACTTTGTACTCATTTGAACACAATTTCATTCATCATCCGATATGACTTAACGTTGGAGGTTTTCCTTTATACTGAAATATGAATGTCTGGAAACTCTAAGCTCTATGTACCGTGTACTCAGTTGAACATCATTTCATTCATCGTCCGATATGACTTAACGTTGGAGGGTTTCCTTTATACTGAAATATGAATGTCTGGTAACTCTAAGCTCTATGTACCTGTACCCATTTGAACATCATTTCATTCATCGTCCGGTATGACTTAACGTTGGAGGTTTTCCTTCATACTGAAATATGAATGTCTGGTAACTCTAAGCTCTATGTACCTTGTACTCATTTGAACATCATTTCATTCATCGTCCGATAGCACTTTACGTTGGAGGTTTGCCTTTATACTGAAAGTGAATGTCTGGGAACTCTAAGCTCTATGTACCCTGGTTGACCTCTGCATCATTTCATTCCGATATGACTTGACATTGGAAGACATAAATTATAAAAAAAGAAAGTCACTTAATTTTTAAGTTAAACAAAATTCAAGAAAATTGAGGAAGACTTCAGAGTCTTTTCCCACATAACTCTATCTATACATCTTGTTTTCTCCATGCCATTAACTTAACCGCTTTAATAAATAAACCGCTAGTCAATTTAAGAGGATGCTTTAGAGCAAATATTATATATTAGAGATGGATTCAGCTGGCGCTTCTCATATACCCTTACGGGGAATGACAACACCGCAGGAGTTCGACTGGTTGTTATCTAGTATCCTTCAAGGACAAACATTATATCATTTGAAACACCTAATACATTTACCTAATACTAGTATTCTACAATGAAAATTCGGAAATAAGATATTTATGACTACTTTGTATTGTAAAACGGAGCTATCGGAGAATTTCATTGTTATATCACATTAGGCTTTCATTTCCTATTCTTGTACTCAAAATTGAATTAGTAATTTTTTCTAATGATATCAGTATAGCAAATAATTAATAAAATAATTAATAAATTAATAAATCAATTAATAAAAGAGAATTCTGTTGAGTGCACGAGATCTGGGACATCAGGCTTTAAATTTTACCTAAAGTTAGGTATAAAGTAGTCCAATTAGCACATCACCGTCAAGAGATTACATGAAAATGAAATACATGGGTACTACGCTCGAAACATACGCATGCACACACACACACACACACACACACACACACACACACACACACACACACACACACACACACACACACACACACACACAAATATCCAAATGGTGATATTTCAGCTAAATATATTTTACGGGACAATTTGATGCTTACTTTCAAGATTCAAGAGCAAATATATCATTTAATAGTAGCGCTGCTACCAACTTCGGATATTGTTGTAGTTTTACGTCCTCCAACGTTAAGTAATATCGGACGATGAATGGAATGGGTGAAATGATGCTCAAATGAGCCCAGGGTCCATAGAGCTTAGAGTTACCCGACATTCGTCTTTGGCAATAAGGAAAACCCCAGGAAAAAACCTTATCCAGTTAACTCACCCTGACGGAGATTCGAAATCGGGACTTCCTGAACGAGAGGCAGATACTCTACCACCACGCTACCGAGGCGGGCACCAAATTCGGATGTGGACCAACAGTTCTTTCATGGAAAATTCGGATGCAGAATTTTATCAGCGTTGTGCTCTTCGAAAGCTAGCCATTGCAAATTCATCAGAATAACAAATTCATGAAATTGTTTAAAATTTCGTTGAATTGGATGTCATTCATGTCGCCATCAGAATTGACAAAAGAACTGCCAATGAGCACGCAAGAATGTTCAATTTGACGACAATCGACGAATTGGCTGTTATTGTTGGTGAAAGTTTGCGATCTGGAAATAACGTGCTTCATCGTCGGAATGATTCGAAGCGCATGTACGATATGCACAGGAACTACCAGGCGTTAGAATGCCTTTCAGCAGGGTGAAGACGGATACCATTTCAACATTATTACTGTTACTTCAGTAACAGCTGCTGATACTGTGACTTTGTGGGTTCATAGAATTAAAAATCCAATTTGCCGAACTTCTAAATGTTCTTTATTTCCGTAGAAATACACTGTTCAATTCTCACGTATCGACATTACATCACATAACAACACAATTTACCAAGGTCGATGACAATAACAGTCAGCTCTCGTTACATAACATTTGTTCACAGCGGTTTACTGTTTACTCACGACTCGCGACTCACTCTCGATTTACAACTCCGCCGGCGTGTCTCAATCTCTTATATATCTCACTCATAATTCAAGACTGTTCTGTACAATCACTAGATTTTTCTGGAATAAACAAGGCATCTAATGACGTAATACGAATATTCTATCACCTTCCAGAAGCGTAACTTAATCTATGCCGGCAAGTCCTTTACCTCCGTGATACATAATCCGCCTGTTATTTATCTGCGCTATCGTCATCTGCCGGCTCTTTGTGTACACTAGCCGCGCTATCGCAGATAACGGCCTCGCGACAATACCAATAACGGCATAACGGTTATGAATTTTATTTACACAGACTTACAATCCTTGAAGGTGAAATAAACCTTATTTTGAAATATGACCGTCTTGTCCATCAGTTCGCGGTTCACATATATGTCACAATTGAGACTGATCGTCTGATACACCATACATTCGTTTGATCTATTTACGTTTGAAATATAATGCCCGATTTCACCAACAGATGTTAAGACTTAACACGAGTTTAGCAATAGTTAAAACAAAAATTGTTTTTCACCAACAAGTGTTAGCGTAACACTCGTGTTAAATCTCTTGTTAAACTTACAAGACAATTTTTTTTTATGTTAAGTCCTTAACATTTGTAAATAGTGAAGATGGTGAGCATGAACTCAGCTGTTGATGTATATTTGCTATATTTAAGACTGTCTAAATGGCATTCATAATAGAGTACGGCCTATGAGGAGAAATAATTTTGAGGAGCTATCATATGAAAATTTTCCACAGAGGTATAGACTGTAGAAACAAGTTGTTATGAAAGTTACTGCGGAAGTGCAAGAGAGGTTAGAACATGCATCGAAAGGAATATGCCGATCTCACCTTCGCTTCAAGTATTAATAACTTTGCGATTTTATAATTCACTGAATTATGTGGATAATACACTGTCCACCTCCCGTCTTGAAACGTCTAAGTCGCTTGTCCTTCTTCGCACCTCATTTTAAATTCGCGTAGTACTGACGAAGTTGTTTGCTGCTTGTTGTGAAGACACATGCATTTGAATTAAATTTGTTTCCAAACTTTTTCCCACGTGATATCTTTCTCTTTTAAATTCACCGTGGCCGCACCGTGGCTCAGTGGTTAGACTGCTCGGCTCTCACCAAGGCAGCCCGGGTTCGATCCCAGGCGACCGTAAAGTTAAATTGTGGTGGACAACACGGCGCTGGGGCGGGGTTTTTCCGGGACCTCCGGTTTCCCCCCGTCATCTCATTCCACCGGTGCTCCATCTTCATCTCATGCATCATCAGTGTCATCGCCTGCGGTGCCGTATGTAGTAAAAGCGGGCGTTAAACACTACATATTTCATTTACATTCACCGAATTCGTCCTCTTATTTTCCATGATATGCTTACACTTCATCACCAATTCAATTAAATTTTTCTCACGGCTTTTGTTTACGATTTTATTCAGCCACCATTTTGTCAGCCATGTGCAAACGAAAATGAAAACAAAAGCGCATCGCAGCACGTTCAGAAGGTAATACAACTCATCCATAGCCTTCTATAGCTGCAACATTTACAAGTTTCTTGGCCTTAAGGCGTGTTTGTTAACATTTTCGGGAAACAGGTTGGTGAAATGCAAGAAATTTAACAGTAGTGTTAGCGCTGAGACAATTGTTAAGTTAAATTTGTTAACGTCGATTTTAACATGTGTTGGTGGAATCGGACATAAGCATTACAGTTCCAACTGCATTGCAAGCATAAGGAAATCCTGCCATTTGTGTGATATTGTTGCGTATATAGGCTGAGCGAGACTTAGAAATAACTATAATCATTGTTATTTAAAATTCATTTTCTGTGACTTGAGTTCGGGCAAAGCTGCTTGTTTTTGGTTAAGCTTTAATTTTGCTGACTGGCAAAACATGTACTTTGGACTGGTGAATCATACATCCTGCAAACAATATACAGGTGGACAATGACGGGTCGCAACACGTTCTCAATTACGTTAACGGTGATTGCACAAGATGATTCGATATTTGGAAGGAAAATAATAAGGTTTAGCTAGCGTGGGAACTGCTGATTTGGCTATTAGCTGCCATTTTGGGCAGGACCGCTATTTAAGCTTGGTTGAGTTAGAGTAGCCGTATTCCCATAAAAGCCCTGGGTGTTCAGCGGGTGAGCCTGTTTTCAATATCCGCTTGGCGCCTCATGTATGCCAGTTCCTCCCTCTCTCCCTCCCACCTAGCCGTATGCGTCAACCTGTATGCGCAAAGGTCAGTGTGTATCCTCATCTAGACGAGTGAACTTGGTTATCACGTGCTTTGTTGGGAACACTAAATCTGTGAAACTTATCAGTTAGAATGCAGTTAAAGAAAAACTAAAGCCCAATCTTCCAGAAAAGTCTGTTCTTGTGATAGACAACGCTTCATATCACAATGTGACCAGAGGAAAATGTCCCACAGCGAACACGAAAAAGCAGGATATGTGCAGACGACATGCTGGACGGCATCGAGGAACTTCCCCAATCACCTCACGCCTAAGCCACGCCCATCGATGGTGAGAGTCGCTTCTAAGCTAAGCAATGCATTATGCCAGGGTTTTTTACGGAAGTAATCTAACTCTACCTCACGGGTGGATTTTAGGCTGGGGCTTTACGCTGGATGATATTAATGCTAGGAGTTTGCTCAGCTAACTTGCACAAGAGTTTATTTTAAAGTACTTCTCGAAGTTGGATCCTCAGCGGGGTGCGACCAGTCCAAACATCGCTTGTCAGCTGGACAAAACTCAGCCGTATAACCAACACATCACCCAAGGTATAGCTACACCATGTCACTATGTATTTAAATAGTGCTAAAGTACCCCTGATCTCTCCAAGATCCAGGGTGCCCTGTACTGCTACCAAAACTCATAGAATACATTTACTACCCTCTATCTCACGATAGTTTATTCCTGCTGTAAAAAACAGAGCGGAGCTGATTCAACTCTCCACGTGCTAGACGCTACATGCACGCATATAAGTTTAGCATTACTAGCGGTATACATAGCAGCGCTAACTTCTAGACAATAAATAAATAGAGTTGGGTTACACATCAACTGATTAAACGGTTGGTTCATTTCTGAAAAAACAATCATGAGCTTTACTGCGGATAGTACTTTTCGCAAAATCATGTACTTCTCCACTCGCTGTTTGCATTTACAGGATTTTCCCGGTGTTCTTAGAGTTCCGGATGCTTGCTGTTGCATTCTAACATTATGTACATTACTTGCGGAAACACCAAGGAGATCACCAGTTTCTTCCTCAATGTCTTTTTTTATTTATATGGGATTCCGGGCTTCTTTCTTTAAGCACCGCAAAACAGTACGCGATCATTGACCTCTCGCCACTTTTTGAAGGTTTGCCTCGATTGTGTGTTATTTCGGCTGAAACACCGGCCTACTCCATGATGAAAAGATTACTGATTTTAAATTGTACATATATAAGTGTTGTTGGGCTTATGAGGTACGCCAGATGTACAGAAAATACAGTGTTAAATATCGGAATCAACTCCACATTATAAACAATAACATCTTAATCAGCATTCAACTCGATATAGAACTTTTACGAGAGATCTTCCTGGTATAGGAATGCAAAAATATTATATAATAGCAGTGTCCTTTAGTAACTGTTACATAAAATGCTGCTTGATTTATTATAATAAGTTAATTGTGTGTATAATTTCACCTGTCTTCTGTCTAAACTGTATATAGTACACAGAACACATCTATGTGGTATGTGAAGCAGAAATACAAAATGTGGGGTTATTACGTTTTTAAGAATCGAAACAATTGCATACTCTTCTCTCTCCGGTCTTATATCACTGGCCTCCGGGCGAATTTCAAAACTCTCACCTCTGTTGCATCGCCGTTCCAGCCTCGGCCTACAGTCTTCATTGTTACTCTACAAATCACTTCGTTCGTCCACTTACTACTTATGCCTGCCAAGTGTGTGGGCTGCACACACGCCATCTGCGTCGTCTTCAGGTTATACAGAATTGCTTCATGCGCATCGCTACCAACGCTCCATGGTTCATCCGCAATCAGCAGCTCCATCACGAACTAGGACTGTTACCTCTTCACGACTACATTCGCAGGATCGCCCGTCGTTTCTTTTCCACGCTGCAAGAAGTTCCAGGAGCTGTGCATTATAACATCGGCGTCCGCACGCGTCAGCCCTCAAGCTTGAAGAGGAAACTACCACAGGACCTGCTTCTGAGTGATACATCTGATTCGAGTGATTCTATTGCTTGATGTCTGTCTCACATCTTCAATATTGACAATTTCTCAGAGAGTATTATTGGAGTTGTAACTTAAACTAGTTAGGGGGTGGCCTGTTAGCCTACCTCTGAGATTTATTGTTCTTTAATGTATTGTTCTGTTACCTTCTCTTCACTCTGATCTGTAAAGCATTGCACTGCTGATCGATCAATAAAAACTTATATAAAAAGTCTTCTCTCTCTCCGAAATTAGCTCGCGCAGAGCAGTGATCAGAAAACGACTTACGGCACTATAGTTAAAGGAGGTGTTTATCGTATGCATGCAAATCAAAGAGAACGGCTATTAACTTCGCTAAACCAATTAACAATATCTCTGTCTCTCTTCCCACCCTGATGTTTACAGCAGGATTAAACTAGGTTGAAATAGATTGTAGTTTGGGTTTGACTTTAGGGTTTCTTCTACCCCCGCTTTCATGTAGCTCTAGTATCCTATACTTCCTAGCCCCCTAGGTACGTTCCCGGTTGCTATATAGGAAGTAAGTAAAACCCTTTCTTTTAGCCCCTTACAACCCTGTATGTAAAAATATTAAACACCTTATTATTTTTTAACAGTGCGGTTTTTGTAACTGGTTATATTGCTCTTGTTAGCATAAGAGAATATTCGAGACTGTTTAATCTAATGAACCCGATTTTTAATTTCAATATCTTATAAGAAATTGAAGGTGATAGATATTCTGCATCAATACATCCTACAAGCGTCATTATTTCTACATAGCTTTTTACCATGTCATGATAAGTTTTTTATACAGAAGGTATGTTGCAATCTGTGCTATAATTATTTAAAACTGGATTAATGTGTAACCACAAAGCATTTGCGATCAATTTGATATCACCTAAACTGATTACTTCACATTTTAAAACATTGTGTTTATTATTAAATAGTGGACGTTTTTACAGATTCTGTTCCATTAATTATCCTTTCGCCCGAGTCGCCGCACCAGCTGGCGACGACCGTTGCAAGGTGAGGACAGCGCAACGCCGTAACTCTCAGTTCCGCAAACTGGAAGAAACTCTTGGAAGCCAAGAAAATCATTTATCGCTGTCTTCACCAGAATTTCTGTTCTGCGACAACATCGCACTCCTGTTCGAAAACGTTCGGAAAGATAACCGTTACCTTCAAGGACCCGCTGCAACGCAGGGCCACACTCAATCGCTATGAATGGGACGCCGTAGATAGCTAGCCTCAAATCGCTACTGATATCTTGCATCACAAAAAGGATGAAACGGACGTGCGAAATAAAATTATAGCCTATCAAAAGTACCTCCTTCACTCCCAGATTCTAAAGACTCTCACCACTCCATGAATTTTACGCAGATCACAAAGTATATCCGGTGCGCCAACTTCCGGACCTTTCTAGAAATGGAACATTTCCTAAAACCCCACCTCATCCGGAATATTCCTCGACCTTAACCCTCATTCGCCTCTCAGCAGTCATGCCGGCAACAACATGGGATACAGAAACTACATTGCCGTATACTGCAAAAACAAAAGGGGTTAAAATTACGAAGTTAAGGGACATCCACACAAAACTGCACCGCATAGCCCTTGCTTCGTCGGTGGCGCCTACGTCGGAAAATCCATCACCGTCAAATATCACAGCTGGGAGAAAAAAATTCATTTCGTCATCTCCAACATCAGCTTGCAGGCTATTCAGTTCAAAGCAAGCCAATGGAACAACGGCGATGGAAGCGACCACCACGATAAATCCGTTCAGCTTTTCGAATTTGTTGCCACAAGAGGAATATATGTCATTCTACGAACAACAATATATCTATCCAGGTAAAATTCAGCATTTCATCAAAGAAGGATGCACGTGCTTTGGCAGATGCCTGGCCGTACATCCTGAAAAAGGTCCAGCTTTCATCATCTCCGATTTCGTTCACTGAAATTGGGTGCTCAGCATGTATTCGAACAGAGTTCTCGTGGAAGGAGAAGACCACAAAATCTACTACCACAAGAACAACATTTGGTGCTGAACTTCTTTCCCACCAATCACAATTTCCAGCGAATGCTATCCAACCGCCATTTCATGACAATTAGTGCACTTCCTTTTTCCTAACCACTTCCTAAGGATGTAGTCTTCAAATAAACACATCTGCTCGTGCAGTGAGGTCAGTCAGTGCCTAGCTGTCGTCTTGGCATGTCTGGTGAGCTCTGAGTGGTGCACCACTGCTCCTTCTGCGTCCATTCCACGTGCAGTTGCCAGCCCTATTCCCGTCTCACCTTCCTGAGCCAACGGTGTTAACTGGGTTTCTACGCGGACCTCGACAGACTTAACCGACAAATTCAAGAATTTCTTCCCAAATCTGCCCAGCGAAAGATTACATGACTTGCAGTTATTTAGCCGTTCAGCTAAAATTCCTAGAAAATGGAAGATCCCTCGAAGTGCTACTACTAAAGAATCGCAAAGTAGTGCTCCATAGCGGTAGCGCCCTCTTCAATCGCTACCCTTCTTGCGACGTCGACGTCGTACGGTGCCAACTACCCACAGACGCTCAGAAATTGTGGTCTCCATTCCATAGATGCAATAAGCGTTTCAATCTATTTTACAATTCTACCCATTTCGACAGATCATCTCCTTTTACTAAAAACTGTCAGTTTTTAAAAAGGTATTCTCTTTGTCAATTTGAACAACTAACTAACAGCTGCGAAATCATCATCGTGTCTTCGCTATGCCAAAACGAACCATAACTAGTGGTGAGCGTCGGATCTCTCTAGACCATTCACGGAACCAAAATCGTCGAGAGAATAGCCGACGATACCGAGGTATTTCTTCCATCCAGATTTGGAAAAGTCTCTCCTGAACCCAGGCCGCGCCGTGGCTCAGTGGTTAGACCGCTTGGCTCTCACCAAGGCGGCCCGGGTTCGATCCCAGGCGACCGCAAAGTGAGATTTGTGGTGGACGACACGGCGCTGGGGTGGGTTTTCTCCGGGACCTCCGGTTTCCCCCCCATCTCATTCCACCGGTGCTCCATCTTCATCTCATGTATCATCAGTGTCACCACCTGCGGTGCCGTATGTAGTAAAACCGGGCGTTAAACACTACACATTTCATTTCTCCTGAACCCATTGAATTCCTGAATTTTACTCCATTCTGCATTGTTTATAATAGCAATTAAAGAATTGGAAGCGGATTCAAACGTTTCGTCGTCGAATTCACCAACGCATATTGGCCAGCGAA
This sequence comes from Mantis religiosa, assembly GCA_030765055.1. NCBI lineage: Eukaryota > Metazoa > Arthropoda > Insecta > Mantodea > Mantidae > Mantis > Mantis religiosa. Next base: position 194,167,457 of record CM060950.1, read on the forward strand.
ACCAACCCTCTAAACGTCGGAAATAACCTCTCCCTAAAGAATTCTATTCAACGCACAAATCTGCAGCAATGGAAATCTTCACTCAGATCATCTCAATGCTGTTGTTGGGCCGGTAGGTATCGGTGCACATTACCACCTAAAATTTGAACACGTTGTACGCGTACTGTTTAAATGTGTGAAGCGATGCTTAGAAGTAAATAAAAAATAATGTTTATTTATTGTTCTTAGCCCTAAACTGGATTGGTAACAGCTTTTATAGTAGCCATAAGGCTTCTTGGTATAACAATAAAGATTCTTAAGTGGCGATTCTTAAGTGGCTTTTGGTGAGTACCAATTTTACCTTTTTCCAGTTTGGTAAGTACCCCCTAAACATTTATTCCAACTACAGCACTACATCTTGTCCTTCTGCACCAGTTCTTCGGAAACATTAAATCTGTCGCCCTCGAATTAAGCGCCAACGGTGCCGATGTCCTTCACGTATCCTGTGTGCCTACCAAAGTTCATCTTCACCAACAAGACGCGCTCTGCACCATCTACCTCGGCGACAAAATACACCCGCAATCTGCAACAAAGTCACCGCTTCTGGATGCAACGCTCCCAGCTTTAACGACTTTGTCGTACCCATGCATATTCCCGCTCTCGGTGATCATCTCAGCGACAACACTCACCTGCATCACCGCACTTCTCTCGTTATCTCGTGTTTCACATAAACTACAGCAGCAGGAGCGACGTCGACAAAAGCGACGTCTTACGTTTTACTACACACTCAAGCTTATTCTCGCGCGTGAAAAAAATTCATAAAACACTACAGTGCAAAAATCAGTGTATTCCTGTCTTATTAAACAATATATTCATCATCGAAAGCAGTTTATGAGCCTTTCATTAGTGGTCATAGTGTACAAGTGTTTTTGCATTTCCGGTTTATAAACATTTATATTATCAGATTTTGTTTATTTTTATTAGCTCCGGTGCACCTAAAAATAAACAAAGAAAAAAGGCCTCGGATTAGTCAATTTTGCTTAACCATAATCCCCACAATCTCCACGCTAAGTGTCAATTTCAAATTACCCACCATCAATCTCATTCCACCTTCACCTTTGGATTAAAGCGCCATTAGCGCCACCTATCTTCATGGTTATCGTTAATCCAATTGGCTAATATAGGTCCTTAACAACTGAAACCTCTGTTGATTCTCATTCAAGCCCGGCTCTGTAACGTTGTATTAACGAGTCTGCTTCACATTCAAGTGGTCCTGAGTTTGAAACTTTTTCGGGGTAAGTTATCTGGGTAAAGCTTTTTCCCCTGTTTTCCTTTTTTCTGACAAATGAGTATCGGGCAGCTCTAAATTATATTTACCCTGGACTCAAAGTTAATATTGGTGTTATACAGGGGCGGTTCCTCCATAAGGTTGCAGGTTTGCGCTAAACCCACTGATTCTGAATATACAACAATTGAATTTTGCACATTAAAGCTGTACTTGTTTGCAGTGTTTTATATACAGACATGTTTCAATTACGCTTATTCTCTGTAGCTGCCCATGACCGCAGAATTCGAAATAAACAGAGGTTAGCTGTAGGAGCTGCCAGGTTTTTAGCGAAGTGTTAACCACAGATTTCGCCGAAATGTGGGCTCTCTGAGGAGTTTGCGGGAAGGTGAAGAGATGAGAGTGGCTTCCTATACATTGCTTAAATGGAGGTTTATCAACCTAGCTCTTCCTACTCTTAGCAACAACTATAGTGACCTTCAGGCTTCGCTTACTATGTATCTGTGGGTCTGCTTTTCTGTGGTGTGGTTTCGTGCTCGCAGAACATTGAGAAAGCTTTGTTTAAGGTTAAGCTGAATATTCTAACATTTTATTTATAGTGCTTATTGTAAGGTGTTGTTTTTGTACGTTTTTAAAATTCTGATAGAATGAATATCGTGCAATCTTTACTGGAAAAGCCCTTTTCGCAACGGAGTGCTGAAGAAGAATCTGAAGTGAAACGAATGGGTACGCCCACGCCAAACGTTTCTATAACTCAAACGATTACGTCAAAAGCTAGAACATTCAATAGGAAGTTCAACCCTGACATGTACAAGAAGCACGACTGGTTATGTGGATGTGAAGTTAATAACTCTTTATACTGTTCTCCATGCCTGCTCTTTGGAGGACATGATTCCGGGGTGAGGCAAGGAATGAAAGACACAACACATGCATGACCGTGTTAAAAAGCATGAGTCATCTTCGTCTCATATAAAAAAAACGCATTAAGTTTAGCAATCAATGGCAATATTAATATTTCTGCACAAATGGAAAATGCATACAGAAGGAACATGCAGCTGCATAACGATAAAGTTACGCAGAATAGATATGTCCTAAATATCATAATAAACTGTATACGGATTGCGGCTCATTTGAGCTGACTTTGAGAGGTCATGATGAATCTGATACATCACAAATCCCTGGTATCTTTCGAGGCCTAATCGATTTCAGCGCTGATTTCGATAGCGTCCTGAAGGGTCATCTAGAAAATGCAACTGCTCTTAAGGGCACTTCAAAAGCTATACAAAACGAAATTCTTCAGTGTATGTTAGAGGTATTCCAAACGGAAATAATGAAGGAGATTAAGGATGCAGAATTTCTTGCTGTCATAGCAGATGAAACCACAAATGTTTCCTTAGTGCATCAGATGGTTATTATCTACAGATGTATTGTGAATGACAAGCCTGTAGAACGATTTTGATGTTTTGTTCGACCTACTGGTCATGATGGACACTCTCTTGCCACAGTAATTAAATCTGAACTCGGTCTGCAACTGTCAGGGTGTCCGAATAAACTTATAGCACAGACCTATGATTGTGCATCCGTCATTGGAGGTAGGAAACACGGGGTTCAGGCAATTGCGAAAGAGAAGTATCCTTATGCCTATTATAAACACTGCCATGCACATAAACGTAATTTAATAATACAAATGCAGCCTCAGTAAACACCAGTGTAAGGATATTTTTGCCAATTTACAAGGAACATGCACATTTTTTTCAAATTCTCCTCAAAGAACAACTGTGCTTGATGAAGTTGTGCAGAAGCGATTGCCACGTTCTGTTCCGTCACAATGGAATTTTCATTCACGGATCGTCAATACTGTTTTCGAACACAGGGTGAATTTAATTGAATGCATGGAGGTTATTCAAAAGAGAGCTTTGTTAAACAACAACGCCACACCTTTCAGGCTTCTGGTTTACGGCCACTTTGAAAGATGATCATTTTGTATTCTGCCTGTCTTTCTTTCACATGATCATGCCCCATGTGGACATTTTGTACAATCAGCTGCAGAAACGAGACTGCAATGCAACATTTGCCCTCGCCCAGCATTTGAAAGGGAAGTGCAAAAGGTAAGAAATGGTTTGGATATCGAATAACACGAAGAAACTGCAATTAAGAGGAGAAGAATAGAAGATCATGATGCGAAAAGAAGAGATGCTCCTGAAGTCTGTGACATTATTCTTAGAGAAGCAAAGGACAGATTTAGCTTCACGGGACATCTGGCAGCCTCGAGTTTGTTTCATCAAGAAAATTTCTAAGATATTTCTAGAGGATTCCCTTAGAGAAACAATAAGGTTATATCCTTTTATCATATGAACAAAAATTCGTAGAGAACTGACTGTAATTTACAGTCGAGAGGAATTTCGTGGAATGTCCGGCGCTTTGTGCTTGGTGGACTTCATTAAGGAAAACCATTTATGTGTTACATTCAGCGAATATGTTAAACTCCTCCGAGGACTGTTAACTATGCCAATGTGTACAACTGAAGCAGAACGCTGTTCCTCAACTTTAAAAAGAGTAAAATCTTTCCTTAGGAACACAATGTCACAGGACCGATTGTCAGCATTAGCAATGCTTTCAATTGAGAGAGAGTTTGTTATGAAGATCAGCGAATCCAACGCAAAAGTTATCGATTGATTCGCCAGGTCTAAGGAGTGTAGAGCAGAGTTTCTGTATAAATAGGTGAGTCATTACAACTCTGTATTTTATTTTTCATTTGTGCACCACCAATAATTTAACCAACCAGCCACCACTGGTGTAATATAATACAATATGATACTGTCACTTAATTAATGGGACATTTTATCAACCCTACAATTTGTTCTATTGATTAAAATACATTTTCCTTCAGAAACAGTTTTTTATTCTCTTTTATCTTTTAGTTTCTCAATTCTGGAAGACATTCGATTACGCAAATCCTCAGAAGCGTTGCAATGGATTCTGAATAATCTTACAAAGTTTTCAATACCTACTTCTGGTAAAAAAATATTTCACTAGTTCCAAACGGTTCCTAATTATATATTAATTATGTTGAAACAGCAAGTTGGAAATTCAGAATCACTTCTGAATTGATTTTCTGTCGTGTTGGAATGCCATTTACGTACTGCGCATATTCAAATAGTTCAGAATCGTTTTGGAACGAACCTAGTATTGTTACATATGACTTTATTAGGAATTCAGTTCATTATACAATATATGATATTCAAAGCATAATTCGTCCGATATGACTTAGTGTTGGAGGACCTAAGTCAAAGCATATTTTAAAGAGGAGAAATATATACATGCATCATTTAAAATTCAAAGTTTTCAATATGTTAATTAGTAAAAAGCAATGTAATGAAAGTAGGAATGAAAACGTACAAATAAAGAGTAATGGATTATATATTTACATCACATTGCTGAAATCCATTGTAATGTGTTTCTCAATTGTCTTTCAACCATGCGAGTGCAGGTTTCTTTTGGGCCGTGGGTGGCTTTGATCAAGAACAAAGAACCAATTAGACATCATAATGTCGTAGATAATTTGACGGTCATTGGTTCATATTGGTCATTGGTTCATATTGGAAGGTCACTGAACGATATGGTTGAAATATTGTTCAAACGGCCCAGGGTTCGTATTCTCAAGATATGCGAAAACGACAATCCCTTCAAAAACCGTGTTTTTAATCTATGAATAAATCATCCAACGAATTAAAGGCCTCCACTATCAAATGCTCGTTTTATACCATACAAAATGCTAATCATAATTATGGATACAGCAACAGTGAACATTAGGGAGTGTTTAAGCACCCTTGGTAAGTCCCACATGCGTATTAGAGGTACTGTAATGCCCGATTTCAGCAACATATGTTATGACTTAACACGAGTTTAGCAATAGTTAAAACAAAAATTGCATTTCACCAACAAGTGTTAGCGTAACACTCGTGTTAAATCTAATGTTAAACTAACAAGCCGAATTTCTGATGTAAGTCCTTAACAATTGTAAATAGTCAAGATGGTGAGCATGAACTCAGCTGTTGATGTCGATTTGCTATATTTAAGACCGTCTAAATGGCACTCCTGTTAGAGTATGGCCAATGAGGAGAAATGATTTTGAGGAACTATCCGAAGAAAAGTGTCTACGGAGGTATAGACTGTGGAAACATATTGCTATGAAGGTTACTGCGGAAGTACAAGAGAGGTTAGAACATGCATTGAAAGGAATATGGCGATCTCGCCTTTGCTTCAAGTACCAATAACCTTGTGATTTTATAATTCACTGAATTATGTGGATAATACACTGTCCACCTGCCGTCTTGAAACGTTCAAGTCACTTGCCCTTCTTCGCACCTCGTTTTAAATTTACGTAGCAATGAGTTAGAACATGCATCGAAAGGGATATGACTATCTCGCCTTAGCTTCAAGTATTAGTAAACTTGGGATTTTATAACACACTGAATTATGTGGATAATACACTGTCGACCTGCCGTCTTGAAACGCTCAAGTCACTTGTCCTTCTTCGCACCTCGTTTTAAATTTGCGTAATAATGAGTTAGAATATACATAGAAAGGAATATGCCGATCTCGCCTTTGCTTCAAGTATTTAACTTTGCGATTTTACAGTTCACTGAATTATGTGGATAATACTGTCACCCGAACGTCGGAACTCCCTATAGAACCGGCAGCAGCAGCAGGAGACGGTCGGTGTTCGCCACGCCCACTCGTTTGTCTTATAGCGGTAACGAGGGGTGGCTGGAAAAAAAACATCACTGCGCCGTCTCTTTCTGTTCCACCTGATTTCTCGAACTTACGGAATATTTCATCTAATCCAGAACCTTCCAGATTGGCCAGCTGACCCTATATAAGAAACACGTCGGGCTGGAGGAGAGTCAGTCTGTTCTTGGCAAGCAGCGTAAGAGTGCAGTGCTAGTGTACGGACGAGAAGATTGTGTACCTGCATCGGAGGATTGTACGTAATTGTGAGAGCAAAGTGGAATTGAAACGGACGAACTGGTGTATCGTAGTTGTGTGCATTCCGTAATCCTGTGTAATTGGCAAGTGTTTAACTGTAAGTCGGTGGAAATAAAGAACATTTTTGAGTGATGTAATTGGACTTTTCATTCCACGAACCCACAAAGTCACACTGATGTCAGGAAGCGGGACGATAACATCACCGAACATTACAACGATGGACGCGACATTTGAAAATTTTTTTGGAGAAGATGGTGGAAATGAATGCCGAATTAACAGAGAAGACGGAAGCGGCAAATAACAGCCTGTCCGCGAAGCTGGAGACTACAAATAACAACCTGGCCGCGGAACTGAAACAAATGAAGACGGCAAATAACAACTTGGCCGCGAAGATGAACGAATTAACAACAAAAACAGAAGCGGCAAACAACAACTTGGCCACGACAATGACCGCAAAGATGGCCGAACTGACCAAGGAAATGAAGGTGGCGAACGAGGCTCTCGCCGCCAAATTTGAAGAACAGTTGGCCGGTGTAAAAGAAGACGTCACAGAGCTAGGCGAGCGCGTCGAAGACCTGGTGAGCTGCGTTAATGAGCTGGAAGGAAAAGCCGACAGCAGCGTCAAGTCCCTGAGCGCCATGGTGGAGGACGTCGTCGGAAGGAGGTTGAAGGATTTGAAGGCCGACGCGCGGGGACGCGACACAACATCGGCGCGCGTCAAACCTCCGAAATATGACGGCGCGTCAACGTTTGAAGTCTTCCGCCGCCAGTTCGACACAGTGGCCAAGCACAACAAATGGTCACCAGAAGAGGAGGCCACACAGTTAATTGCCAGGCTCCAGGATCGGGCCGCGGAAGTCCTGAACGCGGTTCAGTCAACGGCGGCACCCAAGGACATCTGAGAGGCCCTAGAGAATCGTTTTGGGAACCACCGCTTAGCCGCAGCGTACCGCAGCCAGCTGAAGGCAAGGTCACAGCAGCCAGGGGATACGCTGCAGGAGTTCGCCCTGGCAGTTGAACAACTGGCTAGCAAGGACCTAGTCGACCTGCCACCAGAGTTCGTATACCGGGAAGCTGCCTACACATTCGTGGACGGGTTACGAGACACGGAGATTCGTCAGCGCCTAATGCCCGGCGATTATAAAACCATCCACGAGGCGCTGACAGCAGCATTAAGGGTGGAGGCGGCCAAAGTAACAGCTATCCCGACGTCGATAGCGAGAAGTGTCCGCTACACCGGAGACAGAAGACCAGCCGAGGGACGCCGGTGAAGACCTAGTGGCCTGTGTTGGGGGTGTGGACAGCCCGGACACCTGCAGAGAGACTGCCCACACCAGGAAGAGCAGCCGGAAAACGAGTAAGGGCCGTCGTGGAGAGGGGCACGTCGGCGCCATCACCACCATCCCCGCGAGTGACACTGCACGCCGTCAGCCGGCGTGTGGATGACAGCCTCATCGCGGACGGTTGGGTGCGAGGAAAGTCGTGCCGCGTGCTGGTGGACACCGGGGCAGCCGTGACCATCATCAGACCTGACGTGGCGAAGGATTTGCCGAAAAGGAAGCCGAGTTGACCATACCAGCTCGTCACGGTATCGGGCTACACCTTGCCTGTGGAAAAGGAGGCCCTGCTGAAGCTGACCTTGGGAATGAGTACCGTGCGTCTGTGGGTGTTCGTCGCGAAGTTTGCTGAGGAGGTGATACTGGGATTGGATGCCCTCAGGAGCCACGAGGCGACGGTCGACGTCGGCAAGAAGGTCCTGCGGTTCAACGGATAAGAGGTTATACTCCGTCAACCAGAGGAGCGCCTTGGAATTTGCAGGGTCGTCTTGAACGAAGACGTGGTTGTCCCCGCGAGGAGCGAGGTGTTGGTGACGGCGCGACTAGAAGGCCGGAGAACCAGGAACATGATCCTGGATCAGAAGACGCCTGTACACGGACTGTGTGTAGCTAGGGCATTGCTGCCGTGCCGAGAGGAGGTGCCAGTGAGACTGCTAAATCCAACGTGCACCGAAAATGACGTCCAGACCGGGACGGAGTTGGGAACGCATGAGCCCGTGGTGAGCGTAACAGCAATCGACGAGACACAGGAGCCGGCCCCGAAGCAACACCTGGGGCTCCAGCTAGAAGGCTTACTGCAGAGGGCGGGCGACTACCTGACCGCAGAACAGCTGGAGAAGGTTCGACAACTACTGAGGCGATACGAGCGCGTCTTCAGCCAAGGCGATAGTGACTACGGCCGCACGGACAAAGTGCTTCACCGCATCGACACCGGAGACGCCCGGACTATTCAGCAACCATATAGACGCGGTCCGCTGGCGAAGCAAGGGGCGGTACGAGACATGCTGGAGGACATGAGATCCAGGGGAGTGATTGAAGAGTCTGACAGCCCTTGGTGTTCCCCTGTAGTCTTGGTGACAAAGAAGAATGGCGAGCTGCGCTTCTGCGTAGACTACAGAAAGTTGAACGCTGTCACCCGGAAGGACTATTTCCCCTTACCCCGGATTGACGACACCCTGGACAAGCTAGCTGGTGCACAGTGGTTCTCGACCCTGGACCTGAATTCGGGCTACTGGCAGGTAGCTCTAGACCCAAGAGACAAGGAGAAGACCACATTTTCGACGGGCCAAGGGCTCTGGCAGCTCAGGGTTATGTCCTTTGGCCTCTGCAACGCACCAGCTACCTTCCAACGCCTCATGGAGTCAGTGATGAGAGGGCTGACTTACGATGCCTGCCTGCTATACCTGCACGACATCATCATCGTCGGGAAGACTTTTGAAGATCACCTTGAGAATCTGAGTAAGGTGCTACAGAGGCTGCAGGCGACCAACTTGAAGCTGAACGCGAAGAAGTGCCAGCTCTTCCGCAAGGAAGTGAAGTACTTAGGCCACATAGTCTCAGCAACCGGAGTGACCACAGACCCGGATAAGACACAGGCTGTGAGAGATTGGCCTCGCCCAAAGGATAAGAAAGAATTGCGCAGTTTCCTGGAGTGGAGCAGTTATTACCGCCGCTTTATAAAGGGGTTCTCCAACATCGCAAAACCCCTCACCCGCCTGACAGAGGAACACCGGCCTTATGTGTGGACGGAGGACCCAGAAAACGCTTTCCAGCACCTAAAGGAGACCCTGTCCAGTGCTCCAATTTTGGGATTTCCACAACCGGGTGGCGCCTTCATTGTGGACACCGACGCCAGGGACCATTGCATTGGAGGTGTCCTATCGCAGATCCAGGATGGCCATGAGCGGGTGAAAGCCTATTATAGCAAGACGTTATCCAAGGCAGAGAAGAACTACTGCGTCACCCGACGAGAATTATTGGCGGTAGTAAAGACCTTGGAGCACTTCCACAAGTACCTGTACGGTCAACCATTCCACCTGAGGACTGACCATTCCGCCCTAACCTGGCTATTGAACTTTAAGAACCTGGAAGGTAAGACAGCACGTTGGGTCTAGAGGCTGCAGGAGTACGACTTCACCTCGGAACATCGTAGATGGCAGAGCCACGGTAACGCAGACGCCATGTCCCGAAGACCCTGTCCAGAAGAGTGCGGCCAGTGCACAAGAGTGGAAGAGAAGGAGCGTGCCGCAGCAGTCCGAGTAGTCACGGCAGTGCCTGCGGACGGCTGGGATAGCGCAGGCCTGAGGAGGGAGCAGCTGGCGGACGCAGACTTGGGGCCACTCTTGAGGGAAGTGGAGGCAGGCACAAGACCAACCTGGGGGGCATCGCACCGAGGAGCGCCACCTACAAGTCGTACTGGGCCCAATGGCACTCGTTGAAGACCAGAGAGGGCGTGCGCTTCCGTGTTTTAGCCCAGAGGTTCTACTCCCATTAGTCCTGAATCCGTAGGAACTGGACCCGGGCCTCCTTCAACCAGGGAGTATCCGAACTGTCCCAAAGGGCGCTCGTAGTCCTCCGAGGTGCTTTCCATAGGGCAAGACCTAGAGACTAACAAGCCCCCCCATCTGGTCCTATGAACTAAAGACGGGATGGGCTGTTCCGGGTATGGGAATCACCTGATGGGAAAACGCAGAGAGAACAGTTGGTACTTCCCCGGAGTAGGATCCCGGAAGTCTTGGAGGAAGTGCACGCTGGTGCTTCGGGAGGACACCTGGGAGCGAACCGAACGATTGACAAACTACGGCAGCGCTACTACTGGCTGAGACTCCGAGCAGATGCTGAGAGATGGTGCCGTCAATGTCACGTGTGCGCGGTGAGTCGTGGCCCCCAGACTAGGAGCCGGGGTCGCATGCAGCAGTACAACGTCGGAGCGCCATTCGAACGGATCGCCGTTGACATTGCTGGACCGTTCCCAGTTTGCGACCGAGGCAACCACCTAATGGTGGTTGTGGACTACTTCACCAAGTGGCCGGAGGTGTATGCCATCCGAAACCAAGAGGCAAAGACAATCACAGACTGCCTCGTGGAGCAAGTGTTCTGTTGATTTGGGGTGCCGTTAGAGCTACACAGTGACCAAGGTACCAACTTTGAGTCCATCTTAATGAAGGAGGCACTACAAAGGCTTGGGGTGAACAAGACCCGCACGACGCGTCTACATCCCCAGTCGAATGGCATGGTCGGAAGATACATCAAAACCATAGAGGAACACCTGAGGAAGGTCGTGGCCAGCCATCAGCGAGACTGGGACGTCAAGGTGCCACTGTTCTTGCTGGCCTACCGCTCGTCTACACACGACACAACTGGGATGACGCCAGCCAGCTTAATGTTCGGCCGAGAGTTACGCCTCCCTTGTGACCTGGCTTTTGGAAGCCCTCCGGAAGCGAACCAGCCAGCGACCGAGTATGTGGAGAGCTTGGTGGACCATCTCCACGACATGCACGAGATGGCTCGCCAAAACACCCAGAAGGCGAGCGACCGCATGAAGACCAGGTATGACAGGCAAGCCAACAGCCAAGGGTTTCAGCAAGGTGATTTGGTCTGGCTGTACCGTCCTACCCGGACCAAGGGACGCTGCCCGAAGCTCCAGCAGCCATGGCAAGGACCGTACCGGGTGGTGAAGAGGATTAACGACGTGGTCTACCGCATCCAGAAGGTTCCCCGAGGGAAGATGTTGGTGGTACACCTGGATCGCCTGGCACGCTAAGATGGTGCTGTTCGGGACGACCAGCTTTGAGGAGGGAGCAGTGTCACCCGAACGTCGGAACCCCCTATAGAACTGGCGGCAGCAGCAGGAGACGGTCGGCGTTCGCCGCGCCCACTCGTTTGTCTTATAGCAGTAACGAGGGGTGGCTTGAATAAAAACATCACTGCGCCGTCTCTTTCTGTTCCACCTGAGTTCTCGAACTTACGGGATATTTCATCTAATCCAGAACCTTCCAGATTGGCCAGCTGACCCTATATAAGCAACACGTCGGGCTGGAGGAGAGTCAATCAGTTCTTGGCAAGCAGCGTAAGAGTGCAGTGCTAGTGTACGGACGAGAAGGTTGTGTACATGCATCGGAGGATTGTACGTAATTGCGAGAGCAAAGTGGAATTGTAACGGACGAACTGGTGAATCGTAGTTGTGTGCATTCCGTAATCATGTGTAATTGGCAAGTGTTTAACTGTAAGTCGGTGGAAATAAGGACATTTTTGAGTGGTGTAATTGGACTTTTCATTTCACGAACCCACAAAGTCACAATACATTGATCACCTCCCGTCTTGAAACGTTTAAGGCACTTTTTCTTCGCATCTCGTTTTAAATTTACGTAATACTGACAAGTTGTTTGGTGCTTGTAGTAGTGACACATGCATTTGATTTAAATTCGTTTCCAATATTTTCCCCGCGACATCTTTCTCTTTTACATTCAGTGCATCCGTCTTCTTATTTTCCACGATATCCTTACACTTCGTCACCATTTCAATCGCATGCATTGCGAATATTTCTTTCAGTTGTGTCTGCCATTGTTAGTTTCTTTGTCATATTAAAACAATTCTTTCTCCGTCGATGAGAAATTTGTCTCACGGCTCTATTTATGATTTAGTTCATACCGCGTTTTTGCAGACGAAAATGAAAACAAAAGCGCAACGGAGTACGTTCAGATAATCATCCATAGCCTTCTATAGCTGTGATATTTACAAGTTTCGTGGCGTTAAGACAGGTTTGTTAACATTTTAAGAAAACAGGTTGGTGATATGCAAGAAATTTAACATTAGTTTTAGCATTGTGACAATTGTTACGTTAATTTGTTAACGTCGATTTTAACATCTGTTGGTGAAATTGGGCATAAATGCTGCCCTACCTCGTTTTAATTTTGGCTTCCGTACAATTGCAACACATAACCTAGGGTTTGGTTTAAAACTGCGTCTGATACCAAAGTTGCAGCTTAATATGTTCAGGCCCGATTTCACCAACAAATGTTAAGACGTAACACGGGTTCAGCAATAGTTAAAACAAAAATTGCATTTCACCAACAATTATTAGCGTGACACTCGTGTTAAATTTCATTTTAAACTAACAAGCCGAATTTCTAATGTTAAGTCCTTAACAATTGTAAATAATCAAGATGGCGAGCATGAACTCAGCTGTTGATGTCGATTTGCTATATTTAAGACCGTCTAAATGGCATTCATAATAGAGTACGACCTATGAGGAGAAATGATTTTGAGGAGCTATCCGAAGAAAATTGTTTTACTGTCGAAACATGTTGCTATGAGGGTTACTGCGGAAGTACAAGAGAGGTTAGAACATGCATCGAAAGGAATATGGCGATCTCGCCTTTGCTTCAAGTATCACTGAATTATGTGGATAATACATTGTCCACCTGCCGTCTTGAAACGTTCAAGTCACTTGCCCTTCTTCGCTCCTCGTTTTAAATTTACGTAATACTGAGTTAGAACAGCATCGAAAGAAATATGACTATCTCACCTTAGCTTCAAGTATTAGTAAACTTGCGATTTTATAATTCTTTGAATTATGTGGATAATGCACTGTCCACCTGCCGTCTTGAAACGTTCAAGTCACTTGTCCTTCTTCGCACCTCGTTTTAAATTTACGTAATGAAATAGAATATACATAGAAAGGAATATGCCGATCTCGCCTTTGCTTGAAGTATTAATAACTTTGCGATTTTATAGTTCACTGAATTATGTGGATAATACATTGTTCACCTCCCGTCTTCAAACGTTTAAGGCACTTGTTCTTCGCACTTCGTTTTAAATTTACGTAATACTGACATGACACATGCATTTGAATTATATTCGTTTCCAATATTTTCCCCGCGACATCTTTCTCTTTTACATTCACTGCATCCGTCCTCTTATTTTCCACAATATCCGTACACTTCGTCACCATTTCAGTTAACAATTCTTTCTCCGTCGATGAGAAATTTGTCTCACGGCTTTATTTATGATTTTGTTCATTTGCCATTTGTGCAGACAAAAATGAAAACAAAAGCGCATCGGCGTACGTTAAGAAAATTATCCATAGCCTTCTATAGCTGTGATATTTACAAGTTTCTTGGCTTTTCAAAAAGGTGTGTAGTAAATGTAATATTAATCCATAACTCATCTTCTATATGAGTTTTTGTTTGTTGATAATCCTATTGCACCACAGAACAACAGCCAAACGTAGATCCACGTCACAGATCCACAGATGCACGTTAAATCCATCGTGTTCTGTGATACCAACTCTCAGTTTTATAGTTGATTCATAATTTCCGCGTTCGATGGCGTTGCTGGCGCACTTTAAAATGCTTCTAAAGAGTGAAGTGGAAAATAATGACGCCCGCAGTTCGTACATAGTCTGTGATATAATGACATAGAATTAGCAGTAGAATGAATTACAGTATTGATGTAAAATGTAGGGCAGAGATGTATGCATATCGAAGGAAAATGTTTACTTGAACTAAAGAATCAGCCCAAAAATTAAAGGTAAGGATATAAGATTAAATTTAAAAGTTAAATAATTGTGCAATATTTAAGATTACGATGTGCCATTATTCCTAGAATTTCAGTAACCTATTTAGGTAATATTTTGCTTGGTTGGTAATAGTACGATAAGTATGCCACCTAGTGATGGTTCCAGTATTGTACACATTCCGGTTGTTGACTGGAACCACACTGGAGCAGACGAGTTGGTTGTGAGCTGGGTGGGGAAGTGAATGTGTTGTTGAATTAGTGTTCATTGTGATAATTATGCAGCAAGAGTTTTCTTATGTATATAAATATTTAATCGGTTAATATGAAGTCAACACATTCGTTTTTGCAAGCTGATATAGTAATGTCTGAAATTGGAACTGGAAGAAGAAAGTAAAAATTTCAACAATCAAAGCATGTGGTAAGTACTGTAAAAGAATAATATATGCATAGATATTTAGATGATATTTTTAGGCTGATTTATGGAGCATTACTGTAGGATCCGTATACCTGACCAACAAAAAAAGAGGCCTGAAACGTTTTCGTTAAAGCTTCGAAATAAAATTGCGTTTATATTGGGTATGGAAATGTCAAGTCTAACGAGAATGCTAGCATTCTGTACATTAATATATTTGGTATTGAACTTTACACCAAAGTGTGCTGCCAGAAACGAAAATACATAAAAACGTAAAATAACAATTATAAAATAGAATTCAAAACGCCACTTAATACAATAATAGGACCTTGGATAAAGTAAATTGCAAAACATTTAACATCTTTGTAATTTTTTTAAAATCTTAATTGCCATTTAGTATTGCGAGATCTCAAGGTGGAAACCGTCTTGTGATCTTTAAGGAGTGCTAGCAGAAACTGTTCGTATGTTCTGCAGCTAAGTGTGGGACATTGAAACGTTTTTGTTCTCATAGCTTAGGAAAGTCTTAAGCATACTTTTTTCAAGTCTTCAATTTATTATGCATTTTTCAAACTGCCTGTAGTGTTATACATTCATTAGTTTAACACATAATTCATACGTTCAGATATTTCTCTTTTCGTCCATGATAACTGAATAACTGCTATCTACAAAATTAGCATCATGTTGAAATATATTATGTGCTTATAATGTTTCACTGTTGCGAATTACATGCATGATTTATGTATTGTGAATGAATAATGGAATGAAATAAGCTACTAGATCCCTGTAGGACAAGGACCTCCTGATTAAGGGTGGCTCAGTAGGACTATGGGAGCTCGGAAATTCAGGCCGTAGGAGTATTTATATCGTTTTATGCTATCGTGACAGCCTAGTAATAATATAAACTTAAGATAGTTCCTGTACTTGACACTGCTCTCCTAGTACGTATCCTATTTATGTTATGCACTGATATCCTGTGCTATATATACATTTAGATAACTTATGATCTTCAATGAGTTTTATCACCCTAAAAATAATTTCAAAACCTCTCATAAGTTGTTCCTACTTTGTACTAATGACCTAACCCTAATGTTGTAAATCCAATTCTAATTTTATTTTCCTTGTCTGCTCTTGTTGGGACACTGTTTACACTTTTTATTGTCTTTCTGTAGCATGAGAGTACAGAAAATATAAAAATAATTGGTTTTGTGTAGGAGTAGTCATATTCATATTGTTTATATTCAATTTATTCATCCCTAGAGATCACATACATGATATAGGACACGTCAAATTGTGTAAGTTGCATAACTAGATAAATAAAATTATTTACGATGTTAAAGAAAAATCAAAATATTAACAATGTTAATGAAAATCAAATGATGCATTTACATATAGAGATGATGTTACATTTAAAGCACACTAACATATTAATTAGATGAAGCAGAATTTAATCCAATG
This sequence comes from Mantis religiosa, assembly GCA_030765055.1. Classification (NCBI taxonomy): domain Eukaryota; kingdom Metazoa; phylum Arthropoda; class Insecta; order Mantodea; family Mantidae; genus Mantis; species Mantis religiosa. The sequence goes on from CM060950.1 coordinate 194,183,433, forward strand.
AAAGAATCAACATATTGCCCAATTAAATTTAAAGGGAGTTGATTAATGACACTAAACAACACTTTAAAATTTTTCCAGAACAATATTTCCAAGAAATATAACTTATGGCAGATTCAACTGTTTTATGCATATTTCAACTGTGTGCATTATTTCAATTAGATTTCCTTTTGTTATTTAAGTAGTGTACTATGCATAATAAGTGTTGAATTTCCTCTTAAAAGTCAATGTGAAAATACTGGTTTCAGTTTGGAATGAAACTAGTATTTGATAATTAACTTACAAACTGTAGAGAGAAGCATCAATCTTTAAGCACTTTGAATTGCATTGTTTTGTTATATTTCATTTGATCTTATCAATATTGATTTATGTTACAAGAAATTTCAAGATTATAGTTTGAAGTTTTCTGTAAGGTTGCCACACAGATACTATGTTTAGAGTTCGTAAATTTGGAATATGTTTGTGGAAGCTATGCCTCCATTTTCAGTCGTAGAGTAAATTTACAGCTTTAAGAAGTGCATTGGAAGTACTTATGTTACATCTAGTCAGAGTTTTCAAATTATGTCAGAGCTTTTTTTTTTTTTAAAAAAAAAGCAAGCATTAAATTTCTGCTTGTTTATGTACTGTGCGGAACAAACTAATAACTAATTCAGAAGCTCAAATGTTTTGAGCTAGCATGTAGCATTCTTAAGCATTTACCAGAAGAAAGTAATCTGTCAAAAATGAACTGCTTTTCTACAACTAAAAGGCATTCTTACTTAAATCAAGTGTATTGCTTGTAATTCATTCAACACTATGCCAAAAAATAGCACTGTGTTTAAAAGTGAATGCATTAATATCTTCTGATTTATATTAATGTATTTCTATAGGTTTTGACCCCTGGCAAATGTGACAGGAGTTAGTCTTCTCAGTCAGGTGGCTAGTGAAAGAATACGACTTGTCAGCAAAATTAGCTTAGTTCTAAATTTACATTGCAAATTTAATTTGTATCTCTCTCCTTTGCCACATTGTTGTGCTGTATTGATCCACCAGCGGGAGCTATAACCAAAGGCAGAGGATGAGAACTACAGATGCAGAGCCATGAAAATATATATACACAAGGACCATAAATTATGCAGTTAATAATCCCTTCATTTCCATTTTTTAAATTGCATTTGTACACAGTCATCCAAAAATTTTGTACTGATATTTGTCTGAAAATACAAATTTTGAAGTCTTGAATAAAAGCATTTTTAAGAAAAAGTCTGAGCAGCATAACGAAGAAATGAATAGTTGTTTAAATAGAAACTGGTATTTGAGGTTATATCTTTCAAGGGTGTGACAATAGTATTTTCACGAAAATACTTCCACCCCACAGTTTTCTGAAGATTTTTATTTTTTAAAAATAGATCTCTAAGATTTTGAGCATATTTATGTATAAGGCAGTATCATAACAAATGAAATGTATTAACTTTAAAGAGAGTCGATTAAAGACACTAGACAACACTTACTTTTAAATTTTTCCGGAACATGTTTCTGAGGCTTTGTCTCTATCATCGGCCGGCCAGTCGAGAGCCGGCCGATGATAGAGGCAAAGCCTCAGAAACATGTTCCGGAAAAATTTAAAAGTAAGTGTTGTCTAGTGTCTTTAATCAACTCTCTTTAAAGTTAATTTATCATAACAACACTGTTTTCAACACTTCCAAGAAAGGAATTGAAATGAAATGTATATCTGGCATTTTTTGAGAATAGTCTCTGAAGCCCTGGTCATTCTGGGTGACTTGCATAACTGGTAGTAATAGACAATAGTCAACATGAAAAATTCAATGCCATGGCAGAGATTTGAACCACGGATCTCCTGGTTTCCATCCAGTCACTAACCCATTGAGCTACCAAGGCCAACTTGTTGGCATGACGTTAAAATCTCTATTGGACTCTTATATTTCCCCGGTAAACCACTAGGGGCTCTCGCATTCGAGATACACCATTTGTTGTGACTTACTGTCGTAAGTACTTGAGTCCTAGGCTTCATCATTTAACTCTTATCTTAGTCAATTGATGGAAATTAATCATTTCTTCTCACTAGCCGAATATAGGTGTATCTCAAATGCAAGAGCCCCTAGTGGTTTACCGGGAAATATACGAGTCAAATGGAGAAATTAATGTCATGACGGCAAGTTGGTCATGGTACCTCAATGGCTTAGAGCGACTGTACGGAAACCAGGAGATCCGTGATTGAAATCCCGGCCTTGACATTGAATGTTTCATGTTGACTATCAAAAATCTTAGCTATATACGGCTAGTGGGAAGAAATGATTAATTTCCATCAATGTAACAAACAAAATCATACTATGCAAAAAAATTAATTTTGTTAAAACATGCATTTTATGTCAAGGCTTTTTGTGATTTCATGTGTTGAAAATGGTTTTCCCTGTTATAGTTTGATTTTACAAGTGCTTATACTTTCCTCACATAGGAAGTAGTAATTCATTCTTTTGTACTATTGCCATGCAAAGAGAATGGAATGTCAGTCATCACTAGGGAGCGGATTTTGCATTATTTGCCTATTTTGTTCCTTTGTTCAGAAACGTAGGCTTTTAAGTTATAAGCACGTTTCCTACAATTATTAGCCTAATTTCGTAGTTTTATAGTGCCTGTAAATGCCTATTTCATACTTTGCGCCTATTCCGCTTATTAGTGCCTAAAACTACCTTTTTAGTTAATTTCTTCTGCTTGTAATTTGTGACAACAGCTTTTGCATTTGTTGGTTTCAACGTGAAGTTTTTGGGGAAGAGAAATTTCTTACTGCTGCACATTGGATACACCATGTAGGTATCTGCCTTACAGACGTGTCACAATGCGCTAATGACGTCATGGAAAAATCTCACTCAAGGACGAGTAGCAAAGACCAGCTATATGATATTTCAGTGGATTGACAAATGACCACTCTATTTGTGGGGAATGGGAAGCTCATTCTGTAAGCAGTGTTTCAAGTGCACACAGTCGATCAGTTTCCTATGCAAATATGCCAAAAGACAGAAGCAACAGAAGTATAGGTACTTCTTAAACTGGATAAATGGTGATGCATCATTCAGCACAAATGAGAAAGTAATTTTTTGTCAGCTTTGTGTGAAACAGGTGGGTTAAATCAGTCATGTTTATATCAATACTATATTATCCTAGTTTCAAAAACCTTGTAAAAATGAGCTCCTGTAGCAACATTATGTTGAACACAAATTCATATGTTGAGGAGAGCTGAAAGAAGAGAAACTGAATGTTTTCAGTTTTCCAAAGTAAAGCACAAGTTTGCCTAATGTGAAAACTTTCATCACACGATACGACTTTACATTCTGATTTAGCTTAAAACATGTCTGAGTCGTTAAACAAGCCTGTCTAGTGCATTTCATCTTGATTACGATATTATTTATTTGAAACTTAGAGCTATAGCTTTGCAAACTCAGTGTACTGGATTTCACAATTTTGTTACAAGTATTATCTTTTGGCAGTTCAGTGCAATAGCATGATATTTTTCTGCTGGTGTAAAGGCTTATTTCTTGAACTAATAGTAATAATTTTTGGGGTAGGGATTATTTAATTATTGATGGTGTCAGTTGTTAACGATCATATCAGATCACAATCAGTACCGCTGGTAAGCAGGAGTTTACTCCCATAAGATTTCTTTCACATGTGTGTAAATCTATTGATACAAAGCTGTTGTTTTACCCAATAAGTAAATCACCACTTTGGAACTCTGTTCAGGTTACAACTTAAACTTTAAAGGCCAGCGCTTAATTAGCTAGGCTACACAGATTAAGATTATATATATGAAAAAATTGTGATTTTTTTTTCTCATGCTTAAGTTTTTCTACATATATCTCAAGGAATCGTGATATCGATTGCTTGGAGATTTCCATGTTGTTTCCAACACTGAAAATGAAACTGTAGACCAATAAATCTTAATGGTTTGTGTAAAATGTTACCGAAGTGCCTTTATAAAAGTAGGTGCGAGAATTCTTTTCACAATACTGTAATTGCGGTAATTCTGTTTGAATGGGAAACACTTACTAAAAAGCTGTGCTTTATTTGTCGACAATGGGCATTTAGGGTTTTTAATTACAAAAACTAGGATTCTCTAGCTTTAGCTATTGATTAATTTTTGTTCTGTGCTTTGTACCTTTCTGACACATCGTGACATCATTTTAATGATATTAAGATTGTTGTGATGAACTTTAGAATTTCTTATCTTTCCAACAATCGTTTCTGTTAAGGAGACACAGCTGTGCAAATTGTCCCAAAACTTACAATCCCAAATTTAATTTTTTTGTCTTAAAATTTATATAGACATACTTCAATAATATAAAGTTTTTTTTTCTTTCTAGCGGCACTACAGAAAACATCACATGACTATTTAAATAACCCTACACCTGTATCGTAGCTGCTATTATATAATTTTAACCTCAGATTTCTCAGATTCCATATTTTCTACATTTTCCTAACTTCAGAATGTTCCACAGGATGCAGTTTTCTATTAATCTGTATAAAGTTCTAAACATGGCTGTAAGGGCAACTGCACAGTAAGTGTACCCATTTACATTTATTGTGTTTTTGTTATTTGTGTTGAAAAGGATTATAATGCTTGCTTCTTACTGAAAACACTTGGGAAAATAAAAATTGTTAAATAGATATGATTATTTTATCCCTTTGTTGATATGGCAAAGACAAATATTTCACATAGGTACAGGTCATTAATAGGTTAAAATGTGTGCAGAAACTTATACACCAAGCATTAATTTTTCAAATTACGATATGTGGGACATTTTGAAAATTGCCTATAATTTAGACATAAACTGTTAATTCCCTAGAAACTGTTGTAACTAGGAAGCTGAAATTTGGTATTATTCTATTCTTGATTGGTTACAATAATAAATGGTATAAATTTGAAACAAATCTAACAAAAGCTTCAGATATTTCAATTTTCACCCTTCCAAAAAAAGCAATGGTTTCTTTTGACATAGTTAATTACTTCACACCTTTCTGCACATTATGATTCTTACTCAGTGAAGTGGATTTATATGTATTTTAATTATATGACAATATCTGTTATTTTAACTTGCTGTGGAGCTATTTATGAAATTTGGAATAAATATAGAACTATTTTGCCTAGGCAACCGCAAAACAATAGGTATGTGTTTAGCAAATTTGTTGCAGCATATGTTGCGATGATTGTCATTTTGTTATAGTGCATTTTAAGAGCCATTTTTCTAAAATTGTGTATTTCTAAGTGTTTACTTAGCAAATTTTTAGTGCCTATTTAGGTGCCTATTTCACATAAATCCGCTCCCTAGTGATTACATTAAAATACCATAGATTAAGATATTTACATGACATATAAAATTTTGCATTTTTTTCTGGGAACAGGCCATGAGGTTCTATTTGTTAAGAAGAAATTTTGTATAATAGGTAAACGGTAAGAAATAAAATCAGAGTGCACAAGAAATGTGATCTCTTGCTACCACTTTTTCATTGTTTCTTGCATTATCCCGGAAAGAGTATATAATTCTAAAGGTCAGCATGTAGCAACACAAATTTTGTAAACATCTGACTGTCAATAATTCAGTTTTCTTCAATTTACATGACATAGCAATATAAAAAGAATAAAGATCATATGACTATAGACTGGTAAAGTGTATGGACCCTGCGCTCTGCACTGTTGTGGCTGCTTGGGATGGCCACTCTCTCTCTTGCCACATCCTTCCTCCCGGGGGTGTCCCACTTGGAGGCACAGATATAATAGACCTAGTTTGGACCTTCATAGCATAGTCCAGTCCAACAATGTAAATGTAGCACATCACAAATTTTTACTTTTGCTAAAATGCATCTGTACATCTCTCCACACTCCTCTACAGCTTCTAAGCAAATTCATTATATGTTGTGATTTTCTCCTCAGAATACAAGGGCAGTAGTGCTAATCATTTAGTCATATGCCTTTAGATTAAATGACATGGTTTACACATTGTAAACATTACATTTGTGTACATGGTTATAAATGCTGATTGTATTACTAAACAATTAATAGGATTTAAAGTAAGGATACGTATTTACAAAATTTCAGATAAAATATTTTTAAGAAGGATATATGAAATATCTTAGTCAAATGGACGACATAGGAAGTCATCTACCAAATAGAAAATTTCATTAAAAGTTCTCGACCTTTTTCTTAAATCAGTTAATTGTATAATGTCACACCTTTATGTGCAACAAAATTTAAGACAAGGATTGTCAGCATGGGAACAGATCTTCACCTGGAAGAATAAGGAGAGCATTTTCAATTTAGATATTCCTCAGGGCGACACATTGCACAAGTTCTGGAATCACTGCCAGAGCAGTCTAAGGAAGCAGCAGCGTTGATAATGCCTGGTTGGTAATGGAGGAAACGAGCCTGGGAAACATATTCTGGGAAATGTAAAATGTGAGTCTTCAGTGTTATTGATTCATTTTCTAAATTGTGGTTCCAGCAACACTTGTCAACTTTCAGAAATATTGATAGATACAGTTTGGCTTATGTTTATGTAAAGTTTAACATCCGGTTTTGTAAATTTGAAACAGTGCTTTTGATTTCTGGCTGCATGATACTCTCTTTGCTAATTTTGAAGATGAGGTGTGTCATTTGCAAACAAAACTGTTTTTATAGACGGCTTGTGGGATGGAAGATCTCATTGCTGTAAAGTAAAACAGAGATGGTCTTGAAATAGATCTCTGCATTGCAATAGCAGGATTTGAACATCTAATTCCACACTTTCACATCTTTTCTCAAAATATGATGCAAACCGTTGGTTAGCTAAACCTCTCATACACTATATCTCTAATTTATTGAATAAAATATTGTAATTACTGTATCAAAAGCTCTGGTCAAATCTAGAAATATTCCAACTGTGTGTTCTTTATGGTCATTTGAATTTATGATTTCTTCCATGAAGCAGAAACTTGCCCCATTGATTGTGTTTGGTTTCTTAAAACCAAATAGTTTCTCATTTAATGTTCTAAAAAGGAAACTAATCTGTTGTACATTACTTTTTTTCTGTGATTTTTGAAAAGACAGATAGCAAAGAAATAAGCTTATAGTTCAGCTTTCCCATCTTTTTGTTAATTGTTTTATTTTTTCAATGTTAAATATATTTTGAAAGCACCATGTTGTAAGCAAGGCATTTCAAATCAAAATTTGTTGTTTTGAGATAAGATCTGCTCTCTGCCTGGGAAAATCTGGAATTCCATGAATGCCACAAGAATTTTCGTTTTGATGCTCCTCAGTGTTTATTATTATTTTTTCTTTGCTGACTGCTTATAAAAGCAATGATATTTACTGCAATATTGCTGGTTGGTTGAAGGAGTCAGTGTATTCAACAGCCTAATTTTTCGGCTGTATTTGAAAAATATTCATTAAAGGCATTACAGATAGTGTATTGATCTGAAATTCGCTTGCCATCTCAGGGTAGCACAATTCCTTTAGATACTCAGTCACATATGTCTTATTTCTGACCCAATTGCAATGAACCTTACTTTTATTTGTACTTTCTAGTGAAAAATCTTTGTCTTCAATTTTGTGCCTCCCTCTAACTTTAGTGAGAATACTGTAGCATTTTGTAGAAAACTGAGGCTACTGACAGTGAACCAATACAAACATTTACACGTTACAAGAATTTTTGACAAACTTCCCTTATGTTTTTGATTGACAAATCATCCAGCACTAGTTTCGTGATGTGTGCATCACATCTTAGCTGGGAAACTGATAGTTCTGTGGCTACTTCCACTAAGTGATACATAGTTATCTATTATATTTGCTATCGTCCTGCCATCTACTGGAAGCAAAACAAAGTTATTGACCAAATCTATTGGTATTTCGAAGTTCATCACACGATTTCTATTTTTTAAGGTATGTATTTTCTCCCAAACTATTCTATCAGTCCCTTTAACTTCTAGATTTATCTCATGGTTAAATGACCAAAAATGATCTCCCACCACTGACTTATAAATCAGTTTATATTTAATATTCCTAAAATGTTTCTTTTCTCTGGTTTCCTAATTAGGTTTGTTCCTTCCAATGTGGTTCTGATCACAATTTAAACAGTTGAACAGATAAATGCCCGATTTTTATTATCTGAAATGTTATCTCTTGGAAAAATGTAGTTCCTTCTTTATGTTTGTTTTGAAAACCAAGATTATACTAAATTCTTCTAAAAAATTGGAATTTTTTATTTTCTCAAATAAAGAAATAAGTAATTTTTTTAAAACTATAATAATCTTTTATTTTTTTAAAGGGTAGAAACATCATTTACATATTTTTGATATTTACATTTTCTATCTTTATATAAAATCATCACTAAAACTATTAATTAAAGCGGTATTAATAATGTTTATATTCTCTATTAAATTCCTCTTTATATAAGCATATGTTTATTAGCCTGTAAATGAAGCTATTAAAAACAGCAAATTTATGTGAAAAAAGGTTGAAGCTTTTTTTTATATAATTATCAGTGGGAACTGATTTCTTGTAGATGCCGACATGTAATTTGTTAGTTTTTATTATCTTTAGATGCAGTAAAAGAAGACAATCATTTTCAATATCTAATGTGAACTTTATAACCTTATCCTGCATATTTAAAAGTTTTAAAGCATCATCTATGTTGTCAGCAACTATAGCAAAAATGTGATCTACTTATGTCTACCAAGTTCTAAAAATTAAAGGGAGTGCGCAATTGACTGTTATTTCAAAACAGCTCTTGAACAGGTCAGCAGGAAAAGGTGAAAGAGGACTACCCATTGCTACACCAACAGTTTGTTGACAAAATTTACCATTAAATTTGAAAGAAAAAAATTGATCCAAACAAAGATTAGTAATAAATACGTAAAATATGAAGCTGTTAACAGTGTAGCAAAAAAAAATATATATACAAATATAATAATTTGAAACCCACAAACCACCTATCTTATAAGATATGATGAAAGTTTTCTTATAAATTGATTAGGATCGCGATTTCATGAAAATTTTATTCACATGCTCAGCCAGAGCCTTAAACAACCTCGTCAACGTTACAGTCGCTAGATGTCACTATGTTTTTGTCAGTACTACTAAAATCTGAAAATGAAACAAATTTAAAAACAGAATCGACTGCCGGTATTTCAAAATTCATTACGCGATGTTTATTTTTTAAAATAAATATCTTTTCTTAAACCATTGGACCATTTAATTGTTTTAATAATGTAGCTTCTGTATTTACTTCATGATTAAATGACGAAACTGATCTGCTACGGCCGATTTATCAGTTTGTTTGTACTTAATGTTACGAAAATGTTCTTTCTTTCTGGTTTCCAAATTAACTTTTGTCTTTCCAATATAAACTTTATTACAATCGAAACAATTAAATTTATAAATACCAGATTTTTTATTATTAAGTATTTTGTCTTTTTTAGAGAAATGCAGTAAATTTTTAATACTATATTTATTTTGAGTAACTAAAGTTATACCAAACTCTTTATAATAATTTTGAAAATGTTTATTAACCCAAGGATGGTAAGTAAATTTTTTAACATTGTAATCGTCTTTTATTTTTTAAGGGTGGAAATATGATTAACAGTTTTTTGATTTTTCAATTTTTATGTATAAAGTTTTTATTAAAGCCTTTAATTAAAGCAGTATTAATATGTTTATATTCTTTATTAAATTCCTCATTATTCAGGGGTATATTTATTAATTTATAAATCAAACTATTGAAAACAGCTAATTTATGTGAAAAACTGTTAAAATGTTTATTTTTTATGTAATGATCGATGTGAGTAGACTTCTTATAAGTACCAAAGTTTATTATTTTTATTTTTAGTTCTAGAAAAGGAAGAATTCTATACGTTTAACAAAGTTTCATATTAATTCCTTAGTCAAATCTATTTTAACTCAGCCTTTTTTTTTTTTTTTTTCAAAAAAAAATCAAACGTTTTCTCTAGATGAACAGATAAGTGAAGTTTGTCACAAATTGTTGCACCTAATTTATTTATAACACTGTAGTAGTGTTTAAAATCAGCTTTACAGGTGTTGGTGGTTTTCTGAAGACCATGAAGTCATGTTGCAAGATACACTAATTCCTTTTGTTACCCACCTTTTAGAATGTGTGATTTTTGGGGGGATCTGTGTCTTTTACGTGGGAGTACTATGTTATAGCAGTGTCAGTCCTTCAATTTGTGTCCTGCTCATTTCTTACGTCCCTCTAGGATTCTTTAAGACTAAATTGAAGTGGTCCAAATTTTCTGATGAGAGGCGACGTTTCCATATAGGTCCTTTTTAAGGGAAATACTATTCTTTTATGATTTGAAATAAAGAAAAATGGCATTGTGATCGGAAGTAACAGTTATATTGTGCTAGTTTAAAAGGTAAATCGTTAGTATTCTGGAGAAAAAAAAAAAAAAAACGCAAACCAGTAGACAAGATGAAGTTCACCTCTTAACTTCTGCATTTGTCACCAAAAGTTTTAGCCTAATGCTAAGGTACAGTCACCTTCTATTTTACACAAATACACAGCTTCAGCATTTTTTAATGTTTCTTTATGACTTTGTTGCACGCACCATTTGTGCTGCTGGTAATTCCACGGAGTATACAGAGGTTCATCTCTACCACGGAGCTCATTCAGTTGACTCTGAACACAACTCTGATCGCCTCTCGTGAACTGCTTCACTGCCTGTGAAATTGCCCACCAATTTCTCACCACGGAGCCGCAGTTACTGACTCGTGAACTGAATCACATGCATGGTTCCACGGCCTGCCGACTCCTCACCATGGAACTTGGAGCCTGCTACACTTCTCAGCAATTCTCTGTTGACTCTCACAACTCAACTAACCGATTGATTCGTGAACGGCTTCACTGCACCTACTGCTCACCGCGGGGCCCACTCGTCGGCTTAGATGTTACTCGAAACACACTAAAGGCTCTTAGACAATGTCTTACCAGGCCTCGCATCGGTTGCTGGCGGCAAGAAGTGTCTGGAACTGGGGGCCTCTAGAATATTCGGACAGTATTTGCGTAGTAATAACATAGCTAGTTCTCGGCCTCGTGACGTCAGCCACTACTGCCCCATATAAGGCTCTCTCCTGCCCCTCCCACTGGCAACAGCATGGCTACGTAACTGCCGGACTCAAATCTGTTCGCGATAGGTTTCGCGATCGCCGATGGGGCAGTATTAATAATGATTTGATAAAGATGCATTTAGTTTCAACTGCTTATAATACAGTATTATTAAGAGGATTCAAATTATAAGTTTGGAATAAAATCTAAATATTCTGCAGAATCCATTAAAACTAAATACATTAAAATCTCCATATATTGCTGTGAGCTTATTTTCTTGTGAAAGGATGGGCAGGACCCAAGTCCCGATGGCATCCAGCGACAAGTGCTGGTTCATCTTCCACCTGATGTGGTTTCCTTCATACTGGACATACACAACCGCATCTGGTGTCAGCAGGTGTTCCCCATCTTCCTGGCGAGAGGGCACTTACAACCATTCCTTAGCCTGGAAGACACCCGACACTACCCTCTAGCTATCGCTCTACGCGTCAGACGATTATCGGTTGTAGGTCCTTCGAACAAATGTTATAACTAGAGCTAGGATTTTTATGTAATATAAACATGCAGAATACGTACATATTTATGCAAGAATTAGGCTGAGGATTTCGTAAGCGCTAGCGCCAGAACGAACGGAAATTAGGTTGAGGTGCAACTGGGCTATTGACAGTACTGTCAGAGGTTCCACCCCTACCCCACTCCCTGGACAGTCTGCGCATATACATTGCACCTTGTCCTGCTGACTTCAATGATGGAATTGACGCCAAATATTATCGCTTTGCATCTCACGTGTAGCGACGTTTAACGCAGTTTTTCGCGATATAAGGGATGTCTTACTGCAAATCGTAAAAGATTCACCTTCAGTAACTTCTGTAATAGGTGCATGCACAGGAACAACTAACAATAAAAGTATTCATCATATGGAGGATTATATCGCTAAACATACAAGCTACAGGTACTCTTGAAAGTGCATAGCATGCATATTAAAATGTATAAATGCATTGTATATTACAACGAAATACGTGTTCATATTATACCAAAAATGTATTCTAAGTATTGTGAAGATAAAATGATAGAATGCGTCCGTGTAGTATATATTGTTGGCATGTATATATTGCGTAAGGTAATAGAAAACGTGTAAACATGAGGCAGCATAATAGGTTTCGTACTCGATAGCATTGCCAAGCTGTAGTTGTTTATTCATCCAAATATACGCTTGCAGCGGTAAGCTGATGTGCTCCCTTTCTTTACCTGTGATTCATATCTACGACTTTACATTTTGTGCTACGAATCTAATGCTTTGTGTGTAGACCTGAAGCAACACTGCTTGCGAAATCCGCAGCCTAGTAATAATAATATTAGGTGAAATATGTACTATTACATAAAACGTTTTAAAATATTTAATATGAATTCACTTTGTATATTTAATGATAATGAATTAATGATGTAATAAACATTACATGACCTGAAGATTCCTCATTTTATTGTATTCTTCCAAAATAAAATGGTGCCATAATGAACATGTCCACGTTATAGTTATAATAAATTCCATTATTATTAAGACTCGCAATTGCTATAGTCACTGTGTAAATTATCTGTGCACTAAATATTACTTTGCAGAACCCAATGTGCTTCATTCTGAATTGCAATGAAGTATTAGATACTGCATGTTTTGCATTGTCATGGAATGTTGCCGGCCAGAGAGGATGTTCTTGTGTATTGAAAATGATCTCTCCACGTCACAGGATGTCGCTGGTGCAAATGTAAGTAAATAAAACTTTTCAGGAGAGATATAATCTGGAGGATTCCCTTTTTCGCCACTGAGGATCTTGCATACTGCAGTCAATGTAGAGAAGCCAGGTTCCTCTCCGCCACAGACTCAAATTTCTGTAATATTTATATTGCAGCAGTCCCTTGAAAAGCACATACCACGTGTTTCTAATTTCAAAATACTATTAGCAATGAATCCAAAATTACTTTGGATATAAGCTAATTGACACTTTGGACGTCTCTCACTAAAACTGCTGATTTTGCTGATAACAAATCTATCACAGATTTCACATTTTTAAAATGTCCACTATAAAAACAGGCAGCTTCGATCCACGTACCCCACCTAGTCAGGACAGGTTCGGAGGCTATTTAACATTTGGCAATTGTTCTCCGTAGGATAGCACACGTTGAGGGGCTTTAACAAATGCTTTTTTGGTGCTTGGAATGACTTCGCACTTCTTCGGCGACACGTTGCAGTCCATGGGCGAGACAGGGATATGCATCATATTTTGATAGAACACACGTAATGTGGTCCGTGCCTTTAGCATGTATGCTGCAGCATCAGAATAAAGAATAAGAACTTTATCTTTCTGGACGCCTTCAGGCCACAACAATTTTGTAAGTCCATCATTCACAAAACGAGCCACTGCTGCATGATGTGTTCTCCCAACACTTTTGAAGAAATCAGAAAGGGTGTAGGGAGTTGTTTTCCGTCCACCTTACCAACCACAATATTGGCAACATAACCTCCTTTCACATCCGTAGTTTAATCGACAGCGATCCTTAATAATTGCTACCTATACGTCGCACAGTTACTAGGGCATCCGCGTAACAAGTGCAAGTAGTTCTTTTCCGGAGCGTAGAATCGTTAGGTATCTGCCTCTCACAATGCTACTCTTAAGAATGCGCGATATTTAGGTACTTGTAGTTTGTACTGTGGAATATTTACGGCAACCATAGCATTACACATCTCATAGAAGAATGCATTCCCTGCACTTGAGATAGAACTTTCTTTTTAGAGGGTTGTAGTGCTTTATTCCTAGTATGCAGGTCCCTGCGCACATGTTCGAGTTGCGATTGTAATGTACATGTAATCTTATTACAAGCCGGCCAGAAAATCACATTTCCATCAGTAGTGAATGAATCATATATTGTCACTCATGACTTTCAAATAATTTTGACGCTACAGGAGGCATCGCAGTAAAATTCCATTAAACATGGTGGTTGCCAAATGATGCTTAAATATACTAACCCAAGAATAACTTGCTTTCTTGACCTTACACAGAAAACTGAGCATGTTGTTCATTGCCAAGGAACAGACAAGCCGACAACAATTGAAGCGGTCATCTTATCTTTCACGGTGTAATGCTTTATTGCTGCCTAAAGGCTCCCTCTGTGAGACTCAAACGCAGAAAACTTAAACTGGACGAAAAAATTATGTAAAACCTTCTCCTTTCTGCACAAAGATTTACACTCGAATAATTGGGAGTTTACTTTATTTCAATTCCATAAAAAATTAAAAAAAAAACAGTAAGAGGCACAATATATAATTTTACATAAAAATGTTATGCAACAAACATGTCATGATGCTCAAACATGTAAAAATATGTAAGAATAACATATCACTGTATGATAGCCAGCCTTCTAATTCATGGAAATTTATCCATTTTAATTAGGTATAAGCAACGCGTAAAAAAATGTGTATTTACATAAAAATCCTATCTCTAGTTATAACACTCAGTTACTGTAGTGATTAGAAACGAATTATCTGTTGTGCAATGTTCATTGCATTTTTCGTCGCAATTGCTCCAGTGCCTACAATCTGACAAGCATGGAGGCGTATATTCACAATCCATTTCCCCTGAAGCAGATGTGGATGTCTTGTTTGGTCTGCTGGGCGCTATGGTATTCGCCAGGTTACCATTTGCGCGGTGGTCGTTCAGCTGTTTCTTTCCAAGTTTTTAAAACTGCACTTCTTTCGTGTCATCATTGGAAAGATCTCACAGGAGAGGATCCAGGTGATCTGTATGCCCGATTCCTCGATGGTCATTGTAAGCGTTTCCCCCAAACCATTAACGGTATCACTAGTGTCTTTCGCAATAGAATCTCTATGTCACTGTCTATTGACGATTTTGTGATATGGTATCACTTTTACAGTCTTGAGCACATAAAACGTCAACTGCAGTTGACCATAACTTCATTAACAGCCTGGTCACTTCGCACCGGTTTTCTGTTTTCCTCTGCGAAAACGCAGTGAATCCGCTTTCATCGCCGTTGTGGTGGAGTTCTGATGTTTATTTACACAACCATGAAGTCGTTGTAGAAGAATCCTCCTGCGCAGAGGAGGGTCCTTCGACTATTGCCATACCGGGATTTGGTCTCTTACTGGCATGGTGATATGTTCATTTGAACGGCATACCGCTGTTCTTTGCTTCGCACCTAGATTTTTGAGCCTTCGCGTCGATTGTGAACTCGCATGGCGGTCGTTTTGTTTGAGTGTTTATGGTTTTATCTGAAACTTCTTGTTTGCTGGATCGTACCGTAATGTTGCGGTTGTGCAGATCACTGGTTCTGTTTAAATTATAGTATTTTATCTATGGCGCAGCGTTCGCTCCCTAAATTTAGCTTATCAGATATGGTCCGCCGTACTGGTATCCATCCTAACCCACAGACGAGGTAGCAGCACACGGCTGGTGTGCTTATGCAATAGATGCTGTATTGAGGCAGAGCGCAGTTGGACTCGAACCAGTCGATCTATTACTTTCCGCAGAAAACGGTCGTAAGAGTTGTTCTTAATTCATGACATTGAAATTTAAAGTACACAATCGTTGACATGAGTGGAATTACTGCAATGTATTATTTTTCAGCAATCAAATTGTTCCACACGATGCAGTTTTCAACATACAAGCCTGGAACTTTTTTGTTCCGTTTATACCCCGCCTTTAACTGCAGTGGTCATATCTGCAGCCGTTCTCCTTTGGAACATGTCGATGGTGTTAACTCGTAATCGTTGGGTTGCATCAATAGATCACGCACACATTTGCACTTTCATTCATACTTCCAGATTCTCGGAGAGATGGGGAACCATCTTAGTTGGAGAAAAATCCCCACCCCAGCCGGGAATCGAATCCGAGACCCCTCGCACGCAGGTGCTCTGCCGACTGAGCTACGGGGCCTGCTTGAAACTTTGTTTAGAGAAAAGTAGCAGTAAATGAAATTAGTGAGATGAATTTTTTTCTAACATCAATAGTGTTCATAATTAAATAAATTTGTTTCACATGTAAAAGCTAAAATTGAGTAAAATATACATTTTTTCTCCTAAACGAATGGAAATATAAAAATTTCATCTCTTCAATTTACTAATAATGCATCGAAGAGAATACTATTCAATTATTGCATTTTTAATCTAAATTTGCGTCCTATGGAATAGTTTAATTAAATAACAATAAAACAATAATGTTAATATCACAGGATCTATTCTGCGTAACTGGAAATTGGCATATAATCTCATCCTAATACTACAAATGTGTTGCAGTTTCATATCAATACATGTAGGCTTAAAAAGTTTTTCACAGGTTGGTATTCTTAATGTCTAACAACCATTCCGTAGTAGCTTTTGGAACTCCCAGTTCCGTCTGTGAGAGGCGGCAGACAGACAAGTCCAATGTCGCTTACCACAATAGTAAAGGTGATGCGCGGGGAAGATTGAATATTTGAAACTCTGCTTTCGTCTCAATAAATCTTCAACTCAGGCCTATATAATGTTACACGGGGCCTATGGAGAGTCTGTTTGGAAACCTCCATCACCAACTTCCACAGAAATCCAACGTGGTTGTTTCCACTGGGACAGTTTTGGTGATCTCATTCTTTTGATATTCATGGAATGATTTAACATCACGTTATACCTCACACATCAGTAGCTGGACAGTACTACAGGAATATCCTGAAAACAATATATGTAGGTCCATATCAGGCGCAAAACGCCGCATTTTCATGAAACAGGTTGGTGCTATTCTTGCGCGACCGCATATTGCCATTGTTGTTGCTGAATATCTTGCAAAACTAAACGTAAACTGTATCCCTCACCCTCCATATATTACGAATTTAAATCCGTTTACATTTTTCTATACCCTAACGGAAGAAACACCTTCATGGGCAGAAGCATCATCAGAACCAGTAGCAAAGCCTGCGGATGCGATTTTGAATGACCACTAAAAACTGATTTCCAACACGTCTTTGCAGATAGGCAGAAACATTGGAACAGTTGCATTGCATCCAAGGGAGACTATTTTGAGAAGGACCATTAAAATTATAAGACTGAGTCATGTGTGTCAAAAATTATAATTGTTTATTGAACACAATACCAATACACGCAAATCAGAGTGTGTCTAAAGAGTACCGAAAAGCAGAATTCTTAGTGATCTGCGCTTCAACCGAGTTGGCCGCCAATTTTTCTCCAAATCTGTATACTGTTCTCTGAACATGCTGAACATTGGCGAAGAAAGATTTGGAGACAGGATGATGTGATTATACACATCATCACAAGCACTTGGCTAAAACAGTAAATGGCGTTTGATTTTTTCTTATTCATTTCCTGTTTGTTTCATCTCCCTTATCACGTTGGGAGCAGTGTTCAGATGCCTCAGTTTCGTTACCCCTTTCACAGCCAGGGTGTCATAACGGAAAGAAGTTAAACACATTTGATACTTCAACATTTTTAGAGCTTGCCACTTTTATGTTTCTGTATCCTATTCCAGTCTAAATGAGAATAATAAACCCTGGCGCGACAGCCTAAGAGGGCTGAGCCCTACCATCTCGACTACCGGCCTCCCGCCCACTTACGCACGGCAGAGGTGGGCGATCATCCAACTTATACCCGGGGACTTAAAATCCGCACCCCGTTTTCCGTGGCCAGGGACCAAGGCATGCTGCCTTAGCCCGCTGCGCCACGGCGCAGGACATTGCAGTCTAAATACTTCCGCCTTAATGACCGTGTATTAGTAGTAGCAGATACGCTATAATAACGCTATGGGAGAGGTATCGACTAGGACACGACAGATTCAATAAAATGAGTATTTAAATACTTCGAAAACGTTTCAAAGCTTTTCAAAACGTTCATTATTTGAATTTATCAAATAAGCGATAATATACACAATATGTAACGATTTTTTTTTCCTATCGTTGATTGTATTCAAGGTAGGCGAGCTGTAAAATGCACGTGTCTCATAATTGGTACAACCTTGATTCGAATCGTTGGTGTGTGTGTTTTATTAATATTATTACTTATTTACATTTTAATTTGTGAAATATTTTGCAGTCCATTTATAAGCTATCGATATTTAGGCATTAATGTATGAAACAATAAATTACGCTTTTCTTTTCTAGAATAAACATGTTAATAAGAATGTTGAAGCAAATGTTTGACATAATATTGGATGTGAACTCTCTTCTTTATGAATGGAGTTGGCATGATGGTATGCGAACACTTCATAGCCTGGTGTTCTTCGTTTTATGGGACCAAATGCTTGGGAGAATATCCTCGTGAAAATTTTTACAAAGCATTTGGTGTCACATATGCTCCGTAGAATGAGAGCAGTAATAGAAGCAGAGAGTTTTTGTTAAGTTAATTCATCTTTTTATATGATTTTTTTAAATTTAGTACCTATTTTAATATTTGAAAACACGAGGGGTGTCATTTTTTAGGTGTGACAGGTCTTAAAATCAAATACGCTTTAGCAAATGGAAGTGAAGTAAAATGTGCATAATAAACCTTGCGTTTTTTCCTGGGCCACAAAACGTTTTCGGAACACAACCCCGGTGGACCTCAATGTTCTGTAGGTACCTACTTGCTGATAACCGCACGTCTTTCAGGGCATATTCAGTACGAAAGTTGATAGTGGAACGAAGTTAAAGGCGCCCTGGAACATCATTGTGACGCGGTCGCGGTAACAATTTCGAATTTAGTTTAATATGCGCTTTGAAAGTCTGCTCTTTGGGGATTAGTGTGCATCTGTTGTTAATACTTTATGCCCACAAATGAAACTATTTTCATATATAAAAGAATTGCATTCATTCATATGTTCTTCAATTTATACACATGAGATTTAACTTTACACGTTGTCTCGATGAGAGAGATAGAACGCTAAGAGGCTTGGGAACTCATTTTCTCTTAAAGATTAAATGCTCGAACCAAAGAATTTTCAGGCTGTGGGAAACTAGGTGCAATATGCTACCAAAATGCTGAAGTGAGCGATCAAAACGTGTCTTTTAAGAGATGGTTTTAATTTAGCCTTCTAATCGTAGCATTCTGAAGGTTAATGACCAGAGTTCTGATGAGATAACCGCTGTTCTTTGAAAATAAGTATCAGAGTATCTTTATTTGTGTGCTTCTTCTCAAGAAATGGAATTCATCTAAGGAAATGAAAGGATCACAGAAATAGGCTGTAGTTTCTACTTGCCAGTATACATAAAAGTTAACTTGGAGAGACTTAGTTATTTCTAATGATAGTTAGAAGTTAAAATATTCATATGTGTTCACTTAGAAAATAAATGTTTTGTATGTCAGTATTGATATTCTAAACGTTATTCACGTTTAATAATTGCCGGATAAAAAATTTGTGTTACAAACGTCGAGTTCTTCATTTTTGTAAGATAAAGGGGTTTTAATTTTCTACTCCGGCTTTGGAATTCCCTAGGCGTTTAGTATGAAGAGAATTTAACATACGAAGTTTCAAATAAACTTACCTTGTAGAAATGTAGGCCTGAACCTTATTTTGTTCGAGTGTGCGATAGGCGAGATAAGACCTTCTGCTTCCACAGTTTGGAATATTGCTTTTGTTTTCAAAATATAAAGAATGCACTTGTGTAGAGAGACGAAATGCAGTGGGGCGAATTAGTACGTTGGGTACGAGAAGAATTCTCTTGAATTTTGGCCAACTAGCTCTAAAAAAATCTGCAAAATCAGTCAGGAAAAATGTACGTGGTACATACTACAATTTATTGGGAAACATTAGAATCATCTAGGAAGAGATATCCTAGAAAAGCTGTGGTTTATTTTATCAATTAGATTTCATGTACATCGGACTGCGCGAAAACATGCGGATGCTTTAGACTTCCTATAGTGTTTTCTTTATTTAATGTGGCAGAAACTCGTTATCAGATCTGGATGAACTAATTTATTATTGTTTTGGATTCAAGTCCGACACAGATGCATTAGCCTACGAAGTTCATCTCTAGGTGAGCGGTAAAAGGGAGGGCACACGGAAATATTTTGCCTGAGTGGCTGAAATACAGACTTTGCAAATACGGTGCAAATCAGCCCTTGGACGAATTCGTCTCATTTTGATTTGATGTCATAAGCCTGGCACTTAAAGATCAACTTATGAAAACAGATTGGTTTCAGGTTCTAGAGCAAAGAAAAATGTGCCCGAGATAAACATTAAGCAGAAATCGTGAACCAGTTAAAGGGTGGGCATGGCATAGGCGGTTTAGTATTTCCTTTATCAATAGGTTCCGGATTTTGTAGACATAAAAATGATCTAAGAGTAGTTGATAATTTTGTCTTCACTTCAAAATATGACAGTAGAGCACAATTCTTACTTCTGTAACGTTAAAACTGAAGTAAAAAGTTAATTTAATTTATTTAAACTCGCGAACTTAAATGCTCTAGGAAGGTGAGCATATAATGAAATCTTATGTTATTCAGAATTACTGCAATAGATAACCAGCAGCAGGTGCAAGTTTTGGAAAGTTAAGTGACGCTTGTTGTCAGAAAGTAGATCATTGCACTGTGAGAAACTCCTTTCCGCATCTTCTAATACAACTGGAGCATACTTGAAGTACGCTAAATTACTGGTTAGCAGGGGTGGTTCTTCCTTGTGTTTGAATCGCCGGGTCACCTACTTATTCTTAAATAACTTCACATGGTTATGTTTTATGTTCTAGCATTTAATTTTCCTTTATAAAAGTTCTCCAAGTTATACAGCGTATATATAAATGAATATCGGGGTTTTAACTCTTTATAATATTTATTACATTCAACTTAGTTATAGATTATATGTCAAATGAAAAATCAGCTCAAACAGTTTTACCAAGAACCTTATAAATGTTCTATGTGACTACCCTTTATCACACGGCACACATCAAGTCTATAGCCGAAATGTGTAGTGTTTAACGCCCGCTTTCACTACATACGGCACCCCAGGCGGTGACACTGATGATACATGAGATGAAGATGGAGCACCGGTGGAATGAGATGGCGGGGGAAACCGGAGGTCCCGGAGAAAACCCGCCCCAGCGCCGTGTTGTCCACCACAAATCTCACTTCGCGGTCGCCTCGGATCGAACCCGGGCCGCCTTGGTGAGAGCCAAGTGGTCTAACCACTGAGCCACGGCACGGCCGCGTCTATAGCCGAGTTCTTCCCAAACTTGAGTAGTGTGTATTCAGCAATTGTAGCAACAGCTGTTTGAATCCGGTTTCTTAATTCAGGGAGATCAGCTAGTAGCGGAGGCTCGTACACACGATCCTTGATGAAGCCCCAAAGGTAAAAATCGCATGGCGTTAGGTCAGGAGAACGTGGAGGCCATGCATAGGAAGCCCAATCACTGGGGCCCTTGCTGCCTATCCAGCACTGAATACAGTGTCGTTCAACCAATCGCGTACTTCGTTATGCTTGTGAGGTGGCGCACCATCTTGCTGGAAAGTGAAGTTCTCTGGCTCATTTTCTTCCAACTGAGGGAAGAGCCATTGCTCTAGTGTATCAAGGTAAGAAGTGCCAGTTACAGCAGGTTCACCAAAAAAGAAAGGCCCCATACTGCCACAACTAACGCAGCGACTTAGTTCTCTTCTTTCCGCATTTCCCAATGGCAACGCGTAATCTCATCAGTCTGAAAAAGGTCACCCTCCTTAAACTGGAATGCCAATGGTCTCTGGTAATGATATCATTGTTATGAGTGCTTATAAACTTGCCAATCATAGGCTAAGTACGCGATATCTTTCGTTGTTATTCCCTCCGGATTGTAGCACTCTCCTTTTAGGGCACATTAATTGCAGACATTCTTCCTGGGGGTGTAGGTCCACGAATCCCAATAGTCGCCTTCTCTTTAATATATTAATGATATATATTCTCTTTAATAATTATGGGCTTACCGTCTCAGCTCCATCTGACCCTACGTATTATCCTAATAATCTTCTACGCACTCCTGACATCCTTGATATTGGTCTTCATAGGAATCTTTCTCTTCCAACATACGTGTCTGCTTTAGCTGAGCTTGATTCTGACCACTGTCCTCTTACTACTTTTCAACTCTCGCCTGCCTCGTCTCCAGTTCTAGACTCATCAATGGTACTGTCAACTGGGAAGCTTTTCAATCTCGGCTAGATGCAGCCTTAACTTATTCTCTGGCGACTGCTAAGGACATTGATACTGCAATAGAGCACTTCACCACTACAGTGTGCCACTGTGTACGGCTTTCTACGTCACGCTCTATATGACTCAAGGTTCCACGTTCTTCACCAATATCCATTCTCCGTCCTATTGAGGAGAAAAATGATATTCGCCAACGATAACAACGGGAACGCCAAACCTGGTTACATAGGGGACTTAACAATTTGATACGCCTTGTCAAGGTTCATCTGGAACGCCATCGTCTAAAAACCTGTCACCTCCGCGTGACCACACCCTGTGGGATGCCACTAGACGGATTCTTCGCGAACCAACAGTGATTCCTGCACTCTCCAATGGGAGCAATCTTGTTACGGACGTCACAGCTAAGTGTGACATACTGGCTGCACATTACGAACAAACGTTTGCTCTTCCCATTACATAACCCTACTCTGTAGCTGTCGAAAATGACGTTTGGGTCCAGCGCCAATGAGCTACAGTTCCACACCAAATTTCTTTCACTAGTCCTCGGGAACTGTTTCATCTGATTCGCCGTCTTCCTAACAAAAAAATCGCCTGGACAGGATCTCCTGTCCAACATAATGTTGAACGTTTCAAGGAAAGCGCTTGCCCGCTTATCTTCTGTTCTGAATTTGTCTCCAAACCAGTTACTTCCGTTCCACGTGGAAATTTGCTCATATCATTGTTCCACAAACCTCAAAAGCCTAAACATTTGCCAGGAAGCCATCGTCCAATCAGTCTTCTACCCACACTGTCGAAACTCTTTGAGAAGGCCATACATCGCCGTCTCGAGCAGTACCTCACCAATAAACACATTATTGCTTTTCAATTCGCGTTTCGCCCGAAATACTCTACTGCTCATCAACTACTGAGGTTAACTCAACACATTGTCATTGGCTTCGAGCAGCGCCAACATAACCTAGCTATTTTCCTTGATGTAGCACAGGCATTTGATAAGGTATGGCATTCTGGCTTACTGCTTAAAATATCGCACTGGTCTCCCGGACTGCTTAATCCACATTTACCAGTTTTCTCACCGATCGCACTTTTGCGATGCGCATTGTAGGTACTCTTTCAACTAAGTGTCCATTACAGCAGGCGTTCCACTAGGTTCAATACTGGTACCAACGCTGTTTAGTATTTATACCTCCGATATTCCAGAAATGGCGCCAACCTCAATTGCCCTGTGTGCTGACGACAGTGTTATTTTACTCTCCCTCCAATTTACATTCTGTTGTGCAAACCTTACAACTCTTTTGATCGCCTCACTCAATGGTTTCGAACGTGGTGCATCTCCCTCAGTGCCAAGAAAACTGAAACCAAGATTTTTACTTTACGCCGCTATAATTCACCTCCGCCTCTACGCCTTCTGACCAATCATGTGCCGTGACTCCCTTCACCTACACCAGTCAAGTACCTTGAAGTGTTACTGGACACTCGGCTTACCTGGAAGCATCATATTGACCGCACCATTACCCTGGCATCCGCTCGTCTTTCACAACTCTCTCCTTTTTTCACAAACACACCTCACTGCTCCTGTACAAATCTCTGGTTCGACTTATTACTTATGGCTGCCAGGCTTGGGGGGGGGGGCAGTACTTATCACCTGAGGCGTCTACGTGTAATCCAGAGTCGAATCCTGTGAATCGCCACCAATGTTCCTTGGTTTGTCCGCAACCAGCAGCTGCATCACGAGCTGGTACTTCTTCCTCTCCACCATTTCATCCGACAGATTGCTCGACGCTTCTTCTACAATGTATGCGACGTTCCAGGATCTGTGACGTATAACATTGACGTCCGCAGTCTCTGGCCAACGCGACTGAAGCGACGACTACCACAGGACCTGCTTTAGTGATGGCACTTCTACTTCTGAATGATCTACTGTTCCACATTTGCTTTTCCATTCTTTTCTGCTGTATAAATTCTCACTCTTGAAGTATGTATACCATTTTATTAGTTCAGTATAACATTTGTATTAGTGCAGTAACATATTTGTATTAATTCAGAGGAGGCACACTGTCCTACCTCTACAATGTTATTACTCTATAATTATTTTGTATCGGTTCTTTCAGATCTGCAAAGCACGTATTGTTGCTGACCGATCTAATAAAAAAAAAAAAAAAAAAAAAAATGCAATTCTATTAACTAGGCTTAGAGACGTTCCCAGACTTGCACCTTACTGCTGTACACGTATGATTCCTTGTGTTAAACAACCGAATTTGCGTATATGAAGACTAGCTGTCCTTAAGTTTCACTGTTTTGAAATGTTTTACCCAAATCGATTGCAGTGGCATCGTCATGATTCAGTGTTTCGATAAAACGGTTGCTCTTCTAGAAATGATTGCAATAATAAATTGCTGTGTCTATCCTGGTATCCCAGTGGGTGAAGGCAAGCTGTGGGGTGAGTGTAATATCGGAAGCCATTGACTTGAAGTTTACGAGGACCTCGACAAGTCTCCTTCGCCTTTGACACTAGGGCATCCATTTGAGAAAAAGTGCTCTTAACTTCTCTACCACCTATCATAACGTATGCTAAGAAGGCAATGTGCAAATTATCGGGTAACAGCTTATATTGACTTTGGTGCTTTCATAATGAATGAACTGCGGCAGTAACAAAAAGTAAAATCTCATGTTTCTGGTATCCTTAGTCCATAACGAAAATGCAGGTACATTTTTCTAAAAGTCTGCGAATTGTGGAGTATTTAACATTTCTGGCACCTCACTTGTAAGCGGAAACACTTCATCTGGCCCTTTGATCTCAAATATAACAATTATAACGTCATCTTTCACTGATTAGGTATTTGCCTGTTCCGATCACACATCTGTTCAGCCCAGCGCTTTCTTCGTCTTCCTATCGATTTTCCTCTAGGTTAATACATCAATGCCGCTTTTGGTATCCTATCCTCTGGCACGGTTTGCAGATGCTCTATCCAATTGCTCCTATGTTCTATTTTTTGAAGTGATTGTTCTTTTAGTTCCTCTCTAATTTTATCATTTCGTATGTGTTCTTGTCTTATACAATTCACAGGCAGTAGGAAGTACATTTCCGCTGTTTTTAATTTTTCTTTTTCTTTTAATACATTGCCGCTGGTAGTTCCATTTTGGAATAAAGCCTTAGTTGCGTATCTTTTCTTTGTTTCTCAGTGTTCATCTGATTGTTCCACGAATTATTGAAATTTAAGCAGTATCTTATTTATATCCTGTTCTTCGTACGTAAGCTGCCTAACAATTTTCTGCATTACAGGTTCAGTCAATGGATCTTACGAAAATCTTTCCACGTGCTTTCCGCCGTATCTTACTAATGGTGTTGTAACACTGGTGCAGGTTCTTGAAAACTCAATCAAGCATTGTTTAATGTCCAAAATGTGATGTTTGCAGAAACTAGAGCTTCACAAAGGTCTCTGTGAAAATCTTGACGATTTATTCTCCTTCATGGATACAGTGTGTTGCATTACAAGTTCTGTTAATTTCTTGTAGCTTGCCAGTTGTTTATCACGGCTCCCCGATTTCGAATCTCGGTCAGGGTGAGTTACCTGGATAAGGTTTTTTTCCGGGGGTTTCCCTTATTCTGAAATGCGAATGTCGGGTAACTCTAAGCTCTATGGACCCCGGGCTCATTTGAACATCATTTCACCCATTCCATTCATCGCAGTTCAGAGCTTTGCTTACATTGCTCTCTATAAAATAAACTGAGTTTTGCAAATATTAGTTTGGCGAGTGTCCAAATCTCTAGAGCTATACAATGGCAATGATTTGTTGCTAGTTCATTATGCATTTTCTCTAAGTGATCTATTCAGTAAGTTTAGCAAGCGTTTTTCCCAACCCGGGTTTTTAAGTGTTTTTCGGTATGTATTGGCAATTAGAAGTGTTTCTGGCCATTATTATTATTATTATTATTATTATTATTATTATTATTATTATTATTATTATTATTATTATTATTATTATTATTATTATTATTATTATTATGTAAGTTACGGTTTTTTTATATGGTTGAATCTCTGACCTTGCCTAATTACATTTTTAAATTTCTTCTGAGTTTAGAAATTAGAAAACAGCTTAATGCATAATCAGATGTTTGGCTTTTGGATACTGGTTTTAAATGCCTAAACTGTATCATGTCAAGTTTTATAACGTAAGAGCCTATTTTAGTGGCCTGTAATTGGTTGTTAAGGGCCTAAGAATCCTATGTAGAGTAAAAATGACAGTAAAATCTGTTACTGACGTCATTTTAAAACAAAGACCCCAATTTCCCGTTGGTTCCTTAACGTACGTTAAGCAATAGGTGAGAACGTACTATAGAAAAATGTAAATTTGTTTAAAGAACAATTTATCCGAGGCTGGCCCCGTAGCTCAGTCGGTAGAGCACCTGTCTGCCGTGCTAGGGGTCCCGGGTTCGATTCCCGGCAGTGGGGATGGGGATTTTTCTCCTGCCAAGATAATTTTCCATCTTCCTCAGTCTGGAAGTATGAATGAGAGTGTGAATGTGTGTGTGATGTGATGATTAAAACCTAACGAATACGAGTTAACAGCTTCGATATGTTCCAAAGGAGAACGGCCGCCGATATGACCATTGGAACAAGTAAAAAGAAAAAAATATATCCGAATGGTTTACGTTTGTGTGGCATAAGCTCTTTCCGGGATATCCTTTTAATGATACAGTACAACACTTTTGTCTTTCGTTTCATTTCCTTTCGATACTCAGTTCCTCGTGATTTCGTGGTAACAATATGGAGCGTCCAGTTTATTTGGATTATCATTCTCTATGCTGCTATAGTAAAACATGGAATGCAGCTATTTCTGCAAAGGTACGCCTGAAAATGAATTAGAGGAGAAAAAACAAACTTAGTAAGATTAATTTGTTTATCCCTAATCAGAAGAGGATGGAGAAAACCTGTGAATACAGTCTGTCAGAATTTATTTACTTAGGGCCTGACAATATATATTTTGCCAAAACATGACCATTTTCAAGTGGAACCGCTCTCCTTTGTCACTGGGTTGTAATCATTATCCAACAAAAGGCGATCCTGATAAGGAGGGTGAAATGTAATTAATAGAGCGAGTTTTCTGGTTCCTTCATTTCCTGCAGTGATTCTCAGAATTTTTCGGACAAGTATAGCTTATATATATTTAACAACAAAAGATAAACAACAAACCTATTATTATATTTTGTTCACTCCAGATTGTACAGTTAAACTTACAGAAATTTCAGTTCATGAAGCACAAAATATAAAAATTATGAATGTAATTATAGTAATACAAAATTTCTTATTCAAAATTATTCGGACAAAAATATAAGAAAACAAATAGGAAGAATGGAGGCTATGTATGAATAATAATAGTAATAATAATAATAATAATAATAATAATAATAATAATAATAATAATAATTGGTGATTCTTCCCTTCCTCCGTAACACTTCAGTCACCTCGGTATGCTCTTCACCAGTTTGCTAGTAGTAAAACGGGGCAATCTGTTCCATACCTCAGGCAATTGCATCCTCACATCAGCTTTAGAATTTATGGGAGGTTTTCGTACGTTCTTTTCGATTATATACGTATATCCCATAGATTCTCAATCGGATTGATGTCGGGACTTTGTGGCGGAAGATTCACAACTCCAGGGCAGTTGTACAACAACCATAGCCGTACATTATAGGCCGTATGTATTGGGTCATTGTTCTGATAAAATTTACAACAGTCTCCTATTCCCATATTTTCTGCTGTTTTCTTCAGGTTATCTTATAAAATCTGAAGATACTGGCGGTAATCCATGTGTCCATGTATAAAAACTGCCTCACTTGCTCTTTCAGCTGACATACAGTCCCAAACAATAAGTTCCCCTCCATGTTTTACTGTCGCCTGCATATTTCTTTCTTCAAATTCTTTATTGGGCTGTCTCCAAACTATAATTCGCCCATCTGAACCAGAAATTTTTAATTTTGTGTCGTCGCAGAAAATTACTGTTGTTCACCAGCCCATATTTTTGCTGAGGTGCTCCTTAGCAAATCTTTGTCGCCTGATACTATTAATTTTGTTGACATAGGGCTTTTTTCGTGCAGTACGTCCATGATAAATTTCTCTGTATACGCCCTCCGGATTGTGCTTGCACTGATCCTCTTTCCAAACGCATTCGGAGGTCTCAGCAGCAATACCAGTTGCAGTAAAGACGTGGATTATTTTTCACTTTTCTTATTAATGACCTCTTTTCTCTCCAATTAAGGACCTTCGGCCGATCTGTCTGTGGCAAGATTTTCAATCCTATCTTGATATTTATATTGGCAGATAATGTCGTTAACGGTACTTTTCATCATGTTCAACAAATCTCCTATTTGTCCACATGTTTCCCCCTTTTCGTGATGGAATATTACTAATTGTCGTGGATCAAATATACTGTTCTTTCCTTTGCGCCCCATTTCACTCCTGAATGTTTGCGTCTGCTGCGTGCGAGAGTAAGGTACTGATTGGCACCTCCCCGCACAGCACATAACATTTCTAAAGTATGCCTCGAATTGCTAAGCATCCCTTGTCCGAAAAATATTGATGAGCAAATTTTCGTATCTCAACCAATTAACAGGTATTATACATTTTTAAAATTATTAACAAGTCACAACTGCATTACTGCGGTACCTATCAAGTGCATAGAATTAAAGAGTTTAGCAATTGTGAATTGTTAACCAACTTTCCCTTTAAAAACAATCATACTGCATGCACAGACCACCTTGTCCGAAAAATTATGATGGTCACTGTACCTTGTAAACCCAAAACACGAAGTAACGTCGCCCTTGACAGAAGAGAGGGGTAGAGTTGCATGTTTTGAGGGGAAAAAAAAACTACACGTGCATTTCCGTTGAACTCGCGGTTATCAAATTTTTTGTTGGAATGCAAACGTTCTGGTTGCTTTAGGTAAGTAGTAATAACTGAGGCGTTTGATGCTGTAGTTAAAGTCTTGGCATACACATGTTACATTCGTAGTATATAGAGACTGTGAAATTGTGTTGGCTATAATCTGTCTTAAACTAAAGCGATCCTGTTGTAAATATATAGCAGGTGAAGAGAGGGACAAGGACACTTAAACGGAGCGTTCTTGGACTGCTGGTTCCCGCCGGAAAACCACCTCTGTAACTACCCATGAATTTCGCTTCACTAATTAGAGGCCAAAGAACGTTGCGTTAAAACATCTGCTTCTCTCTTTCTCGCCTCCCATATGTTTACAGCGGGATCGTTCTAGCTTGAGGGGTTAGAGAAAATTCGTAGCCTTGTTTAGCTAATATTCTGTGCCTCCAGCCCGAGCAAAGACTTGGGAATGTTATTATGCGGACACATAGATGAACTGTGTTTGTTTGGGGGGGGGGGGGGCGTCAAAAAAAGAGCACCTGCCTGCCGAGCTAGCGGTCTCGGGTTCGATTCCCGGCGGTGGGAGTGGGGTCTATTCTCCGGCCAAGGTAAAATTCCCTGTCTTTCCCAGAGTATGGAAGTAAGAATGTGTGTGCGTGCTCGCGTGCGCGTGCTTGTGTGAGAGAGATCTAATGATTAAAACCTAATGAATACGAGTTAACACCTTCGGTATGTTCCAAAGGAGAACGGCCGCTGATATGACCATTTAAAGGCGGGTTATAAATGGGAAAAAATGGTGAAACATGATTGTGCAAAGCACTGTTTTCTGAGGTTTTGAAGCAAAAAGACTGTAGATTTTCCGCCCGTTGTTATAATCGATTCTTTGTCAAAAGTTGAGTTAGCGCGCGAGGGATATGGCCGACCTTTTACCTTCGCTTGCATAGGGTCTACTTAACATTCTGCAAGTACAGCATGAAAGAAGAAATCGTTGAAACACTTGTGAATTCAGCATTACCTTTCTATTCAAAGTATGGCATACCTCTTGTTACCACCAAACAGTAGGCAGTTAAAACGCGGACAGTTCATAGCTTTGGCAGCCACATTCAACTTTTGTAAGATCTGTTACTGCTAAACTATGCTCCAAAATTAACACATTCTTGGTTTGTCCTAATCTTGCTATTTGATGTTTCTGCACATATAAGGAGGAATTGTCACTTCTGCAATATCTCTTAAAATGGTAGCGAACGGGGGGGAAAAAAGGGAATGAAGTAACAGTTGAGATGTTCAAGATTAAATTATGGAGCAGAAGTGATGAATAACGAGGAAGAAAATTATTGTTTAAGTCCAGAATAGTTATACAAATTGCCATGTACAGGTGCTCGAGACGGTGTCGGATTTGAGCCACACGATTGTCGTCTTAGTAGCTTATTTCGGCGTAGCCTTTTTAAAGCGTCCTGGGTTTGATGGTTGCCATCCGCTGGCAAATCTAAGATTTTTGGAAGAACGCGGTTTTCACCTTTGGTAAAATGTAATAATCTCGGGCTCCGGGAGTGAATCAAACACATGACGGATGCTCCAGTTTTTAGCAGAAATTACTCCTCCCATTACAGTATGTAACAAACAATTGTTCCTTATGTTTTTTTTTGGGGGGGGGGGGGTGAAACCAATGCGCTGAACACGAATGTACCATTAGTGTATTTTACATATGTCGATACTTATCGAAAAATAAATTTTGTTATGTCTAATTAATGTTACCAGTAATTTTTAATTGACCGCTTTTTCTGACAATCGTAGTAGTTTAAGGCAATTACCAGTACGTTGCATTGACGTTGTACATTAGTATACCTCAACATTCGTAACAATCCTATTCACATATACGATATCAAATATATTGATATACCAGGTTAGTCAGTTGCCCCCATTTATTCTTATCTATGCAACACGTAGTTTAATGTGAAAAAATTGATTCTTTCATCACAAATGCCGTTATTGCAGCTCTGCCCTTTAATCTGTAATATACGCACCCAGCATTAATACTTACAGCCCTGAATGAGGTCCAAGAAGCTGCGAAAAGCTTAAGTAAACTACGGTTTTTCATGGATATACTATAATACTAGCAATGTCATAAACAAATTCTTTCCCAAGCTGCAATACGTGCAGCTGTTCAAGTGGATTAGTTAGCTGCTGGAATATGGTGATGTAAAGGTTAGGTTCGAAACTACGTCATATTGTTTTTTTTTTCTCCTAGTCCTTAATATCTTTATTTTTCTTACTAGTTTATTGTTGTAATTGGTTCACTTGTGAGCCAAAGACACAAGAATGACAATCCAATAATTAGGGGTCATGCTGAGCTTTGTGACTGTCGATAATCTGTATCGTAACTGGTGTTGTAAACCATGTCACGCAGATAGCCTTCATTTCTTAGGATCATGTCAATGACATTAAATATAATAGTTTTTGTTTCATGCCTAAATCTAATGTTTCACTTCGTATACTGGCAAAAGAGTTGTGAAGTGTTAAGTTCTCGGTTAAACAGAAGAATAAATAGTCAGTGGATTTCATCTACGCAGTAAATCTTAAAAATGACCCCCGACAGTTTTTCAGAGGTTTCAAATGCTGAATACCTAGATAATGGAGCGTTCATTCGTGCCAAGCATTGACGTAGGCGCAAATAGCTTAAGCCACTTTGCATTTGTGAGGTGCTTCAACCTTGGTTGAATGGGTTAAGCACAATACCGACCTTAACAAAATATCTACTTCGAATAATAAAGTTATATCTGCCAGTAGAAAACATGGCATGTATTGTATTTCCTAAACATGTATAATGTTATAAAATTTTATTTGTATCATATCAAATTATAGGCCACACGAAGTAAAATAAAGGGTAATAATCTAAGCTGAACTCGAAGGTTTTGAACCCAACTTTTAGGGACAGAGTGGTGAAGTAACTTGTATATAACCATTTGGTCAACGCTACCTTGCGAAAGCCCGCCTCCGTAGCGTAGATGGTGGCGCGTCTGCCTCACGTTCTAGAGGTCCCGAGTTCGAATCTCGGTCAGGGTGAGCTAAGGGGTTTTCCCTTATCCTGAAAGACGAATGTTGGGTAACTGAGCTCTATGGGCCCCGGCCTCATTTGAGCATCATTTCACTCATTCCATTCATTGTCCGATATGACTTAACGTTGGAGGACGTAAAAAAATTGCTTGCGAAGGGAAGGTTCCTATACGAATACGTAACCGCAGACCTCAGAACCCATCTCGGATCTTTACACTTTTTTTTTTTACAGCGTCATACAGCGTTTAGAGCGTGTTGTGGTAGTTTTAACGCAAATAAAAAACTGCATCCGCTCATACAATAACTGTATGAGCTAAAAACTGCCGTAATTTGTGAAGATTTAAATCCAATTGGTCCCAATGTGTAGATCTACCATTTGTGTTCCAGTGTTATTTTGAACTGATGCATGTGATATATTGTTCCCGCGGGGTCGTGTTTAAAGGCGCGCGCGTGTGTGTACGTTAATAAATAAGTTTGTAAACTCGCCTAAAATTACTACTGCAGTCTCTGGGTAAATTTTTGGAACCTACATACATAGTGTTTTTTTTTTTTTTTTTTTTTTTTTTTTTTTTTTGTAATTTACGTCCTCCAACATTAAGTCATATCGGACGATGAATGAAATGGGTGAAGTGATGCTCAAATGAGTCCGGAGTCCATGGAGCTTAGAGTTAACCGACATTAGTCTATCAGGATAAGGAAAAACCCCGGAAAAAATCTTACCCAGGTAACTCACCCTAGCCGAGATACGAACTCGGGACCTCTTGAACTTGAGGCTGACACGCTACCATCTACGCTACCAAGGCGGGCGGTGCTTGCTTTCTGTCCCATACAACACTTAGGCCCTGAGTTATCTACCCCTCCTCTATAAACTGTTGTGTAAATCATCCATTAGAAGGCATTCAAGAAAGGCGTAAGTCACATACACTGACTCTCTTAAATAATCGGACAGACTTGGCATTTCACTATGAAGTGCCCTCTAAAGCAGGATAGATTATGTGCATCAGTCTCAAGGTACTCCTTGTGTTAAGCAAAAGTCATATGCTATGAATATCCATTTTAGATATTGAAAATGTGGCTAAACTAAGCGCTTCCCCATTCAACCTTGTTTACATCATGAGTTTACGACACAAAATGAATCAGACATCACAAATGAAATGCAATACAAACGAGTAGGTGAAGTCTGTCAGTAGACAAAACAACATCGTAGAAGTACGTCAGCTGTGCACCAAGAAGACAAGAGCAAAGTATGGGGCCCAGAGGTAAGCAGAGTACGTTTGAACAGAGACAGTGATCTATCGCTACGAAAAGAACAAAGCATACCGCGAAATAGCAGAGATTATGAATCTTAGCTAAAGTACAGTTAGTGACATTATTCACCGGTGTAAGTATGAAGACAGAATTGAATCTCGAGCAAAGCCAGGGTGACCAAAACTTCTTACGATAGGCAGTAGTCTTATATTATGCGGAAGATAAAACGGAATCCGCGTGATTTGTGCTGAGATTAAGGAAGAACTGTGATTGACAGTTAGCCCTAAACGGTTAGAAGGGTCATTCGGAAACAAGATTTTAATTTTCGCGTAGCAAGAAAAAAGCCATACCTTTCCAGCAAGTATAAAAGGAAGTGATTACAATTTGCAAAGACTTTAACAAGACAACCGATTGGTGGGACCAAGTTATTTTTTGTGACTAAAGCAAATTGAACCTTGCTGGTTCCGTGGCAGGGTGGTTGGTTGTGTGGAGGAAACCAAACATGGAGCTGGAAGAGCGCAATTTACAAGACAGTCAAACACGGCGGAGGGAATGTGATGGTATGGGGCTGTATTTCCTCTACGAGAGTGGGAAAGCTGGTGTTCATAGACACAACCATGAACAAGGAGGTCTATATTAGACTATTACAGAAAAATTTAAAACAAAGTGCAGAAATGATGGGTATTTTGGACAGCTTCTCATTTTATCAGGTTAATGATCTGAAGCATACGTCCCACATTGTGCAGCTATGGTTACTTTACAACTGTCCTCGTGTACTGAATCCACTCCTCAGTCCCCGGATCTTAATCCCATAGAAAGAGTATGGGATAAACTGGAGAAGGCCGTGCAGAATACCCCGTCACCGCAAAGCAGCACTTGAAGGAGAGGTTGTAAGAGGAATAGAGCAAACTTTCTACCTACCTGAGAAACCTGGTTCACAGCATGCCATATCGGTTGCGAGAGGTAATGAAAGGAAGAGGGACGGTCACAAAGTACTAAGCCATATTTTTGATCACACTCAAGTTATGTCCGATTAATTTTGAGGGCCAAAATGCCATATTTCTTTTTTAATTCTTAGAAAAGCACGCATTATATAATTTTCATGTGAAATAACATTTATTTTCTTACAAGAACGAACCATGTAACTGCCAATTATCATTAATTTCAATAAAATAGCACACCAAATGCTGATTTTCACTTTCAAAACGCTGTACTCTGCTTTCTCCGTTTATTTATCGGAGTCGCTGTATGTCTTATCACGTTGCATAAATTCAAAAATAGATAGGGGCAGGTGACTCATCTGGTATTTTGATGTATTTTGCAAAATGAAGTCTTCCCGTTTGTGAATTTCCGATGCAGTTCTGAGGTTATATTTGATTGACTGTTGTCTTTAAATGAAACATGTCAGTATCCAGATATTGTAAGTTGCCTGCAGACACATTTTATGTTCGTGGACATCATATCGGAACGGAACAGGCGAAACAAAATTTTATTTGGGACAAAATTCTTTGATGCTTATGAATCTTATTTTGGTGTACCATTTGGAGAGCAAGATGTTGCATGGGCTCATATCGTGCGGAAGCTGTAGGTCTTCCTTAGAGGATTGGCTACGTGAAACAAGAAAATCTATGCCATTTGCAGCTCCTCGAATTTGGAGGGAGCCAGCCTAACAATCATAACTGTTACTTTTGTATGGTTGACATTACAGAGGTGGCGAAATTATTAGACTAAAGCTCTGAAAACCTTTATTTGCTTAACATTAATACATGAGCTCTCAGACACACACACACACACACACACACACACACACACACACACACACACACACACACACACACACACACACACACACGACACACAAACTTGAGTCAATACCTTGTATAGATTCCTTTGTTGGAAATTAACATTTTTATTCCGTTAGGCATGCCCTCAACCAATGTTTTACACTTATTTGTAATATCCGCATCATGTTGCCAGATATTTGTCTCCATAAGTTGACTTTTAGTTGTAATATGGGTTTTCTTGATTTTCTTCACAATGAACCATAAATTCTCGATCGGGTTTATATCAGGACCATTTCCTGCCATGGAAGTACTGAAGATCTAAATCCCGTAAAAATTGTCATTTTCTTGGCTTTGTGACACAATCCACCATCGTGCATAAAGATACAGATTCATTTCCGAACCAATCCCTTATCTGGGACATACTGACTGCTTTCGTCTGTAACTTAAGACTTGGATTCATCACTAAAGCACACCAGGAAAGAGAAATCCATATTAATGGCAGCTTTAAGTTATCCCACATAATACCTCTGTATAGCCTATGAAGGTTATCCATAATTGAATCTGGCTATTAAATTAAATTATCTTTGTGAGAAAGAGTGACACAGTGTATCACATTAATTACCTTTTTCCAGTCATCAGAAGACCAATGTTTTAAGTCGCCTTGCCCAGTCGAATCTGAGTCTTTGCCTAGGCATATCTTGTGTCAGCTTTGTTTTTTTTTTCTGGGTCTTCGAGCCTTCAAACCGCCAACAATCACGGTTACCCTGATAGTTCTTGCTGATACTTATTGTATCTAAAATATTGACATTGGGGGCACTCATACAGTCGGCCCGCCTCGGTAGCGTAGATGGTAGCGCGTCTGCCTCACGTTCAAGAGGTCCCTAGTTCTAATTTCGGTTAGTGTGAGTATCTGGGTAAGCTTTTTTCCGGAGTTTTTCATTATCCTGAAGGACGAATGTCGGATGACCCTAAGCTCCATGGACCCCGGGCTCATTTGAGCACCATTTCACCCTTCCATTCATCGTCCGATATGACTTAACGTTGGAGGACGTGAATTTAAAAAAAAAAACTCACAGTCGTAATCCGCATCATCGAATTAAGCAATAAACAATAAAAAAAAAAAGTAGGCCGAACAAAAACTTCATCAAATTTTGTTTACGTAGTGTTACTCAGTATATCACGTGTAATCCTATAAAAATGTTACTTGTATCGTAATATCAAATTACGGACCACACGAAGTAAATTAAAGGGTAATAATTTCAGCTGAACTCGAAGGATTTGAACCCAACTTGTAGGGACAGAGTGGTGAGGTAACCTGTATATAACCATTTAGCTAACGCTACCTTGCGAAGGGAAGGTTCCTATACGAATAGGTAACCGCACACCTCAGAACCCACCGCGGATCTTTACAAGTTTTTTACAGCTTCATACAGTGTTTAAAGCTGGTTGTGGTAGTTTTAACGCAAGTAAAAAAAAAAAAAAAAAAAAAAAAAAAAAAAAAAAAAAAAAAAAAACGATAGTATTATTCAATATATTCCGTGGATCACTAGTACTTAACACTAATCGGAGTAGTCCGAACGCTACAATCACCATTAGAACGCTGCCCTAAACGTTTGGTCGCGTCGTTCTCATACTATGCGACGTTCTAAATTTATTGAAATTGCGTCTCACTAATTTTAACTTATTAATACGCTACGGTTCTAGAATATTACTTCCATGCAAGCCCGTGGCATAGGATTCACATACCCACATGCCAGCTGGTGTATTTATAAACAGTACTACTTTTCTGTACGAACCTTGTACGTGGAACAGTGTAAGATTGAAAATAAATCCCCAGTCAAGGAGGAAATATATTACCAAACAATTTCTAATAAATTTAACTCATTTTAAACTTCCATACAAAGACACGTGCCAAGTGTGTGGCAACCTGCAAATTAAAGTTTTTAAATGTCCAAACTGCTGAAAAAGGAAAGAATACATACGTACAATGAACCGAATTACATATCAGAAAAGCCCAAAATGTAAATATACCTTGAAAAGGGGCAGTGAGATGACAAATTAAGAAAAATGCCTGTTTACTTTAGATTTTTTAATCAAAGGGTTTTACAAAGCTGTCATCAACTGGGTATACAAACGGTACCTATACGAGGGTCGGCTGATAAGTCCCGGGCCTCGAATAGAGATGGTGCCACTGGGCCAGTTTTTGTATGTTATCATTTTCGCGAGGTCCGTTCGCGAATCCACGCCTTAACGATCACGTTCCTTTTGATATTATCTTGTTTCCAACAGACGTTTTTGTTCAGACTTAAAAAAAATGGTTTCTAAACTGCAAATGTTTGAGATAGTAACAGGGAAATAGGTGACACTCGTTTTTAGTTTATTTGGAAATCAATTGACCACTTAATGCTAATACATTTTCAATCAATACAATTCCATAGAAGTGAGATGTTTAATACGGAGTTGCGAGTGAAGCTGAAATTAAGATTTACGAGGGAAATTGTTCGTTCTTAGCTGTTTCATAATATAGTGTCTTTATTTACATCGTAGATACGTTATTTTGTTCATATGCTAGCCCGCCTCGGTAGCGTAGGTGGTAGCGAGTCTGCCTCTCGTTCAAGAGGTCCCGAGTTCGAATCTCGGTCAGGGTGAGTTATATGGATAATGTTTTTCCAGGGGTTCCCCTTATCCTGAAAGACGAATGTCGGGTAGCTCTAAGGTCTATGGACCCTGGGCTCATTTGAGCATCATTTCACCCATTCCATTCATCGTCCGATATGACTTAACGTTGGAGGACGTAAAATACATTAAAAAAGTTCATATGCTAAAGACTTGTATGTGTATATATGTATATATATTATACCAGGTGAGTCAGTTGTCCCTATTTATTCTTATCTATGCAACCCGTAGTTTATGGTCTAATGTGAAAACCTTAATCCTTTTAGCACAAAAGCTGTTATTGCAGCTCTGACCTAAGCAGTATTATCCCACTTAGCATTAATGCTCACAGCCCTGAATGAGGACCAAGAAGCTGCGAAAAGCTTAAATACATAACGGGTTTTCAAGCATATAGCACTAGCAAAGTGATAAACGAATGCTTTCCCAAAGAGCGAGTTGCAATACATGGTGACTGACCGAGTAGGCTAGTTAGCTATTGGAATACGTATGTTGGTGAAAAGGCTAGGTTCGAATCAACGTCACGTTGTTTTTTTTTTCCCCCCTTTTCAAAGTCTTTATTGTCTGTATTTTAGCTACTAATTTATTTATTGTTGCTATTGGTTCTCTTGTGAGCCAAAGACACAAAAATGACAATCCAATAATTAGGGATCTACAGGGATTAGCTCACCATATAAGTTTCGCCGAGCTCACTCTCGGCAGGTAGAAGCCCTTGCCCTTCAAAAGTAAACTACGGGCTTATCTTTATCTTTAATAAAGGATTAACGTTGTGACCCTTATAAACTGTTCCGTATATGGTGTTGTAAGCCATTTTACGCAGTTGGCTTTCATTTTAGGAGCCTGTGGATGACATTAAATCTAATATTTTTGGTTTCATTCTTAAATCTTAGGTTTTACTTTGCATTTGTGAAATGTTTGAAACTTGGTTGAATGGATTGAGACAATACTGACCATAATAAAATATCTACTACGAACAATACATTTATAACTATCTGCCGGCGGAAAGTATGGCTTTGTTTTATTGTTAATATACCCTTATTTACAATAATTGAGGTAAGAAAGAAGCAAATAAATTGTAATCAGCTACAGTGTTATGAAAAATGTTATTTCTATCATAGTATCAGATTATAGGCCCCAAGAGGTAAAATAAAAGGTAATAAAAGTTTTGAGTTCATTACGAAGGATTTGAACTAGACTTGCAGTGCTAGAGTGGTGAAGTAACCTCAATAATACCATTTAGCCAACGCTACCTTGAGAGTGTAGGTTCCTATACCAATAAGTAACCGCGGACCTCAGACCTCCACTTCGAATCTTCACACGCTTTTTACATTTTCATACAGTGCTTCGAGCTCGTTTTGGCGTCCGCCATTACATTTTCTGTAGGAGCTAAAAAGTCCGTAATTTCTGACAGAAGAGAAAAAAAATGTGCCTAAAACTTAGTATTTTTTGACATGGCTGTACAACGAAAACACACGCTGGCTTAAGATTTAACTCCAATTGGTCATATTGTGTAGATCTGCCATTTTGTGTTCCAATGTTATTGTCAACTGATGCATGTGTGTTTATTCCTTCAGGGGGGTGTTTAAAGGTGTGTGCGAATGTGTGCTAATGAATAAAAGTTCGTAAACTCGTCTTAAATTTCTACTGCAACCTCTGTGTCTGCGTATGGCGTTTTTGGAATCGACATACATAGTGATTGGTTTGTCCCATACAACACTTATTCACCGAGTTGTCTACCCCTCCACTATAAACTGTTCTGCAAATCATCCATTCGAAGGCATTCAAGAAGGGCGTAAGTCACATGTGTCGCTTAGCACGTTGCATAAATTCAAAAATAAACAAGGGCAAATGACTCACCTGGTTATATAGTTCGTAGCATGGTACTATAATAACGAATATTTGAAAAGTCAGTTAATTGTATGTTATTAAACTTTGGAAAGTGATTGTTTTCCTTGAATTGGGCTAGGAAGCCGTTGGGAAATGACCACACTAAACGAGAGTTAGCTTGATACTCGCTTCTCCTGCACACGTTATTCCCCTCCTCTCACCAGTAACCAAGGCAACGATAGGTTTACTATAATGCACGAGATATAACTTGGCACTTTTTGTACTGTCCTTGTGTAACAAGGGCGCTGGGTTTCTTTCCTTGAAATGGTCAGTCTCTTTTAAAGTGCTGTTGTATTCCCTAATGACCTGATGTGGTGTGAGGGTAAACACCAGCAGGTATCAGTGATGTTGCAACCCTTGCAAGTGAAGTATCGGTTGTTAACGTGTTGGAAACGTGGAAAATGTTTTTAGAAGTTGAAAATCTTGTAATTATTTTAAACATACTGCTGGGAATAGTGCTAGTGTCTGCGTTAGTTCTTGGAGGCGTGGGAAGATAGGGAAAAGCTATAAGATCAGATGGTAGGGAAATTGTGATTAAGGTTCATTCATTTTTTACAGACAAATGCGAGGCCCTAAAATGCGGAAAGCCAAGTATATCTGTGTCGAGCATAATTCAAAGAACTGCTGCACCTATAGGTGCTTCATCTCGTACTGTGAAAAGAATACTTAAAGAACAAAATGGAAGTGCAATTAAATGGTAATTTCATAGAGAGTCCTGGTAAAAAAACGTCCGAATGCAAAACCCACAAAAACGGCAATACTCTTTCTGTGCCGCTGCAGTAAGACAATCTATTTATTCATTCTATCGGACTGATTTTCTTCCCAGCTTGAAAGATCTAAATAAAGTTCTAAAAGGAAAAAAATGTTCAACGGGAGTTTATGGAGCTTGCGAAAAGTACTGCTTCAAATGAAATTTAGATTCGTAAAGAACTCACGCGGAGGAAAGTTTCTGATGGAACGCCCAGACGTTGCAAAAAGATTCGCGTTTCTAAGAAAAATGAAAGAAGTAAGGACTTCCAGCACCCCTATTATTTACTTAGATGAAACCTGGATCAATATAAATCATACGAAAAACAAAGTGTGGAAAAGTGAAGAGGACGATTTTGAATTCCCACTACGCATCCCAACAGGCAAAGGACAGCGTTTTATAATCTTAAACGCGGGGAGTTCGACGTGTTTCATTCCCAACGTACTTCTGAGTTTTAAATCAAAATCAAGCAAAGACTATCATGAAGAAATGGATAGTGAAACTTTTAAAAATTGGTTTATTAATCAGTTGTTACCCAACATTCCCCCCCAATAGTGCTATAGTAATAGACAACGCCTCTTTATCATTCTACTCAAATTAACAAGGCTCCGATATGATCACTTAAATCAGTAATGCAATCATGGCTCCGTGACAGTAATATTGAGTTTGATCCAGATTCCACCAAAGCTGTACTTTACGAATTAATAAAGCTGAAAAAAGACGGTCTCAAAATTTATGAAATAGATCACATAGCGCAAATGCATGGGCACGCTGTAATACGACTACCTCCGTATCATTGTGATTTGAATGCTATAGAACTTATATGGGCACAAATAAAAAAAGATGCCGCGAAACACAACATATCATTTAACCATGGTGAGGTAGAAGTGTTGTTTGATAGTGCAGTAGCTAAATTGTCCGAACAAAATTAGTGGGGAGCTTGTGAACACGTTGAAAAGATAGAACAGTTTTATTAGAAGAAAGATGGATTAATATATGAAATTAGTGATATGTTCATAATTAATTTAGAGGATGATTCAGATAGCGGACATTTTGAAATTTCTGACATTGAGGAATGGGAACAGGAACCAAATTTGGAGGAGGAAGAACGAACAGGCGAAGAAGGATCATCCACCACTGTTGTGTCTGCCCTGCCTGACTGGCCATAAAAGAGGGGGCGGGTTGGAAAAGACGGTGACTACGTATTTCTTTCTCCTTCTACCAGCCAGGGGCCAAGTTAAATCTCGTGCATTGTCGTCACAGGTGGATGAATGTGTACACATTTCGTTTTACTGTACGTGAGAATGACACCGCAGTGCCGACACTGGAACTCAGTAACCACGCATAGGGGGATCGTTTTGTCGCAGCAGGTAGAAGGTCGTTTTAACCTGTTTCTTGCTTGAGTTGATCACCGCCAGTTTAAATTCATGAAATGCTGGATTGCGATAGAGTGAAACAAATAACGCTGTTATATAGAATAAAAAGAAGTATTT
This sequence comes from Mantis religiosa, assembly GCA_030765055.1. NCBI lineage: Eukaryota > Metazoa > Arthropoda > Insecta > Mantodea > Mantidae > Mantis > Mantis religiosa. Next base: position 194,225,411 of record CM060950.1, read on the forward strand.
CAGAAAGTGGAGTGCCATTGTTACTAAAATTAGGCAAGTGAGTCAACCTTGTATATACTTTTCTCCACTTACAAGTTTTTTATGAAGACTAGTTTCTGGGGACTTCTCCCCTATCGTCAGCTCTGTGGTAGACTCTACCACAGAGCTGACGATAAGGGAGAAGTCCCCAGAAACTAGTCTTCATAAAAAACTTGTAAGTGGAGAAAAGTATATACAAGGTTGACTCACTTGCCTAATTTTAGAAATAACGCTGTTATTTCTACTTCTATATCGGATGAGTCACTAATGCTAAATTCTCTGAAACAAAAACATGAATTGAAACATGCAGTGTGTTGCATACAGATTATTTTTCCTACCCTCGTACTAACTGCTGATTGCCCAGGACAAGAAGGCAAGCTAGAGGAATGTGTATCGTAATACTTATGCTGTTCGCACGGTGTATATGCTCCCCTTCCGAGTATGATAAGAATGGAAGTTTCGTTTAAAATACACAAATGTTGTCGCATAACTCATCCATACATAATACCTATCGCTGAATTTACTGCAACAAACATAGATCTGGCAGCATGGGTGACTCATATGCACTATCATACACATTTCCTAGTAAACAGATCCGTTACCGGAGCAGATAAACAATTCAAGCTCCTGTGCCCTTCATATCGCTTTTGCCTTCTTGTCGTGGGCATACAGTACTCTAACAAACTCTTATTACTCTGTCTACATACTTAAGGTTAATTGAGGCAGTCGTTTATGGAAATGATTTTACTGCGTATTTCTTTAGATGTCCAAGGGGAATATCTGAATGCAGAATTGCATTGTCACATCTTTTAAGAGCTAGACCAATATGATGTCTTCGTAATTCCATTCCCTTTGCATAGCCTAGAGGTAACAAAACAATCGTGAGTTCCCGTTTGAGAAGGGTATAAATATTGCAACATTCAAACAAATAGGGGAACATGGGGCATATCGGGGTAGTGAGGCAGAACGGGATATACGTGTTTTCTCTCTAGTAGGTGGCACAATCTACCGAAATCTGTCAAAACTACGTCATCTCAATCACAGCTACTAGCACACGTCAGTTGACTGCCATAACAGCCTCTGTTGTGTGCGAGTTGTGTGATGGATACAGTTTTGAAGCAGTTTTTACAATAGTCGTGATATCTTAGAGGCATGTAAGTACATCATATCTACATTTAAATAAAAACAATAATTACTGTGGAATATAACACCTACTTTACTTCTAAATCAATGTTTTTCGCTAAGTTATCTTTGAATATCGAACCATCGACAAGCATTAACCTAAGTTTGCGTTTACGGGGCAGGTACTACCCCATTATGCCCCTGGTGTAAAACTCTTTGTGTGTTATTCATATGATTGACTACGCATGTTTCATGTGATTTCGGAATAGTGCGTAATTTCGTAAAGTCACAGAGGCAAGAGTGGTCTTTAGTCTCAATGGAGGGGGCTGTGAATGCTGTATTTGATGGTTCAATGGGGTACAAAAGGGCAGCTAGTCAATTTCAAGTGCCCCAAACAACTCTTGAACGCTACGTTAAGAAGAAACGAGATAATTCTGATTGTTGTTAAAAACGTTCTCACAGGCTGCAGCCGCTAGATGTTTCTTTCATGAAACCACTAATCAAATATTATGAGGATGAAATTCGCTCCTGGGTTAGATCTAATCCAGGAAAATTCGTGACACTGTTTCAGGTTGCATCATTGTTTGGTGCGAGTTATATGCGAGCCTCAACAATGAGCACGACAGTCAATGGGTTTCGGAAAACAGGAATGTGGTCTGTGAACATCAATGCGTTTGACGATGCTGATTTCCTACCGTCCAAAACGACAGATATTGAGCTTTCTTTTGGAGTTCCTGATGACGTTAATCCTTCAAGTTTTGAGATGTCAGTTGTCTCTGGTTCACCTATGTAGAGAGAAAAATTGAGATGCCAAGCTGCAGTAGTTTCCAGAGTTCCAGCCCAGAAAATATTACACCTCTTACAAAGGTAGATCAGAAAAACAAGAGAGTTTAAAAAAAAACGGGGAAAAGCACAGTACTGACAACTTCCCCTTATAAAGAAGCGCTATTATATGCGGAACAAGAAAAAACGAATAAAATACCTGTAAAAAGGCGTCTTGCTCTGCCAGAAAGCGAACAAAATGGGAATCATCGAAAGGTAGGCCTAGATGTCTTAATCCTGCATCCAAACGTCCCAGAAGTGATCTCTGTGCTGGTAACAGGAAAGAAGTGGCAAAAGACGACGAAGATGATTGTCTTCACTGCCACGATTATTCAGAAGGAGGCTCATAATTCTTGTGCAGGTGTCGAAAGTGATGATGAAGATGTGCGCATATGTGCATATTGTGAGAAGTGAACTAAATGTAAAAGAAGTAAAAAAAAAAAAAAACTGATAAAAAATTGGTCAAAGAAATAATACCCCTTACTGCCCCACCTATGGGTCAAAACGGGGCAAATGTACTAATTTTGTTTTTGACGTGATAGCTACTCCCATTTGTTGCGAGAGTCTAATTTGTTTTTCATGTAATTATGCAATAATAAACACATTTACATTACCAAAACACAATTTCTAAATGTCCAAATGTGAAATATAGATGCAAAAATATTAAGTACCCTGTTCTGCCCCATGTTCCCCTAACTAAGAATAGCTTGGAAATGGTTCATTGTCCACACACACACACACACACACACACACACACACACAATTGTATGACATAAATTATCTGTTATAACGAGATCTACATTTTTATATAAGCTTTTATTGCCTTACCAGTTATGTAAAAGTCTCGGGATTCAGATGACTTCTGAGAACATTTCCAAAAAATTGAAGGTAAACATTTTATTTGTCATGACAATGTCTTAAACATATAGTAGTTTAATCAAAATCGTTACAGCCATTTTTGAGAAAACCAAAAATTTTAAAAGCATTATTAAAAGGTTAAAGGGGTCAGACAGCTACAAATTGAAACTTTTCGGTTCAAATGTGTCGTTGGTAAAGCACGAATTTTACATTGCATTTAATGGCGAAGTGATTAATATAACATTAAATGTATCAAAATGTATTCTTGATGTTATTTTTTATCAGTTACTAACAAATAATCAGGGATTTCCATGTTAAAATTTCACAAGTTTAAGGGAACCGGGAAGGATACACTTTCAGAAGTAATGTTTTGAGATTTTTATGTCCATTCTTTTCTGTGCTAGATAATGTCCACTTCATTGTGTTTACTGCATAATTAGCAATGAAAAAAATTAAACATGTAGGCGTCCCTTTAAATTGCTCAAGTGCTACGCCTTTAAACGTGTATTACTAAAAACGACATGTTTTGTTATTTAGGAACCATTTTCTCTAAAAACATAAGACACAAAACACTGAGATTTGACACAATTATACTAAATATTCTACAGTGCATTTGCCCCAACCTTTCATTTTTGAAGTTAATACTTATAGTGCTCCGTGAGCAAAAAAAAAAAAAAAAGCAATATTTTCAACTAATTTCTTTATAAAACGTAAAAGTTAAAACTGATGAACTATTTATGTTATACATAATTCTTCCTCCACTTCTGAAGTATGAAATATAAAACCGACCTTGTAGTTTCATAAAGATGGCCCTTAGTATTTTTTAAAAAAGTGGTACCTAAAGAGACCTAATTTTTTATATTAAAGTATTTATTAATTATTTTTATATTTTGAATTTGACAACCCAGAATCATGAAAATTTACGTCAGGATACCTATGATGTACTATTTCAAGAAAAGAGCTAATTGAAATGCACTGAGAACTTTAAGAGGTATAAAAGTTTGTTCGAAACTGCAAGCACAACCGCGTTTATCCTACCCGGTCCCCTTAAGTCATATTTGCATTCATTTATTTCTGAATGTCAAAAATGTGCAAGGTACTTCGAGCTCGTCCCATACGTTCATACTTGTGAAAGTCTTTTTTAATGTTTGTTTCAGAGGTGTAAGTTAAAGGTGAGTTATTCGATATAATTGGAGGATTATCTTTTTAACTTGAAATGTTGCCGTTGCTATTAGATTTCTTCTCTTCTGTATTGATATTCTAGTTTGGATAAAAGAGCAGCTGAAGTATAAAGGTACATTTTCCACAGTTTTCGGTTTGGAAACGATAATATTCCACATGGAGTGGAGTTCAATATAATGGCCGTGTAATGATCAGTTTGCAATATCCCTGTTAAATATTAAAGTTAGTAAATGTCTATGTTATAACTCTCCATTAAGCAGTTGGTTGGGGGAAACGCTCGCTGTATTAAGTGCTATCCAGAATGTTTGACAGGTTTTATCTTCCTTCGTGTGTAACTATGTAATGAAGGTCATTTGGCCAATTGCAAAGCATCATGGTTCAACTTGGGCTGAAGTCTGATACCTCGTCCCAGGAATAAAGCTGATAAAATTTACTTTTTATGATTTGTATTCCATCAAAGAGAGCTATTGTTTTTCCATTTTCTATTTTACCAAGTTCGGAAAGAGTTGAGGGTACACTATAACCTCGTTACGCTGTATTAGGTTTTCTCTTTCAAGTTTTCACAGATAAATGCAAGAACCTGGTGCCCCTTAATGAACCAAATGGTTTGGCCGTGTTTCTTTTAGAGAAGACTGCGACCGGTAGGGTGTGAAAGCAACGGCTGGAGGGAGTTGCAGCTGTCGCTATATCCTCTCTCGATCGCGTTTCAGTTTTGTTCTTCCTCCTCGTACTACAGATGTTGACTCATTTGACACCAAATTTGCCTAGCATTGCTTCCAGTGAACCTTAGCGAGCTTCATTAATGGCGTGTACAAAATTAAAGGCCTGCCTTCATTCAGCGAATAAGACAGCCTCTTATCCGGATTGAAGTACTATCCTTTGGCATCTGTAGTTTCTTACATATAACGTTTTGAATATGCCACGTTATTTGCACTGTTGTAGCATGCCTAATATTAGTTTGTGATAACAGAAGTTGCCTAGTTTGTGTTCGTGATGAAAGAGGATATTCCGCCATATTTGATCCTTCAATCCCTTTTGACCTTTAAACGGTATTAACGTAAAATGACTGTTCTAGATCAGTTGGTCTACAATAGAATTTTCAATGCATAGAAGTCCGCACAAGAGATGCGTAACTGTCCGCTGACATCATGAGTAAAATTTTCCAAATATAGAAATGTTAAACATTGTCACCCTACATGATTTCCGGCTCCTTTGTGGAATTTATACCAAAAACCACATTGAGGGTGTCACAGAACCGACATCGTCCCTCCACTCTACATTCCATAGCAGGTTTCTGGATATAGCTGTGCTTTAGAGATTCACGGAAAACATACAAAAGTAAAACGAGATAGAGGGCACCTTAATGCAGATAGGTCACATAAACCCCATAACTAATTATATTACGAAACAAAATATATTTGAGATTATATGGCTTTAAAATACACTCCTGGAAATTGAAATAAGAACACCGTGAATTCATTGTCCCAGGAAGGGGAAACTTTATTGACACATTCCTGGGGTCAGATACATCACATGATCACACTGACAGAACCATAGGCACAGAGACACAGGCAACAGAGCATGCACAATGTCGGCACTAGTACCGTGTATATCCACCTTTCGCAGCAATGCAGGCTGCTATTCTCCCATGGAGGCGATCGTAGAGATGCTGGATGTAGTCCTGTGGAACGGCTTGCCATGCCATTTCCAGCTGGCCCCTCAGTTGGACCAGCGTTCGTGCTGGACGTGCAGACCGCGTGAGACGACGTGTCATCCAGTCCCAAACATGCTCAATGGGGGACAGATCCGGAGATCTTGCTGGTCAGGGTTGACTTACACCTTCTAGAGCACGTTGGGTGGCACGGGATACATGCAGACGTGCATTGTCCTGTTGGAACAGCAAGTTCCCTTGCCGGTCTAGGAATGGTAAAACGATGGGTTCGATGACGGTTTGGACCTACCGTGCACTATTCAGTGTCCCCTCGACGATCACCAGAGGTGTACGGCCAGTGTAGGAGATCGCTCCCCACACCATGATGCCGGGTGTTGGCCCTGTGTGCCTCGGTCGTATGCAGTCCTGATTGTGGCGCTCACCTGCACGGCACCAAACACGCATACGACTATCATTGGCACCAAGGTAGAAGCGACTCTCATCGCTGAAGACGACACGTCTCCATTCGTCCCTTCATTCACGCCTGTCGCGACACCACTGGCGGCGGGCTGCACGATGTTGGTGCGTGAGCGGAAGACGGCCTAACGGTGCGCGGGACCGTAGCCCAGCTTCATGGAGACGGTTGCGAATGGTCCTCGCCGACACCCCAGGAGCAACAGTGTCCCTAATTTGCTGGGAAGTGGCGGTGCGGTCCCCTACGGCACTGCGTAGGATCCGACGGTCTTGGCGTGCATCCGTGCGTCGCTGCGGTCCGGTCCCAGGTTGACGGGCACGTGCACCTTCCGCCGACCACTGGCGACAACATCGATGTACTGTGGAGACCTCACACCCCACGTGTTGAGCAATTCGGCGGTACGTCCACCCGGCCTCCCGCATGCCCACTATACGCCCTCGCTCAAAGTCCGTCAACTGCACATACGGTTCACGTCCACGCTGTCGAGGCATGCTACCAGTGTTAAAGACTGCGATGGAGCTCCGTATGCCACGGCAAACTGGCTGACACTGACGGCGGTGGTGCCCAAACGCTGCACAGATAGCGCCATTCGACGGCCAACACCGCGGTTCCTGGTGTGTCCGCTGTGCCGTGCGTATGATCATTGATTGTACAGCCCTCTCGCAGTGTCCGTAGCAAGTATGGTGGGTCTGACACACCGGCGTCAATGTGTTCTTATTTCCATTTCCAGGAGTGTACAAGAACAGCAATGTGAAGAAACATCTGTGGACACTTTTATATCATGTGAACATTCTCTATGACCCAAGTACTGAAGAAAATTAGTAAATACAATTAAAAATATGGCAAAGTGTAACCCAAACATGAAATAACTTCCTATGGACGTTTAATGACAATGCTGTATAACGTTTACGGACTTTTTAAATTGCATTTTAAATAAAATGTAGGACTTAAAATTGACACTTATTAGCCTTCATTATGAGAGCATTTTGTCACTGATGGCGCAGATAAAAGTGAATTACTGATTTGAACTTGCCACGTAAATTCACATGTCCGGAAAGATGAAAGCATGGAATGGGTGTGGTAGACCCTGGTTGATGTTATTGAGAAGCTACGTGCTGTAATCTATACGTTCTTGGTCATCTTCCCTAATTGCTGTACAGCTTACTCATGATATGGCTTTTCACATATTCTTCCACAATTTGAATTCTTTCTTGTATCCAAAAGGCAATTTTCCAGAATGCAACAGCAACATGTGTATGAACTGATGAAATAGACTGACAGAAGGGTGCCAAAACGTCACTTGTTCATATTACATAAAATTGCCCAATATTATACTGCAGCTGGATTCCGTTATAATAGAACTTTTTATTAATACACAACGGAAATATTACATTTGCGTTTCAAAGGGGAGAAGAGCCAGTTTTATTTGCACCACCTGTAAAAGTGGTAAACCTAAAAGAAAAGCAAAAGAACTGCATGAGTTGGTGGGTATTTGGTGTTGCTTGTTTACCTTATATCGTATGTGCTTGGTCACCATTTTTTGTAATGTAAAGAGTGTAGAGTTTGAGCCAGTATATAGCCACCTTAATTTAAAAAAATTTGACAACCAGTTTCCTGTATCCACGTGCACCTATGACGACATGTGTAATACAACTGTATCTACAAACCTGATGAATTTACATGGAATAGGAAAGTAAGGTTTTATAAAGAATAGTTCGTAGAAGAATAATTGGTATAAAGAATTTCATATGAATGTATTTTGTTTAATGCTAATTTTAGCTTTAGAAAGCTTAGAATCTTAGGATATTCGTTGAATTGGAACTAAACATTGTCTTTAGTTGAATATATAAGCATTACAACAAAGTCTAGCACTGATTTTACTGGACATCTCCAGAAACAAATAACTCTAACGACAGTTTGCCTATGCAGTCAGAAGCTTTCGTCGGATTTGTCTAAGTTAAAACGTCCAGTTGCTTTAACAGACGTATTGCTCGATTTTCTTTGACTAACGCAGAGATTCTTTGAACTTTGTCACCCGTCTTCCAGGACGTGTGACGAACTATGGGACAGAGTTGAAGACGCAGAAAAACCGCATGATTCAATTAGTTATCAAGGATCTGTAAGGCGTGTAATGCTGATCGATCATTGAATAAAAATAATAATAATGAAATAAAAATCACATTTTCATGGCTTGACCCCATGCCTAGAAGAATTAACAAGGCTTTCGACCATGAAGCATATTGAACCGAGTATTAACTTTATTATGTTTTTGTTTATTTTAATGTTTCGTGGAGTATAAATTATTTTAGGCCAAAGAGGAAAGGACTTAAAGACAGCAGTGAAATGAATTTTATAACTAAAATAGTTGAAACTCCCTCTTTACCTATAGGGGAAGTACCCCAGTTCGAACAGCTAAACCGACTGCAAACAGGTTTAAAACTTAGTGTGCCGTTCGAATAGCTATCATGTCCATCTATAAATTGGCGTGTGCGGCCGCTAGCGCCATCTAGTCAGCCTCACTGGGCCACAGTTATACAGACTGTACGAGTAAGACAGTGTTAATTAGAAGTGCATACGCGTAAACTGACGTTAAACATGAGTAGGCTGAAGCCAATTAATCCTATATACGTTAACTTGCTGCGCGGAAACGTACATGTAATTTCGCAAATGATATATGAAGTGGAGGGTGAGCCGTTGCATGCATGTTATGAGATAATGCAAAAACTCCATGCAGATTAAAAAGTGCAAACCGACACATTGAATACGAATAGTAATTGTGAATCTGACGTCGGAGAAGAAACTGCATCTGGGTATGAGAGTTACAACAGTTCTTGAACGTTTTCTCCAGCAAATTAAGCAACTGCAAATCAAAAGTAAATACACACCTTCAACCCCAAATATCACAACCCAGTGTGCTGCAGTGTATTGATGATCTAACGTTGGACAATATTTATGAGGATTATTTTAATCTGGTTTACAATTCTTACAGACAACTTATGAATCGTTATAGCGGCATTCGTTCGAAATCCAGCTGCAGGATAAAATACGTGACGCGGGCACGATCCTGACCACTACAGAGGAAACAAAATACACTTTATAGACTGTAAAAGAATCTGTAAGAGCACAGTTTGACCAATTCGGAGACAGAATTAGTAGTCCACTTTTGGCATATTCAAAAGTGATCAGAAACTTGTGGCAGATGTAAACATGTTCATTAAGACAAATTGGTTAAGGAATACGTGTGAAATAGTAACCAGAGCCAATTTTTTATGACCTATGGTCTTCAACATTATCACACAGATAGGGAAAAAACAACAGCTGGTGTGGTATAATACAATTGTTTTTCATAATGCCATACACAGTTACATAATATATGTGGTTGTGTCGATTGATGGTAGATTAGCGAACAAGCTTTACATTTACTTGCAGGAAACACAAGGGACGTTTGATCCTCAGATTGCAACTTTTTCAATTGGGTCCTTTGTGAACATGTTGAGAAAGATATTTTATTGATTTCTGGATTGCAGAAAGACCACAGTCTGACAGAGGAATGTTTTCTCAGTAAGCATATTGCGACCAAATACTCCCAACCTCTGTTTAGGCAGTACAGGCTTTATTGCAGACATGTTGATTTTGTATGCTTGCAAAGTGACATACCAGAGGTGTCACTACAGGATCGATATTTCATCATTCTCTTTCACTGTTATCTATAGCCAACGTCCTACACCGAGATATGGACCTATACGCGTGGCAAAGTTCCGGATACGATGTTGTTCCTCTTGCATCATTTGATACTATAGTAACTGGCTTTTGATATTGGACTAGTGCAGTGAAGATACACCGAAGAGAATGAAGCATGTTCACAATTTGCCCTTACCAAGTGTGCATATTGTTCCATTCTTTTGTTTTAATCACTTCGTTTGAACTTCACATTTTCGTTTTCATGACGAATTAAGGAAGAGTTCCACAACACAGCACCTTCTAGTTTGGAAAACACGGACAGGTACGTTCTGCTTCTGTTTATATATATATATATATATATATATATATATATAGATATATATAATTTTGAAAGCACTCTACGTGTACATTTTTTCCTTCACATTTAGGTATGTCGTTTGTCGATCAGCTTGTCCGTTATGTAGTATTAATTCTTTAAGTCTTGTGTTTCCCTCGGCTTTAGATTCATCATCCTTCAAACATCGATTATACACAACTGCAGAATTTTGCAGGTAAATAACCTCTATGGGGTTACCACAAACACAGCTCCTTATTTTAAATACATTTGTACTCTGTTTTAGCCGTTCAAGCTGGGCCGCTTCTCCTTGTTAAGCCATGCAAACAACGAAAACATTACAATTAAACTTGAACACACTGTGCGAGATTCGAACCTGGTGTAATCCATGTCTTAACACCTAGAACTGCTCGCACACTTTGAGACTATGGTCAATTCTGTTGTTGACGATACGCTTTCACACAGGGAAAACAGTTCTCGCCAATATTCTGTTAATTCGTGCAAACCCAGCGCTTATTCACTCTTCTGGTTTTAATCGAGAAAGTCGCAAACATTTGTTTTACTTGAGGAAATGACTATGTCGGTAAAGATAGATTCCTATCAATACTATCGCAATCCTAGATCAGTACAAAGCCGTAACGCTCGTGGGATGCCTGCCTGTGACTTCGGCAAATTTCGGTAGCACGAAGTGATCTTAGTTTCTGACAAGCGGCCTAACATTGTTTTGATCAACTGTACACGGTATGAATATGACCCTTCTGTGATCAACTGTACACGGTATGAACATGACTTCTGTGATCAACTGTACACGGTATGAACATGACCCTTCTGTGATCAACTACACGGTATGAACATGACCCTTCTGAACAAAGTTTAAGTGGCTGGCCCCGTATGCCTGCCATGCGAGGGGTCCCGGTTTGATTTCCGGCTGGGGGTGGCGATTTTTGTCCAACCAAGATGCTGAGTGCTGAGACCGTTCGGTTCTCACCAAGGCTGCCCGGGTTCTATCCCAGGCGATCGCAAAGTGAGATTTGTGGTGAACAACACGGCGCTGGGAGGGTTTTCTCCGGGATCTCCGGTTTCCCCCGTCATCTCATTCCACCGGTGCTCCATCTTCATCTCATGTATCAGTGTCACCGCCTGCGGTGCCGCATGTAGTAAAAGCGGGCGTTAAACACTACAAATTTCATTTCCAGCCAAGATGATTCCCCATCTTTCCCAGAGTCTGGAATGAGAGTGCGAATGTGTGCGTGATCTAATGATTAAAATCAGTCAGTACCAGCAACCCAACATTTACAAGTTAACACCATCGCCAATTAGGCGATATGTTCCAAAGGAGAATGGCCGCCGATATGACCATTGCGGTTAAAGGCGAGGTATAAATGGACCCCCCCCCCCCAAAAAAAATGGAAGTATTTGAAAATATAACGACAAACGATCTCGCAAAGGATAACACGACAAAAATATTTAGCTAGGCATAAATTTTGTGTTTTAAAGATAGCTATATTTTTTGTGTGGTAAGTTTCTGTTTACTCTGTACAGTTGACAAAGGCAGAAATCATTCAGAATGAGACGATCTTCACAGACTGTTCCCAAAAACTTCAGGATATATATTTTGTCATGCAAGTATATCAGTGTTATTTGAATCAAAATCTGGAGTCATTTTGGGCAAATCAATAACAAAAGGTTTGCAAGTAAACTTGAAAATCTTCCTTCCGCATCCGAGTCATTCCATGTCAAAACGAACACGTCTGAGACATGACCTTTTTGTATTTTCTCCAATTTTTTTTACGTAACACCTAGAAGATATTAAATAACCTGTCTGTTTTGTTTTTGGTGTGGCACGATTATTTAGAGGTTTATTGAATATTATATTTTGCGTATATTCTCCTGCTGTATTCTATGAAAATCGTTATAACAAAGATTATATGAATAATGAAATGTTAGTGTTTGAGACATTATGAAGTACACATATTGCAGTTTAATTAGCTATTTTTTTAGGTTCGGTGAAAACAAAAAATGGGCGCCATTTAATGGGGTAAGTTTTTCAAAATGTGTTTTAATTAGCAACTTATTACTTTATAAAAACGAAAAAAAAATATAATTATAATCTTTAAAATATTGTGCATGGAATTTCATTGGTTTCAGAATGGGATTGAAGTAAAAAGCAGTCTTATAAATACTATACTGGTGGCGTGTGAGGTGATTCACGTTCGGACCGAGAGTGGCGTGAATACGTGGGAGAGCTTTCATTTTACTTCCGGTTTTTACCGTTCAGATCTGCATCTAAGCATAAGTTGAAACCTCAGTATGTTGTCAACTGACATTTCGTGTAAGTTCTGAAGTGTGGAAGTTTATTTTCATCATGTCAGATTTGGTTCAAAGGAGTTATTGTTGCTGTTTTAATTCATTCAAACTAGTTAACCACAGAGTAGGACATAACAAGTTAAGGCCAGTAACCTCAGCAATGCTCATTAAACTCAAACTGGAAGGCGTAAACCTATCTTGCGATTTGAAAGTGTGTGACAATTGTCGCAAGAAAATTTCTAAACTTCCAAAGCAACAAAGTACAAGTGAGTTATGTGTACCAATTGCAAGTGAAAGTGCAGTACTAGAAGAATGTGAAAATACAGATAGTGATAGTTTTTCCTCATCCTACAGTGATGCAGTAAGTATGGACACAAAAGACGCAGCAAGAAAACTGGAAGAGTTTAGTGGCAATAGGAGAATCGCCTATAAAAAAAAAAAAAAAATGTCGCAAAAACGTTATCCTTGGGATACGTTTCAGAAAATATCGCAGGCAATGAAGGATATAGTATTTCATATTGCAGACTCCACTTCAAATGAAAATTCACATCATTCTGAAATAATACAGAAACTAATAAATTTTTTTCCATGAAACTGATGACAAAACTCTCAAAATACAAATACTGACGATTTTTGACAGCTGGTCTTACAAGAAAATAAAACAACATTTTGATGTGTCAACTCACATGATACAAATATCTAAAGAGGTGGCTAAAGAAAAAGGAATTTTAGGAACTCCAGACACCAGATCAGGAAAAAGCTTTGACCCATCTACATTTAAAGAGGTGTCTGAATTTTATAATTCTGATGATGTGAGTAGGGTTATGCCTGGTAGTAAAAATGTAGTTTCTGTTAAAGAAAATGGTAAGAAAATCTATAAACAGAAAAGATTGATACTTTGCAGTCTTAAGGAAACTTACCAAAGCTTTGAAAATATGCATCTGGATGTCAGAATAGGGTTTTCAAAATTTGCGGAATTAAGGCCTAAGGAATGTGTACTTCTTGGAACTAGTGGAACCCATTCAGTTTGTGTTTGTGCTCTTCACGAAAATGTCAAATTAATGCTTGATGGTATCAGTATTTATCATCTCACTGCAAATTCAAATCCCATTTTAACCAATTATAAGGACTGCTTGAAACACATCGTCTGCAACCCCCCCCCCCCCCCCATCATCTAACTGTTTTTTAAAGACATGTAAAGCTTGTCCAGGAACTGAAAAAAATATAGCAAATCATTTACAACTGCTTGATGAACAAAATACTCATGAGATTACCTACAGACAGTGGGTGACTGTGGATCGCACAAATTTAGAAACCTTGATATCGCCCGTAGAGGATTTTCTAGGAAAATTATCAACAAAACTCAGCAATTTACTTCCACATACATCCATAGCTCAGCAGCAGAACTTATTTTTACGGGAGTGTAAAATAGGCGAATGCATAGTAATAGCTGATTTCTCGGAAAATTATGCTTTTGTTATTCAGGATTCCGTTCAGGGGGTACACTGGAACAATAGTCAGGCCACAATTCATCCTTTTGTGGTCTACTATAAAGACAATAGTGTCATAAAACATTTTAACTTTGTTGCTATTTCTAAATCCTTAAAACACGACACGAGCTGTTCACCTTTTCCAAACAAAACTGTTACTGTTTCTGAAACAGAAACTGAGAGTACTGCGTAAAGTAATATATTTTTCAGATGGGTCAAGTGCTCAGTATAAAAATAAAACAAATGTTTCAAACATCTGTTTACACGAAAATGACTTTCAAGTTCAAGCAGAGTGGCAGCTTTTCGCCACATCCCACGGAAAAGGACCTTGTGACGGCATCGGTGGTACTGTTAAAAGACTTGCAACGAAAGCTAGCCTATCACAAGTCCAAGAAAACTGTTCACCTGGGCTGAGAAGAACATTTGCAATGTAGTTTTCAACTTTTTCTCCGATAGTCAACACAAGGAGCACAATAATGTATTTCAATCAAGATACCAAGCAAAAGTGGTGCGAGACGCTTTACAATTGCATTCTTTTGTGCGAATATCTGTATCTCAGGCAGTAATAAAAAACTATTCGTTGCAAAGCGAAGGGAGAGTGGTGGATATTAAAACTCTTTAACCAATCTATGATTAATTTTAAATCAATGCAACAAAATATGTGGTGACTGCAAGTGTAAATTTGTGACTGGAATTTCAAACTATGGAATGTCGTGTGATGAATGTGATCAAAGAGAACTATTAATATTATCACCAAGCTTCTGGATGGCCGCACCGTGGCTCAGTGGTTAGACCGCTTGGCTCTCACCAAGGCGGCCCGGGTTCGATCCCATGCGACCGCAAAGTGAGATTTGTGGTGGACAACACGGCGCTGGGGCGGGTTTTCTCCGGGATCTCCGGTTTCCCCCGCCATCTCATTCCACCGGTGCTCCATCTTCATCTCATGTATCATCAGTGTCATCGCCTGCGGTGCCGTATGTAGTAAAAGCGGGCGTTAAACACTACACATTTCATTTCAAGCTTCTGGAAACAGAAATCATAATTGACCTTGTGATGATGGCAGTGCAACGCAAGATGCGCCGTCAGCTGCCACATGGTGTGCGTGTGCGCGTGCGTATGCGCGCGGACTTGAATTTCGCTCTTATTATTTGGGATCCCAATCTGAATTTTTTCCTGAGGTTATATGACATGAGGTTAGTTTTAAATTTTGGGGGGAATTATTTTTAGCAATGTGCTAACATTGATGATTTTATTTGTAATCTTAATGCCTTTCTGAAAATGTAAATATTACACGAAATATTTGTTGTTTAATGTGTAAATGAAATATACATTTCAATTTAGTAAATGAGCCAAAAATTATATTTTTCTGCCAAAAATAACCAGATATATTCACATTAATGTAGAACGATGCGCGCAAAATACCCAAAAGTTCAATGCTTTTTATTGGCCAAAATAATTAAACCAGAGACTAACAAAAAAAATACGTGTATCATTTTTTCCTTCATAGAACATATAAACTCAATATCAATGAAATCGGAGACATGAAGGTCAATTTTCCCTGAAATTTGTGCGATTTGACATGGAATGACTCATCCTTGGAAAATGCAAGTTGGCATTTTCCTGAATTTTCGTTTCAAGTTATCATGTACACATACCCGCGTGACGGAACGTTTTCTATAAATAATTTTATTAAAGGGACGTCAAAACGTTCTAGATATATCTTGATGTTGAGTTTTTGGGTGGAATGCAAAAGATCTCTACTATCTCAAACCTCTACTATTTTGAGTAAGTATTGCTTGAAATTTCCAACCAATAACAAAGAATAGGCTTAGAAAGATTTAATGACATACAATCACATTTGGTGTTTTAAGAGATAGTACTTTTTTGTGCAGGCTTTTCGTTAAAGTCTCTGTGTCGCATGCTTGGAAAATATTGAACTCAAACACCAAGATTTGTATTTATCCGAAAATCTGATTTTAAGTCACGCTGTTCACAAACACTATGAGACAGACGCGCACACAAATCTTTCACTAGATATTTTTAATTCCGCGTACCTCAAAACATGTATTTCCTTTGAAATCTCAATTTGGAAGTCTATGAAATAGGTGATACAAACAAGTTTTTGTAAGAGTGGTGTATAGAAGTGATGTATAAGTAAACAATAATGGGCAAGGAGGTAAGTGAATGTGGCATAGAGTTTGTATGAAATGTTTGCATAACAAACGTTTTCAGCATAATAATTCTGACAATTTTCTTTGGGATAAATGTGTTTTATATTTGTGTTATTTGCGCGTTGAAACTGTTTTTGCAAGGTATTTTA
This sequence comes from Mantis religiosa, assembly GCA_030765055.1. Taxonomy (NCBI): domain Eukaryota; kingdom Metazoa; phylum Arthropoda; class Insecta; order Mantodea; family Mantidae; genus Mantis; species Mantis religiosa. The sequence goes on from CM060950.1 coordinate 194,241,671, forward strand.
TAGTTTTCGATATTATAACAAGGAGCGGTGTGTGGTGTTTAACCTTTTATTCGTTTTAATTTAAATTATCCCCAGGGTGAAAAACTGGGTGTTAGGGGAAAGCGAGTGAGAGTTGGTGTGTGACAAAGGGAGAGAATGGAAAATTTCTGTATTTTACTCAATAACGGGAACAGAGCTACAGGTTTTGATGATAATCTAATTGCACTTTTCTTATTATTGGAGTTTGTAACAAAGATCTAGCGTAGCTGTAAAACTATATCCAAATACATTTCCTTTGTATTTATTGTGGAGTTAATTTAAAAGCTACATGTTTATTGGCCTTATTTTTTAAAGGCTACATAACCTCAAAGTAGTATCAGGAAGTTTTCCGATACTTCGCAGTTTAAATGCAGAATAAGGTATGATGTATTGGGAACCTATATAAGATTTACGATTCTCAGGTGAATCGGAATGGAAATTGTTTGAATAAGTTAGGTTTATATGGTGATCCTAAAACGTTAGCTAGCGCATTTCAAATGTTTTTGACGCATTTCAAATCATTCGGTGCAACATTTAGAATACTAGTTTATATGGAAGAAAATTAAAAAAAAAAAAAAAAAAAAAAGTTTCGGGAACTCCTAAAATCAAATTCTTATGAATTTGTGTTGGTTTTGCATTCGAGGGTAATAGCGAACACCTCAGGGTTTATAAGACAAATCTTCAGGTTCAGCTTTTCGTTGGTTTGTGTGTTCATAAATGTATTTGGAAATTGTTGTAAATTGTTGCCTTTTTAATAACGCTAGTGCGTTTACAAGTGCAAGTTGTGAGTACTGCGCTTTTAGGACGCTTTTCATCGCATTTATATTAATACCGAGGTTTTAAAGAATGAGTAGCGCTTGACTTCCTTCCACGTGCCTTAATTTCATGTAAACTTGAAGTGTACATTCATAGCAAAACAATATATCAACGTAGACGCAAGAATGAAGCTCCCATTCTCATTAACGGCGGACATAAATCTACTTTAATACTAAACTTTCCCACCAACAGTCGAGGGGCCACGCTGAACTCGTTTATATTTCAAATATTAATTATCATCACGAGTGATCTTCATTTTATTTTATCACCAGCACAAACCACAACTCTGCTGGCGCTATTGCATAAACACGTGGAATATTCTCTCGCTCTCTCTTCCCTTGAATTTCCTCCCGTCTTTTTAAGTCCCATCTATCTCCATTACTGCTTGCTACCTTTCTCTCTTTTGCAGCATCTGCCTCTGTGTATTCCTGTGTGTACAACGTTATGTCATGTGATGTTTCGAAAATTCACTATTTTACTTGCGGTGTCAATGACAAAACGAAGTCAGAGATTTAGCTACATTCAAATATGTGCCTGTTTCGAATGCTTGTAAAATGATTAGAACTATGCTGTTTTCCCGTTACCATTGGTTTGTCTATCAAAAGGTTTGTGTAATTGCTTAAACATTTAATGTATACAAACGATGTAACGTATCACAATTAATCGGAGACACGAACGTGTTATGTAACAAAACTCGGTGGCAAGCTATATATTTAGATTTTCTAATTAAGCTCCTTCATTTGTTTACTCACTCCCTCCTGTGGGAACATGAGACCCATTTCTGGAATGAAAATTGCGCACACTCAAAACATAAAATTTAATTGAAATAATGCGATTTTTAATCACAGCTTGTTCCTTTGCACAGGTCAGCGTTTATGTATTTATTCTAAATTCAGTTTTAATATAGTATCGATTATGTACATGTATCCACTCTAGAAAAATATGTCACAGACAAAAATCGCAAGCTATTTAAATTATTCTTGCACGTAGCTTAAGTTATATATAATTATAAACCGTCGCAGTAGGAAATAACTAGTTTTAAGAAAATCAGAAGTAAAATTCTGCCTAGTGTGCAAAATTGTCATTAACAAATTTAGTGTAATTCCAATTGTATTCAAAATAATGCTTAAATGCTTACTATACATACATTGCCAAATTACCCAAATCAAGATTTAATTATGTTTTTATTTAGGTAATCTATTTTAAAATGGATTTTGTCTACTTGCTCTACTACGTACCTATTAATAAGCAGAGGAAACTGCTTTCCATCCATAAGTTTTAGCTTTCGGTGGCTCGCTGAATAAATAAGTAAATTAATTAAAAAGGGCATCTTTTGAAAAATATTCGCACTCTCATAACTGAGAATCTTGAATAGCCAAAAACGAAAATTGTTAAACACTAGATGAGGTATTTAAGTTCAGCGTGTTCCACGAAGATTTTCAATAGAATTCCTGCATCCCAAACTACGCCTTACATGGAACACATTTCGTTATTTTTTACTTTCTAAAATAAAAAAAAAAGCTAATGATTAGCTAAAATCATACTAAGATATGTGCATGACAAATAAAATGTGTGTCTTAAATTTCTTAAATTTTCTTCACCTTCGAAACTAAATTAGCTTTTAAATAATTTCACAGAAATTAGTTCAGAACTAATTGTTTGACCCTCTACTCTTTGAACTGCCGTGTGATTGTGACGAAAGTGCAGCCAAGCATCTAATAAAGGATTTTGAATTAATGATTTGACAATAAATGGATATTTATTTTTTGAGAATTGAAATAGTTTCAGAACAACCAACATAGAGATGGTTCGACCGCAAGGAGTAAAGGATTCACTAGTTTTGCTATACTCTAAAATTTGTTTTTACTGCTGGCCTGCAAATGTACAAAATTTTACAAGATTTCCAACGTTTACATATACGCATAGAAATGAGAATATATTTTAGAAACAATGTCTTCAATCTCAGGATTAGGGACATCAGTAGCCATATGAATAGTATTGTGTATTATGAGTGGAACACCCAGTACCAAATAAGTTATAATCGAAATTTCCTTTCTGTATTGTGAAGACGTTGACGCCCTTTCTACAGAACAGCCGCCCCCCCCCCCCGAAATGCAGTTCATAGTATCCGTACAAACAGATTTTTTTTAAGTTAATTTTCAAACAGTCGTTCAAAAATATAGCAATGATATGACGTTTCTTCAAGCAAAGATTTTAGATCCAACATTTTAACGTCACTCCCCTCAACAGGATTAAATTACCACTCCCAGTGTCTGACCGAGGCAATAGCACGATGGTGGCCGTGGACTATTTCACCAAGTGGCCGGTGGTATATGCCATCTCGAACCAGGAGGCGAAGACGATCGCCGACTGCCTCATGGAGCAACTGTTCTGCTGTTTTGGGCTGCCGTTAGAGCTGTACAGTGATCAGGGTACTAGTTTTGAGTCTAACCTGATGAGACACTGGAAAGACTTGGGGTGAACAAGATTCGAACAGCACCTCTACACCCGCAGTCGGACGGCATAGTCGAGAGGTACATCAAGACCTTAGAAGAACATCTGAGGAAGCTCGTGGCCAGCCATCAGCGAGACTGGGACGTCAGGTTGCCACTGCTGTTGCTGGCCTACCGCTCGTCAACACACGAGACCACTGGGATGACGCCGGCAAGCTTAATGTTCGGCCGAGAGTTACGCCTCCCTTGTGACCTGGTTTTTGGGAGCCCGGAACCGAAACAGCCAGCAGCCAAGTATGTGGAGAATCTCGTGGATCATCACGACATGCATGAGATGGCTCGTCAGAACATCCAGATGGCGAATGACCTCATGAAGACCCGGTACGACAGGCAAGCCAACAGCCAAGGATTCCAGCAAGGTGACCTGGTCTGGTACCACCCTACCCGGACCAAGGGACGCTGACCGAATCTTCAACAACCATGGCAAGGACCGTACCTGGCGGTAAAGAGGATTAACGACGTGGTGTACCGCATCCAGAAGGTGCCTCGAGGAAAGATGTAGGTGGTTCACCTGGATCGTCTGGCCCGCTACGATGGTGCTGTTCGGGACGACCAGCCTTGAGGAGGGAGCAGTGTCGCGAGGCATTGTTACGACGGGCGCGGTCGGTGCGCGCAAAGAGACAGTGCAACGCGGAGATCAAAGCTTGCCGAAACAGAGAAAGAAAGAGATGTCTGGAAGTTTTGTGTTCTGGTACCGTCTTGATTGTTACAGAACGTTCCACTAAATTCTAGAACTATGAGTGGAGCTATAAAAGAAGCCGCGGCTTGCCAGTTGGGACAGTCGTAATTGAAATTGATAATCGTGTGCGTGCAGCTGTGATTTGAAAGTGAACTCCTTTGTTTGGGGTCGTGTGTCATACGACCTTGAAGGTTGTATTTGTGTATGTTACGTAATTCTGCTGCCGCCGCCAATGGCTGTACAAACTTTCTACGGAAATAAAGAGCGTTTTAGATTTCTGCAAACTTGACTTTGAATTCTACAAATCCACAGGGCCACAATAGTTTTGTCGAAGTAAAATGAGTTATTATTTATTAAAATTGATCTAAACGGAGGGCACGGTTGAGACGTTTTTTAGGTTTCTCACATTTTTTCCCAATGTTTCTGCAAAATTTGTTGCACGTAAAGTTAATCACTTCCTAAATTAGTTACGTTCTTTAAGTAAAAATGTACACTATTTATTAATAAACACAAACACTGTCAGGCTAGGTTTTATGAGTAAAATTTCAATTGCGGTTTCCTCGATTGTAATCTTTTTTATACATTTTCAGCATTTAAATTGCTCCTTAGATTCATTTTTAAGTTATCAGATTTAAACGTTGGCAATAATGTGCTCTGTGTGCTAACTAAAACGTTTACACCTATAGGCTCTTAGTTTGAAAAACATATCGTTTTTGCAAAAGTCAAAACTGTGTAAACAAAATTATTTTTAAGGACCCAGTTAATATTAAAAGTGCGTTTCTTAAATTTGTTTTATAGCTTAATATGAAACATACATCCGAAAGGTTTAAAAATTGTGGACTTTACATCGTAATCGCTTTTCTGTCTATCTGTCTGTCTGCTCTCTCTCTCTCTCTCTCTCTCTCTCTCTCTCTCTCTCTCTCTCTCTCTCTCTCTCTCAGCGCCAGTCTTTTTCTAAAAAGGTATATTTTGGTTTCAGAAGTGTCAAAATTGTGTTTAAGTGAGGTCCTATACCATCATTTACATTTTGTATGGAAAACCATAATTATTGTTATTTTCTCTTTAAGTTCACGTCCTCCAACGTTGTCTTATCGAACGATGTATGAAATGAATCAAATGATGCTCAAATTAGCAGAATCCATAGAGCTTACAGTTATCTAACATTCCTTTTTCAGGGTAGGGGAAAACCCTGGGAAAAAACCTTTTCCTGATAACTTGCCTGACAGGTATTGGAACTCGTGACCTTTGTACGTCAGACGACACACACACACACACACACACACACACACACATACACGCACATACACACATACACGCACACACCCCAAACCTGCTTAATGTAGGCAAACATTAAACGTAAAAAGGTAGATTTTGGTTAAACCTTCATAGCTTCCGCATATGGATAAAACAATATATTTATCTTGAATTTCCTGTAAATAGTTTAATCATTCTCATTAAGTGTTGTGTTACCGGTAACCCATAGGGGATAGACCAAAGCTCTTTGTAGGACAAAATTGGAAAAATATGCTGTTTATTGGGTATCTTCTTAAATTTAACTGTTTCTAAGAGATTCAGGCGAAACTATTTGATATAAAAAACTCTTTGTTTTTGCTTCCATGTGCCGTGTGTATCTATGAGTAGCAGAGTATGCTAGTTTGAAAACATTTGTAGGATTTCTCGTAACCAACCTCGTCATATTTATAATAGAAGAATTTTCGTCTTATGTAAATAATGAGAGTTCTATAAAATTCTTGTACTGTTTAACATGAGGCTTTTCCTTGTATTGCAGTGGCGTGCACACCCGATTTAGGCCTTGCGTTAACCGTCTAACACAAAATTTCATTGCAGAAGACGCGAGGTTTAATCTATACCCCAATTTTACCATCCAATGGTCCGATGGACTTGTATTATACCACTGTGTCTGCATAAGACTTTCCCAGCACAGGAAGTTTGAAGCCCGCCTCGGTAGCGTAGATGGTAGCATGTTTGCCTCACATTCAAGAGGTCCCGATTTCGCATCTCGGTCAGGGTGAGTTACCTGGATAAGGTTTTTTCCGGGGTTTTCCCTTATCCTGAAAGACGAATGTTGGGTAGCTCTAAGCTCCATGGACCCTAGACACATTGAGCATCATTTCACCAATTTCATTCATCGTCCGGTATGACTAAATGTTGGAGGACGTAAATTAAAAAAAAAAAAAAAAAAAAAAAAAAAAAAAAAAAAAAAAAAAAAAAAAAAAAGAGGACGTTTGAAGGAGAAAGGAGGAAAATATCAGTGTCAAAATGACACAAAAGTGTGACTTAAACACGAAAAATTTGTTGCACTGGGTAAAGGAACAAAAATGGCGCACGGTGTTTGTAAATGGTTACGTTAACTGTTTCTGTTCAATGATCTAAAAGTAAACTTAAAACACCTAATTTAAACTCAATAACTTATCTACCTATCTAATGTATAATTTTTATGATTGAAAGCGAGTGCGCTAATTTTCACAAGCATTCACAATGGACATTATACAGGTTTTACATATAACGTTTTATGTAATTCTAGGCTCTCAAAAACATCAGTTTCGAAGTCTTGGCCATTAAACTGTATACGCTCGCCTCGGTAGCGTAGATGGTAGCGTGTCTGCCTCACGTTCAAGAGGTCCCGAGTTCGAATCCCGGTTAGGGTGAGCTACTTGGGTAAGGTTTTTTCCGGGGTTTGCCCTTATCCTGATAGACGAATGTCGGCTAACTAAGCTCCATGGACCCCGTACTCATTTGAGCATGAGTTCAACCATTTCATTCATCTTTCGATATGACTTAACGTTGGAGGACGTAAATTTAAAAAAAAAAAAAGTTAAACTGTATAATACTTTGCCAATATAATTAACAGAATTATTGGGTTGTAGATTTACAGATAGATTATGTGAGTGGTTAGTTTCTAATCCATGCTATTCAATACAGGAATATTTTGAGAGAAATAAATAAGACAAGTTATACGTGTTTCCGTTAAAACTATACATAATGTATGTCTTTATTTTCTCTACTGTTATGGCAATATTTATGGTAAATTATTATAGTATTGTTGGATACAACCCGACTGTTGCTGTATTAAGCATTTGTTTGTAGTTATTTTTGAACTTAAGCTAAAATGTACAAAATATTGTAATATTTTGTGAAATTGTGTATAATTGTAAGACTGCTACTTTCTCTATTGTTTATATTGTTTTGTATATAACCTATAAATTCTATTGACGTCTATGGCTGTACTTAGTCTAATGGCAATAAATTATTATTATTATTATTATTATTATTATTATTATTATTATTATTATTATTATTATTATTATTATTATTAGTATTATTAGTATTATTAGTATTATTAGTAGCAATATGTAAAATACTTAATAGGTTTGTAAAAAGTAACGTTATAATGTGTTAGAGATGATGTAATATGACATAATATGGTTGCTAAGGAAATTTTGAGTTAAACAATTTTAAAGGAAAATGGATGGCGATTATAAAACGAATTGTATTGAAAATAAGGACTGTATGAAATTTTAAAGAACGTCGAAATTGGGGAGGGTTTATTAATTCTACCAAAGTTTACCAAAAAGACTGACAAGTTTTGTAGATGTAGAAAAGAGAAATATCTTATATCAATAGCCAGTTAGTTAATTCGACAAATTACCTAATTTTATAAGTTCTGTCAGAACTAAATGAGAACATTTCAGGGCTAAATGAGAACATTTTTTAAGTTATGATATACTATTTAATAGAACAGATTCTGATGAATATTTTACACCATCATTTGGCTCAAAATGTCTACCTTTAGCCTTCACACGAGCCATTAAACGCCTTGGTCAGTCGTCATTAGCAGCACGTATGTCAATTATATCTAAATCCGCCACCGCTTGCTGCAGCCCCCCCCCCCCCAGATTATTGTCTTGAAGAGCTGGTCTTGGTCTCCAACATAGCCCACAGTTTGTAAACCAGAGCCTTCAGATCTGGACTGGATGATGGCAAACCCATGTAAATTATTAAAGGCCGGAGAGATGTGGGCTCGCATGAGATACAAGTTAGCTGGACATAAGAGTACGAATGTCAGATGTACAGCACGACTACGCATCAAATGTGCAAACATCAAAAACGTAACGTACTACCCTGCGAACTAGTGAGACATTTGGCTTGAAAGTGTTGCAGACACAAGGTCAAGGTGTAGTATAGTGCAACTGGTTTGTTTCCTCTCGCAGTGAGACGGTTGTCATGGTCAGGCTATATCAACGAGCAGTTGTTTATTTGCGCGAGGGATAACAGTACAGTCCATGGAAAAACGCACACGCCTCCGGCTTTTACTTACGATTACCTCTTCTGGGTTCTCTAATATATTTATAATTTCTGTGCCTAACAGGAAATTCGTTTTCCCTATGTTATGGCAAGTGGTCTTATTGGTGCAGTTGGCTGCCTGCGTTATCTGCTCATTTTCTCTTTTTTATATCTCGGGTAGCGCGTTTAAGTCATGAAATTGAAGTAGTAAATACTGCGATTGAGGGGGAACTGGGAGACAATTCATGTTGGTCAATACGCGGCATTTAATCTAAGACCTTCCCTTACCTTCTGAGAAGTTTCGTTGGTTACAGGTTTAAAAGAATCGCGTTTTACATTAACCCGAGAATCTTGGTACCAGAATGTGGAGTTCAACCAGGAAAAATGGTGATGTAAACTCACAGAAAAGAAGCTGAAAAATAAATCCTGTGATATAAAACAAGTCGTGAGTTACTTTAGCCGTTACTACTGCTTCTGCTTTGCGCTCTTCTCCCCTACATTGCCGTAATGCTTTGAATGTGTCAGTAATGCAGAAACTTTAATATAAGTATACATGATATCGCTAACTGGCGTTGAAATTTAAATATATATAACAGGAGCTATCAGATTTTGGTGCTCTGTATGTACGTTTAATCGTTAAAGGTAAAGTTCTAGAAGTAAATCTTCAAGGTTGGCATGTCCCAACAAGTGGAAACTGCGCATGTTTGATGTAGTAAAAATGATGACGACGTCGCTTTATTGTTATTGATCAGGAATGTGAGCTTCCTCGAGATTCCCCAAATCCAGCAGAAGTAAGAAAGGGGTGGTTTAACTACTTGAACGGAACATGGATGGGAAAAACATTTGTCAAGTAAAACTCATTAAGATTGTATTTATGATATTTTGTAACAAAAATGTCAAGTACGTATTTAAACTATAAAGAAGTACATTTAATACCGATTGCCGTCACACTAGCTGAGGTGTTCAGCTCTTAAGCTTCCATGGTTAAGGGGGTACGTCTTGTTCAAGCCCCTCTTCTCACTCGTGTGTGCGTGCACGCCGGTATGTTAAAAAGGGAAAACATGTCGAGAGAGGTAGATACTGCTGAACACAATTGAGAAATACATTTTTTATTTAAAATAAACAAAAAAGTTATACTTCAGTGTCGTTGGATTTAGAGATAACATTGGAGGCGTCACTCGTGGGTGAAATTTAATCCAAAATGTCAAGCATAGAGCTCTTTATTTTATTTTTCTTTCTCTAGCACATACTTAATAACTAAGAGTAGTATTACATTCTGCCCAAAAATTCGTTAGCGAGATTTCACTGAAATACATTTTGAGAAGACATTTAGAAATGTATCATTTTTTTCTGTTCAACATAATTTAACCAGATTAGATCATATCGAACAGTGAATGAAGGAAATGGATGAAATGATGCGTCCCTGAAGCTTAAATAGTTGTCTTTTTAGGATAAGTGAAATCCCTCAAAAGAATCTTATCCGGATAACACTGTAACTGAGATTCGAACTCAAGACCTCTTAAATGTGAGGCAGATACGCTACCTCCTCAACACATAGGTGGGCTGTGTATCATTGTTGAACCCAACAGATTAACTTGATTGTGTGATTTTGGAAATGGTAAGTATAGTTTCGATTGCACTGCAAGCATGGGAAGTATACTTAGATTTACATATTGTCACCCGAGCGTCGGAACATCCTGTAGACTGGGCAAGCAGCAGACGGGTCGGTGTTCGCCCCGACCCCTCGTTTGTCTTATAGCGTTAAGAAGGGATGGCTGGGACAAAAAAACATCACTGTGCCGACTCTTTCTGTTCCACCTGTGTTCTCGAACCTACAGGATATTTCCTCTAATCTAGAACCTTCCGATCGACCCGCTGGCCCTATATAAGCAGCACGTCGGGCAAGTGAGTCAGAGTTCTTGGTATAAGAATGCAGTGCTAGTGTACGACGAGAAGACTGTGTGAGAGCATCGGAAGATTGTACGTAATTACTAGTGCAAGTGAAATTGTAACGGACGAACTGGTGAATCGTAATTGTGTGCATTACGTAATTCTGTGTAATTGGCAAGAGTTTAACTGTAAGTCGGTGGAAATAAAGAACATTTTTGAGTGGTGAAATTGGACTTTTCATTTCACGAACCCACAAAGTCACAATATTAAGTCTTTACTTAACGTTTTAGTGGATATTAACAGTGCACTGCACTGGATTTAAAAAGTAGCATTAAATGTAAAATTACACCGAGGAGAGGATGGTGGTGAGAGCGATGGAGGGGGTGGGCTTCAAAGGGGGTGTGTGTGGAGATGTGGTTTAAAGATGGAAAAGAAGAGGATACGGTGAGAGATCAGAATTTTAGCATTTAAGTCAACTTGAACAGAAGTTTAGGTTCTGCTAATCGCTGATAAATTCTAATCGCTGATAAATTACCTTAAAAGTACTGAGAATTTATGGCATTACGAAAGTTATGAATGGGCTGAAAGAGGTTTTCGACTGGATACCGTTTTCTTTAGCTTTTCGTCTCCATTCCGGGCCCAAATGATCTAACTCTCGATGGCCACTCATTCACTCACTCACACTCCATTCCATTGGGTTCCTTGTCACTGTTTTGAAACATCGTAAATAGGATAATATTCTTTATCAGTTTGTATTCCTAGGATGTCAGTTATATGACTTTATGTGCTCATTTTTATTTCATAATGATTGTGCAGACTGTTATACAAATGGTTACTTTGTTTACTTCATTTTGAGTTGTGATAGAATTGATTGCATTTAGATAATACACTTCTTTAATGTTTTATTTTAAGTCGCTTGACTACAGAGGTCTTCTTGCGACCGACGTAGATTTAAATACATGATATTTATAGCAATGGATAAAAACATATGTATTACATTACTTTAATTACAATTTGGTTGACAGATTGATGGATTTGATGAAGCGTATGAGGTTCCTTATGTTGCTGGCTTCTGACAAAACTGCTTGGAATTCTAGTGGAAGGTTATGCAGCTATTTGAAATAAAGCGGGCACTCTGTTATGTGTCTGATGGATTGTCTTGTATTACATTCTGTGCATTGTGGTGGTTCAGTTTTGGCGAGAAGATATGAGTGTGTCTAGAGTGTCTTATCCTCAGACGGGAAATTACAATTTGCTCCGTTCTCTTGGTGTGCAATGGCATATCGAGCTCTTGAGTTTTCCAATATTTCAAATATTTTTTATGTATTTTCTAATAACCATTTATGACGCCAGTATTCATGTAGTTGAATTCTTATGTTCCTGATTAGGTCTTGGTGAGGGGTAGCAATAGTTTTGTTATTCAGGGTGCCTCATAGCTTCTTTCGCTGCTACATTCCCGTTAATACCCATATGCGATGGTATCCTTGCGATTACTACTTCTATATTTCTTTTATGTGTTTAGTTACAGAGGGTGTGTATGTCTTCAGTGAGGGGGATAGACGAAGATTTACTTTACAGAGCCATCGGCGTACTAATTGAGTTAGAAAACACAATGCATTTTTTTGTCATTTGATTCTAAAATGTATTCTATGCATATGATGTACTGTCAGGTGTTACAACAGCACATCCGTTTCTTCCTTCAGATTTAGATCCGTCAGAGAATATTTGTTTGTGATAAATAAATTTTTGGCAGGGTTCCTGGAACATTTGTTTGTATATGAGAGGATTTGTTTGACTTTTTCCTTTATGCAAATCTAGCATGATTGTGGGGATATAGAGGTTCCAAGGGGGTCCTGCCTTTTTTTGTGTCTATCATATGAACAGGTGGAAGACTGAAGTTCAACTCTTTGAGGTATGTACTAGCCTAGGAATACAAACTGATAAAGAATATTATCCTATTTACGATAATGTTTCAAAACAGTGACAAGGAACCCAATGGGATGGAGTGTGAGTGAATGAGTGGCCATCGAGAGTTAGATCATTTGGGCCCGGAATGGAGACGAAAAGCTAAAGAAAACGGTATCCAGTCGAAAACCTCTTTCAGCCCATTCATAACTTTCGTAATGCCATAAATTCTCAGTACTTTTAAGGTAATTTATCAGCGATTAGCAGAACCTAAACTTCTGTTCAAGTTGACTTAAATGCTAAAATTCTGATCTCTCACCGTATCCTCTTCTTTACCATCTTTAAACCACAACTCCACACACACCCCCTTTGAAGCCCACCCCCTCCATCGCTCTCACAACCATCCTCTCCTCGGTGTAATTTTACATTTAATGCTACTTTTTAAATCCAGTGCAGTGCACTGCACTGTTAATACCCACTAAAACGTTAAGAATAAAAATCTGGGGTGGTGCCTTTGTGGCTTGTAGCGCATGGAAGTGAGTTAGCCGATTCTCGTATGAAGATATGTTTCATCTTCATAGATAACCGACCTTCTTTCGTCTCTAAGCCTTCTTATGGCACGTAAATATAACACGCGCCAATTTCTCATATACATTTTCTATATTAAGGCCCTGTTCTTCGTTTTCTTCCACTTGAAACCTATGCCACATAAGATAGTCTTTAAACTAGTGCTTCCCCCTTTAAAGTTAATGGAATCTTGATATTGCCAGAAGTCCCAAATTTTGACAGTGGGTACAGTTTTCTCCTGAATATACAAATTATAAATTGTTTGGCGAATTACACACCTATCAAAGTCCTCAATGACAGTGATTGTTGCTGGTACACGTACTTTCCAGATGTTTCAGAGGAGGTTACTTGTGCCTCACATTTCTTCCCTTCTTTAATTATTTTACGAAATTTTTTCTCAGATACTTTTGTTGCTGCACTCACCCTCCCTTGCATTTTATTAGCATATCGCCAGAAACTGCTTCCCGTTTCAGAATAGTTCGAGATTATTAATAACTTCGCGGTTTGGCTGTGAAGTGTTTTCCCACCAAGTTTACTTTGAATTGGAGGCATTTTAATCTAAATAAGAAAATATATAAAAGCACACATACATACAGACAAAACGTTAATCGCCAGTGCGATTAAGAATCACAATTTGTAAAATTTTAACATCTTAACGTGACGGCACCGAAGCGTTAGAAGTTATCCGGTAAAACCTTTCCACGATACCGGCCATTTCAGTGTACTGCGCATGACCGAGAGAGTAGGCTCAGTAACTGGATTCTGAACTACTGTGCACACGGCCTCCATCGGCAGAGAACCATCGTCCGCACTCGTGTGTCACACAAACTGCGGAAGCAAGCTGTAGCACGGAGCGGTCGCTGGACACGTCCGCACACGTCGAAGACCAGTCATTCTTTAATGATCATACCGACCTCCGATTCTATTACTATGGCTTGCACCCTCATTGGTGTAGTTTGGATTACTTCTGAGTAGCTTAGATTCGTTGGGGAAAATCATATTACTTGTTGAGTTCTCTGGCATTAAAGGACTGGTGCTTGTACAGGCAGCCATATTAATAATCCTTCTATGGAGGTTTGATTAGTGTAAACAACTTCAATACTTATATATTTCAGACAGTTACTCACCAAATTATTATTTCTGGATCCAAGGAAATGACCAATATACACTACTGTATCTTGTGGTGCAGTATTATTGCTGATTTTAACCACTCAAAAATAAAAACTTGGGAGCAAACTCGTAGAACGTTTTAAACATTCCATGGCCTCCTGGCACTCTTATCAATACACAATTTTCTGTACTCACGAGTTTGAGATAAGTCGGATCCCAAAATGTGTTGGTGTGTGTGTTATAAAAAGAACATAGGGTAAGGGCACCATACCTTATTTCGGATAAGTGCCTAAATTCGAATGGTACATTTTCTGCTCCATGAGCTACTGCAATGCCTCGGAAATCATCTGAACAAGTAGGAGAAAGTAACAGATGAACACAGTGAACATCTAGCCATTATGCAGTTGTGGTGAAGTAACATTCGTAAGTTGTTTTATTCACGATCAGAGTGTTTGAAGACCACTTTTCGGAGTGATTTCTTGAGCTTAAGGTTAGGTCCTAAATGACGTAATTACTGCCTGTAATATATTAGTGTATGATAGTTTTCTTATATGCATTGACATTTGAAATTACTTATCTTGTTTAATCCAAGCTGCTATTTATCCAATATGGCGGAATTCTTAATTTCGGATACCACAGTGCATCGTAATTTCGGCTATCGGAAATTAGGAATGAACAATATTTTACCGATCTGAAAGACTTTTGTTCATCAGATGGCCCCAAGGTGCAGAAGAAGGTGGTCAGAAGCAATGAGAGAATCAGTGAAGGGCGTCAAGGAGCAGAAAATTGAATTTTTAAAAGCTTCCAAATGGTATGGCGTATATCGCTCCATACTAGAGAATTATGTATACCACAAACAGAAAGATATTGACAGTTTGTTGACTACAAAAATCGAAAAAGAGTGCGCACTTGGTGAGAAGCTGGAAATCGAACTGGCTGCATACTGTACGGTTATGGATGATCACTATTTTGGACTTAGAAAGACATTAGACGAATGGCATTCTAGCTAGCTTTAATCAACAATGCAAAGCATCTATTTGATTCTAGGTATGGCTGGAAAAAAATGTCCCAGGGATTTTATGAAAAGACACTCTTAACTGGCTTATCGCACTCCACAAAAGTATCCGAAATTAGGCACCATTTTTGTAATCTAATCCAAACGCTCTTTAATGTTTTCATTGTCTTATGTGAACTTACTTTATAAGACATTTTTTGACTGAGGGACTGTAATCTAATATGAATAAAGAACGTTCTCACAGAATTTCGTGTCTATTGATGGTACTGTAACATGTCGAATACCCAAAAATAAAAATGGTATCCGAAATATGGTGCCCTTACCCTACGTATAAGTGGGATGTAGAGTAATCTCAAAATCCACTCAAACAATTTTGATAAATCTTCGACCATTGAAATGCCCAATTCTTTCCGATAGGTATAGTTTTAAATTAACTAGTAATTAGTTGTCACTGCGTGTCCGAAGCTATGCCATCTCAAGAATGCGTCTATCCGGCATGTGTAGATTGAGTAGTAACAATTTCTCGAGTACTCCCGGTGAGAGAGTAAGGATGAGGCGAGAGGAGACAGGGTAACCGACCCAAGGACTCTACGACAGCGCCGAGACACCCGCCGACACTTCTACCCTGAAAGATACCAGCGGATGAGAGATGATGTGAAATGATAATGGAGATGAAATGGAGCGACAGGAAATTCGGGGGATGTAATTAATCTACCCGGGAAAAACCCTGAAAAAACACGTGTCAGGTAGGTCGGCCACTGGAATCGAACCTGGACCTCCCGAATGCGGACCACAAACGAAACTGCCTGAGGTATCGCGCTCGTTTTAAGGGAACTTACTAAGTAGCAAGTAATGTATGTTTATCTATTTTTAGTGTGCAGTAAACTTAAGTTTGATCAGTGTTCTAATCTATAGACATCTTAATTTTACAATTATAGTGAGCACAGTTATTACAATGCAATTCTTGCTGTTGTAATTCACGTCCTCCAGCGTCAAGTCATATCGGACGGTGAATGAAACAGGTGAAAGGATGCTCAAATGAGCCCAGGGTCTATAGAGCGTAGAGTTACCCGACATTCGTCTTTGAGGATAAGGGAAAACCCTGGATGAAACACCTTATCCATGTAACTCACTATGACCGAGATTCGAACTCGGGGACTCTTAAACGTGAGGCAGACGTGCTACCATCTACGCTACGGAGGTGGGCATTACAATGTAAAGTGTGTACTTATTTCTTAAAGGCATGGAAGGTAAATCGCGTCCGATCCGCACGCAGACAGCGTTTTTATTTTGAAAGAACTGTTTCACATCACATGACGGAACCGGGGCATTAAAAAAACATGAAAAATTGGGTGGTTTGACATTTCCTGATCTAGAACACTTTTACGTGTATTTGTCGCCTTTTTTTGTAAGTTCTCACTGGCCTTGATTAATTGTATATGTGAGGCTGTTTCTATTTTCTTAATCTCGGGCATATTTTGTTTAGTGCAAATGAGTAAATATTTTATTGCAGTTGTAAGGAAATTCTTCTGAATGTGTGAAAGATCTGAAATTTGCTTTACTGCGCATATTTGCCGCATTTTGCTCATTGCAGATAAAATAGGTTTATTATGTTTACGATTTTGTTGTAATTCCTGAGCATAGTATTCTGCAGCCTATGGCTTTGTCCCACACTGAGTTTCAGTTGATTGTGGAGGCAACGAAATTCTAGATGCCACCTCTTTAAGTATCTTGTTTCTGGAGGATGTCTTGAGAAATAATTTCATGTTGGCTATAAACGTATCAACATCCATAAAAGAGTAAGTGCTTTCACAACTCGTTGGGGACCGTATGCCTGACAAATTAAATGTATTAGTTTCGGAGATGCTTGATGTGGTTTTCTTCATCTTGTCCGTGGCAAGTAGCAAAACATTTCCATTCTTAGGTGGTGCTGGTAGGCCACAGGAAAGACAATAATTTGAATAATTTTGTAATCACAGTGGTTCACTTCATTTCTTCAGATCTTAGAAGAGAGGCTTGAGGGTTCCTGCAAATTAGCGCATCTACAGTTTCGTCTATCGATATACCGGTATATCTCTATCTGCTACTGCATCTCTGATATTATGTATACGTTTTTCATATGCTATTGCTATATATGTTATGCATAATTGTGTTTCCGAGGTCATATTTCTGTTAGATACTTGATTATGAAAGTTATAAAATAAGAGTGCTACACTTGTTTAAAGTAATATCAAATGTTATTAGCGTATAACATAGATCTTCAAACATTTCAGATTTTATAATTTGAAGCTGAGAATGATGGTAACATGTTCTGGATTGTCTCTCGATAACCCAACATATCTTGTTTCATTGAATTGCAGTGCTGTTTTAACATGGTGTTTTAAATATCCTCCAGGCTTTATGTGGCATACCTTACATTGATGGTTTCGGCATTTGTGCTGAAATATTCATTCCAAACATCCTCCACAAACAATGGCAGTTAAGATCATTTTGATGTCTGTGCCTTCTTTACTTCCGGCATATTATCTCTGCCGTCTATTTCGCGAATGCATACATACGATAGTCGCTAGAAACTGTTGTATAGTTTCGGTGTATTTTTCCTCAGCACTCACGCCACCTGCTCTGCTTTATACTCCGTGCTGTTGTCATTCCTCTCTTTACTTACTAAAAAGCCGCTCCCTGGAAGCTCATCTACGATTTCCTTATTGCTAAGCTAAGTCTTTTGTTAGATATTTTTTAAGCAAATATATCAGTCACTCTATTAAACATTGTCGATGCAATGATTAACGAAGCCAAGAGAGAAGTTTTTAATATGCATAATCGAATACCGCAGCATTGCGATACAGTTGCGCTAAATTAATGGAATAAGAGCACGTGTTCTGTTCTTTTGAAACAGCGAAGAAGGAAGTAAGGAATTGTATGAGACGATTGTCAGGAGAAGTGAAATCAGTTAACAATGTCAGATTTAACCATCCAGGGCTTTGTGCAGCAGCCCAAGGGAGCTAAGTGTCATTTCCTCTCCTTGGCTTTGTATACAGCTCTTGAAGCATCCCACCACGTATTCCCTTCGTCGTTCCTCCGGCTATAGAAGGGTGGCAGCGTTGCCAATTCAGCGCCTTTTGCACGAGTACTTATGATCTCAGTTTAATTTAACTTAGAATTGCCAATGTTCGGATGTTCACAAAGCTCTAATTTTAAATATATAACCTTGAGAATGCAGGTCAATTTTTAAAATCAATGGTTATCAGTGTTATTCACATGTGCATGAAAATAATTGTATAGGTAGAAGGGGTTGAAGTTAAGAAAAAACATGGAAACTGTAGCTGGATTATTTCTGAGGGGACTCAGCATGGAGGTCGAAACTTGATCTTTTGACCTATGCCCCCAAGCGAGACATCCCGGGGAGAGGATGAGGTGAAAGGAGACAATGGGCGGCCGTCCCAGATAGCCACGACAGTGCAGAGGGCAGGGTCCCTACATTTTATGTAGATGGAAAACCCCGGCAGGCCAGGACAACGGATATCCTACCCTACTGTGGTTTCGAAACAGTCCCACCACGAGACCTGAGGTCGGAGACTGGCAACCTTACTCCCGGAGGAGGATTTGGAGCTGGATTATTTCTGAGGGGACTCAGCATGGAGGTCGAAACTTGATCTTTTGACCTATGCCCCCAAGCGAGACATCCCGGGGAGAGGATGAGGTGAAAGGAGACAATGGGCGGCCGTCCCAGATAGCCACGACAGTGCAGAGGGCAGGGTCCCTACATTTTATGTAGATGGAAAACCCCGGCAGGCCAGCACAACGGATATCCTACCCTACTGTGGTTTCGAAACAGTCCCACCACGAGACCTGAGGTCGGAGACTGGCAACCTTACTCCCGGAGGATTTGGTTTACTCAGAGCATTTCATCTTGCCATGCGCCGCTGAGATACCCGCCGACACTTCTACCATGAAAGAGGCCACCAGGTAAAAGTTGATATGAAATGATAATGGAGATGAAATGGAGGGGCAGGAAATTCGAGGGATGTAATTAACCTACGCAGCATTCACCTGGTGACCCTGGAAAACCCACGAAAAGACCCATGGTTAAGTTAGTCGGCCAGTAATCGAACCCG
This sequence comes from Mantis religiosa, assembly GCA_030765055.1. Classification (NCBI taxonomy): domain Eukaryota; kingdom Metazoa; phylum Arthropoda; class Insecta; order Mantodea; family Mantidae; genus Mantis; species Mantis religiosa. Next base: position 194,260,604 of record CM060950.1, read on the forward strand.
GACCTCCCAAATGCGGGTCACAGACGAAACCTCCCGAGTCATTCTCGCTAGGTTAGCAAAAGCATTACTTTAGCCTATCGAATCACTTGCCTAGTAACGTGGCTCCAGTGCTTTAATTATAAAGACCTATTCACAATAAAAAAAGGGGGGAGAAACTGGAGCGAGAATAACAATGGAAGAATAGTTAAACGACTCGTATGTTACAATGTGAGTGTTTGCCATTAGCGAGCGGCTTATTGGAACCTGAAAATGCGAGACCCTTTAACTCAGAATTCTGTCGTTCCCTTTGCCGGTCACAACGTAGTATTGTATTCTCACTGTGCGTAGCAATCTTCATTTCAGATCTTATTTGAGTGTTCAGTTATTGATAATATAAAATCTATTACTGCTACCAGAGCTCTGTTGATATTCTTGGGTGCGGGGTGGGGTAGTAAAGGAATTACTCCCAGTATATGGGCATACTGATATGCTATCTTTTTATGACAGCGGTATATAAGAATCACAAATGGTAAAAGCGTTGATTTAAAAGTGGATCTATTTAATTTCAAAGCTGTCTGAACTGCAAAGAGATGAAGAACTACCAGCTGAACTAAGGTGTCTCCAAAATTTAACTCTTTTTTTTTAATTTATGGAAGCTATTGAGCTCCTGCTTCCCTTAAGATCTCTTTAGTCTCACATTTTTGGGTCGCTGTGAATTCCTACAAATTTGTAGGAACACATATGGTAGGTGCCATACTTAGTAATGCCGTGCAATCCAAACTGCTTCGTTTTGCATGGTTAATGTTTGAAGCAGCTTAAATTATGTGTTTGATTGATAATTGTTCATAAGGATTAGTAATATTACGAACTGGAACTTGTGACAACTTGTTGCTGCCGCTACACAACTGTATCGCGGATGGTGTAAAGAAGGCGCCGTGCTGAGTACGACTTAGACGAATTTGGCTTTCCAGATATGACTCGTGTACATCCGTGGACAGAAAAAAATACCTATACCACACACAACTTACAGCAACAGAAATCTAACTTAGTGATAATTGTTGCAGTTTTTCTCTTAAGTTGGGCGTGTGCTTTTATAGAACCTACTAAAGAAAGATGTGAGCTATTTATTAGAAGCACATACTTAAGAGATTCTTCCACGTTACGTCCTAAACATTGAACTTCACAAGCAGATAACATTCCTTAACTGATTGTGCCTACAAACATTACCCATCTTTTTGCTTTAGGGCTTCCATTGAGCTATTATACATAAATGTAAAAGTCGCGTTCGAGGTACTGCTGGCCAGGTATGGCAAAGACAAGTTTTAAGAAGTTCGGCACCTTTTAAGGCATAGAGGCAATGTAAAATTTGTTATACCCAAAGTTAGACTGGACTTTGGTGTTAAGGAACTAGTAGAATTATTTTGTATGATCTATTTCTACATTCTTTGATCATAAATATTGAAGACGTACAGTATCCTCAAAGCAAGATTCAGCCGTTTGAAACAAACCATCCTCTCAAAATTCATAGTCTTCTTCAAAGGAATTATTTGACTTTCCAGCCTGTATAAAAGGGGGGGGGGATGTGAGAAATGTGCATGGTTGAGGAAAGGAGCAAAATGTAGCCATACCTCAAAGTCATGTACTAGGAAGTTCGTAATGTCAATTATGGAGATGGCCGCGCCATGGCTCAGTGGTTAGACCGCTTGGCTCTCACCAAGGCGGCCCGGGTTCGATCCCAGGCGACCACAAAGTGAGATTTGTGGTGGACAACATGGCGCTGGGGCGGGTTTTCTCCGGGATCTCCGGTTTCCCCCGCCATCTCATTCCACCGATGCTCCATCTTCATCTCATGTATCATCAGTGTCATCGCCTGCGGTGCCGTATGTAGTAAAAGCGGGCGTTAAACACTACACATTTCACATTTTAATTTCATTTATGGAGGAACCGACTTCCTTTGCTAAAAAAGAGCTGAAACAATTGGCATTACAGAATCCTTTCTACTGGTGGATGCAATGTTAAATACCGAATTTTAGAATGATTTAAAAAATTTTCGAGTAATTTATCAAATTCGCAAGTCTACGGCTTCTTGACCACGTACTGCTATATACGTATATGAAAGAAGTTGTTCATTTTTAATCAGCCAGACTCAATATTTATAGCAAGAGCGCCAGCCCTCTATTCCAAACAATTATGTAGAATGTAAACAGGGCATCTGCATCTTTTATTTTCAATCCTGTTTTTTTTTTTAATTTTTTTCCATTTTATTAGCAGGAAAGAGCACATTCTTCTCCCGCTCCTACGTATAATGCTTGCAAAATTAATATTGGCATTGTGTCCAACATATGCTATCCTTCTGAAACAAATGTACCTTTTGAGAGCATGTGAAAAGAGGAATTATTCCCAGAACTTCCATTTAAACATGTTTGAAACTCAGGAAATGTTATTTGAATGTCATGATTTTGGTAACCAAAGTGTTAGATGACAATTATTGCAAACAACTTCAGCGCACTATACTTGTTTTAATTCATGCACAGGTAAGTTTCCGTGTTGCTCCGGAACCTATGGATATTAATTTATATTTTGTTTGCCAGAATCGTATCGTGCCGCTGGTGTGCCTCATTTCGTCCCGATGTAGTTCTTTTACATCATCGTTGTACCCCCAGGGTTTAGACCATTGGTGATTGTTTCGACTCCTAACTACTAATGTTGCTCCGTCCATCTTCTAGAAGGTATTTCCCGATTTCATTGTCCTGGTCTGTAACGGGTAAGGACTCAGTATCAATAGCTATATCAATAGCCTTACTCAAGAGTAACAACCGCGCCCCTAGGGCCTTCTGCGCGGAAAACACACACACACACACACACACACACACACACACACACACACACACACACACACACACACACACACACACACACACACACACACACACAAATTAAAGGCCGAACAAAGTGCCAGTAAATCTACTGATATGGGACCGTCGCTTTTAAGCACAAAATGTCGGTCTGAACAGATTTGAACTCACGACGTTGAGATTGTTATGCGAATGCCCAACCAAGCTTTCCAGACAGATTTTAGCTTTGTAACTTTTGTGTGACGTGTTGGAAAACTGTATGAGAAGACATTGTAATTTCTGCAGCTTGAATTTTTCTATCCCTTTGAAACAAATATATTGGCGATCAAAACGTTCCACTTTAACGAGACAGTTTGAAACCAATAGTGTTAAGCTCAGGGTAAAGCAAAGAGGTTAATCTCCGGGTATGCGTGGATATGTATGAGAAGGATAGTTTTAATGATACTGGAATGCCCGTATCAAACTGGTTTAATGACTGCTTTTTTTTTATCAGAACATCGAACTTGAAGTTGTCGACCAAGGATTACCAATATCACTGTTTAAAGTTACTGAAGGCGGAATGCTTATTACTCGATAATACTTAATTAGTTACGTATAAACTGACAAATATCTTCTCTCATCACTTCTGGGCTGCCTTTGACCAAGAAAGAACCAAATAATTGCCCTAATCGGCTCCAATCCACGAACTGCCTGTCCTCACGTCTACGCGTGGGTGACTAGCTTTCACTCTCTCGAAGCCCATTATTCAACCAAAGATTCTCTTTGTGACTATTTAGTCATGCCATTAAGAAGGGTCCGAAGAATAGCCCATTCAACAAGTCAAATGCCACCCTTTAGAAATCTGCTAAGGACACTGTTTCTTACATTTCTTTTGTTATAAAACTCAACCAACTGCACCTGTTCGTGTCGTAACAAACATACAAGACTCCTTTGAAATCCATCATGATTCTTTACTTATTGCAATCCTTTAATTTTGGTATCACCTTGCAGAATATTTGGGAGTGACAAATGGTAACATAGAATCTAATAATCTATGCAGCCGATTATCAACAGCTCTACATTTTTCATCTTTAACGTTAACATGTTTTTCTAAGCTACCAACACTTTTATTTCTGAACGCTGTTTAACTGCTGTGGTTCTCGGCGTCCCATTGTATATTGTGCGTGGAAAAAACAGCTCTATTTTGATCGTCAGGCTTGAGGTTCTTTTATGTGCCGTAAATCATCTTTCCTTCAGAAGAAAGTCATGAGAAGTATTTTATGCCCTCCACCGGGTTTGAACCTGCCTCCTCGGGAACCAGAGGCTAGCATGTTACCCCTAGACCACGGAGGACAACACTCTGTCAGTTACTTTAAATACCACAAACTGCACATTTCGCCTCACTTTGTGTTGGCAGTTGCGTCAAGCAAGGATACTTGTTTCAGTTTATCCCAAAATTCTGCTTTCCTGAGAGGGGCTTTGGTAGGTTAACTCCTTTCTGGTACTTAAAGGTAACATTTTATGAGGATAAGAGGATGCAGTGAGTTGCGAAAATGTGAATTTAATGTCACTTGGTACATATTCGCAATACTTGTTGCAACAACCATATAATCAAGGGATAGCTGCAAAGCATATGACAAGCACATGTGAACTAAAAGTCCCGACGCTTGCAGTTTATCTCAACATGAAGAGGAAATGCATACCACATTTGTTTAGAACGTTCTTGAGTGTTGTTTATTTGATTTTGTATTGGAATCCGGGTTCGATGAATGTAAATCCTTATTACTTATTAAGTAGAGCCCTTCAAGTTTGTATACGACTAGAATAACACGGTGTCTTCAGCCTAAAACCTAACCAAAAATGAAGGAAAAGAAGAGAAAAAAGAAGGAATGAGAAACAGGACATACACCGCAAAAACAAAGAAAATGTTACAAACCGCATCATGAACGGTTGGCATTTCCAAGTTCGGAAAAAGTGAAGAGATTATCGCTACATTTAGACTTGAGTATCTACTAACCCTATTTGCAGGGACTATCTTTAGCTTACATCTGTTGAAACAGTGATGAAATAGCTTACTCATAGAGGCTGAGACGCCATTTACGGCACTCGGTGTTAGAACTATCTCGTCATTGCCGTAAATCAGACGGAATATAGCAGATGACATCAAAATCTCATTTTTTACTTTTCCTAGATTCTTTGTTCTCTTGAAATAGCTGCAACCTTTTAAGCAGGCTTTGATATTCGGCTGTATAGATATATTTCAAAGGAGTTGTATGCGAAATCTGTACGATTTCTGATGTTTTGCAAAAGAAAAAAAAACGCAATTCATGTAAGAGAGGAAGGCATTTTCTATTGATTGAAAAGGAAGCGCATGAGACATAAATAAAACCCTTGTGTATGCATCGCGTTGCCTTTTCAGGAAAGACATTCTTTGGCACATTTTCAACAGCAAGCTCCGATATATAGTTGTTTGCAAAAACGCGGGGGTGTTTCAGTGACATCCATGTTCCTTTTAAGCGACGTTTGACAGAAGACACCGGCAAGAATTCATACACCATGTCTTTAACGGTGGTATCGATAGTTTGTTGGCGTAAACCTTTTGCAGAATAGGTTCCTATGAAAATCTAGTAACAAGATTTGCTAATTTAACAAAGATTGCTAGCCAAGTCTTTTAAAGGATACATATTCTCATAAAAAGTATTATTTATTATATGACTACTGCGGTGCCATACTAAAACAAAGTATGTAACCAGACATGGAATCAAATCGAATAGCAGCGACGCAAGCAGTTGACGATTGTATGAAAACGGCTTTTTGTTGTCACCTACGTGCATCTCATTGCATGCTGTTAATTCCAGGTGCCCCTTATTATGAGATAACATGATAGCGATGCTGTTTCTGACTCTCCGACCTCGTGTACAAGGTTAGCCCGCAAGATATGAAGAAGCACATTTACTTTGGATTATTTATATTGATGCAGTATCTGTGCTTACGTACCTGCATCAAGATGAAAATGCAATATGTATAGGAATAGTATACAATCCCCTCTTTCCTCGCATTTCCATAATTCAGACCTACTTAAACATCCTGAGGAAGATATTGAAAGTTTAAATGAGAAATATGTTAATTCCGAGGTTAAATATAACCTCGGAATAAATATATATATATATATATATATATATATATATATATATTATATATCACCCATTATATATAATCACCATCACCATTATCACCATTTATATATATAATGGGTGACTTCAATATTAGGATTGGAGAAAATGATATAATGGGAGGAAATAATTATAATATGGAATAATAAAGGAAATAATTTTAAGGTGTTAAATTGAAGTTCTAGTAGTGGACATTTTCCACTGATAGTAGACCTAATAAGTGGATTATAATCCAAGTGAGGGAAGGGGTTATGTAGAAAAATATAATAGATATAAATGGAAGAGTACTGCATTGAATTTAGAGAGACATTAAATTCTAAGTACGGCCATATGTCACTGAGGAATAACTGTTATGACAAAAGAGCAAAGAATTGAAAATGCCATTTATATTTTAAATAGCCTCATGGTCAGAGCAGGGAAGGGAATGAAAATGAGCGCAATTAAGAGAGACGAAGGACGGTTTGATGTAGAATGTAGAACAGTTAGGAGACAAATGAAACAGTTGCTCATAAAGTTGAGGGAGTTAGGATATTCAGAATTAAAGGAAGAGTATATGCAAGAGAGACACTTTATATATTTCTATGCTAGAACAAAAGAAAAGAATCTGGAGAGAAAAAAAAAAACCATGAACCTCATTTGATAAACATTCTTAATGAAAACGATGTAAAAGTGGTACAGAAGGCAATAAAATCAATGTATAGCAAATATGTAACAAAACCCAGTATATAAGCAAGAGAGTGGGTGGAATATTTCAGAGATTTGTATGTGGACAAAGAGATAGGAATTTAGGAAATAGGTAATAACTATATAGATATGCTGGATGATGAAATAAGAACTGAGGAAATTTTGCAGTAGATTAGGTTAATGAAGAGGAATAAAGCAACTGGAATAGATCGTATCCCAACAGAATTCCTTAAGGAATGGTGTACTGAAATAAACAAGAGTTAAGGTTCTTGGAGACCTATTTAACTCAAAGTGAAGGGACATATGCCAGAAAAATGGAGAAAGGCAATTATTCATCCAATTTATAAAGGTAAGGGTAGTGTTGACAAGCCAAATAACTATAGAGGTATTGCAGTATTATCAAATGTGGGGGGCGGGGGGAAATCTTTACGGGTATTATGGCAAGTAGGAACGGGGGAGGAGGGGGAAGTTGAGCATCGCGACTGGATAGTAATGTTTAGTTCGAGCTGCTAATTTTATCCTTATATTTATGGTAAATTGCTTCGGTGAGATCTTTCTAATTAGTGTTATTTGCTAGTAAGTTGGTGTGATTATATATATTCGCTTTAAATTGTGCGATTGCTCTAGATGTTGGGCATTGACACTCATAACGTTAACAGAGCGTGTGATAAAACATGTGAAATTTTAAGTGTTCACTCCCCCGCAATGGAAGAAGATGATTTCACTGAAACTATAAGTAGTGCACAATATGTTAAACCTATGAATGCCTGTGATTCAAATATAAATACGCCATTTTCTAATAAAAGTTGTAAAGCAACGAAACAATCGAAGGTGCGAAAAGCAACTGAAGATCAAACAAAGAAGACTGCCAAGCATTCGAAGTTATCAACCAGGTTAACAAACCTTTGAATACAAATGCTTTATGCGCATTTCCAGTACCTTCTACAAGCATCGCGCAAACTAGTCCGCAATTTCAAGCAGATAACAGGGCGTCAAATGCATATTTTGCTACAATTCCTACACAAAATAGATATCATTTACTAGAGGATAACGTAGATGACAATAACGCAGATGGTGAAGTTGAGACTACCAAAGAGAAAATTCCTCCAATCTGCTTAACTGATATTGAAAACTATCAACTATTTATTCACACTATACGCAGTCAACTGAAATCAAAATTTCATACTGCACTAAAAGGCAACATCATTAAAGTTTTCACTGCTATAACTGATAATTTTCGTGCTCTGAGAGCTTATTTTGATTCTATAAAACAAAAATGCTTAACATATAGGAATCCTGAAGATAAAATTTTCTCTGTAATCATTAGGAATCTACCGTGCTCCCTTAGTAATTAGGAAATTTTAAGAGCACTACAAGAACTAGAGTATCCTGTTCGCAAAGTTGCAAGGCTACAAGGAAAAAATAAACAACCCATTCCTCTCTGTGCAGTTGAGCTCACTGACTGCGATGAAGGTAAATCTATCCTTAATCTTACCAGTCTAATATATAGTGTAATCAAGGTAGAACCTAGAAAGAAATCAACTCTTATCCCACAATGCATTCGTTGTCAAAACTATGGGCATACCAAAAATTGCCAACTTGAACCAAGGTGCGTCAGGTGTCTTGGATCCCATCTTTTCTATGACTGCAAACTTCCTAAAACTACTCCCCCAAAATGTGTGAACTGTCATGAACAACATCTTGCAAATTTCAGAGGATGTTCTCACTATTTATGTTTAAAGGAACGATCCTCTCATTCACATAACCCGCATCGAAAATAGCCTCAGAACAAAACTGGACCATCTGTTCCTAAACCATCAGAATTTTCACCTCTTTCTCAACACTCAAATGAACCATCAGCTTCAGCACCGAAACAGGCACAAGTTAAATCACCGTCTGGACAACCTCCACGCACATATCAGCGCACCTTTGCGGACGTTATGAACAGCTCCAGACTAAACCAGCAACCAGAGGAATCATCTTTAACCAGCTCCTTCCTTACTAATTTACTATATACATTTTTACCTAATATCGTCTCATTCATAAGTTCACATCTGCCAGCAATTCAATAAGTTATTATCTCTCTCCTATCATCTTTTCAAAATCGCTGTACGTAATTCAACTTCTGTGTATCAATTATCACTTTAAATTGGAACTCTAATGGTCTTCGTCTTAAAAGAGCCTCTCTTATTGCCTTTCTTTCAGCTCACAATATTGATATAGTATGTGTCACCGAAACACATTTCTTACCAAATGAAACTTTCTCTCTCCCTGGATATAAAATATACCGAAAAGACAGAGTTGCCGCCACTGCTTCCGGAGGAGTAGCCATAATAAAACGCAATATTTCACACCACAAGATAGTTCTTCGTAGCATAACAGAGTTAGAAATTGTTGGAATTAAAGTTCAATGCTGTGATAACAATGATTTCTTCGTAATGTGTGCCTACAAACCTCCAGCCTATTTACTAAATGTTGCCTATCTAAAATGGTTTTTTTCCAAATGCTGGTTCTACACTATTACTAGGCGATTTAAAGTGCAAGCATGTATCATGGGGATGCCGTACTAGTAATCAAATGGTCATCGGCTATATGAACACATTAACAACAATGGTCTTCATATCTTAGCACCGGCTGAACCAACTTATCCTTATTTTTTAACTTCATCTCCTGATATTCTAGACATAGGATTATGTAAAAACATGCATCCACCTGCATACGTTACTACATTGACGGCCCTGGATTCAGACCACTGCCCAGTACTGATTACATTTCAGTCACAACCATACATAACAATACAACAGCCACGTCTGATAAACGGCTACGTCAATTGGGACCAATTTCAGTCAAGACTAGACACATCATTAACTTCAGCTTATCACCTAACCTCGACCTCAGATATTGATAATACCATTCAGCACTTCACAGTTACTATCTGTTCTTGTATCAAAGAATCAACTCGCTCATACCGACCTAGACCTCATCTATACCTACTTACGCATATTATTCACCTAATCAGAGAAAAACATCGCATTCGAAGGCAGTAGCAACGAGAAAGACACCCTTGTCTACGCAGAAAGCTTAACAGCCTCATTCGTACCGTTAGGCAAGAGCTAGAACAACATCGTCTTAATTCTTACCAAACCTATCTGTCTTCTGTATCCTCTAGGACTGTTCCCTTTGGTACGAAACCAAAAGAATTCTATGAGAACCAACTTCAGTAATATCGCTGCATGTTGATAATAAGATACTCTTAGACTCTCAATCAAAATGCAATGCTCTTGCCTCTTATTATGAAAATATATTTACTACAAATAACTTCGCTGATGATGAAGCTGCTTCTGATATTGAACATGAACTGTATGTACATAAAAACAAACCTAAAATACCAAATAAAATTTTACACACATCACCGAAAGAGCTATCCCGCGTCATCATAAAACTTACTATTAAAAATCGCCAGGACATGACCTCATACCAAACATAGTACTAAAGAAAAAACTTGAAAAAAAACCAATGAAAACACTTGTTTACTTGACAGAAATCTTTAACTCTTCTCTAAGAATTGGCTACTTCCCTCGTTCGTGGAAAATAGTAGAAATAATGGTATTCCACAAACCTCAAAACTCGAAACATCTTCCATCAAGTTATCGGCCAATAAGTCTGCTTCCAACGTTATCCAAACTTGTTGAGAAAATAATCCAAAAACGCTTAGCAGAATTTGTCTACAAAAACATTATACCATCGTATCAATTTGGCTTTCGTCCTCTGCATTCTACAACTCATCAACTACTAAGAGTTACTGAAAACATCATAAAAGGATTGGAAAAGAAACTATACCCCTGCCATTTTTCTAGATATAGCTCAAGCTTTCGATACTGTATGGCTTAGGCGTAATGCTGGACACTAAATTAACCTGGAATTCTCATATATCTTACATTTCCACAATTTCCATTTCTAGAATTAAAAAGCTGTATCCATTGCTACAGAAGAAATCACAGCTTGGTCTGGAGTGCTCAATATTGATCTACAAGTCTCTTATACGCCCCATAATTTCTTACGCTACTCCTCTATGGGGTGCAGCCAGCAAAACCCACATTCATCGACTTCAGGTTATACAAAACAAATTTCTCCGCAGTATTACAAAGGCTCCATGGTTCATTAGAAATGATCAACTCCATCAGGAACTTGGTATTCTTCCCATACATCTGTACTTCAAATTGATATCAAATACATTCTTCGTTAGATGATACCGTCCCTGTTAGGCATAACATTGTAATAATAACCGCGAAAGTCTTATTAAACGCATAATTAAGGGCGGATAGATACCACAATATGAATTAAAGTTATAACAAATTTAGAGGGTAATGATTAAATATACAAGTGCAGAAACTAAACAGGCAATCCCGATATATATCTATATTATTGAAAGCAGGAGACCCCAACGTGTCATGAGAACGAGGAACATGAACACTTTCCCTCACAGGTAGCTTCTTTGTGTTTCTTGCCGACAAAGGTGGCATTCTCCAAGGATAGACCCTCGTCGCTAGCCCATGTTTCGGTCCGCACATGATACGTGACGAGAGAATAGACACTGGGATTTAAGATACACATTTTCAAACATGCTTATGCATTAATTAGCTGGACTGTGGGAAGGAGAAAATCGCGTGGAATACATGCCTCATACATTAGAAATTGCTATTAAATTTAAGAGTAGGGATGAAACACAACCTATAAGGAACAAGCAACAGGTCACATGACCCCTAAAGTGTCCAAAATTCGGCGAAAGGAAGGGGAAATTTGTGCAATGGCGACGTTCGATGTTTGCTAGGAAAAACACTCTGTTTCGGCGAGTGAAGGGGGGCGACAACTACTGAAAGTTCATCAGAGTCCGCGTTCGTGGATGGACGGAGTAACTCACATTAGGTGGTTATCGAACACGCTGTGTTAGCGAATGAGAGAAACTGCACACATTACAGCATTAAGATTTCACCAAACTCCGTTTTTGTTTAATAATCCTCCGGAAATACTATGTTGTGCGAAGTAATTCACTACCAACGTTCAGGAACAACGCGTACACAGATACATATAAGTCTAGTCATGCGCACAGCAACGGGCAAATCTCAAATCTCGCGCCTAATGTGCGAATAACATCAAGTCAACAGTGGCGAGTGGAGAGGACTAAGTTTAACAATAAACTTGACATTCAAATGTCGTGGTGTCTTCTATGTGATAATACCCACTCACTGTCAGGACGCACCCACTCCCTGGAACTCAAAAGCGAGTATTCATGCAGATCTACCCTGAGAAAACCCCGACCTGTTGGAAACCTCCCATCCGTAGTCCTCACCTATCACATATCCTATCTTATGAGGTGTTGAGTGCCGGGAGGGCTCAACGAGGTACTTAACGGGCAAGGACCGCCTCATAGATTATTCGAACTACCAGGCGCTGTAACCTATGACATTGGACGACGAGACTTCGAAAGGACCAGATTGAAAAGATAACTGCCTTAAGACATCTTACTCACTCAGAAGATAGCGACTTTTCTTACTAATTCAAAGTATATCCTCTATTTTTCTCATAACACCACTGATCATAATCTGGCCTCGCTTATCGAACCTCACTTTTCAATTGTTATCCATCTTATTTAATGTTATTGTATGTGTTAGTTATCCTGTTATATACTTTTTCTTTTATTATCTTTCATTTAAATGTGTTTTAATTGTTTCCTATTTATATTATACATTTATCACCTATTGTATATGTTAGAGGACAGTAATTCCTCAGTTGTTAATTTGTATGCAATACTTATGCAATTTATCAATGGCTTGTATAGGATTACTGCTAGTCAGCCAAATAATAAATGTAAAAAAAAAAGCAGAACAAGGCAACGTTGGAGTGCCTATTATTGACAAGACATCTGCATGAGAATAGAGATTGTTGGAACACAGGCGTTGTGTAGACAATGGTTGCAAGGATGGATCTGATACAGAAAATGCACATGAATAAAGAAGTTCAATTGAGGAGGAAGGGGGAATTCACGTACTGGCAGGACAACCACTTACGGGCGAGATCAGTACTACTGTGCACCTGAACAGTTCGTTTACTTAGTTACACTGTCAAATGTTTTCTGTGTGATTCATTTCCGCAGAATTTATTTTTCGAACTCGAGTGCTGAGCATGACCTCAGCAGGTGAGCTTGATAGTAGTTGATCAGAGCCGTTTGTTCTGCTAGAAATATGTATATAGTATCTGAATAACGTTCCTTTCCGTAGTGTACTTTCACAAACTTACTTTCCAGAATTCTCTCCGCAGCTAACAATTATACAGCTTCGATTATCTGTCAAGGTTCTTGGAACGTTTTTGTACAGGTTTTCTTCTTTTGGAAAATCAAATGCTGGAGACATATTCCAATAATTGGATAGAAGCAGCTTGCTTGCAAGTTATAAACCTAACTAGGAAGAAACTGGCTCGCTATCGGCACAGAATTGAAACTTTTTTCTGTGAAAGTTCACCCTGCCAACTCACTGACAGAGAGGTGTGAATCTACCGAAAAACGCAATCAATCCATACCTAAACATTTGTGTAGCTTTCCTCTTTTTTATCCATCTCGTCATAGGGGATAGTTCTCGGTTACTTCTTTTTTTTTAGTGGCCGCGCCGTGGCTCAGTGGTTAGACCGCTTGGCTCTCACCAAGGCGGCTCGGGTTCAATCCCAGGCAACCGCAAAGTGAGATTTGTAGTGGACAACACGGCGCTGGGGCGGGTTTTCTCCGGGATCTCCGGTTTCCCCCGCCATCTCATTCCACCGTTGCTCCATCTTCATCTCGTGTATCATCAGTGTCATCGCCTGCGGTGTCGTATGTAGTAAAAGCGGGCGTTAAACACTTCACATTAAACACTACATACTTCTTTTTACTATTATTGTTTGTGGGCTCTCTTTACTACTGTTCTCCGCATCCCGTTCTATATTGAGCGTGAAAGACCGCCCAGTGGCCTCTTTATGAGGCTGTTAACGTGCGTAAATCTACGACCACCGGCTTTACTTTGCTTCTGAAGTAAGCCATGCTAAGGATTTTTACACTCAAAAAATCTATCGCCCTCTGTTTACGCAAAATAGGAAACTAGTACGCAATGGACATAATATAATCCATATTAAGAAGTAGCAAGCTAACTCTAAATATTATTACTCTACCGCATTTGAACCCGTCACGTCATATTTATACGTTTTTCATATGCTATTGCTATATATGTTATGCATAATTGTGTTTCCGAGGACATATTTCTGTTAGATACTTGATTATGAAAGTTATAAAACAAGAGTGCTACACTTGTTTAAAGTAATATTTATACTTTAAACCAAAACGTGTAATATTATGCATAAAATGTAACATGACAAATCCTGAGCATGTATATAACATATAGTATAGCACGATCAGTACTATGCATTTTCCACCTGATACTTCCAATCAAAATTTAACTTATAAGGCATGACAACTCGTTAAGCATTTAACACTTTGCACAGTAAAAAACCTAGAGAAAAACATGATTAAATGAAAGAAAGGTTAACCTTTTGTTGGACACAACAGAAATGGTAAAATTAAGAACACATGCACAAGTAAAGAAATAAAAAGAAAACGAAAAAGCTAACCTGAAATATTTACTGGCTGCTAAGTTTGAGCTCCTTCCGTCTCTTCACCTTGTCAGGAATTTCATCGGTGACATTTCTTCTGGTTTCTCTATTTTGCACTTTCTTGGATAAGTCTTTAGACTCATTTTTTTTTTTTCATTTAACATTTTGTGTAATTGTTCATGAATGTTTCCCAGCATTTTCACACACTTCTTCACTTTGACAAGTAAAGGCTCATCTATATTATTTATTTTTGTGAGTGTCCTAAGCCAGGGGTGCTTGTCCCATGTTTGTTCAAAATTATCTTAGATAAACAGGATGCAGTAATGTCAAAACATTAGTTTTTATTATTGTTTCATATGCTCCTGAATATGCATATGGAATGTTTGCAGCCCATATCAAAACATCTGGAGAACATTTAACCTATCACAAGCTAGCTCCAGCTGTTGTAAAGCAAACTTTATCTTACTGGGCTGTATCATCCTCTGCAGCAAGTAATAAAGTTTCTTTCATATTGTTTACACAGTAACCTTTTCTGGTAAGGACATACTGCTTATACTATAATATTTAAGAGAACTCGCCCGATTGTCCAGTTCACTCCATCTGTCACATTTGAAGGTGTCAGTTCCCTCACTCTGCAAGATCCATCTAAACTTTTCCACTAGTAGGCTCATAATATTGCAAGATACACTCACTTCTAGGTTATGAACTCATATTAAGTGAAGGAACGTCAGTGAAGTTGGGATCTTGAATGTTAATGAAAAGAACGTACCTAAACTGTCAATAACATCTTTTGCACACCAATTATTAAAATTCTCTTCACTCTCTACAAAATGTCGTGCATGCGGTATTCAGGATTTCGTCTTTTCTGGTTGAGCTTTTCTGTGTGATAGGATGACAGATTCTTAAAAATCGTGGTGTAGGCACCATCAGTTAACTTTGGTACTTTTCGAGGGACACGGATTGGTTCACAATCATTTACTGGAAAAATGTCTTCGTTAACCACAAAGCGCTGTTCAAAACGATGAATACAAAGTACAGTTTTGTCATTTACTTCAAAATATTTATGATGCATGTCGCTGATCCACTTATCCCATAAAGATTTTTCTTTAGGAAATATAAATATTGTCGTATGAGGTGCAATAGCATAATTAGTTGTGCAGGCGGGAACAGAAGAACGACCCATTTCGGCAATATTTCACACTATTATTTTCATAAACTTCATTACTTCATGTTAAAAACTCAACTATAAACTAAGTCGTTGGCCACTAATTGCCACTTTAATGTGAATTACAGTAATCCTGCAAACACTCAATCAAAGTAAACAGAGGCTTTAATCGGTGGATATAACCATAACTTACCAAGCTGGGCCACGGGCGCCGCCATTTTTCGTACAATCGATTCTGGTATTATGGTCTGAGAATTGGAGGTTTTTTAATAATTTACGTCCTCCAACGTTAAATCATATCGCACGATGAATGGAATGGATGAAATGCTCAAATGAGTCCGGGGTCCATGGAGCTAAGTTACCCGACATTTTTCTTACAGGATAAGGGAAAATACCGGAAAAAACCTTATCCAGGTAACTTACCCTGACCGAGATTCGAACTCAGGACCTCTTGAACGTGAGGCAGACATGCTACCGGCATTGGAGTCGGTGTTGGTTAGCCCTAGACCACGGAGGACGACTTCTCGGTTAGCTGTTCACACTTCACAGGGAGGGAGGGGGAAAAGCTAGTTTCATTCGTGTCTTACTTTAGATATCCCAATATGAATTTGCGACCACAGCAGTAAACTAATAACCGTGAATCAATTTTTAACTGTCGCCATTTGGCACTGTGGAAGATTTGGATCAAATGCTAACTAGTTTTTATGGGATTAATCTTCGATCAGGTATTTTGTCGGAATTGTACAAACAATTTATGTACAAACTGCGTAAATAGTGAACACGTGACCTTAATACCGAGTTAATTTTTTTCGGAGACCTTGGAGTTATCGATACCAGAATTGCTAAGTTCTACATATTTATTCAATGTTTCTTGAAAATAAAAATGCCGACCTATTAATTTTCAAATACGTGGAATATCTCGGAAATCGTTAATAGCTACAAGATAATTTATGTGGTGTGCATACAAAAATTGTGCATTTTAAGGAATTACAGTTTTTGGTATTAGTAAGTTTCTGTCCATCTCTTACAATTTAGGAGTTAAAAGTATGCAAAGTGAATTCGAATGAAGAGGATTATACAGGTATTCGCAGAAAACTCAGGTTGTCTGTATTTTATTGCAATTAACTTAAACATATTTAAATCATGAGCAATTATGTGAAAATGGGAAATTACGAAAAATTCCATGTGGATAGCATTTGCACTCGGAGAATCCTGAGAATCTTCGCGTCGCATTCTTGCAAGATGCTGAATACTAATTTTGGTATGTATTTAGTATTTCGTTTTTGAGTTGTACCACACACACACGCACGCACGCACGCACACACACACACACACACACACACACACACACACACACACACACACACACACACACACACACACACACACACACTCTTTTATTCAGGGAACCTCAAAGTGTATATTTCTGGTGAATTCATATCATATTTGTTGGGACTATAATACATATGTAGGTACTTACTATAGGTAAGCCGGAGAGAAAGGAAAAATGAGCAACTCTACAGGAGTTCGTCAGCGGCCGTATTCCTTTCAGCTGTTCTTCATTACGCCAGGATAACTCCAGTTAAGTCCCTAAGGTCATACGCTGTCTTAAGCCTGTCATAGGCTGACCTCCTTTAATAACCTCGAGGTTCTCGCATACCAATTTATTCTCATTGGGAAAACTACCGATATGTATTTTTGCTGATTGCTTAAACCACGTAACTTACCTTTCCAGCGTTGTATTTCCCCCCCCCCCCTCCCGAAGTATTGCAGCAGGATGTTCTTCCGAACTCCTTAACTGAATAGAAAATCCAGCTGCAACAGGCTAGCGCAAAATCTCATTTCATCTACCTGCTTGGGTGTTGCCTTGATAAGTGCAGAACGAAGTTTTTTTTTTTTTTTTTTTTTTTAGTGAACTAAATTAATAACTTGGCACAAGTCTTGGCTTTTAACCCAGTGCTTTGCTTAGAGCACTGTGTAATTTCATTTCTGTCCCTTCCATATCTTGACATTTCAAAGAAACTGAACGTTAACTACCAGTGAATCCGAAGCTCTAATTTCATCCATTACCAGTGGGTTAGGATTGCTGCATTTGGTTCAGATATAAGCATCTCTGAATGTGGTACATAAGTTAAAAAGTACCAAAATTGCAGCGATTCAAAATCTTCAGACTCCATAACTGCATTGGCTCCCGTAAACGTGATAAATTTTTAGCAACTTATTCAAACGCATTTTTTTATATAGAATCTCATTTCGTCCAACCTCGAAGTGTTCAAAAAGTGCTTCTCAACTTGATGTTTACAAGATTTCAAATTTCTACTCGCAGGGATTTCCTTTAAATATATAATTATTAAATGTTTAGGAAGTTCCCCATTTGTACTTCCCGTAAAGTTTTAACTATTTTAAGCATATAAGAAAGATGTCGACAAACTTTATTCCCTGTGTTCAGCAGTTTGTGGCAAAGATAACTGAAGCGATTACAGATAAAAATGGTAAAATTACTCACAGAGCCAATTTGTTTAACGTCCTTCAACCTAAATCGTATCAGACGATGGAAGAACTGATGCTTAAATGAGCCCAGAATCCATAGAGCTTAGTTTCCCGACATTGATCTCTCTTTCAGGAAAAAAGAAAACCTTATCCAGATAATTCACCCTGACCGAGGTTCAAACTCGATCTCTTGAATGTGAGGCAGACACACTGCTCCTGCGTCACAGGAGCGGACATGCTGGCTGTGCTGCTGAATATTGTTCTTGGTTCCATTCTATGTACTCGTAGATATTCTCTGGATAACTGTTGGAAAATGTAACAAGTAGTAGTAGTTGTAGTACTTGTAGTACTAGTTATTACTACTGTTGTAATAACTTTGCCATAAACGTGATGATAATGTGTAGAGGAAACTTGTACTATCGCAAAAGGATAGGCGGAAGAAAATATATTGGGATGGCTGCGATTGAAAGTGGTGCCAGACTGTCACTCGTGAATATGAAAGAGTAATTGCACTGTCCTCAAAGCTCTGCACTGCCATAAAGCAGTGAGTACGCGTTGGACACTGAGAAAGAATTTGGAATTGCTAGGTTTTCTTGCGAGTCCTAAGTGGGACAAAGATGTGAAGGAAAAGGTTACCGTTTCACTTTCTTGTTTAGTCTAGTGCAGCTTATCTGTGGATATGGGTATAAACTGTTTGTTGAAGAATTATATTTATGGTGTTATCGCACTGCACAACTTATGCCAGGAATTTAATATTACATGCGGAATTACTCACGCCGCAGGGAAGATGTACCATTTGACATTTCAACAAGAATAGTTGCGTTTTAAGTAATAGGCTTCAAGTGCAAATAAAACTGATTTTAAACTTGGTGTTGGAATATCTTAAGCAATTCGGTTTTTCTTTTTCTTAAAATGGCATGTAAATAAGTTATATAGGCCTAGAGGTAACCAAATTCTTATGGCTGCTGAATCACGGCGCCTGTAGCAAAGATTATAGCTAGGAAGTACAAAAGGCATACCTTATTCAAAATGTGATACAGATGAGGAATGCAAGACTAAGCTTGTTGAACTTCTTTCTTAAGACTCATTGTTAGAAATAAAAGGAGAAAAATTACCTCTAGGGATATTCCCGCTTCAGTTGCTTAGCTGGCCCTTTAGGGGTTGTTGAACAACCGTTCGGCTTCTCAGAGCTCTAATACACTTGCATTCGGTGTGCACAGCATTAAACTGTTCTCGATGAGATAGTCACATAGGCTTTGAAAATGTGAACATATAATAATTGAAATGATTATTCTACGCTACCATTGTAAAAGCCAAATTTAGGGCAGCAAAATCGAATTTTAAACATTCGCGTGAGAAATGCCCACAAGTTCAGTATCTGTGAAGTGAGGCATCGAATAAATACCAAAGTTATATAAATTCAGAGTATTTTAAGGATGGAAAACGCAAGCTATTCAAGAAAATCTCACCACCTCAAATTTTCTTTCATATAGAGTATTTTTCTTCATTTTTTTTTTTTTTCAAAATGGTTCGTTACGATTTTTATTAAAATGCCAAATGAATATTCTCAACACCTGCATCTTGTATTTTCTAGGAATAACTTGTGAAGCCCACTTTATTATGAATTATTTCGTATAATTGGTAAACTATAAGAGACGTACAGAAACTTAGTAAGCAAAACTTTAGTTCTCGTTATAAAACACAATTTGCCATTTCTGGGTTTTAAGACATTTCAAAGCTTATTTTGAATTTAAACATGTCTCAAAGTCACTTCATTGTTACTCTCTATACTGCTTACCTGTAGTGAGGAAGCATTGATATCGTTATTTATAAAGAGATCCTGTGCAGCGAAACTCATACACGAAATTTGTTAAATACCTAATTTGCTATTTAACTTCAGCTTTCACCAAAGACGCGATATAAAGATTTTCAACACCGCCCGCCTCAAACTACCCTTTACATCTCGTAGAACATTTGTCAGTTTTGTTTAAACTGGCCCTAGCGATTTTCATTAAAACGCAATATATTTAAGCTACTATCATAACAAAGACTGTATATCTTGAATGTTCCGGGAAAGCCTCTGAAATCCTTTTTATTCAGATTCGTATAATTGGGAAACCGTAAGAGACAGACTAACTGTTACTGATAACCGTAGATCTCGAGGAAGTTGACAGTTTCAGATATATTCGTTGTTCACTTCCAACATATGTTTGTTACTAGTTTAAACATTCAGATTCTTCATACTTTCCTCAGTTTGCAAATCGCTGTTCTCTTTTTCTTTTTTGCTTGTTTGTGTTCAAGGAAGGCATTGAAAAGATTTGACTTTCATTTTAGCTTGTGTTCTTATGCATAGATACAATGAGAAGAGTAAATTAGTAATGAGGATATTGCTGAACGATTTTTAAAATAACATACAAAATGAATAATGAAGGTATATGTTTATTAAGGGTAGAAAGAATATGCTTTTGTAAGAATCATTATAAGAGCGACTAGAGGAAGTAAGGTAAACGCAATAGGTCAGAATTTATCTCGTCATATAAAGAGAGGCAGTTTTTAAATACTTGAATATCGGTACAGCTTCTGTATCCCCACGCCATATCTACAATATGTTCAATGAAACCTCTCTACAAACGAAACTTATTTTGGGTTGCATGAAGCAGATTAAAGGGGGGGAAAACTTCTATCTGAATAGTTTGTTTCGGGTAGAAAAAGTCCTGTAAATTTAAGGTGTCAGCTTTTGTTTCATCGCGTTTAGTTCTAAATAGAATGTACCAAATTAGAAGTAGGCACTACAGCTACCATCGTAGCCTCCACCGCCGCTTGGTCCTCATGGAACGACTTTCAGGAGCTCCACCGAGTTTTTTTATTTTATTTATGGACGCTCTTTAACTGCTGTGGTTCTCGCTATCCCATTCTATATTTGGCATGAAAGACCGCTTAATGTTGCTTAGAGACCTCTTTATCATTCTTGAGGTTCTTTCAAGTGCCATAAATCTGCAACATGGGACCGTAAATCCACGACTCCAAGTACTTGACATCCGAAGGAAGCAATGCTAAGGATTTTTACGCCCGAAAAAATCCATCGCTCTCTGCCGGGTTTGATTCTGCGACCGTAGAAATTAGAGACTAGCGTGTTACCCCTAGACTATGGAAGACGACACCAACGGAGGTCCTCAACCTTAACCTTCGTATGGGGAATCTTGAGGAGACCATCAACACCACCGCAGTCAACATATTGAACTCCAAAAGCTCCGTACAGGAAGAGCAACTATGCACGTTCATCCAGCAATTTAGAGATGTTAAGCCTCACTGCCAGCAAGCGACTCGTTGCAGTGGAGGCCAAGCAAAAGGATACTACGAGAAACTTCGCTGCCACCAGTTAGCAAAAGTACAGCTAACAACAACCTACAAGATAGCAGCTGAAGAGCATCCGGTGATCATAGATTCCATCTTCCGGATGCTTGGCAGGATCGACCCAACATAGCAACCAGCATATCACATCAAGAGACTTAGTCGCTGATATCTTGGAGCAGTTCCAACCCAACAGTGTAAGTAACATATAACGCACTTCTCCGTAATCCTACGCCTTAACTTCCCGTGTGGCGGTGATCGAGGCAAGTCATAACCGTCTCCACGGCTCCTAATCCCTTCTCTAACGGACAATAGTGCTATAGGCCCACCACGCACTGACGGGATTGCTCAGCGTTATCCCACTTTCTTAAACATTCAGCATCCTGAAGACGGGAGACATGCACGCTTCCGAAACGTTGATGTTTCATAAAATTACCCGCTGAAAGCCAGAACACTTAAAGAATGCAGCTCTCGTTAGAGCACGTGCGCGCGCGCCTGCAATTGATCTTTTTTAAGAACTTCGTCGTTACTTTTTCAGTGTTCTAGTACTCGTGCTTTACTCAAATGGAAAGTAGTTCTCTATCTCTTTCTCGCAAAGAAAATGACATTTCAGGGTCATCACATAGCAACCAAAAGATCTATTGCTGCATTCTTAAATAACGGTGTCAATTTTTGAGGATTATGTTAGCCGGAATTTCGTCCCGCAGGAATTCTTTTACATGCCAATATATGTACAGATATGAATCTAGAGCTTTTAAGCACACTTAAAAACCAACGATGTGAACTGTATTTGAACCCGCTACTTTGAGATCAGTAGGCCAGGTCCTAACCAACCCCACACCAACTACAGAATTCCTTAATTCCCATTGTACTTACAAGTAAACATGTAATACAACAATTCTGCAAATGTCTATCTTAACATGAATTGGATAAGAAATAGTTTATAATAATAGTTTGTACAGGAATGAAGTACAGAAGATTAAGTGCAACACATCAGATTTTTTTTCTGTTCCTTCAAGGTTCTCCATTACGACTCCTGAATGTATTCTTCCTTGCTATCAGTTATACCTATTGTTCAACTGAATAGTTATGCAGGATATCTATATATTGAATTTTCTGCGAAATGTCTGAAGTCGCTTTTTGTTCTGAAGACATGAAAAAATGCACATCTTGTTAAAGCATCTAATTTGCCACACTTTTTTATTATCTATTTAGTGGCGTTAAGCATTTTCAAGGTAGTTTTTGTTATTGGTTTGAATTTTAAAATGCTTATACGTACTTTTATCACGTGGTTATTTGTTATGGCGATCCTCTCTATGCCTTATGCCTGTAACGAATATATAAATGTGCGACAAATTTTTAGGTGTGTGACCCTGCCTCCTGCAAGCGTCCTGTGCTCCATCGCACTGTTTTTGCAATTTACAGCTGCAAACCTGCCAACACATGACCAAGAAAACCTCCATCCTATGAGATTTATGTGTAATTTAGGGCCCTTTAGAATTACCTTGAACTAGGAGAAGGATACTTAGCAGACATACAGGTTCGATGTATGAAGAGAACAGTGTATCAGTCGCAAATAAAAACTGCTTTACATAGTCATTAAAACTGATTGAAGCCTGTTACGACATTCTGATGATTTAGCTGAAGCTACAGAGATTATTATTATTATTATTATTATTATTATTATTATTATTATTATTATTATTATTATTTATTGTTGTTTTTGTTATTATTATTGCCATCCTAGCCCTTAGATGAGTCTCAAAATGTGAAGCACAACCATTTATAGTAAATCACAGCTTGTTTTCACTCCGGCCTCGATGATTCTGCCATAGCATAGGTACATTTATGATACTTGTGAAGTACTGTGTTGGGTTGTTTCCACTTCTGCCTCTTTGATCTTAGTGTTGAGGAGTATTTGACACATTTATGACACGGCTTTCAAACATAAAACAGCATTCTTCACACGTGCCATAACATTGACTTTTGAGTCTTGCACAAATTGTTCCTGTAAAAGGAAAGTGGTGAAACCTCCACAAAAGGATACGAAATAAATATCACTTGGTAAGGAACTGAGTCTATTTTCATCACTATACGCACCTACGTGCTTCTTAAAAGGAGACGTATTTTAGAGTTTTAATCGCAGACGTAAAAATGTCAAAATCAAATTCTAAAAAAAAACGAATAAGAGCTTAATTCCAGGGTTAGGATTCTTAGGTGCGCACCTTTTGTCCTAGTTTAAATTAAATCTATTCGGAAAGATGCCATAGTTTGGAATTTTACTTCTCGTTGCGAAGAGACATTTTCACCCACCTTTTTCCCTTTGGGGGGAGGAGTTTATCCCTTTTCCCCAAACCATGCACATAATCCCCCTTTTCTCATTTTTTTATATTTTTTATTTCTAATCAATATATTTAACGTTCAATTAGCGTCTCCTCAGCTGGCTGTGAACATGCTTACCTATAAGCCTACGTCTTTCAGTAAAGCTGGACTTGAAAAACACGCCTGCAATTTTGAAAAAAAAATTGTGTATACCGCAAATTCTTTCTCTTTTACCGTCATAAAGTAGCCCGTAGTAATGCTATTGACAATTATGCATATCATTCTATCCTTTATTTTAACCAGAATCAGTTCCTGCTGTGCGTGAATGTGAGTTTGTCAGTGTGACAGACGTCACCTGTTCTCTTGGAGACGGAGGCCAACGCCAAGGCCAAGGTCACGCAGAGACGGTGGTAATCGCACGCCGTGGTTCCCAGAATTGAGACCGATGTTACGAATATATATGTAGGGGTGTTGATGGCAAGCGAGTTGGATGTTTAGTGCAATTGTAGACATTTTAACGTTAAAGTTCGTGTTTTATAAACTGGTTTCAGACCTTTGTTATATTACAAAACGAGTATATTACTAGATTTTACCATGCCAAAGATGTCCAGTACCTGATTTATTGATATTCGGCTCAGGAATGTAAACAAGATGTCACAGACTATGGCACTGTGATGCGATGTGCTATATTGATGGGTGAAAAACATCAGCGAGATCGCAGAATAGTTTTCCAACCTAAACATCAAATGAACAAGACTCTCTAAGCAAAGTTATCGCGGCAGGCGATTACAAAATGAGTTTCAACGGAGTTCTTCAAAATGCCAAAATTTGAAAGAATTCAACATTTATTTGTGTGAAGCTCTTACTCTAATCGCTAAGGTGAACCTTCGGCTTAAACAGGATTTCTTAAAAAAAAAAAAAAAAAAAAAAAAAAAAAAAAAAAAAAAAAAAAAAAAAAAACACAAGGATATCAATGCCCGATGAAAGCACTTTAAGAAAAAAAACTACATGGAGCTTGTTTACCAAGAAGTCATCCAAAAACTCAAGGAGAAAGTGTCTGCTATGTGAGACTCATTCTGGATAAAACCACATACTGTATGCCCAGGACAAGAAGGCTAAAGGGGTATGAATGACAGAGAAGCTTTAACTGTTTAATCGGCTCCGGTAACAGATCTGTTTATTGGGAAATGAGTGCATGAGAGTGAATGAGTCACCGATGCTGCCAGATCTAATATTTGTTGCAGTTAATGCAGCGATAGGTATTACAGTCAGAACAAAGTATTCGCACACCACTAAAACTTGAAGGAAAATTAATATTAAAGTGAGTATTTAAATGATAAATTGAAGTTTACTGACTCAAAGGGAAGGCATTCTGAAAATAATTTACATTTTATACGAAAATAGCAACAATGCACAAACAATATATCACTTATATAAACAATAAAATAAAATTGCAAAGGTTTCGGGCACAAAAAGTATTCGTACACTCACAAAAACAATACATAATACAACAAAAATGCTGCTATTCAATACTTCCTTGGGTTCATCTTAGGTTTAATTAGCCTTTTGTCTCCTTGGTAAGAAATGGACAAGTTTTTTAACCTCCGCCTTTGATATTCGGTTCCATTCTTCCAAAAGAGCAGTTTTCAATGCTTCTTTGTTGGAAATTACCCTTTTTCTTATGCGTTTTCCGAGGACACTTCACAGTTGTTCAATAGGATTAATACCTGGAGATTGGGGAGAGGTATGAAGCTATTTTGGAACATTGTACAATATCCGCAGTCGTGCATTAAGCGTATGTTTTGAATCATTATCCTCCATAAGCATACAGTCTTCTTGCAGGCCCGTTTAATACTACTTGCATGCAACTTCTGCTTTAAGAATGCCCGTGTACTTCCTGTAATCTATTATTCCCTCGATAACATGCAGATTGCCGACACTTGATGCCCTTATACAACCCAGACAATGACGGATCCTCCGCCGTGCTTTACTATGGAAACAAAATTTTTTGGCTCCAGTTCCATTTTTTTTTCCTCCATACTTTGCGACTGTGATCCGCACCAAATACCTTTGAACAAGCTCTCGTCTGTCCATACAACTTTTTTCTTTTTTCCCAGAAGTCCTCACCCTTGTCACGGTTCTTACGAACAAAGTCTAGGCCTTTTTTCCTGTTCTGTGAGCTAACATAGAACTTCTTACGCGCTACTCTGCCGTTGTAATCTTTCTTATTGTAAACAGCTCTCACAGTGCTCGCTAAAACATTAATTCCTGTTGCAACTCAGCAACAATCTGAAGAGCAGTCATTCGTGGATCTTGTTTAATGCAGCGAAGAATGTTACTTTCATCTTCAGCTGTGACGACTTAGGTCAACCACTCCTGGGTGTATTTAGAACAGATTTTCTGGTTCGTACTCTGTCAATGGGGGATTGTACCGTTGACCGTGATGTCCCCGCTATCTGAGATATCTCCGAAAATGTTTTGAATTCATTGTGTAGTTTAATTCGTATTTTTATCTCTTCTGACGCAGTTTCTTCCCTCTTCGGCCCATTTTATGTTACCTCTGAAACCTACTGTGTTCGATGTCAGACTGGTTCGTGCAGACCACTTGCTGTGAAACAGCTGAATGCAGACTACCCAGAAAGGAGAGATAGCTTGTAATATAACCAGTGTTCAATCTAGATAACTTTAGTGTACGAATACTTTTTGTGCCAAATTGACGGTATCATCCAATATTACTTTAGAAAACTATTGATTCTAAAAAACTTACACGAAAATTACTATAGGAATAGGTAAATAAATACACAAACCATATAATTTTACAAGTTTACCAAGTTTCATAAATAATTATGTTGCAACAACACACATTGTTTCTTCATTTAGGTGGTGTACGAACACTTTCTGGGCTGACTGTACGTATGGGTGAGTTATGTGACAACACTTGTGTATTTTATACGAACCTTCCATCCTTGTCATACTGGGATGGTGAGCATGAACACCGCTGGGACAGCAAAAGTGATTGCGCTACTCATTCCTCTAGCTTGCCTTCTTGTCTTGGGTCTACAGTTGACTCAATGGGGTGACACGTTTTGCTTTTGAACATTTTAGTTTTTGCCTTTGTAAGAAACAAAGTTAAGCCCATGCTGTTAACATATGTATGAGCTGCGAATGCCAGTACAGCAATGCAATCAATTTTGGACATCTGTCAAAAACTGGCCTACTGGTATCGAGTTGGTAAAGCTCTTTCCTGTGGTTACGGACCAGGCTTCGTACATAGTGTTTCAGCTATTAACAAATTGAAACCTTTGTTTCCTAAGTTGATGCATGTGTTATGCTTGGATCATGCATGCCCTTCACACGGTTTGTGGATCCATAAGGCACGAATATGACAGTCAATGCATCCCAGCCCTGAAGAGACTTTTTGTTTCCTACAAGGAAACCACTGGCCTACCCCTTCCAGATTTCCCGTGGTGTACTCCCTTGAGATTTTGCATTGAGTGTGCTGCTAAGTTGTGAGAGAATTTTGATAATACGAGGGCTATCCAGAAAGTAGATTACGTTTTCGTCTGTTTCCGCTAGGGGCGGGGCTAGCGCGGCCATCTTGGGGTCAGAGCGTTGCGCAGCTCAGTCGGCATCTAGCCGTGCTAGTGAGAGGTTCGTGCTGTGCTCCGTTCAGATACTGTGACGGTTTGAAATGTCTGCGTTAATTGAAAATCCCGCGAGCTGCGAGGTGCGTGCAGTAATAAGGTTTCTGACTGCAAAAAACTGTAAACCGATAGAAATCTATCGGCAGCTTTGTGAAGTGTATGGGGACAACATTATCACTGAAGGTGGAGTGCGTCAGTGGGTCATCAGATTTAAAAATGGCCGAACCAATGTTCACGACGAAGATCGAAGTGGGAGACCCAGCATAGTGACTGCCGAACTTGTCGAAAAAGTCGATGCTAAAGTCCGTGAAAATCGAAGGTTCACAACAACGGAACTTTCTTTGAGTTTTCCACAAATTTCGCGAAGTTTGTTGCACGAAATCATCAGCGAAAAGCTTGGTTACCACAAGTTTTGTGCAAGATGGATTCCAAAAATCTTGACAGAGGACCACAAAAATCAGCGAATGGCTGCAGCGTTGAGCTTTTTGGACGTTTACCATAAGGATGGTGACTCTTTACTCGATCGCATCGTTACTGGTGACAAAACATGGGTGAAACACGTGAACTGTGAAACGAAATTGCAATCAATGCAGTGGGGGCACACAAGTTCTCCCCAAAACCCCAAGAAATGCATGCAAACAATGTCGGCAAGGAAGATGATGGCGACTGTTTTTTGGGACAGAAAAGGTGTGATTTTGGTGGACTTCCTGGAAAGAGGCACTACAATAAACTCTCAAAGGTATTGCCAAACTCTCCAAAAACTCAGAAGAGCCATTCAAAACAAGCGCAGAGGAATGTTGAGCTCTAAGATCTTGTTGATTCACGACAACGCCCGGCCCCACACGGCAAATGTCACTCGTGAAGTTCTTGAATCTTTTAAGTGGGAGTTGTTTCCTCATCCGCCGTACAGTCCCGACCTGGCACCGAGCGACTTCCACCTATTCCCAGCAATGAAGAAGTGGCTGGCTATGCAGCGTTTTGATGACGACGCACAGCTGCAAGAAGAGGTAACGAAGTGGTTGAAGGCACAGGCGGCCGAATTTTTCGACGAAGGAATTTCCAAGCTCGTACATCGCTACGATAAATGCCTTAATTTGAATGGTGACTATGTCGAAAAGTAGTATTTGAGTGTGGCTTTCATCTGTATATAATAAAATTTGTTTCCTATACTTTGTTTACTTTTTATTCCAAAACGTAATCTACTTTCTGGATAGCCCTCGTATTAAAGAGTTTGTGTTTTCTTTGTGTCCAACCGACGCTGGTGAAATTTCCCACGCACTGCAGCTTGTTACCAGAGAATATATATATTTATTTATTTTGCAGACAGAACCCTATTGCGTCCATAGTTACGAGTTTCTGACTACAACTATTAAAGGATTAGAGGAACATGGTCTTGAAAAGGAAAACCAAGGGGATATTTTTACTCCAGCGAGGGAGCAGTTAAATGGTTTTACCACAGACACATAGTCTAATCTTCAGGAGAATCTGGACATTGAGGAATTCGCCACATTCGTAGAGTTGCCGTTCCAAGTGAATACAGGGTTCGCCCCACTATTTTCTCTGGATGTTGAAAAATGATTTAGCACCTACAAAGATATACTGTCTCCTAACAGAAACAGACTTTTAAAAATGTGCAGATGCTTAATGTTTTGGAGTACAGCAGTACAGGTTTGTAATTCAGTATACTAGAACAGAGGACAGAAAAATTGAATCAGTTAAAAAGGAAGGAAAAAAAACCACCTTAATTGTACCTTTTTGTACCATGTTTGAACACTTTTTTCTTCTGAAATTTACACATGTAAGTCCTATCTCAGATAATTACGCAGTATTAATAACAGTGCTTGTGTTAAGAACTTACTGCAAATACAGAGCGATACATAATACACCTCAACCATTTTGATGGGTCATAAGTCGTGAACCAATAATAGCACATATGCAACTTTGTAAAATACGCAGTTGAGAGATTACATAACATTTTATTTGCCTTCTCAGAGTGTGTTATAAGTGTCCTCCACCAACATCCATAGATATTTGCACTCGTTTCACCATATTCTGTGAAGTTCTATGGAGAGTATCCCCGCCAATGTTGTTTATTTCTTTGCGAATGGATTCACGGAGGTCAGCAGTTGTCCGAGGCCTATTCTACAGAACTACCAACTACAGTTGTTCAGGGTTTGTTTTACACCATTCTTAAAATACCCCCCTGAAGAAACAATCCGGCGAGGTTAGGTCAGGGGAACTGAGGGGGTCACAGACTTCTTGAGATTATTCGATTATCAAAGAAACCAGCTGCAAGTTCTCTGGAGGCGTTAGATGTATGGCATGTTGCTCCATCTTGTTGAAAATAACCTCAGTTTGATATCATCCTGCTCCACAAATGTATTGAAGATACGCAATACAAACTGCAGTGTTTTATCAAAGAAAATGGTGCTAACTATCCTGGAACTGCCCACCATACTCCAACCTTATCATGCAGTGGTGTTTCGTGGATCATATGGGAAGCAGCAGCCCAATATCTGGTGCGTTGTGTGTTTGTGCAGCCTGACAGATGAAACTATGCCCAGTTTATGGGGAGAATATGAGGATGTGGCAGAAAGGACACCCTGTAGCTATTGACAATAACAGATTCGTTTTTTATGATCTGCTTTCAATTACTACCTCACATACACTCTGTACAGTTGCAATCCCGTCTTGCCACGTGAATAGCCTAATTCCTGGCTTAATCGACGCAGCGATTTCTTTGGAGGTTCTCTAACCTTCTGCGAACATTATTAAGTCCCTGTACTTACTGATGGTCTGTTTTCCATTCTCACTAACGGGTATACGGTTGTCTCCAGTTTTCTTAATAGCGATAAAATTGTTAATTTTGTTGGAACATAGCATACATTAAATTCTCTACGAAGTTCCCGTTGTGTTATCAATGAATTTGTCTTCCAATATGTTTTCACAATTAAACACGCTCTCGGAGTGAGTACTGCAAGTTTATATTATAACGGCAAAAATGGAAATGATGGTAATTTATATCTAAATCTACAATATAATCAACAGACGGCATTGTTGCCGATTGTCCTTGAGCCTAATAGATCATTAAAAGATTATTCATATTTCTAAGAGCTTTTAGATAGAAATTGTGTTTTATTAAAATGGGTCAGTTTTATATGGATAGCTCTGCATCGCGCGAAATTGTTTTATATGCTGAGTAACGCCCAATAATACCCGCTGCTTGGCATTGCCGCTCAGGGCTACAATGGGCACCACTACCTTAAAACTTCGCCAGTTAGGTGGATCAAATTCCAGTGTTAGGTCAGCAATCGCCTCCGGTATAGCGGTAAGAGGGCTTGGTTTGTTTTAATGATCTCAGTGGCTCTGGGAGAATTGACAACACTGACAATTGCTGAGTCTTAAATGTCATTTTTTTGACACGAATGTAGACACTGAAGTTTATATGGGTATCTTCAATACATCTGTGGAGCAGCTGGATGATATCGAATTGAAAGAGGGTTATTTCCAGCAAGAATGAACAACGTGCCGTAAATCTAATGACACCATGGAACTTGTAACCAGTTTCTTTGATGATCGAATAATCTTAAAAGGTCTGTGGTCCCCCATATCCCCTGACCTAACCTTGCCGGATTTCTTCTTGTGGGGGTATCCAAAAATAGTGTACAAGAATAGAACACGGACAATTAATTGATGTTCTCAAGGAATCCATTCGAACCGAAATAAGTAACACTGGCGAGGATACTATCCGTAAAACTTGAGAGAATATGGTGAGACGAGTGCAAACATGTATAGATGCTGGTGGAGGACACTTCCAACATTTTCTCAGATATGTTAATAGTGTAATGTAATCTCCCAATTGTGTATTATATTCTCCACAAGTTGCACGTGTGTTCTATTATTGGCTCAAAAGTTATGGGCTGTTGAAATGGTTCAGGTTTATATGGATAACACTGTATTATGTACATTTTAGTCCTTATTCATCGTTTTGAAATCCTGTCTTTGGGGACAACATACACCGTAGTTTAGCTACTTTTCTTTACTTGTTTTTGTGATTGTCACAAATCTAACGGAAGCGTTAAACTTTTATATGTCCAAAGTCTTTAACTGTATTTACGAAACGTCTTGGGAATAGAAATTTGTGTGTTATACTTCACAGTAGTTTGTTTTGCCGGCAATTGGTATAGCAGATAAGAAAAATGATAGAAACGGTAATATTGAAATCCGTTCTGACTAAAGCTTAAACTCTATTTATTTGTGTACAAACCAAGGACATATATTGTTTTTAAATTAAACCTTTAGAGCTGTGCAGGATAGTTAATGGAAAATAAAGGGATTGTATTCCCCGCTATTATGTAATTCGAAATGAGGCGCTCAATAAAACTGGAAACGTACACCGGGGGCGAATCCCTGCGGGCAGATGCCTCATTAGGGACTAGCCGTGAGCTAGCAAGTTGCATGAAACGAGTTCGCAGAGGGAGAGAAGTTTAATGTGACTGCAAGTTGCCCAGTAATGAACTGCTTTTGAAAAAACACGGAGATAGTGTAGCAATAATAATAATAATAATAATAATAATAATAATAATAATAATAATAATAATAATAATAATAATAATAATAATAATAATAATAATAATAATAATAATAATAATAATAATAATAATAATAATAATAATAATAATAATAATAATAATAATAATAATAATAATAATAATAATAATAATAATAATAATAATAACAAAGAAAACAAGCAAATGGTTTTAAGTTCTGTTCTGATCAAACCAGTATATAGTAGTTTTCACTACAATGGTTTCTCCAATTTCTTGAAAATATATTCCTTTTTTAAATAACCTGATGCAAATTTCTCACTCTTTTGTAGTTTCACGACGTTTTCGATCCATATTACTTAAATAGCAGCCAACGGCTTTGAAATCAGACGGAACTGTCAACGACCGTGGATGAAACACAACTGCATAAATAAAGAGAAGCGGTGTGTCAGCGAGGCACCATGCCTGGGATCTTGTTCACTAGAAGAATGTTTGACATCATCTGGGACATGATTTTAAATAACGTAGAGCTGTTAGCTAATTAAACAGTATATGAACCCAAATTGTGCTTTATTTTTAAATCTAGATATCAGCCGATGTAAGGAAATAACTATTGTTCGTTTCTTATCTATATTTCTCTGATTCTGCTTGTTATATTCTATGTGCTATGATTAGATGAACACTTTTCCGAATATGTGTATGTACAAGCTAAGGGCCGATTGCCCGTGTTTTTCATTCCGCTTTATTGGCCCTCTATTGCTGTCTGTCACTAATTATAGAATGGTGCGGTTGCAACCATAGCACACTTTTAAAGGCTTTATTTACCAACCTAATGAAAACAAGCAGAAACTGGCCACCGTCATTGTCCATACATTTTTGACACCTCTTTAGAAAACTATCCATCACTCGCTGTAATTCACATTGTGAAATGCCGGCAATGTCCTCAAGAGTATTTTGTTTAATTTTTCTAGGGTTGGGTTGTATGTACATTTTATGTTTTAAATTGACCCTGAGTTAGAGGGGTTAGGTCTGGGACCGAGAAGTCCTCAGATTTCTAATAATCATTTTGTCATCAAACACACTTTCAGTTGTTCTCATCGAAATATTGTGCGTATAAGCTGTTGCAGTCTTGTCGAGAAATTGCAAAATCACGCCCTCTGCTCTCTTTCTCTCTTAAAAGGGATATACGTATGTAGGTGCGTCAATTAACTGGAAAAAGTGTGGTCTTATTATTCTTTATGTACTCCTTGATAACAAAGTATAGCGTAATCGAGGGAAATTTGGTAATATAAACTCGATGTACTTTGAACTTGCCATCCAATAACTGAGTTTTAAAATTTGTTCAGTCTCGTATTTAGGTATATGGGCTGAAAGTTATTATTTATTTGCAATACTTACAATAAATGCAATAAAGTACCAAAATATCCACTGATTGTACACATCCAACAAAGTGGGATTAAAATTGGATATCAGAATGAAAATTCCCTTGGCCTTCAGCAGTTTTTAAGCTTCTAGAAGTATGTTAGTGCCTATGCATGTCTGGAGGGGTAATGCTTTTCGACAATAAAAGATTTGTAAACATCGGTTGGGTGGTTTCGAGATTCACTCACTCACTCACACATATATTAATTCATGTTGGTGAAGAAGTTAGAATGTAATAAAAACCGCGTGTATGTATAAATATGCTGTATAAACACAGAAATCCTATAAAAAGGTGCATACATTACTATGTATATATTGTTGAAAGAGGTTTGTATACAACGGGGATACTGAAGGTCAAAATGACAGTGAAACTTTTATAACGCGGGTCACTAAATTGTGATTTGCTGTCCCTGAAATCCCGTTCTTTGCATGACCACGAGAAAAAACGGCGTTTAATAATCCAGAAATAAGGTATTTGAAAATTATGCTCAATAAAACGAATATGTATATCGGAAACGATTAAATAAAAAAGAAGCTAAATTGCATGTTTCAACAAGCCCTATATTTGTGAAAGTTTTTGTGTATTGTGGTTTGCCTGTTGTACAAAAGCCTACAAATTCATTCACAGAAAATTAGAATGATTCATTTTGTAGTACACATATCTTAGATATTTTAATCTACCAGTAAAGCCATTTTTGAGAAAATTAAACATAACGAAATAATTTCCATTAAGGATAGTTCGGGTTGTTGAAAATCGAGTTGCATATTTCGAAGACGCTGAACTTAAATATCAAGATTGGTATATAGGGCCCGAAAGTTGTTGACCTAAAATTTCTCTAAAAATGAGTTATAAAATACCCTTAAAATATAAAAAATGCACATAATATGCAAAAAAAAGACCTAACAAAAATTAACATTTTTTTTCATAATAATAAGTTAATAACGGTCACAGACAAATAATGAATATATAGTTCGAATAACCACATTAAAATTAACTTCCTTAGTAAATAATGCAATTATTGCTACTAAATAATAAATAAATTCAAAATTCATCAGGTCAGTTTCAATTTTATAAAATATGAAAAAATAAGTTACACTACCCATTAGCCAAAACATACCTTACTTAACGTTGCAGTACACCATCCTGGTCATCAAGTTATCAAAAGTAAAGGAAGGGCGGTTATTAGCTAAAACTGTTTTATACTTTGAGAGATTTCTCTCCACTTCCACAGATGTTATAGTTGCATATTTGAAAAACAGTATGTCACTGCCTGTTAAATCCTGTTAAAAAATATCAGTTCTGAAGTTTTCTGCTGACAAAATATCGGCAATCTGACAAACTGTTTGGTATCTTTTATTTTTGTGCAACACAAATTTTGGTTTCTGTCTAATTTTGTGCCCAATCTCACCTTTTACATTTTGTATCCTCTCTTCTGTAATCCTCACTAACTCAATTGACTTATCCAATGTCATGCCACGTTCTTCAAGGCGGGTTATGGTATCCGTCAAAAATGCAAAATTTGATTTAAAAAGAAATCTAATTTACCTTGGATTTGAGTATCAGAAAACACATCCCGTGCGCTCTCAATTGCCTTAGAATCTACCCTATCAAAGTTATTCACCACTTCTCTCACTGTTTGAAAATTTTCACAGTGGTATATACTTGCAGTTAATCATGTACCACAGCGTGCTAAAATTCGTGCCGGGGGCAAAGCTATATTAGGGACTCTTTCTTTGAAATACATAGTTCGGGTTGGCGCTTTCAAAAACATTTTCTTTACTGTGGAAATTAGTGTATCTACTTCTGGAAACGTTGATCTGACCTGTTCCGCAATTCGATGAAAAGCATGAGCCAGACACGTAACATGCACCATCTTACTGTAAAATGATTGGATCGATTTTGCCGCCTTTACAATCTAAGGCGCCGCGTCTGTTTGGAGGACGAGCAGGGTGTCAGGCTGTTTCCCACTAGGCCATAATAAACACATGGATTTATCGCACAGTTTGTGCATATCGGACAGTGGTTAAGAGCTTCCATAACCTCTGAGGTCAGAAGAAACATTTGTCTGGCACTAGTAGCTTCTAGCGTACCTATCACTACATTGGCTACATAACACCCCCCTGAATTGGTTATCTCATCAATTGATAAGTAATTTTTTCCCCCATTCACACATTCACGTATTCAATTTAACGTGTCTTCATAACATTTTCGTAGGTAACTTTTACACAAAGTTGATTCATTTGGAAATGTATGACCAGTGTGACGTTCAAGAAAATCTCATAATTTGGAATTACTTAAATTTTCCTATCGGAATATTTGCACTAACGAACACTTCACATAATTCTTTATAAAATGAAGATGACTTGTTACTTGACGTAGAAGCCGTTTCTTTTAACAGTAACTAAGACGCTTCTTTTTTCACATTTTGAAGAGCTCGCAAATGTTTTCCCCGCCCAACATATTGTTCGTTGAACCGTCTGTCTGCAGAGACTTTAATTTCGCACACTTTACAGAATATTACAGTTCCATCAGTAGAGAATGTTTCCGCCAAACTCTGAAACATACTGTTTTTGACTGAATTGACTGTTTTTATTTCGGCATTTCAATTACACAACACAACAAATTTACGCACCTCAAAACTACTCTCCTTACTCCTACACTTCTAGATCCTGAAGTCCTGACTGATGCAATCCACACCTCTTGCATGGTGTAATCGGCGATTCCTTGAATTGATGCGTCATAAATTCACCAGCACCGTTAGGACGCTGACCTGTGTTAATTACATGTTTACCACACTTCCAAAGTTACTATTTCATTAAAGATGATTATATAAATGAACTTTTACTCACAGTTTATTTTAAAACCCTCCAAAAAGCCCATGGTTCAGATTCAGGTCGGCCAGGGGAATCAAACTCGGGCCTCTCGAATGTGGGCTACAGATAAAAATGCTCAATAAATTCGTGAAAAAGAAAGAAAATCACCGGAATATGCATCTAAATGTTAAAAAATTACTTTATTATAAAAATGTGGAAAAAATGCATTTTGATCACCTATAAGAACCACATATCTGATGTCTTTGTTCCAGGATGCACTTAATTTCCAATAAGCATCGTCTGTGACTAGTCAGAAAAAGGACGACTTTTCATGAAAATTCGGACCCTACTTATTAGTTTTCTACCTATGGTAGCTAGAGGAAGTATTGTGGTTTATGAAGAAATTGATGTGAACATTCTACGTTTTGAGACTTTTGAGAATTGGAAAAGAGCGCGCGCGCTTGCTTGTGTATTTTGAAAGGTAGTTTGAAAGTAGGGGAGTCTCGCAATTATCTTCTTAAGCTTGAGCGTTGTGTGTGGAATTTGGTATCAGAGAGAGAGAGAGAGAGAGAGAGAGAGAGAGAGAGAGAGAGAGAGAGAGAGAGAGAGAGAGAGAGAGAGAGAGAGAGAGAGAGAGAGAGAGAGAGAGAGAGAGAGAGAGAGAGAGAGAGAGAGAGAGAGAGAGAGAGAGAGAGAGAGAGAGAGAGAGAGAGAGAGAGAGAGAGAGAGAGAGAGAGAGAGAGAGAGAGAGAGAGAGAGAGAGAGAGAGAGAGAGAGAGAAGTTGGCAGGTGGACACTGGGCGTCTACCTTAAGTTAACAGATGGACCCAACCCGGTCGATTGCCTGTCCCATGGTGGACCAACGACTGCCGGAATGCTACTCGTGCTCGTAGACGTGCTCTGAGGGTATTCCAACGACACCCTACCCTAAGTAATCTAATCGAGTACAAGAAAGCGCGTTCAAAGTCTAGGCAAATAATTAAGGATAGCAAAAAGACCTCATGGAACAACTTTGTATCATCTTTTAACAGATGTACACCTTCATCTGTTGTATGGGATAGGTTAAGGCGCGTGGCCGCAAAATAAACCCACTTGCCAATCGCTGGTCTGAAAATAACTGCAGGAGTTGTTGATCCGTTTGTCGTGGCTAACACCTTCGGCTGTGCTTTCGCTCAGGTGTCTAGCTCAAGTAATTGTGCTCCTGAGTTTATCTCAATTAAGACTCGGGTAGAATCTCAAGGTTTCGTGTTTAGTTCCAGAAACCTTGAAGATTATAACCGCCTCTTCACCTTCGCAGAGTTAGAACACGCTCTTTCATCATCGCGACTGACAGCACCAGGACCGGACGGAATCCACGTTCAAATGTTACATCTCTCACCTGAAGGTAAGGCATTCCTGCTCGAGGTCTATAACCCTGTTTGGATTGATGCCGCGTTTCCTGACAAGTGGCGAGAAGCCACCATTATACCTATCTTGAAAGCTGGCAAGGACCGTCACCTCCCTTCTAGCTACCGTCCTATTTCCCTCACCAGTTGCGTATGCAAGGTGATGGAACGCATGATAAATGTGCGGTTGGTATGGTGGCTGGAAACGCACAATTTACTGAATAACATCTAGTGCGGGTTTCGACGACGCCGTTCAACAATGGATCATCTTGTGTCAATGTCGACACAGATTATGAACGGATTTCTTAAAAACTGTCAAACAATCGGAATATTTTTTGACCTCGAAAAGGCTTATGATACGTGTTGGCGTGCAGAGTTGCTACGTACTGTGCACGCCTGGAATATACGTGGACGCCTACCACTTTTCCTTCAGGAATTCTTGATAGACCGCGTATTCCGAGTAAGGGTTGGCTCGGTTTTTTCGAATCTTTTTGTTCAAGAGAACGGTGTACCACAGGGATCGGTACTAAGTGTTACGTTGTTTGCTATTGCGATTAATTCTATCTCGAAAAGTGTACCTCCGGGGGTCTCGGCATGCCTATTTGTAGACGACTTTGCCGTCTACTGCACATCTCAGTTTAGAGCGCCGTCTACAGACCATCTTGGACAACCTTAAGAGTTGGAGTTTAAAAAACGGCTGGGGATTCTCCGCTGAGAAAACAATCTGTTAACTTCTGGCGTCAGCAGAGTCGACTACCTCCAAGCCTCGGGCTAGGCGCTGATCTACTAACTTTTGCAGATGAGACGCGGTTCCTTGGATTGATATTTGATAGAAAACTTAGTTGGTCGTCGCATATAGCACAACTGAAAGCACGACGTGATCGATCTTTAAATATCTTGCGGGTACTAAGTGGAAAATCGTGGGAAATCGTATGGGAATGAAATGCCGGATTCGGCAGCATAGGTGGCAAGCATAGAACCGAGTGTCAAGATTCCTTTTGTCACCGCGGAAGACTTCGGGCTTGTGCGTAGAGCGGCACTGTCGCGCTGGCGTAATGAGTGTCTGCTCTGCGTAATAACAAGCTGAGAAGGGTGAAAGAGGTTCCGGATAACTGGGTGACCTGTCGCTTATCCCGTCGGAAGGAAGTAAGTTTAGCTCGGTTGCGTATTGGACACTGCTACTTCTCAGTCACCTGTTGAAGAAGGTCCCTGCTCCTATTTGCGTGTTGTCTGGTCGGGCCCTCTCGGTCCGTCATGTGCTGCTAGAATGTATTCACCTAGCAGACCTGCGGGAGTCTCTGCAGCTGCCGGTCAGCTTGACGGAGATCCTGGTGGACATGATATATTCCGAGTTACGGAAGGTGTGTTGAACCTATGAATGTTTTTTGTGCATGAGAGTGATATCGGTATATATATATATATATATATATATATATATATATATATATATATATATATATATATATATATATATACACACACAGACACACGCACACATTTTTAAAGCATTAAGGGGGCGTCTGTACACATTACAAAACCTAAGTACATGTGTTTCTCTATTGTTTCTTTCTCATAAACGTATTGTGGTAAGTTCACTACATTACACTAGTATTCTTGTGTAGCCATTATTACATAAAAGGAAATTTTGATGAAAGTTTTAAATCTATAGCGAAGATTGGTTATCACCGTTAAAGAGCAGTGAGCTGATAATATAACTCTAGCTTTAATTTTGTCACTAGTGAACGGTCCATAGAACACCAGCTTTTATAACAATGGACCAATAGAGTTAGAGGAAGTATTGCATTCCACCCAAAATTGGCGATGTCAATAGTTCATCTGAAATTTGTTTGTTGTGCACTGAACCTCCCAGAAAAGCATGTTAAAAACGTGTGTGAATGTGGGGGGGGGGGTGTTCGCGCGATCTTTCTTTTTTTTTCCCTTCTAAAAATTTGGTACGAAGATTTTCTAGATACCTTCACCTTAAACTACTTTTTACATGGAAAATATTGTTTTTTTTATTTTCTCATAAGTGGCTAAAGATTTTTATGAATATGTTTGATTTATTGATAATGTGAAGATAATCTTAGCATTTTTGTGAATAACCTGAATGAATTTTATATAAGCTTGACCCTCTAGGCGATGGACAAAAAACTTAATGGGGTACTTAAAAAAAAAAGTTGATAATTTTGAAGTACCTGCAGTGTGACAAACGTTTTGGTACCTTTAGCTGTTCACTAGATATTTCCTATTGGTTTCCATGTTTGAAGTTACACATCTGACGGTTTACGATATTTTGCTTCTCGTCAAGCCATGCGAAGTGTATTCAGAATGTGTTTCATGTGCAGAGTATCTGTACATCTGACTGTAGTACCTGCATCCTATACTTCTACGGAGCTACAATATCTGGTTGTCTGTCGATCTGTCTATTACATAAATTACAATGAGCTGTCTGTTATGTAAATTACAATACTCAGTTCTCCTTAAAGCAAGATAATATGTTCCGGGATACCTTCCTTCACTTATATGCAGAGGCCAGTGGCTATTAGGTTTCTCAGTGAAGTCATACTCGGGGAAAAATTTCTCGCTACCTGATGACATCTATGTAGTGAGCATAGAATAGAGGAAACCTGCAAAGCATGAAGTATACAGTAGCGCCACTGCGTTAATCGAGTACGCATTATCCTTCTCAAGTACTATGATAGTACACATTTTGAAACTGACTACCATTTTAGGCCACCATAGAGGGTGGCAAAACATTTGACAAGACATTTGTATTAAAAATCATCTTCAAGGATTGGGCCCTGTGACCCGTTCCGTTCTCTTCAAGAGCCTACTGATCATTCCAGCGTAGAGCTGGGCGTCGCACATCTCTCTTTCCCTTCGGCATATAATCTAAAACTCTTCTTGGAAGTCGTTCCGCGTCCATTCTTAAAATATAATTTTTCCATTCGTTTTTGTTCTTTATTATTTTACTGTTTAAATTAAAAATCCCAAGTTCTCTTATTTTTCCGTTTCTTACGTGGTCTATTCTTATATAACCTGCCACGCTTCTAAAAAATCTCATCTCTGCCGATTCTAGATGTTTGCGTTGGGTCTTTGCCAGTGTCCATATTTCGGAACTGTGTGTTAACGTTGGGACTGCCATTATCTTATAAAATTTCATCTGTGTTTCCTTTCTTGTTTTCCTGTTCAGCGTTCTTATTATAGTCCCACACATTCGATTGAATCTGTTTAATTTCACCTCCATATCCTTGTTATTTGCTACTGCTCCTGTGTAGCCTAGATAGTTAAAACTATTAACCTGTTCTATTATTTTATTGTTTATAACTATTTTTGCTCTTAGGTTGTTCTTTCCTCTAAAAGCTATTACCTACTTTAGTTTTATGTTCTGAGATTGAAAGGTTATGTTTCCGCTATGTTGTTTAAACTATATAGTGCTCTTTGCATGTCATCTTTTGAATAGGATATTATCACTTGATCATCAGCTAATAATACTGTATTTAAAATTGTTTCCATTCAGTACATTTTGTTTTATACTTTGCTGCCATTCTTGTACCATATTATCAATATAGATATTAAAGGGTTTAGGCGATAGAGGGCATCCTTGTCGTACTCCTTTATGTCCACTGCTTCTGTTTTCCTTCCATTCTTTACTATTGCTATTGTGGTGTTTTTATACATATCTTGTACAGTCCCTATTAAATGTGCTGGTATTCCACAATTTTACATCGCTATCCAAAGTTTATCCCTTAAAACCGAATCGAAGGCTTTAACATAAGTCAGCAAAAAGCATAAATGTGTCAACATTAAGTTCTTTGTGTTTTTCAATTAGTTGAATTATAAATATGCTATGCGTGCATGACCTTCCTTTTCTAAATCCGTTTTGGGCCTCATAAAGCCGTGCTTCCGCTATTGTACTTATTCTTCTTGCAACTATTTTAGCATATAGTTTATACACTGAGCACAGCAGACTAATTCTTCTGTAGTTGTCACATTTTTCTCTATTGCCTTTCTTAAAA
Source organism: Mantis religiosa (assembly GCA_030765055.1). Taxonomy (NCBI): domain Eukaryota; kingdom Metazoa; phylum Arthropoda; class Insecta; order Mantodea; family Mantidae; genus Mantis; species Mantis religiosa. The sequence continues at coordinate 194,302,068 of CM060950.1, forward strand.
ATTGGTATCACGCTGTATTCCATTCTTCAAGGATATGCCCGTACCTCCAACAAAAATGAAAAATATTAAGCAATCTGCTATGTAAACACACAGGTGCATATTTTCTGAGTTACAAATTTAATTGATCACATCCAGCAGCTTTCTTATTTCTACTAAGCTGCATTATGCTGTTAAATTCTTCGTGTGTTATTGGATCTATATTTACATCCGTTGGTGAACAATTTTACTTCCTGTTCTTTGTTCTCTAAAGTCCACAATTCTTGGAAATATGATAACCATTTTTGCCTGATATAGGATTTAACTAGAGTGCATCTTTTTTCTGTTTTATTCAGTTCTCTTCATATTTTATACGCCCTATCATGTGTTCCATGTACATCATGCTCAATATTATATATATATATATATATATATATATATATATATATATTTCCCCAGCTTTCTCTCTTTACTCTCCTGGTTTGTCTTTCCACTATTGCTCTGAGTCGTTTGTATTCTGTAGCATCCTCGCCTGTTTTGCTCTGTAACCACTTCAATGCCCGATTTCACCAACAGATGTTAAGACTTAATACGAGTTTAGCAATAGTTAAAACAAAAATTGCATTTCACCAACAAATGTTAGCGTAACACTCGTGTTAAATCTCTTGTTAAACTAACACGCCAAATTTGTGATGTTAAGTCCTTAACAATTGTAAATAGTCATGATGGCGAGCATAAACTCAGCTGTTGATGTCGATTTGCTATATTTAAGACCGTCTAAATGGCATTTGCAATAGAGTACGGCCTATGAGGAGAAATGATTTTGAGGAGCTATCCGAAGAAATTTTTTCACTGAGGTATAGACTGTCGAAAAAGTTGCTATGAAGGTTACTGCGGAAGTACAAGAGAGGTTAGAACATGCATAGAAAGGAATATGGCGATCTCGCCTTTGCTTCAAGTATAACCTTGCGATTTTATAATTCACTAAATTATGTGGATAATACATTATCCACCTCCCGTCTTGAGACGTTCAAGTAACTTGCCCTTCTTCGCACCTCGTTTTAAATTTACGTAATACGTTTCGTGTTTCTAGTAATGACACATGCATTGGAATTAAGTTTGTTTCCAATTTTTTCCCAAGTGACATATTTCTCTTTTACATTCACCGCATCCGTCCTATTTTCCACGATATCATTACACTTTGTCACCAATTCAATTAACAATCCTTTCTCCATTTATGAGAAATTTGTTTCACGGCTTTTGATTATGATTTTGTTTATCCGCCATTTTTTAGCTGTGTGCAGACTGCGATGCAGACGAAAATGAAAACAAAAGTGTATCGCAGTCATCCACAGCCTTCTATAGCTGTAATATTTACAAGTTTCTTGGCATTAGCACGTATTTGTTAACATTTTCAGAAAACAGGTTGGTGAAATGCAAGAAATTGTTAGCGCTGTTACAATTGTTACGTTACATTTGTTAACGTCGATTTTAACATCTGTTGGTGAAATCGGGCATAAGTATGCTGCTTTTTGTCTCAGCAACTTCGCTATATCTTCATTCCAGGTTCTTTATCCTCTCTTGTTATCTTTTCTTTCTTCTGCCAAGTACTTCATTTGCTGCTTGTATTACTACTTCTTTAATTTCTCTCCATTCTGTGTTAATATTATTGCTTAAGTGTCTCTCATCTAAACATTGCTCTATTCTTCTCTTATTTAGGTTCCTAATGCTTTCTTTAGGAAGTGGACGTTAAAAGTTTCTTGTTTTTCTTGCTTCTTAGGTAAAACTTTCTTCCATATTCTGGGCATTATTATTTTTGAAATCAATAAAAAATGATCAGAGTGCACATCAGCAACTCTGTAAACTCTAGTATCTCTCATCAGTGAGACTTTTTTAGTTACCATAACGTAATCTACAATGGATTTGCAATTTTTGGCTGCCCAGGTATATTTATGGATTTCCTTATGTTTGAAGAATGTATTAGTAATTCTTAGTTCGTTGTATGTAGCGAATTCAATTAACTGCTTCCCATTATAATTCAATACACTCTCTCCATGTGGTCCCATTACTGCATCTATTGTTTTGTTTCCAATCCTGGCATTCATGTCTCCTGCTATGCATATATAGTCATTTTTATTCAACTTTTGCAAGGTATCTTGTAAGGTTCTATAAAACACATGCGTGTCATCCTTTTTCCCTTCTGGGTCATACGCTGCTAATATTGCCACATAAGCTCTATCTACTCGTAGTCTGAGTGTTAATATTCTTTCGTTTATACAACTGAATGTATTTTATTCTTTATTTTGTTGTTTATCATTATTGCTACTCCAGCAGATGCCCTTACTTCCTGTGGAACACCGTATATTAAAGCATAATTTTCTAAACCATTGAGCCTCGCAACTTTTTGTTTCTGACAATACAGCTATATCTACTTTCTTTTCCATCAGTTCTTTCTGCAATTCATCGAGCTTGTGGCTTAGTGTCCTCTCACATTCGATACAGCTAAATTCCAAATGTCCGATATTCCAAATCGTTTATCCTTATTCTTGGCTTGGGTCGTCAACGTACTTTCAGTCCGGCTCTTTTTATGAGAATTGTAAGTTCCTTTTTTTTTTTTTTTTTTTTTTTTTTTTTTTTTTTTTTTTTTTACTATATTGGGTTACCATCCCAGTGCTAAACCCCCATCCTGGAGGGCCCGGTTTTATATCGGAGTTGTCCTCTCCTAGATGAGCTGTCTTACTGGACTTCGAACTTCATGTGTCCGTTCCTAATGTATCATCCCCATTAGGAGGGATGCCTATTCCGCGACTTCGCCGAAAATCCCGTTGAGGTCTTCACACTTAACCCTATGTATGGAGCCCTTGGACCAGTGAGCAACTGTACGCCCAATATTTATTTCCCCTCGGGAGCCCGGGTGCCCCAGATATACCCCTAGGCACTGGGTTGGCTAACTGCAACCGTAAGGTTGGGCGATGGGGTCGCCACGTCCCTACACCATGTATTAAAAATATTACAATAAAACAATGTAAGTAACGAAAATTATTTTCACACTAGCCGTGTGTATGACAGGGTGGCAAAGGTAGAATCAGACTGAAAAGTTAAATGCCATTACCGGAATTTGAACCACGGATCTTCCATGGCAACATGTCGGCATGGCATTAAACAGGACGGTGACTAAAGATCCCTGGCTCAAATCCCAGCTATAGCATTGAGATTTTCGGTTTAATTGTTTCTTTCCAATATAAGTGATATTTTTATTTAATGTACTTAATGCAAGCACGAAATACGCAACTACAGAGGCATTTGATGACAAAGTGTTGGAAGAAGCTTTATAGGAGCATTTAAGCTGTATAACTACAATTTTCCGTTTGGAACATTGAAAATGGGCTGCTTACATATTCATTTACGGAATAGCCATCTTTATGCATTTTGGTTATTGCTATCCAGCGAATACCTAAACACACTATTTTGTATCAGTGCTCTGCAGAAGCTCGATAGTTTCTCGAATTTTTTTTCTTTTTTCTTTTTTCTCCTTCACTGGTTGTGCAATATTTGTAGCCAGTGTTCCTAACACAAACGAAGAACGCTTTTGAAATTCAGACCAGAAAGTTGTTTTCTAGGGTGTGAGTGCAAATGTTTGTGTAGACAAATAACTGTTCATACTTCAGCACATTCAAATATGCTAGGTATCCTGGTAACAAATTTTTGCAGTCGAGGAACCTTGCTTAGGGGACATTTCCTGAAAGAAAGACCAGAGTTTTGAAAACAGCCTGTTATGTATATCATTTTGTAAGTCGTTATTTCTAATTGCAATTGTGGCACACTTGTCAATATCAATAGGATTGGATGTATACCTACAGTATCTTGAAATGAATGAAATTTTTGATCTAGTTCTGTCAATATTTACATTGCATTCGTATCTGTACTGTTTGGCTCTCACCAAGGCGGCCCGGGTTTGATCCCAGGCGACCGCAAAGTGAGATTAGCGGTGGACAACATGACGCTGGGTTGGGTTTTCTCCGGGTCCACCGGTTACCCCCGCCAGGATTCCACCGATTGCCCCATCTTTCCTATCACCTCATCTCTCTCGTACTTTCACTTCCGGCGATGGGTTAACCACTCATCCCGGAATCTCTTATCAGGAAACCTCTGATTCTCCAGCCGTTGCCTACGGGCCTCGAGGTCGCGCGGTTTAGCAGGCTCTATGTTGCACTTTAAAGAAATACAGGAATCCATTTATTCATATTTAATTAGCCGACATACTGTAGACAGTCTTGGAAAATGTGGAAGTCAGAGGTCTTTCACTACTACAATCTTGCATCTCCGGTATAATCATTACACTAACCAGTAAACACTGTTGCGACCCCTCCTTAAGCTCCATTTACGTATGCGATTTCATGCCGTGCGACAAGAGCGATTTGATGTGTAAAAGCCTAGAGTTAAATGGAACCATTTATATCATTATATATTGTCCTCATTGCAGTTATCCACAAAATCTAAGACTTGTTCCTTACGTTGCAGTGAAGGTGCAGATCGAACGAAAATAAGCAGTGATTGTCACAACCCTTTACCGATTCCAGCATGGGCTGATAAAACCGATTTCCCACCACAATGCGACAGGTCCATGCATAAATTACACCATTAAAAAATCTGCCGCGTCGCATTCACTCTCCGTTGCATGGAATGAAATAGGATGCATAAATGGAACATCAATAGGTACTGCACTATCGTTATGCGCCACTCGGCAGTTCGTGTTTATGGCGTTTGAACACTATTGTCGCGCAACGGTTCTTGAACACTGAACTATTTAAATGAAAGCTTTGATACAAGTCTTATTACTGTTTTCCCTGGCCTTCAATGGCAGAGATATCTATTGCAACGATTTCAACTTCTCAAGAAAATTTGGATTATTTCACTAATCGCTATGTATTCAGGGAAGTCGTAGTCTCCAACAAATTAAATACAGTAGTTCTAGAAAGGTTTTTCATTTACACATAGTAACTTAGCACGGAGTTAAACGATTTTGCCTTTTATCCAATTTTAATTCTTCTACACCTGACATTTCTTCTTCGTCTTTGTCTTCTTATTCTAATTCTTCTGTGGAATCATTATTACTGCCATCCTCGTCACTGCTTTCCATCCCATTGCCTTTAATTATGATTCTTTCAATTCTTTCTTCCGTTAGTGCATCTTTTCTCCAGTACTCCTGTTCTTCTATCATTCGCATGATAGCATATCTTTCTCTATTCCATTTGTCAATTTACTCAAGCCATTGTTGGCACATTTCAACGTCTTTTTTTAAAAGTTACATTTCTACAAGCAACCCATAGTTTCACATCTGCCCATATTCATTCTATAGGTTTCAGATCCGGATGGTTCGGAGGAAGCCTTAAGATTGCATGGTTATATTCTTAAAGTATTTCGTCACTCAAAGTTTTTCTGAGTCGGCTTGTTGGCTAGAATTAAATCATACAATTTTGATGCTACTTTCATCAACGGCAATAATGTGACATTTAACCAAGAAAGTTTATTTCATTAAAAAAAAGACAGTTTTTGGTATTGTAAGTAACTTCTATCCTAGCACCGAGTTGGGATAAATTTGGATTTTACATTGTGCGTAGCTATTTAACACAATTTTGAATATTCATTTATTTATAATAGTCTCCAGTTTTATGTAGTTTACTCTTTCTTGCACTTTCTTAATCACTCTGAAATGCTCAGGAGAGTAGCGATCCTTATGATTTGTCTCTTTAAGGTATTCATATAGGTACATTAGCAATCACCTCAAGTTTGGCTATGAAGAGTTTTTCCTTTTAACTTTGAAATTACAGGAGGCGTTATCGCTACACGCATATATACGTGTGACTGTCACAATACTTTAGTCAACTGTATTCGGGAGACAGACAATTCACACGACATATTTCATCAAGTAACAAGAGCGATAAGTTCACTGAATACAGGAGTAGAAAGGAGATAGAAAAGAAAGAGGCTTAGACATGAACTAATTTAACTGTTCTATGGGTGAAAGTGGCTATTCAAGAACCATTGCGCGACTTTACCGTTTGCTGAATACGAGTACGCTAGCTCTTCGGTTGTGCTTAGCGGAATAACAAGGTGTCGGTGATAGCCTCTGCCACCTCCCATAATGCACGGGGCAAAAGTCCGAGTCTTTATTAGGGCATGTTCTCAAGGCCGTTTAGAGAGGAAAACTTTCGGATGAGACTCCATAGACCTGGATTCGTTTTTTGTTTCATTCCATCCTTATCATTTGTAGCATGTATAATTAATAAAGTCAAACTTACAAGTGTTCTGAATACATAAGTATATATTACAGTTTGCAAATTTCTTAAATTGGATGTGATAGTGTATTTACATTTATAGACGTCGATTTTATGATCATACAATTTTAAGCAAGATTGCAGTTGCATCGAATGATTCTTAGAAGCAAGATTCGAACAACTTGCAAGCAATATTTCTGGTTCTAAAACACTGTCACGTGTCTAGGTCGTGTTGTTGTTTTTCATATAAAGTTAAATGGCGAAACTAATTTGGTAGGTCTTTTAAACATTGTCGGCGTTGGTGTTCCTTTGGTGGCGGGAAGGGGGTGGCGGGGCTGTTCCTTTACTTCTGCTGCAAAGCCCAATTATGGGTGTGAAAACTCATTTAGTTTACCTTTTAATTACTGTCCTTTATGCATAAGAGGATCTCATTAGATATAACAACGGAGTTGACCACTTTGCTAATTTTCTTTAGACATCGTCAGGTTTTGACTCAATTTAGCAGCAGCAGCAGCAGCAGCAGCAGCAGCAGCAGCAGCAGCAGCAGCAGTAGTAGCATCATTGGGAAAATTTGACCAAACGGGAAAAGTACCAAACCTGACCGAATAAATGTAGCAGAGTAAAGAAATAAATCTCTAAAAAGCTAAGATATCACTACCGTAAGTTAGCATTTTTTTATTAGTTTTGTGCCTCTTTTTTGATTGAACAATATGTTCTAATGATTCAGCATGTTATTTGAACTGAATGCGAATGTTGTATAACTTTCGAACTGAAGAAAAGCGTTTCTTTTTTGGGGGGGGGGGGAGCTTCACATTTGAGAAAAGTAAGAATTATTGCAAAATCGAAACCAATAAGGAATATTTAGGAAGTAATTGATTCCATAAAAAGTGTTATTCATAAATTGTATGTTTAATGAGATGTACTTCTTAAAAAAATGAGTCGATTCTCAGAGTGTATATTGTCAAGTCCAAATCCTTACCGCGGCCGTTTCAAAATGATGTGTCGGAACGTGTGCATTGAGCCTCGATTTATTGTCCTCTTTCACATTGCGTACCAATTGCCTATATGCTGACTGCCGAGCGTCATAAACAGGTACTTAGCAATAAGGCCTACCGAGGTTCGTGTGGCGTGTAGTAGTATTTTTGAGAGGGTAAAAAAAAAACGGCATGTTTATTACCCATATTGTAAAATTTATAATGCTAAGGCTTATTTGATTCAAAGGTATTTATGCTCACACTTTGAAACAACACATCTTTTCGTTTTCAAACTAAATATGAAATTATAAAATATTAAATTCCTAAAAATGAGCAAATAAAAATAGAAATTAACGTGACGATTATGTAGAGCCTCGATTTCTATTACTGCTCATCTAGGAAGCATGAATGATATGAAATGCCTAATCACATTTTCACAGGAAGGTGCTTTCTCCCAAGTATTCTGCATTTGATTCCAGAAAAGTCTCCGTCTTCGTTAGGCAACTTAATTCCAAACATTGCTATACCTCTGCCCATACATTCTCAATAGAAACCAAATCTAGTAAGCAAAGAGACCAATCTGTGACTATTGTTTTGCTTTAACGAGAACCGGTTTGAAACATGTTGACTTATGTGGACAGGGTGATCATCCTGCTGGATTCAATCATACCATCGGTATATCAATTTTTACAGGAGGAATACGATGTTTTGGAGAATGTATTTATTCTGCTAGCATGTATAATATGCCATACAGCGAAGATTGACAGGTTTTTTTTTTCGGGCGTAAAAATCATTAACATGGTTTTCTTCGGAAGGGAAATAAAGTTGGTGTTCCATATCTTAGCTTTTAAGCAGTTAAGTGTGATAAAGAAGCCTTTGTGAAAAATTAAGCCGTCTTTCACACGTAGTAGAAAATGGGACACTGATGACCACAGTAGTTCAAAGAGCTCCGTAAATAAAACTCGTGTCAATTTGAAGCTGGCACAATACACCTAGACCATCTCGGGGCATCCAGCTCCAACACGACACATATACTCCAACACGACCTCGGCGATCCATTTGTTTCACATATGTGGTGCAGTAGACTATACCCCACACAGCCATTTGTGGATGAAATTGTCACTTTGTCTGGGAATATAACCCCATACCCGTTATGGTTGATATTTCCTTCTGTAAATGCGAGGTGACAATCTGTTGGACATTGTTCTTTCACACTAGTCATGTGTAGGACGAATTGGCCTAATAGTGGTCTGAACTATAAAACCCGGGCCTTAACGTACTTAATCGTCCTTAAGGCAGTTCTCATGTGTTTGAGAACTCCTAGTTGTTTACCGGGAAGAACACGAGTCAGTTGGAGAATTTAATGTCATGCTGGCACTTGGCCATGGTAGCTCAGTGGTTAAGAGCAGCCGGATGGAGACCGGAAGATCCGTGGTTCAAATCCCGGCTATGACATTGAATTTTTCAGTCTGATTCTTTCTATACCTTCCCAATCAATCTATTAATGTAAGATTCTGCTTCCTAGCTGCCGAATGAGCTTAATCCTGCTGAAGTCAAACGGCGCAGGGCTATGCGGTTCTACCCTGGGAAATCAGAATTACTTCCAATTGTAGACTCACGCAGGAAGCGATTATTTTCTGTCTTTTCTAGAAGTGCAATGTACTCCAGAGAAGTATACACTTTTTCGACTCAAACCAAGTCAACGACAAAAAAATCCCTTCCCTAGATAGCCACACCTACTTCGTGGACGTAGATGTAAAAACTTCAGGTGTTTGCAGCCTGAGACAGATTATTATAGATATTGTCTCATAAGTAATATCGTTTTTTTTTAAGAAAAACAATTATTTGAAAATTATTTAATTGGTTGTCAGAACACATTTCAAAGTATAGGTCATCAGATTCTATGGTCCTGAGCCATCATTCAGCGACGTTTATTGTCCCACAATGGTACCCGTCTCTGGTTTTTGAAGCGAAGAATTTGGTGACACCCACTTGCACTGCTTCAATGTTGTCAAAATTTCTTCCACGTAGAAATTGGGCCATGAATCGAAAAATATGATAATCTGTTGTTGCGAAATCAGGGCTGTATGCTGGATGTGGTAGCAGTTCAATTCCTCCCAACTCCTGATTTCTTTTCCATTTTCCATTCGTGTCGTATTGAGAGTTGCATTGTCCTGTTGCAATAGAACCCTATTTCGGTTAACTAATGCTGAGTATCTCCGTCTCAAAATTTCATGAACTCGTTCCGCCCGTTCGGAACAAACTCCCAGTGAATCACACCTTCAAAATTCCACCAGACACACATTACTTTGAGACCGAACTGATTTTTTTTTTAACGATGACTGGCGGATTGGCGGGGATCAAGGCACTGTTTTGAGGCCTCAGGGTTTCGGTAATATACCCAATTTTCATCACAAGTGGCAATTGTGACAAACCTATCATCCATGTGATTACAGATAAGCTGATGACAGATATCCGCTCGTCGTTCAGCCTGTTGAGGCGTCAGTTTGAGGTACAGATATACAGCTTCTGTATGATATTCCCAGGGTTTTAATGTGGCAGTGTATGGTCTTGATGCACAAAGTTCTTCTGAAAGCTTACGGGTACTTTTTTTTGTGGATTTGTGGCAGAACTTGGCGTGTATCCTCAATATTCCATACTTTAGGTTTTCCGCAATACATAACACTAGGTATGGCATCCTGTAAATAGCACCGCCAAACCAAAGAAACGCAACCAATTTCCCAACACACACACACACACACACACACACACACACACACACACACACACACACACACACACACACACACACACACACACACACACACACACACACACACACACACACACACACACACACACACACACACACACACACACACACACACACACACACACACACACACACACACACACACACACACACACACACACACACACACACACACACACACACACACACACACACACACACACACACACACACACACACACACACACACACACACACACACACACACACACACACACACACACACACACACACACACACACACACACACACACACACACACACACACACACACACACACACACACACACACACACACACACACACACACACACACACACACACACACACACACACACACACACACACACACACACACACACACACACACACACACACACACACACACACACACACACACACACACACACACACACACACACACACACACACACACACACACACACACACACACACACACACACACACACACACACACACACACACACACACACACACACACACACACACACACACACACACACACACACACACACACACACACACTACTTATGAGAACACCTAATATTTATCCAGTAACGTTCATTAACATAAGGAGAGGTGTCCTTGTAGGTTCCATAGCAAAAGTAAGAACTGCTAACAACGCAGAACTGTGTTGTGCTGTGAGGTGAGCGCACATGAGCACGCTAGCGCTATTCATAACTCAATAAGACCAGAGTTTGCACATACAGTATTGTCAGTTACATTGTTGGTTTAGTTTTTCACTTTAGAATTCTCACTGATATGGCATTTATTTTGGAAGCGAAAAGAGTTAATTTGCTTTGTTTTTATCATGACTTTTTTAAAAGTAAGATATGTATACAAACTATACGTCATGTGAGTGCATAGTAGTTGGGCATATTAGCAATTGGCCACACAAACATTTATATTTTCAGACGATCCGTTTTCTCAAGAGGAGCTGGAAGGAGTTATTTTTCCGGTTTCATTGTAAAGATTATCTTCACTTTGTATATCATGACGATAAGTTTTACTTTCTTACGTAGTCCACATGAAACCCAAGGAAACAGAAGGGTAAGTCTTGTGCACTTTTCAGTGCATATAGATACGCCTGTTAAAGCGGTATGGACTACCGGCAGTGGTGTGTAATGGCGGATTGTGCATTTTAGAATCGCATGTCAATGTCGTATCAGTATCATTGTTAGGTAATTGTAATATGTAAGAAGTTTAATCACAACGGATCTCTTAGCATTAACTTTTCATTAAGAACGTACATTTTGTGATTGAGCATTTATTAATGGGTAACTTTATAACAGAAAGGAACGAAAAGTTCGCAATCTTGGAAAACGCTTATACCAGAAGGAACTTAAATCATTAAGAAAATGAGGAATTCTCACTGAATTAGCTTGTAAATAAATGAAAAGATAAGTCACAAGAAAGAAAAGAACCCAATGACCAGTTCGTACGAAAGGAAAGTAATGTAACAACAATAATAACTTTTCGGTTGTACAAGAAATCACCTCATGGTTTGCTCCGAAAATAGTATGCTCTAAATATGCTCAGATGGCTACAAATACATCAAAAACGTTTTTCAACAAGATATTAATGTGCCTCCCTAGATACCCAGTGCCTGGAAAGTGCTTTCGCTTTGTGCTCTGCTATGAATTCTTTTTATGTATTTAATAAATTGAAAGTTTAATAATAATAATAATAATAATAATAATAATAATAATAATAATAATAATAATAATAATAATAATAATATACATCAAGGATTCTGACCCAGGTTCCTCCAATTACAAAACACATGCTTTTATCTTTCAGCTATCATGCATAGAATCAAAACTGAAAGGTATATTGCTAATCATCACATACCTTTGAAATGAATTGTGTGTTGTGAATGCACCTTCAGCGAATTCTTACAGTTCTTCCCTGGTTTGTTGGTCATCTAGTTTTTCTTAGGCTGTACATTTTGTGTACTTTGTTTTGTCCATCTCTTTCGGTTTACCAGTTCAGCTAACATATTCAGGATGAAGATGACTTCAGAGGGTCTTCTCAGAACATTGAAGACTAGGTACATTTCATTTGTTACAAAAATGTCTACCTTGGCTATTTCAATTAAGATAGAATATTTGGATGTAGGTTTTTTTTTTTTATATAAAATCAAACCTTTGGAAAAATATTGCGTTTGAAGTGTAGTTTGGAGTGGGGATTTCTTTGAAAACGTAACACATTGTTTAAATAAAATATTTTGTTTTGTTAATGACATCGCCAAGATATTGCGCCACCGGTGTGCCGGAATTTTGCTGTCGCTTTTAGGCACACTTCATAACCATCGATCTGTGTGAGTTTGAACTTGCGACCTCGTTGTCAGTAGGCCAGCGCCTAACCAACTGAGCCACCCAGCCCAATATGTCGTAAACTTGGGAGACGCTGAACGTGCATTTCACAGACTATTCGGTTTGTAGTTAATTGCTCACACATATCTAGCTACATACACAAGCACGCGTGAACTTTTTTTTCTAAAAATGGAGGGAGTCTCAGAACTTGTATTTCCAGTGAAATTTAGATGCCGAATTTATTAGAATGAACATCTTCTCTACCTATTATTTGCGTGGTAGATAAAGTAACGAGTTTTTGTTTAATTCAGTTATTCAGAACTTGCATTTGTAGTGAAATCCTGATATCCGATTTTAGGTGGAATACTTTTTCTACCCCATTATAGGTTGACAGGGAAAAGTGGATAGTAAAATAATTTAAAGTGATTAGAGCAGCATCCTTGAATGGAAATTGATAGATAGGTGTGTGACATGTAAGATTTGTATACTTCTGTGGGTCGTTTACATAATTACGTATTTGATGTATGTTACCAGCAAGCGCTGTCTTAACGAAGTTGTTACTTGGATTATCTCATTGTTAAACACCTTGTACTATTACCTTAAATGTTACTGCCATAATTGCATTAATACTTGCAGTTGATACGCATCTGCTCCACCCTTAACACCGCAAAGTAGCGTGCAATTGCGTGAAATTTTGGTTATGTAGCATATATTGCGGGGTTGAGCTGGCAACCCTGGTAGGGAGAGAGTACATCACGCTTCCTGACCCTCCTAACGCTGGCTCTGTATTGATTCTACAACGCTGCTCCGGAAGACCTGTTCCAATGAGTGGCTCCTGAATCTAGCTTTTCCTCGGGCTTTTAGCTGTTCTGTATTTTTCTTCATTTGCAGGATCGACGCTGATCAAAGCCATATTAAATTAAGTTGTTAGGAAAATCATGCAAGACGAATGGATTTGGGTAAGCGGTTATGACATTTCATTTTTGAAATTCGCTCATGAGTATAAACATGTTAGGTAGCCTCTTTTCACTGACGCTGGATAGACCACGATGATGATGAAGTGATGGGATGAGATGGAGGTAACTTTCTTATAATTAGAGAAAGGAAGAGTAACTAATAGACGCAAAAGTTTGAATTTCGCAGGAAATTGAGACCGTGTTTGATCTAGCAAATTATTTTGTAATGTTTACTTAACTATAGGGATCATATTCAGGTACAACTATCTTAAATTGCAATATTGTAACTCGCACAATTGTGAACTTTATATGTAAGAAACTATTACCTATGTGAAAACGTCTCTGGTTTCGTGGTTTACGAAAGATTAAAAACTGTCTTTGGAAGCTACAAGGCAATATGTTTACAGCATTTGGGAAACTTCTTTGTATTTAAGCAAAGGGTAAAAATGTATTGTGCTATTCTGATATGTTCAGAGAAAGTCACCCGGAGTATTGGTAGGGGTGTAGGGAAACATCCCGTGTCACGTGATTAGGGAAGTCGTGTAGTGTAGCAGTAAAACCAATAAGAATAGTTCAAAGTGAAATCCTGTATAGGTAAACTTTGAGAAATCGTAAAGCCACTCTTTCGCTCTGTCTCACGTCTAAAGGTTTAGAAAAACCATGGCATTATATTCGCTCAAAAGTAATAATTGTGCTCGGCAGAAAGTCCGCGTGCCGTAGAGTGATTCCGGTCTCAGTTAAGTGACCACGGAGAAATAGAAAAGTACTATGTTTAACAAGTTCCGACGCGCCGCTGATATAAAGAATAAGTACTGTTCGCCAACGGAAAGAATGTCCCTGGCAGGAATGTGTTACCCTTATCTGTTTCAAACCAGTGCGACAAGGACAGTGAATGTTTGACAGAAGCATGCTGCACGAGGAGAACACTTCTGAAAACATGTGCCCTACACAACAGGAATTCACTTAGTGTACTAAAACCGAGAATGTGTTATTCACATTAGAAGGCGTTAGTGTTTCTGAAATGGCTGTAAATGAACTGGGTTCGGTAAATTGAGTCCCTCCTAAACTTTCAAGGTAGGTAAATCGAGTCGCTCCTATCTTTCAAGGTAGCTAAATTGAGTCCCTCGACCCGTAAATGTGGCAAAATTTCCCCTCCCACTTTTTTTTTTTTTTTTTTTTTTTTTTTTTTTTTTTTTTTTTTTTTTTTTTTGCAGACTTGGGACTGCGTAACCATTTAGGAGGTTGGTGTGATTAAAAGTTGTCATGTTAAAATCTTTCGTACGAGCAACTTTCTATAGTTTTGTCACACAGGTAAACATTTAAAAGGAACACGTTTTTCAATTCGTAAATGTTTGGGCGTGAAGTGTAAAATAAGCCATTTAATTTGGCATGGAAAGATTCACAGCTATTTAGTTGTGCAACTTGTGGCTGTGAAATCAGCCCAAATAGCGGACTCAATTTACCGCATGGATTAAAAAGCTTGGGACTCAACTTACCGCTTAAATAATCATGAACTAATTGTGGACTCAATTTACCTATCCCAACTGAACTGACGCGACCCAAGTGTCAACAACTACCATGCAGGTATCGGCACCGTGTCTAATCAGCAATTTCCCCTCTCCGCCTCATTCCCCTGGGACTATGCTTTGGCGAGCTGAATGTATTTTTAAATTCCGCGAAATCGAGTATTTCTGTTAATAACTTCTATAAAATCTTTAAAAAAGGTAAATACAAAATTTTACACCATTGAAGCATGCCAGACAGAAATATACATATATAAATTCTCCTGAATACAAAGTATTTTTTACCTGGAAAAAAAAAAAACGTGGGCTGTTTATTTTCTCGCAAATGTTTCACAGTAGTTTTGACTTAAACAGTGCGTGTTTATTAAATTGGCATAGCCCAAACTATTCACGTGACGTTGTCATGATTAGCTTATAAAATCGTTTAACTCTCCTTCATTTAAGGAAACCTCCAACTCCTTGGTTCAGACATAATACATCTACCTTAAAATGAGCGTTTTTTAATTTCGCTCAGTGAGTGGTCGAATAAACTTTCTTTCGAGGTTCCCCTGGGATCATAAATGTTTCCGCATTTATAAAAACTTTTATATATATTCGTACATAGAAACTTACAAGGGAATAACAAAAATTTGCAGTTATACGAAATCGTTAAAATATGCCAGTTATATGAAATTGTAAATTCAACGTACCTCTAACTTAATTTTTGATAAATAAAATACAATAGTTTGTCATGCAGGTAAGAATATGCAAAAGGTAAATCACGCAGAGCACTATGAGTATAGCGCTGGAATGTCTGCGCTGCGTTCCGTAATCCAAATGGGATCTTTAAGAATTCAAAAAGATCAAATGGAGTAATTATAATGGTCTTAGTAATATCCTCTGGAGCCACAGGGATGTGGTGATAAGCTCTAATAAGATCAATTCTGGAGAAAATAGTTTTGTCTGATAGTTGACAATTGAAGTCCTGTAGATAAGGAATTGGGTAGCGGTCAGGAACTGATAGCATTAAGCGCTCTATAATCACCGCAAGGACGCCAAGCCCCATCTCGTTGTGGCACCATGCTTCCAGCGGGAGAATAAAGTAGATGTAAACAAAACCACATGACCGTTGATCATAAGGCGCCTTCTTCGCAATTTTCGTGATGCCTCCGCCGTGTAAACAGTCCCTTGAAAAAGTACTGCTACTGAGGTCTGGAGTCTTGAGTTTGTTTTGCTAAAGCGCACAAGTGTGTACTAAGCATATTTCAACTATAGAAAACATATGCTAATAGATAGTTAATCTCACCAAGGCGGCCCGGGTTCGATCCCAGGCGACCGCAAAGTGAGATTAGTGGTGGACAACACGGCGCTGGGGCGGGTTTTCTCCGGGATCTCCGGTTTCCCCCGCCATCTCATTCCACTGGTGCTCCATCTTCATCTCATGTAACATCAGTGTCATCGCCTGCGGTGCCGTATGTAGTAAAAGCGGGCGTTAAACACTACACATTTTTTTAGATAGTTAAGTTAGTTTGTAATTAAAGTAAATCATGCTGCGCGCCCATATTGAAGCTGACAGGCGCATACTGGTGACAAGATAATAATATGGAATGTATTTAACAAGTTCAGTGAAAAATTTCCAGAGCTTACTATCGATGAAGTGGCGAAGTTAACAGTTAAGTTTACCGGTGTGTCGGTTTCCAGCATTTATAGTGCACGTAAGCAAAAAGCCACATCGGTGAAGTTTCAACTCCGGCAAGAGGAGACCACGTGCCAGATCAGTGTTGGATGTCTGATGGGTTTGTGAGGTCAGCAATCCGCTGAAACGTTCAATTCCCCAAATGACAACCGAATAGCGTTATTGTGATGGACAATACCCCCTACCACAATGCGAGGTAAGAACGCATACCAAACAAGTGACATAACATGACTACAGAGGGTCATGTTAAAGCGAAATTGCTGACAATGGTCAAGTATCGTACTAAAGAGTATGAAAAATACGTAAGTAGCAGTTAATTTTCATGGATATTAAGTGTGCTGCGTGATACTTAGCTCGAAAAATGTGCCTTTAATGTCGAAAATTTATATTAATATTATACTTATCGAAGCTATTAAGCGGTTGGCTTGAATAAATACGTGTTTTTTGCGTTGAAAATGCATATTCATATTAATACACATTAATATTATACTTAACGAAGCGGTAACAATACTGTCATTCCGAATGCATTTGGACGTGGAGTGATACCATACTTTATTCTCTCGTTGGACTAGAGATGGAGAGGACTGGACCAGCAGCTCTTTGTAGGTCGACATATACCAAGGTTAATCATTTCTTAGAATTGAAGTTTTGATTGAGCCAGTTTTATCTGGCGGTAAACGTTTAGCTCGTGTATGCAAACAGAGGTCCTGTAGTTGTAGTAAAAGGAGACCAAAGTTTCTTTGTCGATCAAGTGCGTTGATTTAATGTCTTTCGAGAGACCGAAGTACTCGCAAGAAAAAAAAAAACTGCTCCAATTAACAAGCCGGCAAACCTCGGCTAGTAGAAACAACTATTATAAGCTTCTTCGATCTATGTCAAGGTTAAGTAGTCTGCCGTACGTGTGTATTATCGTGCCTTTTGCTGCGTTAAGTTGTTGCTTCTGAAGATTTCTGCTTTCTAGTGCTGTTGCAGGCAGAGCTGAAACGCCAGCTCCAGAATCCACTAAAATCTTAGACCTGTGTTGCCATCTCTTATGAACAGGCGGCGAGATAATGTAGCCCATTCACTCTGCGCCGAGTAAAGCTCTAGCAGTTTTTCCAACAGCGTATTACTGGGTGGTTGATTGACAAATAAACATGGTGTGCATTTCCTAGTATTTTGCGTGAAGTTCTAGAGATACCAGCAAGAAATGATGCTGAATTACATGATTGCAATGTGTACACGCCACTAACAGTATTTGTTAAAGAGGACCCGATTTCGAATCTCGGTCAGGGTGAGTTGCCTGGATAATGTTTTTCCGGGGTTTTCCCTTACCCTGTTAGACGAATGTCGGGTAGCTCTAAGCTCCATGGACCCCGGACTCATTTGAGCATCATTTCACCCATTTCATTGATCTTCCGATATGACTTAACGTTGGAGGACGTAAATTGCAACAAAAGAAGTTAGCAGTATTCTCTCTCTCTCTCTCTCTCTCTCTCTCTCTCTCTCTCTCTCTCTCTCTCTCTCTCTCTCTCTCTCTCTCTCTCTCTCTCTCTCTCTCTCTCTCTCTCTCTCCACCCCCGCACTGTACTTCGACTGGTAGGCGCTACGCGCCACCTGCGGTGACATTACGGAACTAATCACGTCCTTCAGACTCAAAACTTTAGCCGACTTTTTCCTCAAGCAAATGTCTAGTTATCGTAAAATTTACAAATATAACTAAACAGCAGTGAATTTAAGGTACCCTCGTAGATACCTTGATGGCTCCACGCGTGAGCTACATTCACACCACCTTTTTCTGACTAGCTCTTATTGCCACCAAACAAAATGCATGGAAAGCAGAATGAAGCATTTTTGACTTCACATCCACAGAACCATTTATTTTTCGTGTCATGTCAGTTTAATTTTACACCGGTAACCGTCACTTTTTTGTCATCTATTTATGTGCAGATCAGACGCAGGCGTTTCCAACTATTTCAGTTTTACCTTGTCAACTAACGATAATGTAGAAAATAGGCTACTTAGTGTAAAAACGTATTTTATTCGTGTTAAGTAAAGAAAATATCACTTCGCAGAACGCATACATAAGAGGGTTTTTTTAGTATTCCTTGCAGATGCAAACCAGAACCGCTCCTGTTTATGACCGTTCTAGGTCTTACTTCTAGGGGAAATATATTCAGCGAGTTACCACTCTCAGGAGTATTCTTTTTAGTCGATCTTAATATCTTATCTGACAGCTTTACAGAGTTTGTAAAAGCTGTGACTAGATATAGCGTCGTACGACATCAGAGTAAACTCATTCTTCGTTTTTGATGTCAGATGACTGACTTATTGTCTGCCCAGCACAAGAAGGCAAGATACGAATGAAGACCAGAGGGGTTTGAACTGTTTATCAGCTCTGTTAGTGGATCTGTTTACTAGGAAATGAGTATGGGAGTGCATGAGTCACCCATGTTGCCAACTCTAATGCTCGTTGCAGTAAATGCAGTGATAGGTGGTGAGATATGTGACAACACTTGCGTATTTTAAACGAATCTAGCATGCTTGTCATACCCGGAAGGCTAACTTTGACACCGTGCGGACAGCAAAAGTGATTGCGTTACACATTAGTACAAGCTCCTCTATATATTAGCCAGCAATTGAACTCCTGCAAGGTCAACAAGATGACCGGGGGGGGGGGGGACCTCTTAATCGGCCATTTCATTGTGCATACCCAATTCTCTTATTTGCACCATGGTTTCCACACTACCGGACCCAATGCAAATGTAGGAGGAAAGCAATGTAACACATTTATCTTTTTATTTGACAGATCTTAAATTACTATTCCTTGAAAATTCACTGTGTCTCTATTTTCTTAACAGAAAGTTTATTACATGCTGAGTCAGTTCTTCTTTTCATTATTGTTTCTGTCTGATATTGTCCAAGGGATACTCTGCAGACCTGACACTAGTAAAACGAATTTGTCAAAGTATACATCATGGTTTCTATTTTGAACGATTGTGCCTGAAAGGAGTTTTACAATTCAGGCTTTTAACCCACGCTCCTAAGATCATTTTCAGAGACTGCACCCTTTTTCACATACGTATATGCAAAAATATGGCACTAAGCCATCATTGGCTGCCAACAAAGTTTTTCAATCCCTAAGGGTGGGATTTCATGGGAGCAAACTGCTTGAATCCACATGCACTAGAAAATGGGATCAAGCATCCACTTATTAATTGATAGATGATCACTACAAGGCAATAAAACGCCTAAAGGCATCTAACAAGAGCCTTAATTTTCATTATTTGTCATTAGAATCGCGTTTTCCTAAATTGTCTACAAAGCGTAACTATCCTTAGTTATAAAGTACCTGTCTAGGTTATGTTCATTAAGTAATGGAGTGTGAAGAAGTCTACTTCAGTACATTTTTGCCTGAGACAATTGCAAAGTTCTCGTGACATTTTCCACTCCTACCTAATTTAAAATTTCTTCCAATGTTGTTTTGAAATTTACTCATATTCTGAATTGATTTCAGATTCGTTTGTTGGACAACCAACTCCTAAAATTATTTCGGAAATACACGCTCTGTGGTTCCCTGAATACCCCTTCCAAAAAATCCGTTTGTGTGAACAGCATAAATGAAAGACTGTATGCCTTGTAAGTTCAAACTTACAAAATAACGTTTAAGTGCAGCACATGCTCGCTTTCCTTACACATTGTATACCCCCCCCCACCACCCACCACTGATCAAGACGAGACAGCAGGCGGATGGCACAAAATAGTTGTACAATGTCAACTACATTCAATTTATCATTGAATAGATAAAAGTGTATGATTTGTAAGATGTTTTAATTGTACGTGTATATTTTAAATCAAATATTGAGGAACTTGTAAACCATGCCAGAGAAGTCAACTTCAGAAGCATCATGTCGGTTAATCATGAGTAAAATATGAGTGTGTACCCTTTGTTTTCTTGTAAAGATGACACCGCAGTTCCGTTACTGGAACTCACTGATCACATATAAATGCGTCATTTTGTTGCAGGGTGGAAGGTGATTTCTTCCCTTTCTTACTTTTACTTCACCGATAGTTTAAGCACTCCAGACGAAGATTCCGTATACTGCTTTCAGCCCATATTACCCGTTATCGTTTTTGGTTTATGAAAACACTTCTGATGAATATACACTACTGTTTGTGAAAATTGCAACACCAAGAAACGCATGAATTCAATGAATTTAATACCACAGGTTAGGTACATGATATGTAGGAAATGATTGACTTTTCAAATCTATACATGACCCTTGAGCCCTAATATTCAGTATTTCGTGTGGTCTTCATCAAAAAAGTTCTGAATACGTTTCTGAGGGATTTCCTTCCACGCAGTTTGTATTCGAGTCCACAGCTCCGTGACACTAGATATTGGAGGACCATGACGCACCAGGTGCCGACCAGCCATATCCCAGACATGTTCGTTGGGCGAGGTATCAGGTGAACGTGCAGGCCAGGAAAGCAATGGTACCCGATGCTCTTCGAAGAAGGCTTGTACATTCCTCGCAATATGTGGCCGGGCATTGACCTATTGAAATATAGCCTGAGGAGATGCCTGAAGCAGGGATAAGTACCTAAGGCTCTACAACCACCTTTAGGTGCTGGTTGTTCAAAGTGTCCTCAATTCGTAAAAGGCGAGATCGGTTGTAACCAAAGGCGCCCCAAACCATCACTTCTGGTAGTTGTCCGCTATGCCGCTCAACAATGCAGCCCCTCACATGCCTGCTGTGCTAGGGGTCCCGGGTTCGATTCCTGGCAGTGATGGTTGGGGATTTTTCTCCGACCAAGATATTCATCTTCCCCAAATCTGAAAGTATTGTAACGCGAGCGCTGGAACACCCTGTGGAAGCAGCTGGGAGCGGAAGACAGGGGAGGTTCGTGTTAGCCACACCTCCCCCTCGTCTGTCTTATAGTGGTGACAGGCAGTGGTCGGGAGAAAAACATGACTGTGCCGTCTGTTTCTCTTACACTTGTTCTCGATCATTCTTTTACTGGAACATTCCTGTAGAAGCCAGAATGCGGCGATATTCCTATAAAAAGGGGCTGCCGGAGCGAAGTGAGGTCAGTTAGTGTGTCAATGTGTTAGTGAGTGAGGAGACAGTCGCAGTTCTTGGTGTAAGAGTTAGTCAGTGACGTGCGTGGAAAGGAGCGCCGTGTTAACGAACGAGAAGATTGCGCAACGGAAGACTGTACGTAGCTGTGTACGTGCATCGGAGTTTACGTAGTCGCGAGTACAAGTGAAATTGGAACGGACGAACTGGTGAATTGTAATTGTGTGCAGCACGTAATACTGTGTAATTGGCAAGTGTTAAACTGTAAGTCGGTGGAAATAAAGAACATTTTTGAGTGGTGAAATTGGACTTTTCATTTCACGAACCCACAAAGTCACACTGGTGTCAGGAAGCGGGAAGATAACATCACCGAACATTACAACCATGGACGCGGCATTGGAAAATTTTTTGGAGAAGATGATGGAAATGATGGCCGAATTAACAGAGAAGACGGAAGCGGCAAGTAACAGCCTGGCCGCGAAGCTGGACGCTATGAATGACAACCTGGCCGCGGAACTGAAACAAATGAAGACGGCCAACGACAACATCGCCGGGAAGATGGAAGAAATGAAGGCCGAATTAACAGCGGAAATAGAAGCGGCAAATAACAACCTGGCCGCAAAGCTGGGAGAAATGAAGACGGCTAACGATAACCTCACGGAGAAGACGGAAGAAATGAAGGTGGCGAACGAGGTCCTCGCCGCCAAGTTTGAGGAACGGTTGGCCGGCGTGAGGGATGACGTCACGAATCTGGGCAAGCGGATGGGTCAAGTAGACGACCGCCTTAATGATTTAGAGGAAAAGGCCGACAACATCGCAAAACCCCTCACCGGCCTGATGGAGGAACACCGGCCTTATGTGTGGACAGAGGATGCCGAAAACGCTTACCAGCACCTAAAGGAGACCCTGTGCAGTGCTCCAATTTTGGGTTTCCCACAACCGGGTGGCGCCTTCATTGTGGACACCGACGCCAGCGACCATTGCATTGGAGGTGTCCTATCGCAGATCCAGGACGGCCATGAGCGCACAAGAGTGGAAGAGAAGGAGCGTGCCGCAGCAGTCCGAGTAGTTGTGGCAGTGCCTGCTGAAGGCTGGGATAGCGCAGGCCTGAGGAGGGTGCAGCTGGCGGACGCAGACTTGGGGCCACTCTTGAGGGAAGTGGACGCAGGGACGAGACCAACCTGGGAGGACAACGCACCGAGGAGCGCCACCTACAAGTCGTACTGGGCCCAATGGGACTCGTTGAAGACCAGAGAGGGCGTGCTGTTCCGGGTATGGGAGTCACCCGATGGGAAGGCGCAGAGAGAACAGTTGGTACTCCCCCGGAGTAAGGTCCCGGAAGTCTTGGAGGAAGAGCACGCCGGTACTTCAGGAGGACACCTGGGAGCGAACCGAATGATTCACAAACTACGGCAGCGCTACTTCTGGCTGAGACTCCGAGCGGATGCTGGTGGTACACCTGGACCGCCTCGAACGCTACGATGGGGCTGTTCGGGGCGAACAGCTTTGAGGAGGGAGCAGTGTAACGCGAGCGCTGGAACACCCTGTGGAAGCAGCTGGGAGCGGAAGACAGGGGAGGTTCGTGTTAGCCACACCTCCCCCTCGTCTGTCTTATAGTGGTGACAGGCAGTGGTCGGGAGAAAAACATGACTGTGCCGTCTGTTTCTCTTACACTTGTTCTCGATCATTCTTTTACTGGAACATTCCTGTAGAAGCCAGAATGTGGCGATATTCCTATAAAAAGGGGCTGCCGGAGCGAAGTGAGGTCAGTTAGTGTGTCAATGTGTTAGTGAGTGAGGAGACAGTCGCTGTTCTTGGTGTAAGAGTTAGTGACGTGCGTGGAAAGGAGCGCCGTGTTAACGAACGAGAAGATTGCGCAACGGAAGACTGTACGTAGCTGTGTACGTGCATCGGAGTTTACGTAGTCGCGAGTACAAGTGAAATTGGAACGGACGAACTGGTGAATTGTAATTGTGTGCAGCACGTAATACTGTGTAATTGGCAAGTGTTAAACTGTAAGTCGGTGGAAATAAAGAACATTTTTGAGTGGTGAAATTGGACTTTTCATTTCACGAACCCACAAAGTCACAGTATGAATGAGTGCGAATGTGTGAGTGATCTAATGATTAAAAACCAAACGAATACGAGTTTAACACCTTCGATATGTTCCAAAGGAGAACGCCGCCGATATGACCATTGCAGTTAAAGGCGAGGTGTAAATAGAAAAAAAAATGCAGCCCTCCAGGTTGCGCTCACCACGGTACCATCGGCCATTTATTCGGCCATCATCACATCGGCCATGGAAGTGGAACTCATTCAGAAAGACTACATTTTGCCACTCAGCACTCCAGTGACGGTGTTCACGTACCCATTGCAGTCGGGGGAGCTTGTGGTTTCTGGATAATGGAAGCGACGTAATGACATGTGTGCAACCAGTCCAACCTGCAGCAGGCGACGGACCGATCATGCAGATAAGTTCACACCTGCTGCAGTGCTCCAACGTCGAGCTAACACTGTGGATGAAGCTGTACGGTCCGTTATGGCCATACGGACAAGATGACGGTCATTCCGTGCTGTGGTCATTTTTCGTGGTCCAGTTCCCGCTCTTCGCTGCGTACGACCTTCATCTATCCACTGCTTCCACACGCGCATCATTGTCGTAGGAGCATGCACTGTACGAGCTGAAAACTCACGGTATGACAAATCCGCTTCTCGGAGACCGATCATTCTGCCCCGTTCCAACTCGGTCACGATTCCGATATGGATCACTTTGAGATGGCCTGGGCATACTGACACTCAATTTATTTCCACCTTGTTGGATTGAAACGCGAGGGCTCTGCTCGGCCTACCATTTCTCTGCAAATCTATTCCCTTATTGCTTTCACATTCTTCTACAGTTTTAAAAAGTTTGGAGTTATTCGAATAATTCCTTCTTGGTGTCGCAGTTTTCAGAAACAGCAATGTATTTGAGCTATTAAAATTCTGTACAAAGTGTTGTTTTTTTTAATACTGAAGATGCGCCCGAAGAATTTCTACAACAGTGCATACAAGGAACTAGAATACGATATAAAAATATCTAAACCCACGGTAAACTTCAGCTCACTGCATAGAAATATAGTTTAGATCTACGTCATGCTGGAAATATTAGGTTAGGTGTGACGTTTAGTAAGCGCTTACGTCAATGAAGTACATTGAACAACACAGTTGGCATGTAGTAAGAATAGTGCGATCCATATAAACCTGAACCATTTCAGTAGGCCATAACTTTTGAACCAATAATAGGACACACGTGCAACGCTGAGAGAATACAATACACAATTGGTAAATCACATTACACTATTTACATCTCAGAGAAAATGTTGGAAGAGTCCTCCACCAGCATCTATACATGAAGTTTTACGGAGATGATATGGAATTGAGAGAAGGTTATTTCCAGCAAGATGGAGCAACGTGCCATACATCTAATGACACCGTGGAACTTGTAACCAGTTTCTTTGATACTCGAATAATCTCAAAAGTCTGTGGTCCCCCAGATCCCCTGACCTAACCTCGCCGGATTTTGTCTTGTGGGGGTATCTAAAAAATAGTGTGTACAAGAATAGGTACCGGACAGTTGATGTTTTCAAGGAATCCATTCGAACCGAAATAAATAACATTGGCGAGAATACTCTCCGTAAAACTTGAGAGAATGTGGAGACGAGTGCAAGCATTCATAGATGCACACATACACTGCCTTAGAAATGGTGTTCAGAACCACCTCGAATATCTGTATGGCCCTGCTCTCTCTACCACCTCTCCTAGTATTCCCTATATTACGCATATATACTAACTTTACATATTTAATAAAGTTGAAGACCGTTAAGCGAGGTTTCGGCAGAAAGTTCTATTAAAACAGCCTTCTGGACCAAACTGACCAGGTTTTTCTTAGTTGCGTATTTGAATTTTGGGTTATACACAGTTTGCACTATCATCAGAAAGACGGAATAATGAGCATGAAACTAAGAAGTGTCTGTGGTACTTGTATGTACAGACAATGCCAAAATTAAGCAAAATGAGGTTTTGCAAGCAGTTCAGTCAATAGGAATAAGGAAATGATACAGGAGACCTACAAGAACATTGTCTGGTATACACTTACTACATTCAGCAAGTGAATGCAAAGGCCGTGATATAATAATAGTAATAGTAGTAATAATAGTAGTAATAGTAATAATAATTAATAATAAATATGAATTCTCATATGAAAATGCTATTTTGTACATAGGTTAGCAAAATACTTTATAGTAGTATGTAATTATTAAGCTTTTCAACTGCCTGATTTATAAAGATATTTTGGACAAAAAAAAAACCATACACACACACACACACACACACACACACACACACACACACACACACACACACACACACACACACACACACACACACACACACACTTCGCTTAAATGTCATCCTTTAATATCTTCACATAAAGTATGACTTAATATTCTGATCCTTCCTGTTTCTATTTTATTTAAAATATTTGAAGAAACAATTACTTCTATACAACTTCTTTGAAAATACTGCGTTTCAGTTTGACAATAAATGAAACATACAAGAGAAAACGGCGTGAAAAACACCACTTAATAAAGAAATTCAGTTTTTATCTCTGTTTTACCTGAAGTAAATACTGTTTCTTTCCTCAGTGTCGGAGCTCCGTGTCATAAGTTTGAGTATTTCCGTAAAAACACGCTTGAAGAAAACCTCCTACCGCTTTTAGGCGGTGTTCTTTGGTGTTCTTTTCAAACACCAATCACAATGTTCTTGCCCGCGTCTTTCAACCGCAAGCAGTTGCTTGTAGATGTAAAATAGTACAACTATCACATGAAGGAAGGACTTCTCTCTATTTGGTCCGTCTCAGCGCTGTAAACGATGAATGCTGGTAAAGGTGAAAGAATATGCATAGTTAAAGAGGTTTTAACTAGCAGTATGTGCAGAGTGAAGATTTGAATCTTGTTTGGCGAGGGTTTGAATGCCAAAGGAACGAATGTCTGTTTTAGTCCCCTAGTTCATTGCATACACATCATACATTCATCTTCATCCCTTCGCAGCCAGCTCAATAGCGCGAGAGGTTGGAGTGCTAATCCGGAACGGGCTTTGCGGGCCAAAGGCAGTAAGTAGCTCGAATCGTACTTGAGTCATAGCGTCTATTAAATTCCTTACTTATAGAGAGTGACCTTTATTTTGCCGTGCTTTCTACTTATATCTTACAGAACATACCCTGCCCAAGTATTTTCTCCCATTAAGTGATAAGTGCATCTCTCTCTCTGTCTCCCTCTCGGAACCCTTTTTATAGCAACATGTGCACAGGTATAATGCCGATGATAAAACTATTGTATGATTGGTGAAAACTAGTATTAAATTCCATGTTCAGCAGATGATTCAAGTAGAACTAGAGAAGAAGAAACAATTACCTGGTGGGTTACATTCACATGCCTTGCTCTGTCCACAATGGTTTATTTTTATATAGTGTTATTCTTACGATTTTTTTACCTACATTATTCATGTTAAGATAAACCTCCAGAAATCGTCATTATACATTTCGATACAAACTCTTTCTGTGACATCCAGAGAAACAGCTGAATAGCGAAGGATCTTTAAAAACGAAAGTCAAGGTACTGAAGCATTGAAGTCAATAACGGCTATCGCCGAAATGGCTGCTAGCCGCACGCTTTTCACAGAAAATTCAAAATACGCACGAATTCTGCTTAAGTAAATCTCTTCAACCGTTTACTGTAACATGGTTCCCTAGAGCAACATTAGGCTGTATTCAGCTTGAAAAATGTTTTAGTGCAGTTCTTGTCTTATAATCTTGTACTGGCCTTTGTTAATTACACACAAAATTTTAAGTCTTTTGAATTGTAAATATATTGTTCTTATGATTACATTGTGGTGTTTTTTTCTATAAAAAAGGCAAAATCTAAGCAACTGCAGTCAAATGATACCTCGTCAACATCCAAGCGTGCTCACACCGATTATTTTACTTGGTCCTTCCCCAACCTTTACCACAGGCACATTTGACTGCAGTTGCCAAGATTCGAACTCAACAACGTTTAGCTTTGAATGGATGGCCAGTCCATCACTATCGCTTTAACGACCATAGTTATTCGAATCGATTGCATTAAGGCACCGCAGAAAGCGAGAACCGGTTTTGGAATTACAGCAAGAGCGGCATAAGTAACAAAATCACGCCTGCAGTAAATGGTTAATATATAGTATTTTAATCAAAATTGTTGTTGCCATTTTTGAGAAAATCGAAATGTTCCTAAAATCTTGCAATAAAAGAGTGTATTGGGGTGAGGGATTTTCTTAAATCTTACTATCAGCATCTTTTTAAAATGCTGAACCTAAATACGACGTTTGGTATTTACTGGATATTTTAATTTTGTGTTACCTGTTCAGTCACGTACACATGGTCCTCAAAAGATACTTTTCTGGGGTTCAGGGGGTCTCAAAATATGTATTTATTGTTGAAATTTGACTAGGAAATTTTGGCTGCAATACAGTAGGTACTTTCTCTACTCACTGTAAGTAGACGTAATAGAGAAAGTATCAATCTGATGTGTGAACTCAGATTGACTTCGCTCTTTGTCCACTCTTGCACAAACTGTTCTCAAATACGCTCATTCTTCTATCTACTTCAGAATATAGACGTTTGTAGAAGTGGCTTTATTACATACTAGCTGAAATATCTGGCGTTGCTCATACTTTGGCGATTTATCCCTACGACTTTTACTTTGCACTTGGACAATAGCCTTGCGTTTGTTTGGAGATATTTAAAAATTATTACTTGAGATACTTAAGGGTTAGCCAAAGCTCTGAGGACGCTATAAAGAAGATAAAAACTAAAACTCTGAGAAAACACTATACAAAAATCCTGTTAAGCAACCACAAATAATACAGGAATCAAGTTGCAAATCTCTTGAGCAAGGTCTGATTAGATTTCAGAGAGATTTCCTGAATTTATGCATCGATCTGAAACTGTGACGAAACATTGCACTACTACACACCTGAAATTAAGCAGCAGTGAAGGCATCAAGATTCTCCAATGACAAAGAAGGCAAAAGTGTGAAAAATCTGCCAAGAAGATAAAGGTTTCAGTCTTCTGAGATGCCAAGTGTATACCTATCAAATGTATGTCTCCCCGAAAAGCGTAATCTAACAGACTAATTTTAGATCAAATACACGAGAAAGAGAGTTTAATAAAAAAAAAAAAAAGTCACATTCCCTCAGAATGCGTCTTCAATGTTGTTCAGTGACAAAAATTAACGACGTGGTCTTAAGATTTGTTGGCTACATCAAATTTCCGTTTGTTACCTAAAGTGAAAAATCTCCTTAGATGAAAAATGGGTTAGCCGGGACCTTTCTGGAGACCTGGAGAAATCTGATTTATTGACAGGTCAAGTCATATAACGCATGAATAAAAGCATTGATAAGCATTGAGGGGGAGGAATACAAACGCCTTCAGCTTGTGCTTCATTATGAGAACTTTTAAAATTATTTCCTTACACTGAATCTTCTGTTATGAATCAACTTCATCGAAATGGTTTATAAAGGATGTATATGAGTTAAACTATAGTATATTTTCTGTGGTAGAGTAGTCAGATTCTTGTGCTTTTGAGTTACGAACCAAAGTAATAGCTAATAAAACATAAATCTTAAAATTTTTTGGTAATAACAGAAGTGTGACTTCGTACTGATATCTCGGTACTACAGCACCGTCGGTTTTAAATAATTGTCCTAAAGTCTAAATTTTAATTATTTGGGTAATTCAGTAATTTTACTAATACTGAACGTTCTCAGTTGCTTAAATAAGATGTATAGAATGTTTAACAATGATATAAAATACAATTAAATGGATATACTATGGAATACAACTTAATGACAAATAACACAATTTATTAAAGTATAAAGTAGGTGTGGTGAAATATCGACAGTAAAAAACGAAACATCTTGTAAGACATTAAAATTTAATAATAATAATAATAATAATAATAATAATAATAATAATAATAATAATAATAATAATAATAATAATAATAATAATAATAATAATAATAATAATAATAATAATAATAATAATAATAATAATAATAATAATAATAATAATAATAATAATAATAATAATAGCGTTAAACTTTCCAAACGTTAGATGCCGTTATTACAGTATTTATGGTCCTCAAAATAAGGTCTTTGTTCATAATGGTTTCGGAGCAACATCCTGAATGTTTGCTATGCCAAAAACCACTTGGTTGTTAATAATAATAAACTTTTTCACAATTTGTCAAACCCGCGAAGAGCGTCTGCAATTACCGACAGCAATTATACTAGGATGGCATTTGCTAAAACTACTTTATAAATGCCATCAGTGTTATTAATCTTTGCTCAGTATTATTGGTCTGTGTAATGTGCTTGCATATGTAGGAAAGGTTTTTCGTTTTAGTTTCCCAACTTCGAACCAATAAAAACCATTTGAGATAAGATATGTTAAGAATGAGCTTTGGTAATCTCACTTCGACAATTTTAGAAATATAACGGTCATGATGCTGATTGCGCTGTTCAGCATTAGTATGAACGGAAAATTCTTCAGAATTGCAGGCTAAAAACATAAACGCATTTTTGTAGTTAGAAACATAATCGAAGAGTGCTTACATTTAGTAAGTAAAATTATCGTATTCCACCCAAAAATGCGGTATCAAGATCTCGCCGGAAATAACTTTTGTGGTCTTTCGGACCCCAAAACGAATTTTTAAGATGGGCGGGGGGAATATAACTCAGAAACGAAAAGTCGGTTGAATGTCGATCTGGATATTTAAATTTGCCCCTTGGGGTTGTGACACAATTCTAGAAAAACGCCCACCCAAAACCACCCTTTACTTAGAAAACTCTCCGTTGGTGCAGTGTTTTTATTTTAAATGCCACATTTGTTACGCAAATATCTTAAGAATAACTGTACTCTTATATTGTATGGGTTTAACCTGGGAAGTACTCATTCAGGATGAATTTATAACTTTTAAACCGTAAGAGGTGGACAGAAACTTAAGTCACAAAAACCATTAAACCTACAGTTTATTAAATAAGTGTGGCTTTAACCATTTGGGATGTTCTATTTTATTGACACTATTATAAGGTTCGGAGAGGAGACAGTATCTCGACCAGTAAGGTCTTTTTTGTCTCTGGGAGGGAGGTGCGAGGTGAGATGATACTACGGGTAGTCGGGCGGTGGAGAGAGAACATTGGGCGGGGTCTCTAACAACCCTGGATATGAAGTCTCCGGTTGCGGCTCGTTCAACCAGGTCCTCTGTTCCCTTGCACATCCCCAGGAGAGCCCGGAATTCGGAGACCTCTCTTGATCCGGCGGACCAGGATTGACGGGAATACACTGCCATGCACGTTGAAACTCCCGCCAACACTTTAGAACGCTGTAATAGCAACCAGGAAGGTGGTAAAATGAAATGAAAAGTAGTATGAAATGGAGGAACAGGAAATTCGGGGGATGTAATTATCCTTCCCAGCATTAGCTTGGTGGCCCGAGGAAACCCCGAAAAAACTCGCGGGTTAGGAATGTCGGCATGAGAATCGAACCCAAGACGTCCCGAATACTGCAATACAATATTTAATTGTTTTAAGTGATCAAATACTTA
Organism: Mantis religiosa; assembly: GCA_030765055.1. NCBI lineage: Eukaryota > Metazoa > Arthropoda > Insecta > Mantodea > Mantidae > Mantis > Mantis religiosa. The sequence continues at coordinate 194,333,338 of CM060950.1, forward strand.
TTTTAATTCAAACTTCGTGATCACTATTTTTTCCTTTCCCAAGTGCATAGTAAGTAGAGAAGATATTACTTTCGATCACAAAATTAGATAACAAAAGTTCAGTGAGAATACAGGTTTTGAAGTTTCCGTAATCCATAATATTCTAGAAAAAAGATCTGTGCGGTGCGTGCGTGTCTGTGTGAACAGTGCAACTCCAAAACCGAAAAGTTGGTTAAATGCCAAACGTGGTATATACTCATAAGTGTAGCATCTTCCAAGATTGCGACAGGAAGCTTGTGAAGAACCTCCCCTCACCACGTATTACCCTTTACATGGAACATATTTTGATGTTTTTAATGTTAAAATGGCTCAAATATTTGTTTAAATAATAGCTTTGTTTATATTATGTAGGATTATACAATGCATTGCATTAAATTTCCTACTGGCTGTGACTGATCGGTTATACATTATATATTAGGGGGGCCGGATTTTAATTTTTGCAGGCGGGCCCGTATTATTACGTAGGATTATACAATGCATTGCATTAAATTTTCTACTTGCTGTGACTGATCGGTTATACATTATATTTTAGGGGGCCCGGATTTTAATTTTTGCAGGCGGGCCCGTATTGCGTACGTTATTTTACGATGTTTCTAGGACAAATGGAATATATAAGAACTTGAATATTCTGGAAGTGACCTCAGAAATCTTCTTCTGGATGACTTATGCATAACTGAAAGTAGTAACAGAGAAAATCTTACTGCAGGAAAAATGTAGATCTCGTTATAAAATTTGTCTAGTTAATTTTTACATACATTTATATATGTATTTAGTTTTATTCTTTTTAACGATATTAAAGCTGCTTTTTGAACGATATAGAGAAATTGCACCTCAATTGCACAAAACAAGTACTTGAATCTCCTTTCAGTATAATTGCATCTCGCCACAAACTACGCCATTCATAATAAAATTCAAAACCCACATCATTACCAACGCTAACTGGCCCTTATATACATACAATACAGTGAGCACCACTGTAATGCCAATCTTAAACTCTCAATTTTAACCTACCCTTTATCCTCCACCCTTAAGTTGGGCATGTTCCCCCGATTTACTTTTACTAATGTTAAGTCCACAGGTCTCGGATTTGATTTTCTGCTGGAAGCGGGAATTTTTCTCCAGTTAGGATTATTCCATGTTATCCCTGCAGTTCTGGAATTCTGAAAAAGAATGTGATATTTGGGGGTTTGGAGAATTTAAAGACAACGCAGAGAAATACCTAGAAACTCCGTGATTAACACAACAGTAAATAGGTGAACATCATTGCTAATTAATAATTGTTCCAAAGACAAAGCTGCCAACTCGGCTCAAGATGTAACAAAAAGGAAAGGAGTATTAAGTTTTTAATGAAAGTTTTCTGAAGTAAAATGTATAAATGTGTATATTGCTATTTACTTTTAGTTACTTATATCTGAAATAAGTAGACGAGATAAATGTTAAGAGAGTTCAGACCTAGATAACTCATGGTGTTCAATGAGATACAGAATGTTGGCAATAATCTACCTATTTCTGTTCATTACAGGTGCTGAGCGTGACCTCCCTTGGTAAGTCAACACACAATTTTCCTGTTAAGTTTCTAGGCATCAGTACTTAAAATACAACGCTGCTTTTGTGGAGATACTGTTAATAGTTGTGCTGAAGAAGCACATACACCCATATTTAAAAGTAGTACATTTGTATTTCTTTTCCCCGATCTATTAAGTAAATAAAATAATAGAAACTGGTGCTTAGTAGAAACCATGTGTTCAGTCTAAAAGCTTATTTTACATCCACAATCTGTGAATTATTTGTGTATTTATTTGTACATTGCGTGTACATGAGAGCATTTCCCTATTACAGTATTCACTTGACCAAACATAATGTACTTTAAACTTCTATAGAATGTCCGTTAAATTACTATACTAAGTGAAAGATACAAAAACAAAATAGTGTATCAACTACAGCAAAATTAACATTACTGACCAAATAGACAGTCAGCAAAATAGAAGAAAATTGGTAACATAGTTAACCATACAATAATTTAATCAATCGACAGTTATCAATAAATTATTGGAATTTCTATTATTCTCCAAATCATTTTTTTCATCTTTTTAGAAAACTCTGGATATTTTTAGTGCTGTTGCATACGACCTTTTTTTACAACGCCATACTACCTTTACATAGAAAATAATCACGGCGTGCAATGGACTTCTGAGGATTCTGAACACAGGACTGTAGGATTCTTTCGATATCTCCTGGGTCTTCCTGTTAATTTTTCATTTTGTACTCTCCCGGTCTCCTTTTAACTGTTTGTGCTATCGTCTGATATTATTTGATGTGGAGGATCTTTGTTGTACTCGCAACAAATGCTTCAAAACTCATCTTGAATTTTGCTTTCAAAACATACAAATCCTGGATCATTACAGGAATTAGAACCTCATGCAAGTCTAAAAGAGAACTAATCAGCTAGTAAGACTAGATAATAATTTACGAGGGCTGTTCAATAAAGAATGATCATAATTTTTTACGGTCATAATTTTTCGCAATAAAATTCAATCTTATTATATTCTGTTAGATTAATGTGAAACAAACATGCCGTAGTAGTTTCATTGTTGGTACTCCTGGTTCCCGCCTGTGAGAACCAGGCAAGTTCCGACATGTTCGGAATCGCCTACCGCTGCAATGGAGGTAACATGCAGTTAACATTGATGTTAGAGGAAGATCCGGAGCTTCTTTCAAACGTAATCACTGCTGATGAAACTTGGGTACATGATTTTGATCCTGAGAGCAAACGGCAAAGCTCAGTGTGGAAATCTCGTTCATCACCAACCCCCCAAAAAGCAAACGTGGTTGCTTCTACTGGGAAAGTTATGGTCATCTCATTCTTTGATATTCATGGAATGGTTTATCAGCATGTTGTACCTGCACGCACATCAGTAACTGGACCATACTAGAGGGATATCCTGAAAATATTGCAAGTCCATATCAGGCGCAAAAGACCACAATTTCCGTGAAGCAGGCTGGATGCTGCTTCACGATAATGCGCGGCCAAGTTGTTGCTGAATATGTTGCAAAAATCAACGTGAAGTGCATCCCTCACCCTCCCTATATTCCGAATTTAGCCCCATGTGACATTTTTCTATTCCCTTGAACAAACGCCTTTGTGGGAGGCATTATCCATCATCAGAAGCAGTGAAGGCTGCGGAGGAGATTTTGAAGGATCTCTCAAAAATGGTTTCCAGCATGTCTTTGAAGACTGGCAGAAACGCTGGAACAAGTGCATCGCATCCAGGGGAGACTATTTTGAGAATGGCCATCAAAATTATGAGGATGAGTACAGGTACGTTCTCAAGAAAAATTGACCATCCTTTATTGAACAGCCCTCGTATATTAAAACATTATTGCAAAAATATTGTATACTTTTAAAAAAATTAATAGAAACGGCTGAAGGTTTGCATTATACGTAATAAATCGATTGAACTCTCCGACAAAATAAACTTGACTATAATTAAAATAGAAGCTGGTGAACACTATTTACAAAATTACCACATACCACTCTACGATGGCAACCAAGAAATTAGTAAACCTCAGAAAGTTGCGGAAATGTTAAACAAATTCTTTTTGGATGTAATAAGAGAGAGAGAGAGAGAGAGAGATAGAGAGAAAAGAAACACATGGGAAAAGGAGGCAGCATTAGAATTTTTTATATATAATTTCACAACTACAGTGCCTAAATTTGTACTCAAATGTGACAACGCCTTCTGAAATAGAATTGTCAACTCTTTTGAAACAAAATTCACCCTGTTACGATGAAATGACAACAAAAATCTTAAAATTAGGCTCTTCTCAAATTAGCATTCCCCTTATTTATGCAATGAGTCTCTAAAGACTGGAAAAATTTGCCTGAGAGGACGAAATTCTCCATTTTAAACCCCTTTTCAAAGAAGGGGGAACGCAATAATGTTTTAAATTACAGGCCAATTACCTCTCTTTCCATTGTTTTAAATTTCCTAAAAAGTTATATTCAACAGGCTGTAAACACTTCTAATACAACATAAACACCGATCAATGGATCAGTTTCGATTCAGAAAAGGAATACTGATAAATAATGCCACTTATAAGCTTACACTTGAAGTGTTAACTGTCTTAACACTCCGTCGGTCGTGGTGCATCCATCAAGTGCCGCCTCTTTTTTTTTAAAATATTTATTAGATCGGTCAGTAATAATACATGCTTTGCACATCTGAGAGAACAGATACAAAATAATTATAGAGTAATAACATTGAAGAGGTAGGACAGTGTGCAGCCTCTGAACTAAAACAAATGTGTTACTGCATTAATACAAATGTGATACTGAACTAATAAAGTGATATACATAGTTCAGCAGTGAGAATTTATACAGCAGAAAAGAAGAATAGAAAAGCAAATGTGGTACAGTAGATCATTCAGAAGTAGAAGTGCCATTATTGCAAAGCAGGTCCTGTGGTAGTCGTCGCTTGAGTCGCGTTGGCCGGGGACTTCGGACGCCGATGTTATACGTCACAGCTCCTGGAACGTGGCGTAGATTGTAGAAGAAGCGTCGAGCAATCTGTCCGCTGAAATGGTAAAGAGGAAGAAGTCCCAGCTCGTGCAAACCACGGAGCATTGGTGGCGATTCGCAGGAATCGACTCTGGATGACCTGTAGACCCCTCAGGTGACAAGTACTGGCAGCCCCCCCCCCCAGACCATAAGTAATATGAGGTGGGACCAGAGATTTGTACAAGAGCAGTGAAGATTCTAAACCAAGTGAAGTGTGTTTGTGAAAAAAAAGAAGAGTTGTGAAAGACGAGCGGATGCCAGGGTAATGGTGCGGTCAATATGATGCTTCCACGTAAGCCGAGTATCCAGTAACACTTCAAGGTGCTTGACTGATGTAGGTGAAGTGAGCAACGGCACATGATCGGTCAGAGGGCGTATAGGCGGAGGTGGATTATAGCGGCGTAAAGTAAAAGTCTTGGCGTCAGTTTTCTGGATATTGAGAGGAAGCACCAAGTTCGAAACCATTGAGTGAGGCGATCAAGAGAGTTGTAAGGTTTGTACAGCAGAATGTGGATTGGAGTGAGAATAAAATAACACTGTCGTCAGCATACAGGGCAGTTAAGGTTGGAGCCATGTCTGAAATATCGGAGGTGTAAATACTAAACCGCATTGGTGCCAGTATGGAACGCCAGAATGGGACGCCAGCTGTAACAGGACGCTAAGTTGAAAGAGTAACTTCAATGCGCACCGCAGAACTGCAATCGGTGAGAAAACTGGTAATAATGTGGATTAAGTAGTCCGGGAGACCAGTGCGATAGTTAAAGTAACAAGCCAGAATGCCATACCTTATCAAATGCCTGTGCTACATCAAGGGAAATAGCTAGGGTATGTTCACGATACTCGAAGCCAGTGACAATTTGTTTAGTTAACTACAATAGTTGTTGAGCAGAAGAGTGTTTCGGGCGAAACCCGAATTGAAAAGAAGGAATAATGTGATTATTGGTGAGGTACTGCACGAGACGGTGATGGATGACCTCAGAGTTTCGACAGTGTGGGTAGCAGATTGATAGGACGATAGCTTCCTGGCAGATGTTTAAGCTTATGAGGTCTGTGGAACACAATGATATGAGCAAATTTCTACGTGAAAGGGAAGTAACTAATTTGGAGACAGGAGATAAGTAGGCAAGCTCTTTCCTTGTAAGGTTCTTCAAAACTGTTGGGTAGGAGATCGTGTCCAGGTCATTTTTTGTTAGGAAAACGGTAAATCAGATGGAATAGTTCCCGAGGACTAGTAAAAGAAATTCGGTGTAGAACTGTAGCTCATTGGCGTTGGGCACAGAATTCATTTTCTACAGCTGTAGAGCAGGGTGATGTGATGGGAAGGGCAAACATTTGTTCGTACTGTGCAGCCAGTATGTCACACTTAACAGTAACGTCCGTAACAAGAGTGCCCCATTGGAGAGTTCAGGAATCACTGTTGATTCCAGAAGAATCCGTCTGGTGGCATCCCACAGGGTGTGGTCACGTGGAGAAATAATCGCCAGATGATGTTGATAGGTTTGTAGACGATGGCGTACCAACCAGCTGCACCTTGACAAGGCTTATCAAATTAAGTCTCCTACGTAACCAGGGTTGCCGTTCCCGTTGCCATCGTCGACGAATAGCATTTTTCTCCTGAATAAAATGGAGAATGGATATTGGCAAAGAACTTGGAGCGTTGCACCATGTAGAGCGTGACGGAGAAAGCCTTACAGAATGGCACACTGATGGTGCAGTGCTCTATTGAAGTGTCAATGTCCTTAGTAGTCGCCAGAGAATAAGGAGTTAAGGTAGCATCTAGCCGAGATCCAAAAGCTTCCCAGTTCACAGTACCATTGATGAGTCTAGGCACTGGAGACTAGGCAGGCGAGAGTTGAAAAGTAGTCTTAACAGGACTGTGGTCAGAATCAAGCTCGGCTAAAGCAGACTCAATGTTGGGAGGAAAGATTCCTATGAAGACCAATATCAGGTATATCAGGAGTGTGCAGCTGATTTTTAGGGTAATACGTAGGTTCCGATGGAGCTGAGACAGTAAGCCCATTAATATCTAACATATTACACAGAAGGCGACCATTGGGATTCGTGGAACTACACTCCCAGGAAGAATGTTTGCAATTAAGGTTTCCTAAAATAAGAGTGCTACAATCCGGAGGGAATAACAACGAAAGATATCGCGTATGTAGGCTGTGATTGGGAGGTTGATAAGTACTCATAAGATCAGTACCATCTGTACTAGACTTTAAGACCTACTACTTCAAGTGCAGGAACAGCTGGTAGAAATATGGCACTGTGACTAAGAGTGCATTTTATCATATTGGCAACACCTACTGGAGCTGTTTCGGCTACACGGTCTTGGCGATAGGTGTTATAGCCAGGAAATCAGAAGGACTCGTTCGGAAGAAAGTGCGTTTCAGTGAAGCAAGCAATATCTACGTTGTGCATGGTAAGAAAGATGCTCATTTTGCACGGAGACCATTGCCATTCCAGTTAAGGAGGTTTAGCTTTTTCAGACGGATGAGATTACGCGTTGCCATTGGAAAATAAGGAAAGAAGAATAGAACTAAGTAGCTGCGTTAGTTGTGGTAGTATGGGGGTGAGCAGAGTGCGAAAATAGAATAACTGTAAGACCAGATCAGAGAGAGAATTCAGTGATGGCGTCGAAGCAGAATCCATGGGCTGAGCAGCAAAGGGACCATTCGGAGGAGGGGAATACGGTACTTGAGAATAGGTCCGCTGCTGCGCACCAGGAGCGGTTGTTTGGTGAAAGACTGGTGTATGCTGAAGCTGCGGTTGCTGCTGTGTACGTCGCTCTGGTGCAGGCACTGTACGTGACGACGAATGTGTAGGTGCTGGTGAGAAGTTCGGTTGCTGAGGTCGTTGAGAGAGGCGCTCCTTCAGCGCCACATAGGACAACCGCGATAATTAGCCGGATGTTCTTGTTCACAGATAACTCATTTGGCTGGTGTTGTGGAAGGTTTCGTTTATTTAGAATAATGGTGTGCGCCCAAACATCGAGGTCCCAGCTTGCTGTAGTTTCTGGTGTGTCCAAAGTTTTGGCATTGTGTACTCTATGGTATATCAGTATTACGGCGGCAATGTTCAACCTTCAGGATACTATATACCAGCCGTATAAGATTTAGAATGTTTTTATCTTCATCGTTATTTGTTAATTCGAGAGTACACAAAGGTATGGGCTCTCTGTTTCTGTCAAGCAAACGTGTGACCCGTTGAACAGGATATTGCAGTGTAGAAAGCTCATTATACACTTCTTGATGGGTGCGAGAGCAAGGAATATTGCGGAGGACTACAGAAAATAGTTTATCAACCGGATTTTGGTAGGTGGTGTAAGACAGCGGAAAGAGTGGCGTAAATTTTAGGAATAGAGCCCCTGAGCTCAGTACGAAAATCGGATTGTTCACACTTTTTGACATCTTGCAATTGTAACTGGTAATTGTGAACGTTACGTAGGCATATAGGTGAAATTTTCTCTTTGGCGGCAACAGAAGTTGAGTCTGAAGTATCAGGATCAGGGTTATCACCTAAAGGCTGGAAACGGTTAGATGTAAGGATCGTATACGCATAACGTGGCACGTTAGGCGACGACGAAGGTGGAGCAGTACAGAGCCATTTGGTATGACCGGCTGACAGCGGTTGTTCCGTCGTAGTGCAAGTTGTGGCCGTCAAACCAAAGCTCACAACCCAAATGGGCAGTATTGCAGAAGAATTGGCGAATTGTCAGAAGAAAATGTTTGACGCTTTTATTGTTGTGTTTAATGTCTTACTCTCAAAGTCAGTACATTCTTGTACTCACACTAACTACTACGCTTTGAGCATATCATATATAATGAATGCTGGCTAAATCTAATAGTTGATTAAACATAAAAAACTATTTACAACACAATACTAACCCGTTGCCACGATAATGTTTCAATCTTCTCACTGCTATTCTCAATTGTCTTTTTCAAAAAGGTCCACCAACTCCTTTAAACACAATATGACCAACTGACACTGAACAGCGGTTGAATGACGCACATTGGATGCCCCATTAGATTTATCCATTGGGGCACAGTATGTCATGCTGTGAAACATAATTATTGATTGTGTGAGATACCTGAGTTGTAGATAGCTGGGAAGGTCGAAGAATAGATTCATTCACTGTAGCATCGGTAGACGATCCAGAATTTTTCATTAATACTGGCGGAGAAGCGAACGTAGATTGTTGTGGAGAGAGTATAGAATGACCTTGAAGACCAGTAGGCATTGCTGAATTACAGTTAGTTTGTGAAGTACAATCATTTTGATACACAGTAAGCATTGCTGGTAGAAGAAGCTGGCCGGTAGCTTCCGACTGTTGAACCATTGTACAATAAGTGTTACGTAGTGGGAAATAATCCACTACACACACGAAGCACAATCATAGTCACTATACATTATGTGAACACTAAATGCGGTGAAATGAAATAACACACGTAGCACTCATAACACACGCTGACAACCGTTCCGTTCGGCGGCTACTCTGCGACTTCAAAGCGCCACCTCTGTTTTTCATGGATTGCCGTCCCACCCACCAAATTATAGGTGCAGCTTTTTCTTGTTCAGTAGACATTTTGAGTTGAGTGCAGGTATACGACATGGACGGACGTGTTTTGCGCTTGCGCTTCCGTGTGTTTCAGATTACACTGTGTTTAACTGTGGAATTAAATTTCGTCTTGTGAACCTTATTTTCACAATCAGTGCAAGAAGTTTGTTCGCTAACGTGTGTACTAGTGTCTTTTCGGCACAGTGAGTTTCTTTTTCTCTGTTTTTTTCCCCTTATTATGTCTCTCACACCGCACACTACCGGCTATCTCTTACGTTCAGCTATCGATATGGTTTATAATACCACTAGTGAATTCTCACAGCAAGCAACGCCACTATAACCAACTCAGCCAGTGTCTACGCAGCCATCCCAGGTTTCTTGCACCCCTACTCTCAATTCTAATTAACAAATACGTCAATCTCCCTTATGCCTGTCACAGCTATATTCTACCACGTCATCTACTGCTACAGTGACCGCTAGAACTACCAGTGACGTTACCATGCATGAGACTGCCCCATCTAACAGTTCACCCGCAGCAAGCTCTAGTCGCGTGGCCACACACGCTATTCCTGCAGCCGTCCCGAGTAAACGCAGATGCTCTGCCACGCCACCACAACAAAGTGCCTCCTGCTACGCTTACTCTGTTTCTACGCATAACCGTTTCGAATTATTAGACGATAACGGTGCCATGGACGAGACCAGCACTGCCACGACCCCCAAGGAAAAAATTCCACCAATTTGCTTGCGCAACATTGGAAATTATTAATTACTGCCTTAGGGCCTAAAAAGTAATGTTACCGCTGAATTACATACAGAGCTTCGCGGGTCAATCCTTAAGGTTTATCCCTCTACTTCAGATGACTTCGGCAAACTTACTACCTACTTCAGCACCATTTAACAGGAATACTACACTTCTAGAAATCCGTTATCGTCAACCCTGGCTACACAAAAGATTAAATAGTCTCATTCGGCAAGTACGGAATGCACTAGTCCAACACCGCTTTCAGGAGTACCAGCGACAATTAGCCAATATCCATCCCGGCGATATACCTTATGGAACATCACTAAGAGGATTCTCCGAGAGCCGACAGTGATTCCACCTCTACAAGTTGAAGGGACACTTTTGAGTGACTGTGCTGCCAAGTGTGACGATCTAGGTACTCATTATGAGCGCACATTTACGCCGAACACCTGCCTGGATTCTGATATTCCCTCTTCCGTGGACAGAGAACTCCTTGAATACCAGCTTCGTCTACAGCGCACAACAGAATTTCGTTCACTAGTCCACGTGAATTGTCCCGCTTTATCTATCGACTTCCCATTAAAAAATCTGCTGGTCATGACCTTATCCCCAACTTCTGTGAAATTTAACAAACATCAATCTTCAATGTTGCGCTACTCATTGGTAATTTTCCATCCACATGAAAACATGCTGGAATTATAGTCTTCCACAAGCCCAACAAGCCTAAAAATCTTCCCTCAAGTTTCAGACCGTGCAGTTTACCTACCCTTTCTAGGCTTTTTGAAAAGATTATACATAAACGTCTTTCTCATTTTTTGATTCACAATCAAATAATTCCGCCTTTTTAGTTTGACTTTCGCCCGAAGCATGCTACCACTCATCAATTGCTTAGAATCACGCAATTTATCGTACAAGGTTTCGAAAACAGGCAATGCGCTGTAGCAACATTCCTAGATATCGCCCAGGCATTCGATAAGGTGTGGCACACTGGGCTACTACTTAAAGCACATTGCATTGGTCTCCCTTATTATCTTCTACAAACCATTGCAAGTTTTCTCACAGATAGAACTTTTGTGGTGCGCATTGCTGGTTTCACATCCACCCGACGGCCCATCTTAGCAGGTGTCCCTCAAGGTTCAGTACTAGCACCACTCTTTAATATCTACACTTACGATCTTCCTGCTATAGCTCCAATTTGCACAGCTTTATATGTCGATGACACTGCTCTCTTTTACTCCGATATTCGTCATGCCATTCATGAACTACAAACTGTCCTGGATCGACTGGCTCACTGGTTCTCTAACTGGCGCATTTCCCTTAACATCAACAAGACAGAGGTTAAAATCTTCTCTTTACGTCCTTATAGGGATCCTCCTTCACTACAGCTGCTCGGAGAACAACTCTCATGGTTACCAACCAGTGTGCCAGTGAAGTGTCTTGGGGTGCTACTGGGCAGTCAACTAACTTGGAACGCCCACATCTGTCGGTCTGTTGCACTTGCGTCTGCACGGCTCTCAAAACTGTACCCTTTACTCAACAGGCGTATGCTCCATGGTTCGTCAGAAACCAACAACTTCATCACGAGTTTGGTCTTCTACCCGTTCACCAGTACATCCGTCGGCTGGCACGACCTTTCTTTTACCATCTCCAGGAGGTCCCTGGAGCTGTTACCTACAATCTCGGCGCTCGCAATCGCCAACCACCTCGCCTCAAGCGCAGACTGCCACAAGATCTCCTGAGTGACTTCTCCAGTACAGACGATCCAGACGAGTGATATCTATCAAACTTAAACGTCCTCAATTGGTGTTATAGTGATCCTGCCATATTTAGCTAGAGGAGTCGTTCACGGCTACCTCAATTTTTGTGTGGTGTTACTAAGCTTCTTAATAACACACATCTGTTAAGCATATTTGCTGATCGATGGATAATAATAATAATAATAATAATAATAATAATAATAATAATAATAATAATAATAATAATAATAATAATAATAATAATAATAATAATAATAATAATAATCTAAAGGTTTTACAAAAACTCAAAGAAAGCGGTTTGAAGAAAGCAGGGTACACTTATATAGACTGTTCAAATAACATGTTAACACAAAACAATTTCGAGATCTACATGGATCATTAGTACGCAGAATGTGTCTTATCTAATAATATGCAATGCAAAAATCTGAAATTTTGCAGCGATGAGTGTATTATGACAATGGAAATAATGGCAGAAAAAAGCAACGTGAACGTTTGCCGAGTTAGCGGAGTAATTAAAAGTAATTCAAATTAACACAGTCGGTTAATAGATCAGAGTGTACTCCTAAAACCCGACCATAAATTCTCGGAAACCCTGTATTTTGATACAGATACCACAATTTGATTTTGACATGAGAAACAGTGTTATCTTGATCTTTCTTTCAAAATGTTTGTGGGATTACCTTTATTTGACTGAATTTTGTGTAGCAAAGTAGTAATGCATAGATATGCCGGTCCCCATGGGCCTAGCTCGCTAACCGTCTATCTTTGGTGCTTCGTGATGCAGGAGATCGCGAGATAGAGTCCAGCCTCAGACGTGAGCGTTTGTGTGTATGTTACAGAATAAAAAAAGTAAATACTACGATAAGTTAGATGAAAAAAAAAAAAACCTAAAAGACGCAAAGGCAGAAGTGCGCCATAGAAAAAAATGTATAACTCTACACACTATTAGTGTTGAAATACATATGTATTTCATGTTGCAACTTTAGAGCTCTTCCAAGCGTGACCTGATGGATATGCTTGGAAGTTTGTGATTCTTCCTGTTCCATTTCTTTTGATCGCAAGAGCTATTGATAGGCACAAACATTTGAATGCTGTTTCCACATGTAGAAAGCGTTTTACTTAATTTGATACAGTTCATAGGTAAAATTAATCGTCAGTAACTTAGGACACAGGAGACTGTCTTCATTGTAGATGTGTCAAATAGGCAAATGTGACCACTGCTCGTCCATTGTTCGAGGGCGCATCACTTGCTCACCAGAGTCCTCAAATTTTGGTAGTCAGCTTCCAAAATTTTCAGTTGCTACTCATCCATTGTACGGGTGCCCCAGCTGTTGCCTATCAGAAATTCCTCATTTTTGGGAGTCAGTTTCCAAAATTAAAGGAGATGTTTACCATCACGTCCAAGGTGTGATTAAGTTCTTTATGGACGTCAGATTTCTGGATCATTGACAAGCATGGCAATACTCGAAAGATGTGCAATGGCTGTAGTGCTGAGTGGTGTTGCTTACCAAACTAAATGAAATGTAGGGAGGATAGCACAACAGCAACCTTTTGTATTAAGAGCATAATACGTAAGAATATATTTAAATTTGTTTGGTACTCATTGTGCGAGTGCTTTCATCGGATTTTAAGTTCAGTTTGAAACCGAGACGCTAATATTTACGTTCTTTATTAAAAAAAATCCACTTACTAAATTATAAATGGCAAATGCCTATAGATTTGCAAGCAGATATAAGTCGGTTACGTTTGAGTATTTACGGAAACGTTTTTAATTGAAATAACCTTTTCACAACTTTGACACACTAGAGGATAATGCTTAATACGGACTAACATTTATAACCTTTCTCTGCAGAATATGCTTTGATGAATTTATGGATATTTGTATTCTAAAGTCTTGCAAATGAAATCATCTTGAGCCGGGAAGAAACTAATTAAAGCCGGTGTAAGGTATGCCCGTTTGAATGCAGGTCTAGAATTGGACGCTATCTATAAGCGTCTAGCTGGAGGTGCGAGACACGGCAGTAGACAGCACATTGAGAAAAATTGTGGTAAAAATAGACTTCATGACGTACAGCAGCTGCTTTGAAGAAGACTAGGGGAAAACCGGCGCGTGTTGGAAATGTTTACTTGGCGCGAAAATAAAATCCAGTTATTGCTGCCTTTAATGCAGTTTGTTAGATCGCAAAGCATAGGATGGAAAAAGAAACGACTGTAAACTAGATTTCCGGAACTGAGTTGGAAAGACAAGTAGGTGATAGAAAGCTACCCACTTCCAAGCATAATGGTATCCAGTTCTTGTTCAGTAATCTACGAGTTCTCTGCTACGTTAATGAACAAATTGCATTACCGTATTTACATATATCAGAGATGAAGTAGACAAATTTCCTTTCATATTTATATATGTATTTTAAGCATACACGAGGGAGGTATCGTAGGTATTCCCCCACCCCAACTACCCCAAAGAAATCTTTAATAAAGACAATTATTCTATTTATTTTCGCAAATTGATAACTATTGATGACGTATCAAATTTGAAACATTTCACGAATGAAACTTCGGTGTGCGTGCGTGCGTGTGTGCTCGCGTGTGAACATATAGCTCAAAAAGAAAATGTGAGTTAACTGCCAAACTCGAAACTTTTTCGGTATTTTTAATTGCTAAAAAGTAGGATACAAACATTTAAAACTCAAACTGTAACCAGGGGTGGCAACACACACAAACACACACACACACACACACGCACACGCACACAGACACACACAGAGAGAGAGAGAGAGAGAGAGAGATTTTAGTATTCAAAGACACAAGTATTAGAAAATTCAAAACAATACCAAATGTTTCGGAAACGATTAAGTTCACAGTATGTGCGCGTGGGTGTGCACTTATATGAGATCTAGGTATATTTTTAGTTCAGTAAGAGGCCGGTCTGTTAGTTTACCAGTCATGCAAATAATCCTTCGAAATGAAAAGAACTTCACAGGCTGTTTCCAGAAAATTAAATATATTCTTTCATTTGTCACGAAAATGTCAAACAGATTTTGGTGTTTTAATCATACTCATTATTTTCAGGCAATATGAGGTTGGGGCATTTTCTCGAAAATGCCTTGTCACATCGTTGGAAGTTGCCGAGCTTAAATACAGTCGCAGTGTCTAATTTTTTAATGGAATATCATACGTCTTTTGCGTACTTTCAGTGTAGTACCTGACTGAAAAATACAATACCATAGCTGGGATTTGAACTACGGGTCTTTCTGTCTGCGCCCTGTTGCTCTAGACACTGAGTTACCATGCCAACATGTCAGCACATCATTAAACTCCCCAAATGATCCGCACACTACTGCTACTTCTGATGCTACCTTTCCATAACCTTGTCCTACACACGACTAAGTGTGGAAAGCAATTTTCGCATTTTTCTGTTGAGTAAGATCTTGTGCATGACTTACGGTTTGTTAATTATGAAAAGTTCTGCAGAATGAAGAGGACTTCAAAGGCTATTCCAAGGCAATTCAAATTATGTTTCATTTGTTATGCAGATATCTAACGTGTAGCATTTTAATCAAAATCGTTAGAGCACTTTCTGGGGAAGTGAATATTGTCGAAAAAGTTTCCACATACAGGGGTAATTTAGGACGGGGCACTATGTGTCCAATCCTTGAAAGATGGAGAACTTAAATACTGAGGTAACTTTCTAATCGACTTATAATTTTTGAGTTGTGTTCTTCAGAAACATATAAGCACCTTTTTCTAAAAATATTGTTATACATTGGGCCCTAAAAACGTCCCTTTCAATGAACTCTCGGTATCGAATGTCCTGTACCTTTTCTGTCTACTAAGTACGTGTTTGAAAAAGTAAATGCCCAACTGAACTGTTGCTTTAATTTAGTGTAACATGCTTGTATCTGCAACGAAAGGTGTACGTGTGTAATGACTTCTATGGCGATAGCAAGTAGTACTTTAAAGGAGTTCAAGCTTACGAAACAATAGCTTGTAGAAGAGTTAATGGTTAAATAAATCTAACCCTTCGGAAACGACCCAAGAGTTTGCATTTTTAGCTTCCCTGCCGCGTACAAGTAGATAGAGAAGATAATATTGCATTCCAAAAATTCGATATCGAGATTTTACCGGAAATATAAGCTTTGAGATTCTCTGAGTGAGGTGCAAAAGGAAGGAAAAAAAAATCTTTGAGATTTGCGTGAGCAGGGAGGGAGGGAGGAAGGAAGGAAGGAAGGATGATAGTAAACAGCGTAACTCCGAAATCAATAGTCGGTTGGATACCACGATTAGTATTTAAATTCAGGGTCTTCTATGAATACGACGCGAAGATATATTTTTAAGAAAATTCCTAATCACAAACCAACCTGCACACGGAAAATTTTTCGAAAACTGTGAATGTCTGCGACATTGGTCGGTAATTTCTAAGTCATGGTCCTCCTGTAACCAGTGTCACGCATTTGTGGGCTTGCGTACAAACTTCATGGAGGAAAATCCCCAAGAACTTAGTCAAAAACTTTTCGATTCAATGCCATTGCCACAGTCTGGTTGGACCTGTTTATCTACTAACTTGCAGACAGTGACTATTCTCAATCACAGTCTGGTTGGACCTGTTTATCTACTAACTTGCAGACAGCGGCTATTCTCAAACACAGTCGTCTTGGATCTGTATATCTACTAACTTGCAGACAGTGACTATTCTCAAACACAGTCGTCTTGGACCTGTTTATCTACTAACTTGCAGACAGTGACTATTCTCAATCATAGTCTGCCTGCACCTGTGTGTCAACTAACTTGCAGACATGGACTATTCTCAATCATAGTCTGCCTGCACCTGCGTGTCAACTAACTTGCAGACAGTGACTATTCTCAATCATAGTCTGCCTGCACTTGTGTGTCAACTAACTTGCAGACATGGACTATTCTCAATCATAGTCTGCCTGCACCTGTGTGTCAACTAACTTGCAGACAGTGACTATTCTCAATCATAGTCTGCCTGCACCTGTGTGTCAACTAACCTGCAGACAGTGACTATTCTCAATCATAGTCTGCCTGCACCTGCGTGTCAACTAACTTGCAGACAGTGACTATTCTCAATCATAGTCTGCCTGCACCTGCGTGTCAACTAACTTGCAGACAGTGACTATTCTCAATCATAGTCTGCCTGCACCTGTGTGTCAACTAACTTGCAGACAGTGACTATTCTCAATCATAGTCTGCCTGCACCTGCGTGTCAACTAACTTGCAGACAGTTACTATTCTCAATCATAGTCTGCCTGCACCTGCGTGTCAACTAACTTGCAGACAGTGACTATTCTCAATCATAGTCTGCCTGCACCTGCGTGTCAACTAACTTGCAGACAGTGACTATTCTCAATCATAGTCTGCCTGCACCTGTGTGTCAACTAACCTGCAGACAGTGACTATTCTCAATCATAGTCTGCCTGCACCTGCGTGTCAACTAACTTGCAGACAGTGACTATTCTCAATCATAGTCTGCCTGCACCTGTGTGTCAACTAACTTGCAGACAGTGACTATTCTCAGTCATAGTCTGCCTGGACCTGTTTGGCAACTAACTTGCAGACAGTGACTATTCTCAGTCATAGTCTGCCTGCACCTGTGTGTCAACTAACTTGCAGACAGTGACTATTCTCAGTCATAGTCTGCCTGGACCTGTTTGGCAACTAACTTGCAGACAGTGACTATTCTCAGTCATAGTCTGCCTGGACCTGTTTGGCAACTAACTTGCAGACAGTGACTATTCTCAGTCATAGTTTGCCTGGACCTGTTTGGCAACTAACTTGCAGACAGTGACTATTCTCAGTCATAGTCTGCCTGCACCTGTTTGGCAACTAACTTGCAGACAGTGACTATTCTCAGTCATAGTCTGCCTGCACCTGTTTGGCAGCTAACGTGCAGACAGTGACTATTCTCAGTCATAGTGTGCCTGGACCTGTTTGGCAACTAACTTGCAGACAGTGACTATATTCAGTCATAGTCTGCCTGCACCTGTTTGGCAACTAACGTGCAGACAGTGACTATTCTCAGTCATAGTCTGCCTGGACCTGTTTGGCAACTAACTTGCAGACAGTGACTATTATCAGTCATAGTCTGCCTGCACCTGTTTGGCAACTAACTTGCAGACAGTGACTATTCTCAGTCATAGTGTGCCTGGACCTGTTTGGCAACTAACTTGCAGACAGTGACTATTCTCAGTCATAGTCTGCCTGGACCTGTTTGGCAACTAACTTGCAGACAGTGACTATTCTCAGTCATAGTCTGCCTGCACCTGTTTGGCAACTAACTTGCAGACAGTGACTATTCTCAGTCATAGCCTGCCTGGACCTGTTTGGCAACTAACTTGCAGACAGTGACTATTCTCAGTCATAGTCTGCCTGGACCTGTTTGGCAACTAACTTGCAGACAGTGACTATTCTCAGTCATAGTCTGCCTGGACCTGTTTGGCAACTAACTTGCAGACAGTGACTATTCTCAGTCATAGTCTGCCTGGACCTGTTTGGCAACTAACGTGCAGACAGTGACTATACTCAATCATAGTCTGCCTGCACCTGTTTGGCAACTAACTTGCAGACAGTGACTATTCTCAGTCATAGTCTGCCTGCACCTGTTTGGCAACTAACTTGCAGACAGTGACTATTCTCAGTCATAGTCTGCCTGGACCTGTTTGGCAACTAACTTGCAGACAGTGACTATTCTCAGTCATAGTCTGCCTGGACCTGTTTGGCAACTAACTTGCAGACAGTGACTATTCTCAGTCATAGTCTGCCTGGACCTGTTTGGCAACTAACTTGCAGACAGTGACTATACTCAATCATAGTCTGCCTGCACCTGTTTGGCAACTAACTTGCAGACAGTGACTATACTCAATCAGAGCCTGCCTGGAGGTATTTATCTACTGACTTCTGACGGTGACTATTCTCAATCGCCGTCTGGCTGAAACGGTTTATCTACTAACGTGCAGACAGTGACTATTCGCAACAGACGACTACTCTGAATCAGACGGTGCCTGGAACTCTATCTCCTAACTTGCAGTCAGTGACTATTCTGTCAACCGTCTACAGGTTGTCGGGGATACACATCTACATCAACAACGAAGTTTAGAGCAACCTATTAGTTCTATGTCTTTGATGATGGACCAAGATATTTTTAACCACGCCAACCAATATCATGGTTGCACAAATTAGGATGGATAACATCTTGTAATTTTGACAGGATTTTAATCCTGTTAATTGCGAGTTTGCAGGAATTCATTTAACCTTTAATGTCGTAGGAATTCACATATCTAAAGTAACCTCGACTCTATTTACTTTCCGCACAAACACTTTTTGCTTGAAATTGGATTTAATAGTAGACGTCGTCCGAATAAAAATTTATTTATGTAGAGCACCAGGGAAACACACGTCAAATACGTTCGTGGATGCCGCGTTGGATAGCCCTGCTGGAGTTAAACAGTTTTTATAGACAGGAAACACGCTTTTATGATAGTTGGGACAGGTCAGGAATACTTGCAGGTATTTGGAAATTATACATTTAGTAATCCCAGAACTCAGTAATGTGTTGATCTTATGTATGTTGAGGAACAAATCGTTTATATATATATATATATATATATATATATATATATATATATATATATATCTACCATATTCAGTTCCTATTTACACATTTTGCTGTAGAATATATTATGTTAGTCGTATTACTAACAGGGGATTGCTATGTAAACCCTTTGCAGTTCTGTTGCCTTTGCATGGAGGTAGAAAGAAAAAGTAAATAGCGATTTGCATTTAACAAAGTATAAAATATTTGAAAATTCAAATTTAAAAAGTAAGTGTGTGCGTGTGCGCGTGCGCGTGCGCGTTGCGTGCGTCTGTTTTTTTGCTCACGCAGACCTCTTCAAAATGTCTTGTATTTAGGGAGGTTTTTCCGGTGATATCTTGGTATTGAATATTTGGTTGGAATGTTATACTTCAGTACTATACATAGTTACGTAATAAAGCAAATTAAAAGAAATAAAAAATGCAGGACCGCGTTATACGAATGACTCCTATATCATGGCAATATATTTGGTTTCTCCGTTTGGGGAACACCAACAATGCCTATGCTTTTTAAAGCTGCTGAAGTAGTGCTTTTATGTTTCAGTTGAATATTTAAAATGCTTACATCAAAGGAAATGTAGAATTTGTTACTAATAGCATGATCCGTTATGGTGAAGACGAAGCTAGATGACCTTTCCGTGTAGGTGAGTATATGACGGGCTGGGGGTGGGGGTGAGGGATTGAGTGAGTCGGAAGTACAATGAAGACATGTCATGCCACGTCTACTTCATCTTAATGGAGATAAAGGCTTGTAGAAATGGTTTCCTTTGTTGCGACAAGGGAATAGAGGAGGCCCAAGCGATATGAATATCTTTAAATGGCTTTGAAATTCCATACTCTTTGAATGACCATGAGAAGCAAACGAATGACCACCTATCAGTAAAAAAGAATGGCATATTTTAATAGTCAAACTGCTAAGTAGTAACATGGAAATGGACACAAACAATTGTATTTTATTTTACATTTATATTAGACCAGTTAACAGCTTATTCGCAGAAAATTCAAGGCATGCCTTTCATTATTCATCTAAAGATTTAAACTGTATGGTGTATTGATCAAAACTATCGAAGCTATTTGTGAAAGAAAAAAAAGTCGTAACGAAATGTGCTTCGTATACAAAGTAGTAAGGAGTGGGATATATATATATATATATATATATATATATATATATATATATATATATATATATATATATATATGTTTGTGCCACATTGTAAAATGGCTAGATTTAAATATCAAGTTCGGCATTTATCTGATAATTTCCTTTTCGCGTTACGCTATTCATATGGGCGAATGTGCATCTCTCGCCAAAAACTCATCTTTTATTCATGTGACCCTCAATTCGTCGTGAAATATTGATATCCAAATTTTGGATGAAATACAAATAGATTATCAGAGGCGAATGCAGCACTTCTATACTCATTGGTGAACTGGTATGCTGTGATTCAATAATGGTACAAGACAGGAATATTTTATATCTAAAGAATAACAAATATTTGCATTCATATTGTTACGTGGAATACGCTGTAGGCAGGCGACAGAACCTCGTACGTTGGTTACCATAGAATCCGTGTTTTCTGCCATATGCGAAAAAAATACTGCTACCTACTAAACATGACCGCCTCCGATATTCGTACATAAAGTATGTAGTAAATCATGTAATATTATATATAATGGGGCATACTGTTGAAAATAGAGAAAAAAAGTGTTACATATGACTTTCGTTTAGAACGATTTCTTCAACGACCATGAAGCCCGCCTCGGTAGCGTGGTGGTAGCATGTCTACCTCACGTTCAAGAGGTCCCGAGTTCGAATCTCGGTCAGGGTGAGTTACCTGGATAAGGTTTTTTCCGGGGTTTTCCCTTATCCTGAAAGACGAATGTCGGGTAACTCTAAGCTCTATGGACCCCGGGCTCATTTGAACATCATTTCACTCATTCCATTCATCGTCCGAAATGACTAAACGTTGGAGGACGTAAAAAATTACAAAAAAGAACGACCATGAACCTAAGATTTCATGCTACGAAATTATTGCCATAGTGGACATGGTTTCTAGTCCCTGAGGTTACATGGAGCTTAATCAGATCCGAAAGTAGACGCACTAGGGAAAATCAAAAACACTCTGATTATTCCAAAAGTTGCCGGGAGCTAAGTGTAATATTCTCGAAGTGAGTAGGTCGAGAATACGACCAACGAAATAAATGTGCTTCTCTGCACCGGAGAGAGCTGCTTCGCTGTCACAAATCTTTATTTCGAATAGCCGGGGAAGGGGGATGCTAACATTTGCGAAAATTTCTACAGCCGAGCTTTAGAAAGGAAGAGAAAATGTTAACTGCAAATGCCACTGCTGCGGAACATTGCGTCCGCAGGAATGTAAAGGTGGAAGCTATAGAAAATGCGAATTTATTTACATTTATTTTTAAGACAGCTTGAACTAAAACTAGAACTCTTAAACATTTTCGCTTGAGTGCCTTTCCATTGTTACCAGCTTTGGTTTCAGGTCCAGTCACATAGCAGTTTCCCTTCGTATTTCCTCATGCTATAAATCAACTTGGTTTGATTAGCTTTTACATTTCGTTTTGTCTGTTTACATCATCAGTTTCTCATGGCTGTCGCAATATCTGTTCACAATGATTTAAATTGTCATACTTCAGCACATCGTAATGTGTTGTCCAATTAATCTATTTCTTGATTTGTTAATCATGTACTTTGATCTCAATGGCTGTATTTTTATTTTTACTTATTATTTGAATAATCAATAAAATGTCATCATAAATGAATAATGAAATTGAATTCCAGTAGACGGGCAAAGTTCTTAACGTTGCCGAAAGGATAACATTGAAATTCGTACCAAGAAGTCTAGAAAGCATTATGATGTAGCGTGTATAGCACACATGCTGTCAAAGTACCGGGAATTGATCATATAAAAATCTCATAAGAGGATTCAGAATTACTGTCGCTAAGCTGGTTTATCTTTCATCTATACCCAGGCGAAGTTTGTCACCTGTCATCTTGTTTGTTTACAGGGCGCCATTTTGTCAATGCATCTCAAAGGTGTCACGATTTTGCGATGAATAAAAATATTGAACGAAGAATCTGTCGCAAATTTTGCATTACAAATGTTGTGTTTTCGGACCTAATGGGGGCTTGTTGGTCTCTAGATCTTGTCCTATGGAAAGCCCCACGGAGGCGCCGGGCGCCCTTCTGGAACAGCTCAGTAACTCCCTGGTCATCAAGGGGGGGGGGGGGGTCGGTCTTCACTCTGTGTGGACTGCCCTGGTAGATACTTTCGCGTTTTATATGCATGTATATAAATGGCATTTCTTGTACCGAAAATGTTACGGAGGGCTTACGGGGATTCGACTTTATCAGACGCACGTGCGTGTGAGTGGTACAGTGAATTCAAAAGTGATCGAGATGTGGGGTAAGATTTGCCTCGCTCTGGTTGGCCATCAACACTTCAAACTGAATCGAACATCGCTAAAGGGAAGGAAATGGTGTCTGAAAATCGTCATTTAGGTCTGTGAGAAATTGCCGCCGAACTTCCTGTGTTTCATGAATCGATTCGTACCATTTTAAACCATTGTTTGGGCATGGCATGTGTTGCCGCTCGATTAGCTCCGAAAGACTAGAACTTTCTGCAAACAATGAATCGCGTAAGGATCGCTGAAGACATGCTAGAGCGAGCCAACTCCGACCCCCACATTCATGAAACGCATTGTAACTAATGATGAGACGTGGGTTTGACACGCAGCAGTCAACAAGCTTCCGGGTAGCGCCTTCCAACTGAATCGAACCCCAAAAGGGCACCTCAAACTCTCGATTATCGTGGGCTCGTGCACTCGGAATTCTTACCAGAAGGTCAGACGGTTAATAAAGACTATTATCTGAGCGTTTTGTGGCAACAAATACGGCGAAAAAGAGCTGATTTTTGTGGAAAGATGAATCATGGATTCTGCACTACGGTGCCCCAGCTCACAAGGCTGTCATTGTAAATGGATTTCTGGCCAAAAACTCAACAAATCTCATCGAACAACCAGCGTATTCACCTGACCTGGCTCCGGCCGACTTATTTCTCTCTCTCTGTAACTCAAATTACCTCTTCGAGGCACCCGTTTTCAGTCGATAGAAAACATAAAGGAGAATTCATTGTAAAATCGCAACACAGCTTTGAGATGCACTAACAAAATGGCGCCCTGTAAACAAACAAGATGACAGAAGACAAACTCTGCGTGGGTATAGCAACAACAATAATTTTGAATCCGCACTTACACGAGATTCCTTTACGATCAGTTCCCGGTACTCTTGACGCAGTAGAGTATAATCGCATCATAGACTGTAGTAAGATAAGTACTTCTCTACCTTGTCAAGCTACTTTAATCCTAATGTAAGCTTCTGGGCGGGAAGAGAGAGAGAGAGAGAGAGAGAGAGAGAGAGAGAGAGAGAGAGAGAGAGAGAGAGAGAGAGAGAGAGCAATGGGACAGGTTTCCCTAATTTGTTCAGGAAAAGTAATCGAAGTTATCTTTTATTTGCATAGATAACGCAACCGCCTCCTAAAATTACAATACTATGAGCAGTTTTCTGATCTATGAAGATGGAGCACCGGTGGAATGAGATGGGGGGGGGGGCGAGGGGACTGGAGATCCCGGAAAAAACCCGCCACATGTTGTCCACAAATCTCACTTTGCGGTCGCCTGGGATCGAACCTGGGCGCCGTGGTGAGAATCGAGCGGTCTAACCACTCAGCCACTCTGATCTTGTTCTGGGTGAGTTAGTGTCGGAGTGAGAAAAAGTATGCAAATGCTTTGATTACCTTTATCCTAAACTACAACTCAGATATGTACTGAGCTCATAAATTTTGAATGAAATATTTCCAACAAACATATACCTACATAAGTAGGTATGTGATAAAAAAAATCTTATTTATCGCACTCACATGACCTTCTCAACACTATTCTTGAAAAGCTTATTTTATTTTATGTTCACATTTTTGTTCATGTTATTTGAGTTAATATTTGCAAAAATTATCTTACTACTAATTTTCTTGTATGGAATCTACAAGGGGATATTGGAATATTGCTTTAAGTGATAGTTAAATATTAGAAGGCTCGTTTGCTATGCGAAGGCTCTTAAATTTCGTTCTTTCATGTCAAAGAGATAAGACAAGGAATGCGACTTCTCCTCTGGAAAAATGTGCAAGTATTGTACAAGTCTCACAACTAACAAAGAATACCTCTTAAATGATTCACTCCACGAAAAAGGATGTGACATAAATTGTATGTTTTATCGACATCTACATATTTGTGTAATACATTTTATCTGTCTTTTACGGCAGACATCACAAACTACTTCTGAGGCCATAAATTGTAAACAAATTTTATTTGTCCTAAAAGATTTATACAGTATTTTAATAAATGTCGTTGAACATATTTTTGGAAAAACAGTTTTCAGAACATTTTGCATGTAAAGGGTAGTATGGAGTGGGGGATTTTCCTGAAAATCTTCTTTCAGCATTTTTAGAGGATGCTGAACTTAGGTATCAAGTTTGATATTTAACCGTCTTTTCGTTTTTCAGTTATTCACACACAGAACACTGACCTTTTCTAATATGTTTTTTTTTTCAAGGGGCATCAAAATGGATTTGCTCTGAAATGTGTATGAAAAGAAATGTGTATGCGACGTACATTCTGCGCATGCTTAAATGAAATTAGGGGAGGAAGTAAATCCGCAAATGGTTCTTATTTCACTTACCAGCCGTAACCATTCTTCCTTAGTTCCTCACATTTATCACTTTCTCAAATGATGTAGTATTGCATTCTACCCAAAAATGTGCATTGAAGATAATCTTTAGAGACCCCCTAAAAAGGACATTTTTAGAAATGTGAGAGTGTGTGAGAGAACAGTATTAACAAAAAATGACAAGTGCGTTAAATAATGGTTCAGGTTCAGTGTGTAGCAACGGGATTTTAAAGAATATCACCCCACGGAAAACCACAACTTTATGTGAAACAATGTTAATATTTTCAAGTTGTTCTTGGGAAGCAAGCCAGATGAAAAGACGATTAGAAATCGACGTTTCGGGAGTGTGCATCTCTCCCATCATCAGGATATTTATATTTATAATTTATATAAGGCTGTTCATATTTGTTTTATATCCAGTGATTCATTTGTGGTTATAACATTTAAGAAATATCCTGATGATGGGAGAAATGCACACTCCCGAAACGTCGATTTCTAATCGTCTTTTCACCTGGCTTACTTTCCGAGAACAACTTGAACATATTCATCGCCAGGAAAGCTTCAGGTCTTATTTTAATGTTAATATTGATATTATCTTGAATTTTATGCTAATATCCTGTGAGGACCTCTTCATTTTGAATGAAGACAGGGAAACGTCTTAAGCACGTACAAGAAAGGCTGAAAAAAATTGTAAACATCATTAGGCACATCATTTATGCCAAAAAATGTGGCTTTAGAAAGTTCGGAAGATATTTCATGTTCTTGGTTTCAATTTGCAGATACATTTTGTTCAACCATGCAAAGAGCATAAAATTTCTAAGTCGTTACATAGCCATCTAAAGTCCAAGTATCGCTTCAGCATACTGCATTGTTTTACAAAGAATCAGGGGGGTCCAAAATTGCTTTAGGGAGAACCTAACACACTTTGAAATATACCTACTTTACAAATTATCAATAAGCAAAAAAAATGCAGTCAGTAATAGAGCAGTTTAATTTGTTTCTAAATTTTTAAACATCGTACAAGTGATGAACGTATTACTCTATGATTACAAAGATTAATATACATTTTGAGAATACTTATTTATGTAATAAAGATACCTCTTTAAAATTATTATTTAAGTAGTTTGATTGTATATATTTACTATACGTTAATAATCTCATAGTTTGAGAGCTTAATTCTGGTTGAGATGTTATTTAATAGTAAATGTAAAACGAAGTTGTTTCTTGTATTCTTACTCCCTCCCCCTCATTTCTGTTCTGTTCTTTCTGTCCTGCGCTGTGAAATTATTTCAAGGACTTAACAGATAAGTGCTGATCTGGTTTAAGAAAACATAATAGAAATAAAAGTTGGTTTTTAATTTTTACCAAGCACAGCTGTAGCATAACCTTATGTATAATATTTCGTTAATTAAGGAGCCCCTCCATGGGTCCAACTATGCCTGCAGCAAAATGTGTAAATTTCTAATGAAAGTTCATCTGTATTAACGAGCAATGGTTGGACGAGTAGAGAAGGACATGTGAATTCAACCCATCAGAATTTTTAGTCTTTTGTGCTTGTAAAAAATAAGGAAAGAAAGAAAAAAAGAGAAACAAGAGAAAAATGCACACATTTGAGGGCTTTTCCTCCGAACTTAGTTTCGAAGACTATTTTTGAGTGGTTATTTCATTATACTATTTCTCCGTAGTATGTCAACAAAACTTCAAACGGCACTGAATTTCACAGTAAGCGTTACTGCCACTATTTGTGTAGATATAGTAAATTATTGTAGGAACTCCTGTTTGACTCCATATCCATTTATCAACTAGCTTTTCCTGTAAGTTACGGCACTAAGGAGGCATTCCACAACGTTTTGAAATAATTGAAACGTATTCTCTCATCCTGAATAAGCGTGAAGGTAATTTCAGCAGCACACAGGCAATTTGCGTCATCATTAATGCATTTCATTCTCTCCATGCAGAAAACTCGGAATAACGTGGGACGTTGAAAGCTTTGGTACCTTTCTTTTGTCTTTAAATTGAGGCTGCAGACTTGACGTTTTGTGCCCAATATTCCAGAAATAGGTCGACTTCATTTGCATTTTAAAGCAACTGCTGTCCATATTCTGGGATAGCTTTCGGTCCTAACTTGTGTTATCTTTTAATCCATTTTCACTTAAATCACTATGTTGAAAGGAAAGCGGAACAGCGCGGCGAAGCGCCAGCAAAACGGTGTGGGTGTGGGTGTGTGGGTGTGGGTGTGGGGGGTGGGCGTGCGTGGGCGCGTGGGCGTGCGTGGGCGCGCGATCAGAGGTGGTATACTTACCGAATTAACATGTATGGTAGTTTTAAGCAAAATATTATTTAATAATAATAATAATAATAATAATAATAATAATAATAATAATAATAATAATAATAATAATAATAATAATAATAATAATAATAATAATAATAATAATAATAATAATAATAATAATAATAATAATAATAATAATAATAATAATAATATGCATTGCTGTTTGCTGATGACGCGAAGCCGTTATCTACGATAGCGCGGCTAGTGGACACAAAGAGCCGGCAAATAAAGATAGCTGAGATAAAGGACTTGCCGGCACAGATTGGATTTCAGGTTCGGAAGGTTCTAGTGATATCTTGATTAACAGAGAAAAGCTGTTTTCTTATTTGTTCCAGAAACCTCACGAATTTATCAATGAGATATTTAAGAAGGCGACGACTCGCTTAGTCAGTCGCGAACAGTCGTAAGTAGTAAACAGCTGAGGTGATGATGTAAACTGATCGCTGTTTGTTATTGCCATCGACCTTGGTAGATTGTGTGGTGTATGTGACGTAATGTTGTTACGTGAAAATTGAACAGTGTATTTCTACGGAAATAAAAAACATTTGGAATATCTGCAACTTGGGCTTTAAATTCTACGAGCCCTCAAAGTATAAACACAATCTTATGTCAGTTCTACAAACATGCGAAATAAATCCTACAGGACTAAATTCCGGCACACCGGCGGCGCTGATTGATCTTAGTCATCGACAGCGTCGTTAACAAAGAAAACATTTATTTTGGTTCCTGTTTGATTTAAAAACAAGTGTCTTACGTATATGTTATCAGAAAACGACAGCATTCTATGGTTGTAAATTTAAAAAGATTAACTGAACCCTTAATATTCAGTTGAAGTAGTACAGTAGTGTAAATTGTGTCACTGAATTTCAATGCGCTGCACTTGGCA
The DNA here is from genome assembly GCA_030765055.1 of Mantis religiosa. Taxonomy (NCBI): domain Eukaryota; kingdom Metazoa; phylum Arthropoda; class Insecta; order Mantodea; family Mantidae; genus Mantis; species Mantis religiosa. The sequence goes on from CM060950.1 coordinate 194,361,561, forward strand.
GTTCACCGTGCCCAGTGCGTAGCGAAGTATGTAATAGGTTTTAATACATTTTTATTATTTTTATTTTATTTTACTACATTTTAATCATTCATTTTTATACAGATTAGTAACTTACTTTATGAAGAGTAAACCTTTATATCAGAGCTACATGTCCTTTGTTACGGTTAATCCTTCAGGAGGTGCAAGTCCTTTTATGAAGATAAAAAGGAAACGAAAAGAAAGAAGGAACACTATTTAGTCATTATACCATTAATATTTTTATTTAATAGCCAACGCTATTCGGTCATGATACGAGTGCGTTTGGTGGATAAGAGGAACTAAACAGTTACCAAGCGGGCGCGGCACCGGAAGTGAAATTGGGTAAAGCAGTTCCAAATTGCATTTACTATAATAGATCCGCTACAAGCACCGTACCTTTCTTTGGGCAAAACTTCCTCAAACGCAGACGATCAAACGAATGACTAGTGCAGTGGTGTTAAGGCACACGCAGTTCAGGGCACGACTGGGCACAAGTGTCCTGCATGTAGAACGACGTTGTACATTATCAATGCCAGGAGCGTAATTAGCCGTCATCTGTTTGTTTACCTGCAGCTTGGCTGCGACCACAGATAAACACTTGGTTACAATACGTATACCTTATGAAATTTATTCTTTCAAAAGTGCTTTAGAATAGTAGGAATATGTAGTACAGACAGATACCGGTTTGATTTAGAAAGAGAACAGAACTTCTTATGTGTCAGCTATAAATAGAAAATTACTTATAAGTTACAACCGTGTCACTGTTTTAATTAATTACGATTATCAAATGGATTTAGCATTTAGCTAAGATCATAAACTAAGCACACGACCAATCAACAAATAGTAAATGCGAAAATAATGGAAAAACACATGAACACCAAATACAGTGCAGAGTAAGACTATGCGTGGCAATCTCTCAAACGGGAACGAACGTTGACATGGAAACAGGCCCCTCCGAGAAACGTAGTCTCAATTTGTTTAAACTAGTATTTTTTATATAATTTTTTTTATTGATCGATCAGCTGTACAGTGCTTTACAGATCAGAGTGAAAAGAAGGTAACAGTACAATAAGAACAACAGCAGGCCGCCCCCTAACTACATTAAGTTAGAACTCCAATAATACTCTCTGAGATGTAAGAAGATGTAAGACAGACATCAAGCACTAGAATCACTCGAGTCAGAGGTATCACTTAGAAGCAGGTCCTGTGGTAGTCTCCTCTTCAAGCGTGAGGGCTGGCGCGTGCGGACGCCGATGTTATAATGCACAGCTCCTGGAACTTCTTGCAGCCTGGAAAAGAAACGACGAACGATCCTGCGAATGTAGCCGTGAAGAGGTTGTTCCTGTAGAGAGACAACGGTGTAAGCGGAGTATATCGGCGAAGAGTGAAGATTTTAGCTTCGGTTTTCTGAGGGTTCAATGAGATCCGCCAAGTGCTGAACCAATGACTTAGGCGATCTAAAGAGAGTTGTACTACTTGTTGTGCGTGCTGGAGATTAACATGAAGATAATAAACTACTGTGTCATCAGCGAAAGAGCTAAAGAAGTCGGAGCTAAGTCAGGAATATCAGAAATGTATATATTAAATAGAGTTGCGGCCAAGATAGAACCCTGTGGGATACCTGCGGTAATATTACGTGGGAATGAAAGCTTTCCGCCAATGAGTACTGAAAAGCTGCGGTCGTAGAGGAAACTTTGGATTAGATGTGATAAGTAATTAGGAAGACCGATGTGCTAGAGCTTAAGGAGCAAACCATCATGCCAAACCCTGTCGAATGCCTGTGCCACATCAAGGAAGACAGCCGTGGTATACTGATGGGCCTCGAAGCCGTGAATAATTGACTTGAGTTAATCGTAAAAGCTGATGTGTAGTGGAATGTTTGTGACGAAATCCAAATTGATAAGGCGGAAGAACATGGTTATGATTCAGGTAAGACAGAAGACGGCGATGAATTACTTTTTCAAACAGCTTGGAGAGGGTCGGCAACAGACTTATAGGACGATAGCTTTCGGGGAGGTGTTTGGGTTTATTGGGCTTATGGAAGACTGCTATATGGGCAAACTTCCAGGTGCGAGGAAAATAGCCGAGGCGTAGACAGGCATTGAGGATGGGTGGCACGTATGCAACTGCTTTTTTGGTGAGCTTCTTGATAACAATGTTAGGAACCAAGTCCTGCCCGGGAGATTTCTTAAGGGGAAGGACTCGAATAAGGGAAGATAGTTCCCGTGGGCTTGTAAATGAAATCCTTTGTGAGACTGTGGGTCGAGTGCGAGAGGTATGTAGCTCCTTTTCCACGTCTGCAATAGTCTCATCATCGGCTGATATGGGAAGTGCAAACACACGCTCAAAGTGATCGGCCAAAATTTCACACTTGGAAATATCTGTAACCAGTCTATCACTTGCAGACAGCGCCGGTACAACAGTCGGCTCACGAAGAACACGTTTGGTGGCCTCCCACAGCGTGTGGTCAGAAGGAGAGAGTGACGCAAGATAGCGCTCATAGGACTCTAGACGATGTCGCTCCAACTCCAATTTCACCCGTCGAATGAGTCCGTTGAGCTTTCGATGGAGCCAGGGTTGTCGGTCCCATTGGCACTGTCGACGAACATGGTGTTTTTCTCGGATGAGACTTAAAATGGAGAGGGGCAAGAAGGGGAAAGAATGATGTCTGTGGAGAAGTTGAAAGTCGGGCGCAGCTGCAAATGGTGTCAGTGAAGTGCTGTATCGCGAGATCCACATCGTGATTAGTGGCAAGTTGGTACGAACTAGTGAGTGTTGCATCCAGGTGAGACTGGAATGTTTCGCAATGAATGTAACCGATGGGCAACCTAGGAGCTAATTGGTGGAAGGCAGGTGGAATAGAAAGGGCGACAATCACTGGGCAATGATCAGAATCAAGCTCTGCTGTGGAATAAACAAAAGTGGGCAGGTTTAGATTACGGTGTATACCGATATCTAGAATATCAGGGGCAAATAAGGGATTGGAAGGAAAATGAGTGGGACCTTCGGGCTCCAATATCGATAGGCCATAAGTAGCAAGGGCTGGAAACAGAAGTCGGCCATTCGGATTTGTCGTTCGGCATCCCCAGGAGGAATGCGCACAGTTGAGATCACCTAGAAGAAGAGTGCTGTCCCCCGCAGGGAAGAGAAGTGAGAGATAAGTAGTATCCAGCCTGCGATTCGGTGGTTTGTATGCGCTAAGAATGACAAGGTCACCACCGTCTGCACAATAGAGTTTAATACCCACCACTTTCAAATTGGGCACATGTGGGAGAAATATCTCGCTGTAAGTCGGAGAACGTCGGATGAGAAGAGCCACTCCACCAGATGCTTTATCTGCGTCACGGTCCTGCTGGTAAATGACGTAACCAGGAACAGTGAAATTCTCATTGGGAAGAAAATGTCTTTGTTACACAAGCTATATCAACATTGTGATGCGTAAGAAATGCTATGAAGGAGGAACGTTTAGCCCGAAGACCATTAAGAGTTCCAATTCAGGAGTGTGAGCGGACGTAGGGATGACAAATTACGGGTGGCCATTGTGAAAGATTGGAGAAAGAAGGGAAAGAAGAAGCTGCAGCAGTTGCGGGAGAACTGGAGAAAACAGATTGCACAGAAAAGTAACTAGCGGTGCAATCATTTCTTTCTAGGAAGTCCAAGATGGGGGTGCAGATGCAGAATCCTCTGGTGAAGGAATTGAAGAACGTCCTTGAGAGGGAGGTGAACGCCCAGTCAGTACCTGTGAATAAGTCCGTGATGGCGGAGAAGGAACAGTTGCGGAAGGACTGTGACGTGTTTGTTGTTGCTGTTGTGGACGCTGTGCTTGTTGTTGCTGAGAAGCTGAGGTTGTTTGCTGTGAATTGTGACGGGATGGTATTGCCTGCTGCTGAAAGCGCTGAGACTGTCGTTCCTTCAGCTGTAATGAGAACAACAGCGATAGTTTGCCGGATGATCTTGTTGGCAATTAACACACTGAGCTGGTGTAGTAGAGAGCTTCGTGCACTGAGAAAAGTGATGGTTGCCTGTGCAGCGAACACAGCGGTGCTCTAGGTGGCAGTAATTTTTGGTGTGGCCATAGTTTTGACAGTTAGTACACTGAGGCAGCTCCGTATTATGTCGGCGATGTTCTATTTTGACTACGCTGTACAGTAGTCGGGATAGATTAAGAATATGTTTACCTTGGTCATTGTTAAGGAGGTCAATCACACAGATAGGCATCGGTTCCTTGTTTACGTAGTAAACGTGTAACTTTACGAACAGGGAAGTTCTGAGACAAAGTTTATAATAAATCTCTTGGTCGCTGAGGGAGCACGGTAGGTTGCGTATGACGACTGAAAAAAGTTTGTCTGAAGGGTTGTGAAATGTGTAGTATTCTTACTTAATTGATGTCAAGTACGAGGTAAGGCTGCGGTAGTCTGTGGACGTCGAAGTGTTGACCTTAAGAATGGCTCCCCGTAGCTCAGTGTGAAATTCAGATAAAACACTTTTTTTTTTTTACATCTTGTAGTAGCAATTGATAATTATGCACTTTGCGGACACATATAGGAGGAATTTTCTCTTTCTCAGAGATGGAGGCTGTGCCAGAAGAATCGTGGTCTGGTGCTTCACTTAACGGATTGAAGCGATTAGATGTAGGAACTGGGTGTGCATAGCGTGAGAGAGTAGGTTGTTCAGAAACAGAGGCGGTGCATCGGCGTTTGTTTTATTGTGAACCCTGGGTGAGAGAGGGCGGCGAGCGTTGGCTGCGCTCTAAACAGTCAGATGGGACACAGTCTGCCATTGTATCATTGCCGTGCTGCACGGAGTTATTTAGTGTATTAAGGGGCTGAATTGAGTGAAGTTGAGATGGTAGTAGTATTGGTTTACTTACTGTATTATCCCCGGTAGCAGAAGACAGTTGAGATTGGTAGTGCTGATTAGATGACGTCAGTTGTAGCGTAGAATTGGAGCTATCCCGGAAGTTCGTGTCGTTATTTAATACATTTAGCGCTGAATATAATATTCTGCCGGTATCATCCGTTTGTAGAGCCATGTGAATATAGTTAGTTAGTTAGTTACTAACACTCCCCACATGGCAACCTTGGCCTTCGGGGTAACCTCACCCCACCAAGTGATGACCGGACCCATTTCTCAGGTGGAGGCACCCAGAGGGCGGTGTCCATTACCTCCGATGATAGGGTGATAGTGAAGATGGCGGTGAGGTGAGAGGACCTACAGTTTTTACCGTGGACTCCGAACCACGTTGGGCATAGGGGATACTTCACATGTGCTAGACAGAGGTGAAGGCGTGGATAGGGCCGACTTAAAATCGCCAACCCCAGAGCCGGGAATCGAACTCGGGACCCTTAGAACGGGAGCCGCGAACGAAACCACCGGCGCCCGCCATGTGAATATATGATATATAGCAATGAACAATATACAAAAGCTAGCTGACACAGCTAACTATAAACACACGTGATTTGTAAGCAGAGGGTTCAGAGACAACCTGCGCGCTCGACGTTCACTTGTCGACTCCCCTCCGCAAGAACTATAGGATAATGTTATCTGCTTTTTGTATCACCCATATCCAATAATATTGGGACACTTGATACTCAAGCTCTACTATGCTCTGTATTTCGCCGTGAAGAACTGCAGTTTTAACAAATATGGCTGAACCGCCTTTTCTGTCTTTGCTGGGATGGTCAGCACGATTAATCCTGTACCCTGGAATTCTAAAATGTATATGTGGCGCTATTTTAGTTTCTGTAGCTAGCAGAGTGTCTAAGTCATAAGCAGAGAGAAAGTGTAACAGTATATGATATTTGCCCTGGCAATTCCATGTACATATGCGATTTAGTCCTTTAAGGTTTTGCTCCATTACTTTTTATAATCACAGGTATTATTTGTATAAGAGTATTTATGAGAGGAACCAAGGGTGATAGTAGCGAATCTAGTTTACCCAGTAAGCACTCACTCCATTTGATTCTCGCGGTTTTTTGACTTGCTTTCTTCTGAATACAATTTTTGACTAAATGGCTGAGATGGTCCTGGGAGCGAAGGAAATTGGGTTTCAGAAGCCACATTAATTCTTGGTGGTGGAGCCCCAACTAAACTTCCGGTGTTATTTCTTTGTAAGTAGATGTTATATTTTGAAGCTTCACGTACATCGGACATCCCTTGTAACTAGCTTTATGTTGCCGTTTACAGTTTACACACAGTGGAGGCGCATTGCGGGGTTTCTTACATTCTGCAGTAGCATGTGCACCATCGCATTTTACACAGCGAGCGCTTTTATGACAATTTTTACTGTGCGCATATTCTTGTCACCTGTAGCACTGGATGATGTGACGTTTTGGTTTAGGAGGCTCTACTTTTATGACTGCACGGTACAGTCTAGTTAAATCATAAGATTTTTTTCATTATCTGGACTTGGTTTGAGATCTACGAATAATGTTAGCGAGTACTTTGTAACTGAGTGGTTTACAAGAACCATCTGTGTAGGTGAGAAACCCAATGATCTTAATTCATTGATTACAATGCCTGTATCACATGTAGGATGTAAACCGCGAATAACTACTCGGAAATTACGATCCTGCTTCATTTGGTAAGTGCGGTACCCGGCTTTGTTCTTTTCAAAGTAATGAATTGTCTTTCGATATCCTTCTACTGTTTCGAAACAAAACTTACCTCTCTGATTTGAAACAGTAGTGTGCTTAAAGTTGCATACTGCTTCGCTTTTTAGTGCCTGCAGAATTGTATTCATGTCTCTAATCTTATTTATGTAAATAGGTGGTGGTTTAACAGCTTTGACTTGGGAGTTAACATTTTCACTATCGTCCTGATTCATGTTTTCATTGGATTCGTCCAGATGATGATGATGATGATGTGTATAAGGGCGCTAAACTACAGCGGTCATCAGCGGGATTCGTCCCGAGTTAGATAACTCAGTGTTTCAACTGGATTCGGAGTGGTAAATGGAGATGTGTTGGCAGCACGGTTAGTACGTAACCTTTTCCCTGCATTGTTTATCGCATGATTAGCTTTTGTTTCATATTCAATCTGAGCTGAGCTCAGTAATAAGTGCTTTTTACACAATGAAGTATTAAGGGTTCCTATTACTAACACTTCTACCTGTGAATAACTAAATTATCTACTAGTTAAAGCAGAATCCAGCACAATATGAATGGCTAAATCTCCACAAATAACTTAATTCGTTGCACTAGTACAGAGAACAAATATACACAATCATGGCCCACATCGAACTTCCAATTAATTTTGATGTGTCCTTTAGAAAATCTTCAGGATGTGGGTTTTCGTTAATTTAGTACGAATACTTTTTTTTAGGACTGTATGTATGGGGTTCTTTTGTCTACTGCATTTTTATATTCTGGTGATTTCAAAATTTGTTTGTTTAAATATCGATATCAAATTTTAATACACCTATACTTTTATACCTAACTTAGGCACCTAAGTGTAGAACTATTGCGCAGCTATAGGTAACTGTTAGGAAAAGTTACATCGAGGTTTGGTTATCAATTTGCATATTTACAGCTTATTTGAATTGTTATCAATGAGTTGCTGCATTCTTAATAGTTTTCCGCTCGTGAACTATAAGTAAATCGTGGTACACCGAGTTGTTTTCCCGTTGCATCTTAAAGCGCCTGGTGTGTATTGTAACTCCCCAAGGGTCTGTGTACACCAAGTACTTAAGGCCCAGAAGAAGAACCTCAACAAGGCGACACAGTTCTCCTTTGCGTCTGGCGAGTTATCTTCTTCGAGCCTTTCATCTTTTTGTGCCCCTCGTTGCTCCTTGTTAGTTTCTTTAGGAATGCTGTGCAGCTAAACAATATTCCTTTTGTTCCTCTCGGCGTTCTGCTTTGGTTTCCGCAACGCTTTTGTAATATTTTTGTAGCATTATTATCTACCTTTGTATTACAGAAACTGAAGCACAGTTCTTATTTGTCGTTCTGACTACACGATCTGTTACTTTCGCGAGTATAAACGGCAATTCTCAATTTATGCTTCATATTTTAACACTTTGGTCATATACGGTATAGTCCATTTTATAATTACACTGAGAACGCAACTAAGGTGTTTACAACAATAATTCGGAACCAGCTTCTATCATGCTATTTTCTCCACGTGGGGAAAATACTCTGGTGTTTTTATTTGGTTTAAGTTAGTTATTTATCGACTCTCATAGGATGGAAGCGGGGAAGAATGAACTCTACCAGCCAATGAAGGATGCAGTCGATGATTTATGAAACACAAAAGTACATTGCAGTATAAGGGGAACAATGAAAGCGTGGCTTGAGTAAGTTTTATATAGAAGTGTATTATGTGGTTTTTGAAACCACCATGAAAATTGTTATACTGCTGTACCGTAAGATATCAGTAACATCCCTAATTGACATTGTAGTAATTAACGACCCTTTTTCAAAACCAGCACGCTTATTGTGACACTGTGACAGACGCAAAATTTAATGCGGTTGGCAGGAGGTTCTGGTTAACACAACATCCAATCAAATCTTGCGACGCCTTGAAGTGTTGTATAGTTCAACGAGCTGTGAAGTTGCGCTGTAAACCGGGTGATTGAATATCATTTGCTCCTATAAAATTTATTTTCGTAACAGGAAAAAGAATAAGCTGATCATGAAGGGCTTTTTACTTTGAAGCGGCCAGACTAAAAACCAATTTCCTAAGTTAATTGGTTGCAGAGATGTGAATGTGCATTGAATTCGTCTTATAACAGGGGCTCTGTTAGGATGCTTTCATCATTTTTCCAAATCCTTTCTTTATCTACCTACTGCTGTTTATTGTCAGCTGGTGACTCAACAAACGTAACAGAACCACATGGCTAGGATAAGCAATTGGAAGTTTAGAGTTACAGCTTCAGTGCGGATTCCTGCTTGCGTGTTAACGGTGGTAATTTCGGATCCCGTAATTATACTGATTGTGAGGAACTTTTTTATTGGTGTTTAACATTTTATGCTGGATTAGTCAAAATGTCACAGTGAAACTCGGTGCGAGCAGTAAAAGTGAACCAATAATACCTAAACGGGAAGTCTTGCGTCAGCAAAGCAGGAGTATAATTTACAGAGTATATTGTTTCTTTAAAACGCTAAGAATTACTGCAGCCAATTATCATCAACTTAGAGGAAGACAGCGATGATTCAGACGTGGTCGGAAGCGAGGATGAAGATGAATGCAATGACGACGAGGTAGATACAATAAATAGCTTTTCCATAAGAAATTTTCTGCTTGGCCTGCGCATATTTTTGTTACAATTTTAAGGTATGATTTTCAGATTACTTGTTAAATTACCGCCAACTTTATGTTTATTTGACAGCTACAGTAATTCCCTATTCATTTCCTTCATTTCGTCTTATCTGCATGTAGCTTCTCCACGCCCTTTGACATATGGCTACATCGCGCTTCGCTGCTATCGATGAACGTTCAGCCGCCATTAAATGTTACGTCTGCCATGGTAAGAATAGCACGCCATTATAGCTCCTGCAATAGCGAAAGAGAGAAATAACGATATCCTGTAATAATGCTAAACCGGTTTCGTAGACGTCGTTACATTATTTGAAGTGTTGCACTTCAACATTGTCAATTACATATGTTTGCTTGGCGTATTGTAATACATTATTCACTTATCAGTACATTGTGTCTTAACTTTTTTGTTGTAAACATTACACTTTTTGTCACATTGTAGATGGAATTGTTTCGTTACATTGGCCTTTGGGCAATCTTTAATGGCTGTCCCGCTAAACAAGACGTGGGTACCAATAAAACTGTAAATTAACATAAATTCATGGAAAGCGTTAGCTTCGTAATCTCATGACAACCTATTGTGATAAAAGTAGAATTTCATTTTGTCAGCTTAAATGTTTGCGGAACGAGGCTGAAAGCCGAATTTAGTAATCCCATGAGCAAAATAAAGAAACGCCATATGCTTCATACACTTCAGAATATTGAATTATCAAGTAACCGGCTGGAATATAAGAATAGTGTGACTTTGTGGGTTCGTGGAATTAAAAGTCCAATTTGCCGAAATTCTAAATGTTCTTTATTTACGTAGAGATACACTTCAATTCTCACGTAACATTACATCACAAAACAACACAATCTTCCAAGGTCGATGACAATAACAAACAGTGACAGCTGATTGCATTAGCTCTCGTTACAACAACACTCTTGTTACACAACTACAACTCTGCTTACTCGCTCTGTTTACCTAACTTTGCGAGCCGTCACGTCCTTAGATACCTAATTCGTAATTCTAGAACAATCTCTATCAGTCCAGAAATTTCCGGAAGAATAAAGAAACCAAATATTCTTTCACATTCTAGAAGCTTAACTTAATCTATGCCGGCGAGTCCTTTACCTCAGTTATCTCTGCCTGCCGGCGCTTGTTTACAATAGCCGCGGTATCATTAACTGCTTAGCAAGGCTCGTTATTACCATGCAACTTTATCCGCCGACTGTTTTCTTATTTGTGCCGAAAGTTTTATGCCTGTTACCGCGACAATAATATACATTCTGCCGTGTGCATTTGGCCTTCATAGGATCAGCGCTGACACAATCATTGAGCACAATTGTAACATTGCATTGTATACGTATGGAAGGCTGTATCAAAAATACAGCAACAAAATAAGTATAACAATTTTAATGCACAGTACGTAATATTATTAGTATTTTGTTATTTGTTAGTAGTATTAGTATTGCTGTGATGTAATTCTGATGCTGATTGAGCAATTTTTATCGTTTTGAAAATTAATTCCTAGTTCACAGGAACTGTAATTGGTATTGATAGCACTGTTTGTATTGGGAACAGTTGAATTCATAGGGTCTATTTCCGAGTCATTCAAATAATCTGCCATTACAATAATGGATGCAAATGGCAGGATGATATGCTCTGAGTGAACCACTTCCCCCTCCGGTAGATCGGTTGCCGGTCTCCGAACCGACTGCTGGGACCGTCGTGGAACCACAGTACGGGTTAATGTCCGTTGTCCTGGCCTGCAGGGGGAGATTTCTAAGTAAAATGTAGGGAACCTACCCTCTGCACAGTAGTGGCTCCTTGGGATGGCCGCTCTCTGTCTCCTCTCGCTTCATCCTTCCTCCCGGGCATTCCCCACGGGGGGCATAAGGTACAATAGACCAAGACTGGTCGCAATGCCGAATCCCCACCGAAAAATTGATGTAAAGCCCCCGCTTAATATACATATAAGAAACAAAGCTGCTGACAATGATGTGTTGTAAATATTTTATTTCACTGATTATCTGTAATTTTAATTATGAATAGCTCCTGTTAAACGCCAGCTGTCTAAAAATAATACTATTAAAATATTCACTGTAGTGCAGCAAATATGTCAAACATTTCTTTCGATAGTGGACCTCTCCACAAACTAATGTACCTGGGCGCTTCCCTAAATCCAACGGCAGATCTTTTATCGATATAAACTTAAATCTACTGTCCAACTTTTGCCTTATGTATGGCTGGTTAATAATACTGTAAAGTTAGTCGCTTTTGGAGTTGGATGTTCCGGTTTGAAACTACTGGTAATATTTCGAGCAGCCTTTTGGCACACATTTTTCTAATGAAGATAAACTTAGAGATCCCCAGCACGCAGGGAACGGCATAACGTGACTACAAAATGTAGTGTGTTAATGAACATTCCATATAGGGGGAAGTTCGACCAACTTTTAGCAGCCAAACCAGAATCTACGGTTTCAAAAATGAATTAAAATTTCAGAAGATCGTTTAGTCCTCGCTGATGTCTTGCAGGGAAGACGCAGAAGTAATACCTTTAATGGGAGCTAATATCTCCCATCTTGCCAATGTTTAGCTTACATTAAACGCAGCAGTATATATAAATTTTATTCATGGATTTATTGGTATTCTTACCAATGTATTAAATACTGGGACAGTATCCTTTCCCCAAAACAAAAATCAAATATAAACATATATGAAAAGTCTTCGATTTGTAGCTATTAATGATAGACTTCGGTTCATAAATTCATAAATGTTCAAAATATCTCGTACTTGAATGCGCGCATTCGTCGGTTCATTGACTGTCGTACTGTTTCAAATACTCTTGGACAGTGTCAGATGGTTGGAAGGTTTAGACAGCATATTGGTGAATCGGCTATATATTAGGAATGCCTTATGCATAAACCAAAACTATTGTTATAGGTGGCCATGCAGATAAAAATCCAAAGGATTGAGGTCGATGCAACGTGCAGGCCATGGAACTGGTTCAATCCCACCAATCCAACTACCATGGTGTGAGGAACCCACTCCCAAAGTTTGTAGAAGTATGGTTGATACACTTGTGTCCGATTTCACCAACAAATGTTAAGACTTAACACTAGTTTAGCAATAGCTAAAACAAAAATTGCATTTCACCAACAAGTGTTAAATCTCATGTTAAACTAACACGCCGAATTTCTAATGTTAAGTCCTTAACAATTGTAAATAGTCAAGATGGCGAGCATGAACTCAGCTGTTGATGTCGATTTATTTAAGACCGTCTAAATGGCATTCATAATAGAGTACGGCCTATGAGGAGAAATGATTTTGAGGAACTATCAGAAGAAAACTGCTTTACGGAGGTATAGACTGTCGAAACATGTTGCTGTGAAGGTTACTGCGGAAGTACAAGAGAGGTTAGAACATGCATCGAAAGCAATATGGCGATCTCGCCTTTGCTTCAAGTATTAATAACTTTGCGATTTTATAAGTGACTGAATTATGTGGATAATACATTGTCCACCTCCCGTCTTGAAACGTTCAAGTCACTTGCCCTTCTTCGCTCCTCGTTTTAAATTTACGTAATACTGAGTTAGAACATGCATCGAAAGGAATATGACTATCTCGCCTTAGCTTCAGGTATTAGTAACCTTGCGATTTTATAACTCACAGAATTATATGGATAATACATTGTTCACCTCCCGTCTTGAAACGTTTAAGGCACTTGTTCTTCGCACCTCGTTTTAAATTTACGTAATACTGACAAGTTGTTTGGTGCTTGTAGTAGTGGCACGTGCATTTGAATTAAATTCGTTTGCAATATTTTTCCCGCGACATCTTTCTCTTTTACATACACCACATCCGTCCTCGTATTTTCCACGATATCCTTACACTTCGTCACCATTTCAATTTACAATTCTTTCTCCGTCGATGAGAAATTTGTCTCACTACTTTATTTA
>CM060950.1:194377275-194404944 GCA_030765055.1 Mantis religiosa
AAAATGCAATACTATGCAGTTTAGGTTGAGCGCAAGTAGAATACTCATTGAGTGATGTTACACCCGACATCTCGCTTGTAGATAAATAGAAACGAGGCTTCGCCCCCAGCAATGAGCTCGGCCCTCTGAGATGAATCGCGGAGCAAATTTACTAATGAGATACATCTCGAAATGTATATGAATAAGCGGCATCTTTGTCTCACTGACATGCGATGTATCTCCGTATTTCTTGAGACTGCTCACTAAGTGGTGGTTTCTGCTGGTGAAAAGCGCGATGCCCCAGTTCATGATTTATCACAGCAGAAAAAAAATGAAGTACGGAGAAATTCTTTTGAGTATGATTATGATTTTTATTGATTCAGGGAAGAAAACGTTGAATGGTTAGTACAATTTTATTGTTTCTTCCAAGTTTTCTTTAATTTGTATATAAGCTGCACCCATCAATTGCACGATCCCACGTGTTTACAACGTCATCAGTGGCTATTACTATTCAGAAATGCTGTTGAAGGCTCCGCAGATTTTATAAAAAGTTATAGTTCAGTTAAGCAAAATTTGCTGTTAGCAAAAGGGCTGCATCTTTTTCGTCCATTATTAACTGCATTTACTTATTGTCGTTTATTTATATTTTCGTAACAAATTTAACCAGTTTCGACGGTTTGTGTGCTCGAATTCTGGTGGGGAAGGGCAACCATTTTAAGCAAATTTCCCACTTCAGTCGGTGACATCCTCCAAAATTATTAAATCTGTGGCGATCTTTAAAAGTTCTTTCTAAATTTAGGTATGTGCTCTATGTGAATTGCGTTTCGAAGATATTTTCTGCCCACCACAGTTAGATTTTTTTATATTTTCTACAGTGAAAAGATCATGCTGAAGATTTTAAAAAGCTGCAATTGCCGGATACGAAATTGTCCTTAAAGGAAATGTGCTGAGCTATTTTTCTTTTCTTCAGTTATTATTTTTACGTGTTTGCGCATACCCTAGTTTTTGTTTGCTCCAGAGATGATAGCAAACTTTTAAACACAGAGAAATCTAAAGTTAGAGCAGGAAATTGAAACAGTACTCATTTAAGATAATCACAATTTAAAAAATCGGTAGTTATTCATAATTGGAGTGTATAATTAATAATGCTAACGGCTGCAGTATGAAATGAAGGGACGATTGATATTGTTGCAGAACTGTTTGAGAGAGCACATGTATGTCGAGATAATGCAAACAAAAAATGCGTTATCGATTGTTACAGATAACCACTGGGGAAATATCTGGCTTTGTAGTGCATGTTCATGATCCACGAGAGTTCTAATGTTGTAGGAATTCACACACCAAAGGAGATAAATGGGCAAGTATACGCGAAACTATTGCATTAAGTCACAAATATGAATTTGACAAATATGAATTAGTAATCTAATTAATAGTTCCAATAATACATGAAAAATTCGAAATCCACTGAACTGCCTTTGTCGAATGCCATTACTGCACTTCTATATTAAAAGAACCTGTAGCTTCGCTAGTGTCATTCGATTAATTGGTATCTTTCCTTCTGTTGCAATATGATTATTCAAAGTAACAAAACTTCTTTTTGGAATTGTGAAAATTGAAACGCAGGTGAATTACATGTTACTAATGATTGAATGTGTGGAACAAACCAAGGAAGCAGGGATTTGGGGAATGATTTGTCACACTCTTCATCTATTACTTCCTAAAATCCCTTTGTATATGAGGAGGATTTAATCAAAAATCATAGTATAAATTTGTCAGGAGAGAGCATAAACGTATACCTCAGAAACTTAATGGTACTTTTTTAAGTTCTTCATACGTAACTGGAGTGCAAATGCCAGGAATCTGAACACCAAAATCAATTTTGGTTTAATACCACATTTAAAATGAAAAAATGTTGTGCATTTTGGACTGTTACACTGAAAATACTATCGTAAACATTAAAAGAATGACAAACTATACGAGAGAGAGAGATTGAGAGAGAGAGAGAGAGAGAGAGAGAGAGAGAGAGAGAGAGAGAGAGAGAGACAGACAGACAGACAGACAGACAGACAGACAGACAGACAGACAGACAGACAGACAGACAGACAGACAGACAGACAGACAGACAGACAGACAGACAGACAGACAGACAGACAGACAGACAGACAGACAGACAGACAGACAGACAGACAGACAGACAGACAGACAGACAGACAGACAGACAGACAGACAGACAGACAGACAGACAGACAGACAGACAGACAGACAGACAGACAGACAGACAGACAGACAGACAGACAGACAGACAGACAGACAGACAGACAGACAGACAGACAGACAGACAGACAGACAGACAGACAGACCGTGCGTACGTGCAGGTTGCCCAGTTATTCCCGGGTAGTTGGTAAGTCGTTACGGTACCTATCGGCATTGCAGATTTACCCGTGCAGTGTAGTGATACCTATGGTCGTTTGATGCAAATGCAAGGTTCCGTGTTAGGTTGGTAGCGATGATGGTGAAGGTTGGCCTTTTCATGTGTTTCGATATTTCAGTGAACAATTTCAGTTTGTCATAAAAAAAAACCCGTTTTAACTTAGCTTTGTGCGTTTTTTTAAAGGGCTGTTGGTACACTCACATTTGTTTCTCTGCTCCTTCTTGTATAAACTGTTATTCTTCCGTCTGTCATATTAATCGAGATAGATATTTGTAGAAATGATTTTATTAGAGGAGATGCTCCCAGTACCGCACACTTAAGGGTTTTTTTTTTTTTTTTTTTTCAAAATTTAAAGAAAATGCAATGGAGAACAACTAGCGTGTTACATTTATCATGAAGCTAATAACATACAGAAACAGCATTAGTAATGAATATTCATGAACGCGAGTCATATTGACTTCAAAATTAAAGTAAATATTAGGGATAACTGCGCATCTCAAAGTGTTTCCCAGTACCGGACAGACGTAAATAAATACATATTTCTAAATAAAGAAGAGGAACTGCATAATAAATCACAAGATAATTATTATCATAATTATTCTGTTTTTGAGATAAAAACAACACGGTAACATGATAATATATTTTTCAAAAAGTTCTCTAGAGATTGTCACAACAAAATAAAAATGTCTCAGAACTAATGAAACATTTTTTTAAACACAGTGAATACATCTATGAAAAATCAATGTTCTTGCCCTTTAAATTTAGTGTGTCCAACACTTGCACGATACACTAATTACACTGAACCCAAGCCTCGTCTGTGATTTCAAAGCAAATGATACACTGTCAGAACTCTTCAATCGATACTAATTTCGGTTCCAAAATCTAATTTGCTTTTAGTCTTCTAAGGCTCTTCAATATTTCCAGTTTCTGTTGGCACAGAGTTAGAGGTAGGTTCTCTATTTATTGTTTTATTATTAGACTTGCGTCCCTTTGCTATTGGTTTGTTCTGTTTTTGTGTCTTTTCCTGCAACGTCAACTTATACAGAGTTGGTGTTAATGTTTCAGCAATATACATTGCTACTCGTAGGCTCATTGATCTTTCTATCACATTCTTTATGGCTTGTTTCATATTTTCTTCTAACCACTTTGCATTCTTTTTGGCTTCCATGTTGACAGAATGCATATAAATAAAAATTAATCTAATGTCAGTGCAAGTTCAGGGGATAAAAATATACCTTCGCGTACGGTTCTGGGAAAATTGCTGACGTACGGTACTGAGCAACTCACGCGTACGTTAATATAACGTCATAGCATGGCCCGATTCTTTTAAACCGACACTGTATTTTGTGTTTGTGTAGTCTACTAAATACCAAATAATATGAGTACAAATACTTAATTAGTTCTTCACCAGACAAGGCAACAGCAATGTCAGCAAGTTAGCAGCACACCTCCAGTTCACTACGCGACTTCTCTCAACAATAACTTCTGATTCAACGGTCAAAGAGGAGGAAAAACTTTCTGTTGGTAACAAAGATAGTTGTTTGTCTAAATATAAACCATGAGCTTCTACTATCTATCGGCAACTACGAGATACTGACACCGTGCGGTACTGGGCACTGTGCGTTATTGGGCGCATCTCCACTACACAATATTCTTATAGATAGAATGTGAATGGGGGAATCTGTATACTTGAGCGAAAGCTAGATCTTTTAAGAGGTGGTCATTCTGTGATGGCTTAGAAGTTTTACTCAATTTGCATGACCAGGTGATAAATGAAAATGCGTAGAAAAAGAACGAATAACGACTTTCCATTTGAGAAAAATGTGTATTAGAAAGTTGAAACCAGCGAGAAGTATCAAGAAATACTTAACTCGGGAAAAAATGAATAAAATGTATTTGGCACAGCTGTATGCTTTAACAAGATATAGAATTTTTTGTGTGTCTGTAATAAATTTTTGTTTTAATTTTTATTGTTTACCAGCTGTGCAAAAGTCATTCAGAACGAAAAGTTATTCAAAGACCATGCGCAGAACATTCAAAATATACATTTCATTTGCCCTGAAAATGTTTTCAACATACGGTAATTTAATACGATTATTCATGCTTTCAATTTGTAAGAGCCAGTTTTTCCAGCAGCCTTTTATTTCCTCGTGTATGAAATCATTATATGCTTAAGTCTAATATGGGAGGTGTTCCGCTGAAAGTATATCTTTAAACCCTTCTTGGATGTAATAGTGTCGGTACGTTCTCATTTTTAGATTGTTTCGCGCGGCATACGTACATCTTGGTGTGAATTAACACAATTTGTATATCTCTATTCACAAGTACAAAAACTAATGGAATGAATTTTAATGAATATCGCTAGTTTTGATGTTATTAAACAATAATATATTGTGTAATGTTTTAAGCAAAAATGAAGTCCAGATTTAACATTTTCTTCCAAACTAGTAGGATAATTGAAATTCCGTCACTAAATTGTACTGACTACTACTATTTAAAAAAATGCACAGTACGAAGATTGGATTGGATTGTTCGGAGGGGATTCGGCACTTCGACCAGACTGGTCTTTTGTGCCACCCCAGGGAGGGAAGATGTGACAGGAGACAGAGGTCGGCCGACCGACCCCAAGGAGTCACTACATTACAGAGGGCGAAGTCCCTACACTTTACCAGATAAAAACTCCCCGGCGGTGGGTTTTGGGCAGTCGGCATTTTACCTGCCGTAGCCCCGATACAGTCACGAGGCCGGTTTGGAGACCGGAGGCCGCCCGCCCAGAGCAGGATATTCGAGGTAGTCTTGCTCAACCAGCATCCCGCCTGCCGCGTTTCTGAATCGACCGGTTCGGAGATAGGAGTACGTCCCGCCGAAGGGGAGTGGGTTTTCCTCAGAGCATATCATACCGCCATGCACCGCCGAGACACCCGCCGACACTTCTATCTGAAAGAAACCACCAGATGAGAGATGATGTGAAATAATGGAGGTGAAATGGAGGGACAGGAAATTGGGGGATGTAATTAACCTACCCAGCATTCGCTTAGCGATCCGGGAAAACCCCCCAAAATCCGTGGGTCAGGTAGCTCGGTCACGGGAATCGAAGCTGGGTTTCGCGAATACGGGCCGCAGACGAAACCGCCTGAGCCATCCCGCTCGGTACCGTATAGAGAACATCCAAGAAAAGAAATCCGGACAAATTATGCATAATGCGTGGACTTCAGTGTACATTTATATATAAAACTCTGGTGACTGTATTAACTATTCAAACCATAGGTCTAGAGTCTCTATTGTGGATTTGCAAATTTTCAAAGGCATCCTTAATGCCCAAATATCTATATCTGGTCTCTTCTGAATTCTTGTTATTTAATGTAATATTCTTCTGTAGAATAAACAGTTTTCCTGAATAATTTTTTACAGGATGAGTCAAAAAACACCGACAACGCTCAGTATGTTGTGCAGAACGGTAAATGGATCATTTTCCAAGTAGCAACACATGTCAGTACAGCGAACAAACGGTATGCATCACAAAGCAGTTTAACATTACAAACGGAGCTCAAACTGGGTATCTCCTACATTAATATAGTGCCTACATTGCTGGCGCTGAGCTTCACGTACATGCTCCAGTAAGTGTGGTTGACCTGAAAGAATGTCAATCGCTCCGTGTGTTCGTGCACTGAGGTCTTTCTCTGACGTTATAGGAGTAGCGCACACTATGGTTTTCATACTATCAAACTCAGAATGCACACCCTCAACGAATTTATCCGCAAACTCGCCTTTGATCTTTACAAAAACGCTGAACACCATACAAACCCGCTCATAGAAAACATAGGCAATTACGACCCACTTGCAAACAAACACAAACGCCCCCTTTATCTCTTCCACAGACACTCCGACAATGACGTCAGCGAACAGGATATCCAAGATTACATCGACCAACTCATCCCCATCTAATACTTAGCACAACCACAACAGCACCTACCCACCGAATTCCCTGAGCATTCCAAGCCACTACTATATTTGCATGACTAACCACCTACTAACACATAACCTCACAATTACTAACATACCATCATTAACATGCATGCCCACACTAACCCAATCACTAACCCTCCACAACGCATGGACCAGCATGCACCGCAATACGCACTACCTGCACGCATACCACTGCACGACACAATTCAGTAACAACCAACTCACATCACGACCCCCCAGTCTGGCACTCAGGGCGCTTCGCCATGTTTGCCACACTGGCCTTTTACACCACGCCTGACTCAGCATGACACATGCTGTGCACATCATCCTCAACACTATCCAGAGTGCTTATTGCGGGATCTGCCAAATAACACAACTAATCTCTCACACCTAACCCCGCATCCCTGCATGTTAGTATTAACAGCATGCGGGAGGCGATGTAGAATGCATGCCGATGAATGACGGATGATCGCCACCGGGCAGGCGGGGAGGGGCCTGTCTAAAAAAAAAAAAAAAATCCCACAGAAAATAGTCCAGTGGTGTCAGATCTGACGATCGTGCTGACTATGGAACTGGTCTCCCTCTACCAATCCATTGATTGGGTTATGAACGTCGTGTTGCAGCCACATTACCTGCCAAATGTGTAGTGGGACGTCCGTCAATAAGGTAGGCAAAACATCTCTAAGAAATGCGAGGTGGATCAGTCCTGTTAAGTCTGTTTGGGAGTAGATACTTAATTCGCATTTCACAATTCGATTACAGCAAACACAATATAGGCAGCAAAACAGATTAAAGAAGTGGGTCGCTATTGAATATTGGGAATGATAATTACATCCCCCGAATTTTTTGTCCCTATATTTCACCTCACTTATTTCACTTCACTTTTCATTCTCATTGGTTGTTTCAGCATTCTAAGTAATTCTGTAAGTCCTTGTCCCACGAATTGGGAGAGGTCTCTTGATGTCGGCCTCCCCCAGGGGATGTACAAGTCCGCAGGTGGAAGATGAGATAGTCGTGTTTAGCGGCCACCGGGAAATTTTAAATATGTAAATGTTAGGGATCCTTCCCTCTGCAGTCGTCTCTCCTCAGTCTGGCCATACGTTCACTTCACCCCTCCCTCCCGGGGACGCCCAATTAGGGAAATGGCACGTACAGGTGTAGGTGCTGAGTCTCCCTTCCGATCCTTGTCATAGTCGTACAGGTAGTCAGAAAAGTAATTTGATATAACTAAGAGTTATTTCCGGGCTGTTAACATAACAGCATAACAGCCCGGAAATAACTCTTAGTTGTATTGACTCCGGCCGTGAAAGCCTACGCTCTCTTAAAGTAATTTGAGATAGGAAACCTAGAATGTATGCATGTTGTCTATACTTTCTGGTTGTCTTTCGCACTTCCCAGCAATGTAAATAAGCCCGTTCTTCACAAAAGTGTTATAGTAATCTGCAGCAGTTAAAACGTAACGCATAGAGGTACGCCTCAGCATGATTGTGCTGATAAAATTCTGTTAAAGGACCGGTCGGAAAAATTGGGGGGGGGGGGGAATAGAGTTCAACGGTACTTCCCCCAGTTAATGCTAACTAAAACTTCTTATGGAGCTGCCAGTGTAAGCCAAATGTATTACACTAACAAATTCACTAAAGTGTGATAGGCATACCTTCGGTTTTTTTTTATGAAAGCCGAAACTCGTTTTTGAAGATTTTTTTTTTTTTTTTTTTTTTTTAAAGACAGCTTATTCAACAGATTTTCTCTCTCAGGAAGGAAAAGGAATCGGGCACTTTCGAAAGTTAACGAAAATTGCTTCATAAGAAGACTTAATCACTCATATACCGGAGTAATGTATTTAAAAGGATTAATTCTTTAAGGATTACTTCTTCAATATAAATTTACATTAAAAATAATCAGCGATAAAAATCCTGGTAATTAAGTACTTACAATAGTAAGTCGCCACAAGTGGTTGTCTCAAATATGAGAACCCTAAGTGGTCTACCGGGAAATAATAATGAGTCAATTGGAGAATTTAATGTCAGGAAGGCACGCTGGCCATGGTAGCTCAAGGGGTAGAGCAACTGGACGGAAACCAGTAGATCGGTGGTTCAAATCCCGGCATGGCATTGAAATTTTCAGTTGGCTCTAATTAATTAAAACTCACCCATATACCGGAGTAATGTATTTAAAAGGATTAATTCTCTAAGGATTAATTCCTCAATATAAATTTACATTAAAATATACTGTCTCGTTGTATCGATTCAGGAGTTTATCGGTAGGTTTTCTATTCGGAACTTTTTCCCCTTGGTGCCTCAAGAAAACTACCACTTTGTGCGCTTTGTTTTTTTTTTATCATCATTTGACCTTATAACTTTTCATTTTCTTCCTGCACCTCTTAGAGTTAGCACAGACACTAAAACAATCACCAGCACTATGTCTAAAATGATCACCCAGTTCTGACATTTTAAGATAATTTCATTCTTGGCCACCAATGCTTGCTATACCTCATTCCGTTGCAGGTCATTAGAGAACATAATTCTATGCGAGCCAATAATAATAATAATAATAATAATAATAATAATAATAATAATAATAATAATAATAATAATAATAATAATAATAATAATAATAGTAATAGTAATAGTAATAGTAATAGTAATAGTAATAGTAATAGTAATAGTAATAATAATAGTAATAATAATAGTAATAATAATAGTAATAATAATAGTAATAGTAATAATAATAGTAATAGTAATAATAATAATAGTAATAGTAATAATAATAATAGTAATAGTAATAATAATAGTAATAATAGTAATAGTAATAATAATAGTATTAATGATATTATATAGTATTAATGATATGCAGAAGATATTGTATTCTTGGTGGAAGCCGATTCAAGAAAAATACCGGAAGAAAAAGGAAATAATTTATTAAGGGGAATTTTTAATTGGTGTAGAAAATAAAAAATGAAGGTCTCGCCAACTGAATCGGGCTATATGATCTTAAAAGGCACATTTAAGCGAAATCCAATCATAAAATTCAACAATGAACCCATAAAACGCTTCAAAGAAATGAAATATTTAGGAATATTTCTGGATGAGAAATTAAGTTTTAAATGTCATACAAATTATGTTAAAGGCAGAAAGAGTAATGTTAAAACTTGCTAGGTTAGCTCAATTTGACTTCAAAACCCCACGTATCATACGAGTATCTTTGGTTCAATAATATCCTACGCAGCAGCAATTTGGGCGCATAGAGCTAAAATCATCGTAATACGCAATCTATTAAGAAGTTCTCAGAGGAAAATATTGTTAGGGTTTACTGGAGCCGTTAATACAACACCAACTATGGCACTATTAGTAATTACAGGCATTTGGCCTATAGATTATATTCTGCGTTATCTAGAAGCATGTTTTTGGATAAAAAAAAGGAAATCAGAGTAAAATAATTGAAATAATGGATGGTCATTGTCATAAAACACGGGACGTGAAGAATAAGATATTAGAAATGTGGCAAGAGGAATGGGATAGTATGAAAGAAGGAAGGAGAACATATTCTATTTTTGGAAATATTAGAGAAGGACATGGCCCTTACGGCACATGTTGGAGCAAAATTAATAAATCACCCACCGATGCATGTGATATATGTAACATACAAGACAGACTAGAACATGCATATTTTGAATGCTCTAAATATGCGCTTTTAATTGGAGAAAGTTCATTACAGGGTTATAGGATTTATGATATTATTCGAGACAAAGATTTGTTTTGCCATCTACAACCAATGGCCAATACAATTAGTAAACAAGGAATTGAAATAAAAATTCCACAAAGTGTAATTGTTCCGGTACAAGAGGAAATTTTCGTAAGAAGATCTGAAAGATTACGAAATATAGGCGATGATATAATTAATCGTAATATGAATCCAGATGTTATAGAAGAGGATAATCAAGAAGGAGGAAATGAAAACGACGAAGAAATAAATATTATTTGAAGAGAGTATTTACAACACATTAATAGGATGAAAAGATTGGGCTGAAAGTAGGAGAATTAGGCGCAAGAGATTACCAGGGGAGCCGCATAATTTATGTACAAAAGGTGGAGCTTCCAGTGGACGGCAGATCAGAAGTAGTTGATGTCTCACGGCATGTGACCATGGAGGAGATGGCTGCGAATGTATGAACACCAGCGGCGAGGAATAAATGGCGGTGCCGACATGGATGCTTCAATATGGTGGACCGGGTATGGCAGCATCATAGCGACAGCGTTATAGTCCATCTTATCAATATAATATGCTTTAAATTGGAAATGAAAGTGAGTGATAAAGTGTAGGGTGGAAATTTGATAGTGTGTTTTTTTTATAAATAGATTGATAAAATTATTAGTGAAAATGAATAAAGCGCTATTATGTAGAGAAAAGTTTATTAAAACATTCTTTATTAATCAAATTGAGAGTAACAGTTATTAATGTGGTAAAACGCGGGGAAATTTTAAAAAAAATTATTTTGTATATTTATTTGTTTAGATAAGTGTTACAATTTCTTTTGAAAGAGAAGTTGCATGATGTTGATATTTTTTTTAGTGTTTCTTTATTTATTATTTGTGAAATACCTTTATAACTATTATTTTGGGGGAAAAATTGTCTGTAATTTGAATTTATAAAGGTTTAAAGGTTTATATTTATGTTTAAAATTTTTAAATAATAACTGACAAGTGTAAATATTTTAAATATTATCTAATTTTAATATAAAACTGTTTTATATATAAAAGTGACAAAGCTATAATATTTATATTATTAAATTGAATAATAAATTGTATTTTTAAATTTGCTTTTTTAAAAATGTTTTTATTAAAATTTATAAGTTTTAATTGGAAGTGAAAATTAATTTTGTGTTTTAAATTTTAATTTTAATATGAATTTTATGAATAATATTTTAGGAAGTTAAAGTTGTATATATGTTAAGTTATAAGGGTTTTAATTCAATATTGTCAATAATAATTTTGAAATGTTATATAATTCTGTTAATAATATTTTTGTTTTTTAAATTATAATTAATTGTAAGGATATTTTATCAATTTTTGAAAATTATGTAAATTAATAATTGTTCATTTTTAAAATGTATGGTTGGTAATTAATCATCTGTAACTGTTTTGTGTGGTTAGGATATTTTAGTTTGGTTAAATAGTAGTGCTGGATACCAGTACCAATGGTGACCCCCGGTTACCGGCGGCAAAATTTTACTATGGGGAATTTTAAAATATAGTTAAGTTAATAACTGGAATACCAGTTATGTGTTACTGGAAATCAGTAGTATTATATTTTTGTTGAAAATATTTTTAAGTATATTGAAATTTTTTTAAAACAAAATTAAATTTATAAAATTTTGAAAGGGATGGATTAGAAAAAATTAAATTTTAAATTCTATTTTTGAAATTTCATTTATTTTTATGTATGTTTATTTTTAGAAATGTGGTGTGGATTTTTATGTTTGATGAGAGTATATTTTAAAATGTGTAATTTTTTTATTTACTGTTATTTTTTATTTATAATCTGTAAATTGTGTATGTTTTGTATTTGTTTTTGATGTTTTAATAAATGAATAAAAGTCTGAGTATACCCCGGATTAAGAAATTGGGTGCCGGGGTATAGTATGCAGATTTTTATTTTATTTTTAATAATAATAGTAATAGTAATAATAATAAATATAGATATCTTTGAATAATACTATAAAAGTGTTTATAAAACGATCTCGATTATCACGCCAATGGTCTGAGAGGTTTCATTTTGATTGCTGTAACTCCTCTCTTTAGAACTTATTTTTAACTTTTCACCCCGTAGAGCCATTAATGGGCAAATTAATTAGGAATATCACACATAAATAATCTTAAGTACAAGGTAGCGTATGAGTCCACTGTGTCTTGATCGCTGTAAAATATCTCTGCGCATTGAGATGATATTGCATTTCCTATCTAAAACGTTATCGTCGATGTGAAACGCCTCATTTTCCGTTCCCAAGGTTATTTCCAAAACTTTTCATAATGCCAGTGGTTATGATCAACTTCAAATAAAGGGCTCGGAAAAAAAATCTGAGGCACATTCCAGTGAAAATGGTTAATGTACACTGGCAATTTTTGGAATTGCTCTTGTAGATGAGCAAGAGCAATAATTGAAATCTCATGATCGACTTCGGCAAAAATACTTGGAAACGTTTCCCATAGGAAACGCTCGTAATTGCATTGAAATGCTTCACATTTGTCTACTATCTCAAGTTAAATGTCAGATTTTCCAGAATCTCTTCATTTCTTAAAAACATTTTTCATGTGCTTTCAAAGACGTTGAGCGTTTCCGAGGAAACATTCGCGGAGTGTCATAACAGTGAACCTTTTCATCTCGCAAGTTGTTCATGTTAGGAAATTCTTTGAAAGTTGAATGTTGCTTTAGAAATTACTCCACGTGCCAAATGTCCATACACCGGAAGCGGTCACGTTACGGTAACTTGTCACGCGTCTGTGGCATCTTAATGCGACAAAAAGTATTTTTAATGTTACGTTGAATCACAATGACAAACCAACTTGGTTTCCTTCTCTGCTCGCACGCTTATTGTACGTTAAATGTGCTTGGCCCTCAACTTGTGGTTCAACTTTGCAAAGACATTAGAGGTATCAAAGCTGCTTTGTTCGCTTGACCGCTTGCTGTTTCTTATAACTACGGCATTGTTTGCGTGGTCAGGCGACCAGTTAGTTGCTTGTGGCAAATATGTGACAGGCGGAGCTGACATGTATATAGTTGAAGGTTTAATAAGATAGTTTAAGCTCATTTATTAAATGTTATATAACAATTTATGCAGTAAGTGGAAAACCTGGGAGTATTATGCTACGTGGTTTCGCGAGTGTTATATACTAGATTATCCTCGAGCTGGATCCATTTTATGCAAACTCAGCATTATCAGTTATAGGAAATCATGAAGTAATTCGACATTCATAGCTGACATAAGTGAAAATTATGATATGCTTCTCTCCCTGCATTTCATTTATTAACCGGCCTGCTGAATCAGACGTTTGCATGCATTCCATTACTAGGACAGAAGCGACCAATTGGTACGTGTCGGACACTGATGTAGCTCATTATCCGCATAGCATCGTAACTATAAATATAGATTTTAATTATTCTATATGTAATAATGCACAGAGGCTCTTGCATCTTCTCTAACGGCAAATTGGAATAGCGGTATTACATCATTGCCATAAGAAAAATGTCATTGCTGTTATTGGCACGCATGTTAAAATGAACCAGTTATGCGCGAAATTAAATAAAGTAACAACTTTTTTATAATAGCAGGACTGTTTCGTTCTATTTCTTTAAACTGTTAAACAAAATACCTACGTATTTTAATGAGTTTATCACTGAATGCTCCGATTTGTACGTAAACCTTTTATATATCCGATAAACTACTGAATCTTTATGGTTTTTATACTAAATACATAACAAAACATTTCAATCAAGGATTTATTGTTTCTTGTCAATGAAAATTAAGGGGGCCCAGATGTGAACTGATTAATTGAGCATATTTTCAATGCATAACCGTCACATATATTCAGACCAATGTTTTAGGAAAATGTGTGCTAGTTACAAAAATGGCATATATTTATATACTAAAGTTACGACTGAAAGAACGTTAAAGTATGTTGAATAAGCTTGGCCAGAATCAAAATGTTTTACTTTGATAAAAAATGGCAATTTTTAACAATTTTAAGTATGCATGGGGCTGGCCCCGTAGCTCAGTCGGTAGAGCACCTGCCTACCGTGCTAGGGGTCCCGTGTTCGATTCCCGGCGGTGGGGGTGGGAATTTTTCTCCGTCCAAGATAATTCCCCATCTTCCACAGAGTCTGGAAGTATGAATGAGAGTGTGAATGTGTGCGTGATGTAATGATTAAAAAAAAACCAAAAGATAACGAGTTAACACCTTCGGTATGTTCCAAAGGAGAACGGCCGCCGATATGACCATAGTAGTTAAAGGCGGGGTATAAATGGAACAAGTAAAAAAAAAGTAT
This sequence comes from Mantis religiosa, assembly GCA_030765055.1. NCBI lineage: Eukaryota > Metazoa > Arthropoda > Insecta > Mantodea > Mantidae > Mantis > Mantis religiosa. The sequence goes on from CM060950.1 coordinate 194,391,692, forward strand.
GCATGTATAATATTTATTATGAATAATCGTATACATTATATAAAATGTTGAACATGTATATTTTTCCTGCGCACTGAGGCCACCTTAGCTAGGAATCCCGCCGAAACAGTTGGAATATCTCCCTAACAGCCTCATGCTCACAATTAGTGATGAGCAGAATCGAATGATTTTAAGAATCGAATACACTGTATTCGAATACCTCAAAGAATTGAAACTTTCTTTCGAATGCAAGTGATCGGATGACGTCATATGCTGCGAATGGAGAACACTTGACCGCATTCGAACGAAAGTTCTCGGATGACGTTCCATGCTGCCAATCGATTTCATTTGCTTGTATTCGACATAAGTTCTCGGATGCTACAAACGAGAACATTTGTTTGCATTAAAATGCAAGTTCTCGGATGTCACATGCTGCGAATCGATTTCATTTGTATTCGAAATCAAGATCTCGGATGCTACAAACGAAAACATTTTCTTGCATTCGAATGAAGTTCTCGGATGATGTCACATGTTGCGAATCGATTTCATGTGCTTGTCTTCGAAATAAGTTCTCGGTGACTACAAACGAGAGCATATGCGTGTATTCGATGCAAGTGCTCGGAGTCGCTGGCCTTCCGCGGCGTAGAGTCGCCGGTACGATTACCGCCTTGGGTATGGTATTTATTTATACTGTGTATAGGTCTTAAAATACAGAAAAACAACAAAAATAAAAACCACGAAAATTAGGAAAATTAAATATTTTTATTTAGAAAGATCCAGAACATTTACTTCTTTTCAAAAAAAAAGTTCTCGGATACTGCAAACGAGAACACCTGCGTGTATTCGATGCAAGTGCTCGGAGTCGCTAGAGCGGATGTCTCTGGCGTTCCTACATTCCTTTCTCCCATTGTTTAGTAATTTAAATATATATAACACATATTCACATATTCAAATAATTGCTTGAGGACAGTCCTATAGCCTTGGAATGTAAGCAGGTCCTTTACCCGTAAACAGTATATTTTATCCATACAGTAAACATGTCCCGCCCTATCTGTTACAATGTTTGTCAACCACCTCACTTCACTCCCTATGCTGCCTGACCTTTAAGATGTGAATCTGTGGACACCAATCAGAATCTGTAAAACTGAATCGAAATGTGGATTCAAATTCCACCTCAGTGCACCTGCACCTAACGAGAACTTCGGGCAAAAAGTGTTCGAGAACGGCGCTCAGGACAAACGGAAACGAGAACTTTGCATGTGTATTCGAATACACATTCAGATTTCGAGAACATCACGAGAAGTACCAAGAATCAAATGAATCGATTTGTTCTATTCGAATTCGCACATCACTACTCACAATTATAATAAGTATAAGAGGTTTTGGAAATGTCTTCTGTACACACATTTCTGCTATCTTAGGAAATTTTCATCCACACTCCTCAGTTCAGTATATAAAATAGTGAATTTCTTACCTGATGTTTATTTAGTTCTTGCGCTGTTTGGGGTTGTGTGCGGTGTGTGTGTGTGTGTGTGTGTGTGTGTGTGTGTGTGTGTGTGTGTGTGTGTGTGTGTGTTTTCCTAATTTTACTTTTTCAAGTTTATGGAAAATAACATTTTCAACAGGATTAAATCACTAATGTGGCAGTTCAGAACATACCAGCTCCATCAGTTACTCATTTTGTGACCCCCCCGCCCCATATCCTTTGCTTTCTTTTTCTCTCTTCTGATCCTCCTCTTTTGCCATTCCTGTCTGACATTTCTGCTTCAGCTTCAACTCGCTGTTCAGTGATAGTGAGAGTTGCTCTTGTTGCAGCCAGGCTGGTGCCTAATTTTTGTACGACATATATTTTTGTTCGGACTCAGTCATTGCAACAATGAAGTCATCCCAACATACATCTTTGGGAGCCGGTCACTGATACAGCTGTTGATGGATTCGGAGTCCTGAATATTACCATGTAAACACTTGAATAGTGGTTCAGAAGTGGCAAGTTTTAAATACCTTCATTATTTCTATAGGAGGAGCGGTTTTTTAGTGCCTCTCTTTGGTTTTAGTATTAAGAATCCCACCTCTCCATTTTCTCTAAGGAGGTTCCTCCTGAGGTTTATCTCTCTTACAACATTATGTAAATTCAGAAATCCGCATCACCAATATATCCAGCACACCCAGCGATGCCCAACCTTGGCTGTTATGTGCTCATGACTCATCTTGTCGCTCTATCCTACCTCCCTTGTACAATTTTTTTATTTATTAGATCGGTCAGCAATAATACATACTTTGCAGATCTGGGAGAACAGCTACAAAATATTCCTAGAGTAATAAGATTGTATAGGTAGGACGTAGGACAGTGTGCTTCCTCTTAACTAATACAAATGTGTTACTGCACTAATGCAGATGTGATGATACTGAACTAATAAATGGTATACATACTTTAATAGTGAGAATTTATACAGCAGCAAAGAATAGAAAAGCAAATGTGGAACAACAGATCACTCAGAAATAGAAGTGCCATCACTGTAAAGCAGGTCCTGAGGTAGTCGTCGCTTCAGTCGCGTTGGCCGGCGACTTCGGACGCCGCTGTTATACGTCACAGCTCCTGGAACGTGGCGTAGATTGTGGAAGAAGCTTCGAGCAATCTGTCGGATGAAAAGGTGAAGAAGAAGAAATTCCAGGTCGTGATGCAGCTGCTGGTTGCGGACAAACCACGGAGCATTGGTGGCGATTCGTAGAAATCTACTCTGGATGACCTGTAGACGCCTTAGGTGATAAGTACTGGCAGTCCCCCAGACCTGGTAGGCATAAGTAATAAGATGTCGAACCAGAGATTTGTACAGGAGCAGTGAAGATTCTAAACCAAGTGAAGTGTGTTTGGGGAATAAGAGTTGTGACAGACGAGCGGATGCCAGGGTAATGGTGCGGTCAATATGAGGCTTCCACGTAAGCTGAGTATCCAGTAACACTCCAAGGTACTTGACTGGTGTAGGTGAAGGGAGCCATGACACATAATCGGTCAGAAGAGTACAGGCGAAGGTGGATTAGAGCGGTGTAAAGTAAAAATATTGGCTTCAGTTTTCTGGGTATTGAGGAAGATGCACCAAGTTCGAAACCATTGAGAGGCGATCAAGAGAGAGCTGTAAGGTTTGTACAGCAGAATGTAGATTGGAGTGAGAGTAAAATAACAACAGTGTCGTCAGCATTAGTGCAATTGAGGTTGGAGCCATATCTGGAATATCGTAGGTGTAAATACTAAACAGCGTTGGTGCCAGTATTGAACCTTGTGGAACGCCTGCTGTAATAGGACGCTTAGTTGAAGCAAAAGTGCGATCGGTGAGAAAACTGGTAATGTGGATTAGGTAGTCCGGGAGACCAGTGCGATAGAGTTTAAGTAGCAAACCAGAGTGCCATAGCTTATCAAATGCCTGTGCTACATCAAGAGAAATAGCCAGGGTATATTGACGATGTTCGAAGCCAATGACAATGTGTTGAGTTAACTTCAATAGTTGATGAACAGTAGGTTGTTTTGGGGCGAAACCCGAATTGAAAAGAAGGAATAATGTGATTATTGGTGAGGTACTGCACGAGACGGCGATGGATGACCTCAAAAGAGTTTCGACAGTGTGGGTAGAAGACGGATAGGAGGATATCCTCCTGGCAGATGTTTAGGCTTATGATGTTTGTGGAACACAATGATATGAGCAAATTTCCACGTGGAAGGAAAGTAACTGGTTTGAAGACAAATTCAGAACGGAAGATAAATAAGCGAGCGCTTTCCTTGTAAGGTCCGTCAAAACTATGTTGGGCAGGAGATCGTGTCCAGGCGATATTTTGTTAGGAAGACGGCGAATCAGATGGAATATTTTCCGAGGACTAGTAAAAGAAATTCGTGTGGAACTGTAGCTCGTTGGCGTTGGGCACAAAGTTCATTTTCTACAGATGTAGAGCTGGGTGATGTGATGGTAAGAGCAAACGTTTGTTCGTAATGTGCAGCCAGTATGTCACACTTAGCAGTGATGTCCGCAACAAGATTGGTCCCATTGGAGAGTGTAGGAATCACTGTTGGTTCACGAAGAATCCATCTGGTGGCATCCCACAGGGTGTGGTCACGTGGAGAAATAATCGCCAGATGATGTTGATAGGTTTGTAGACGATGGCGTACCAGCTGAACCTTGACAAGGCGTATCAAATTGTTAAGTCTCCTACGTAACCAGGGTTGCCGTTCCCGTTGCCATCGTCGACGAGTGGCATTTTTCTCCTGAATAAGATGGAGAATGGATATTGGCAAAGAGCGTGGAAGGTTGCTCCATGTAGAGCATGACGTAGAAAGCCGTACACAGTGGCACACTGTGCTGATGAAGTGCTCTATTAGAGTATCAATGTCCTTAGTAGTCGCCAGAAAATAAGAAGTTAAGGTAGCATCTTGCCGAGATTGAAAAGCTTCCCGGTTCACAGAACCATCGATGAGTCCAGGAACTGGAGACAACGAGGCAGGTCTGGTTTAGAGTTTGGGATTTAGTGAACGAAATTTTTAGTAAGTTTTGATTGATGTTTTTTATGTACGTGTATTGTTAATAGGTTTTGTTACATTTGTATAGTTTTTAGAAAATTTTATATCTGGCTTTTGCCATGGCTAGTTTTTTAAAGGGCGCTAATGACCGCAGTAGTTGAGCGCCCTTAATTATATATATATATATATATATATATATATATATATATATATATATATATATATATATATCATCTAACGAGGCAGGTAAGAGTTGAAAAGTAGTCACAATCGGACAGTAGTCAGAATTAAACTCAGCTAAAGCAGACACGTTTGTTGGAAGAGAAAGATTCCTATGAAGACCAATATCAAGTATGTTAGGAGTGGCAGAGGATAATTAGGGTAATAAGTAGGGTCCAATGGAGCTGAGACAGTAAGGCCATGAATATCTAACATTAAAGAGAAAGCGACCATTGGGATTCGTGGACCTACACCTCCAGGAAGATTGTTTGCAACTAAGGTCTCCTAAAAGGAGAGTGCTACAATCCGGAGGGAATAACAACGAAAGATATCGCGTATTTAGCCTATGATTGGGAGGTTTATAGGCACTCATAACAATAAGATCAGTACCATCCGTGGCCCGCCTCGGTAGCGTAGAAGGTAGCATGTCTGCCTGACGTTCAAGAAGTCCCGAGTTGGAATCCCGGTAAAGGTGAGTTACCTGGATAAGGTTTTTGCCGGGGGTTTCCCTTATCCTCCAAGACGAATGTTGGGTAACTCTAAGCTCTATGGACCCTGGACTCATTTGAGCATCATTTCACCCAATTCATTCACCGTCCGATATGACTTAACGTTGGAGGACGTAAATTACAACAGTACCATCCGTACTAGAAAGTTTAAGACCTAATTCAAGTGCAGGAACAGCTGGTAGAAATATGGCACTGTGACTAAAAGTGCGTTTTATCATAATGGCAACACCTCCGGAAGCTGTGTCAGCTACACGATCTTGGCGATAGATTTTATAGCCAGGAACTGAGGTCTCGTTCGGGAGAAAGTGCGTATCAGTGACGCTAGCAATTCTGTTATGCATGGTAAGAAAAGCGACGAAAGATGCACGTTTTGCGCATAGACCATTGGCATTCCAGTTACGGAGGCTAGCTTTTTCAGACTGACGAGATTACGCGTTGCCATGGGGAAATGAGGAAAGAAGAGAACTAAGTCGCTGCGTTAATTGTGGTAGTATGGGGGTGAGCAGAGTGCGAAAATAGTAGAATAACTAAGACCAGATCAGAGAGAGAATTCAGAGATGGCGTCGAAGCGGAATCCCCGGGCTGAGCAGCAAAGGGATCATTCGAAGGAGGAGGAGGAGGAGGAGGAGGAGAAGAAGAAGAAGAAGAAGAAGAAGAAGAAGACGTTACTTGAGAATAGGTCCGCTACTGCGCACCAGGAGCGGTGGTTTGATGAAAGACTGATGTAAGCTGATGCTGAGGTTGCTGCTGTGGACGTCGCTCTGGTGCAGGCACTGTACATGATGATGAAGGTCTAGGTTCTGGTGAGAAGCTCGGTTACTGACGCTCCTTCAGCGCCACATAGTGAGGACAACCGCGAAAATTAACCGGATATTCTTGCTCGCAGTTAACACATTTGGCTGGTGTGGTGGAAGGTTTCGTTTATTCAGAATAATGGTGTGCGCCCAAACATCTCACACATCGAGGTCCCAGCTTGCAGTAGTTTCTGATGTGTCCAAAATTTTGACAGCGTTTACACTGTGGTATATCAGTATTGCGGCGGCGATGTTCGACCTTTCACGACACTATAACAGTGGAGTTAGATTTAGAATGTTTTTACCTTCATCGTTATTGGTTAATTCGACGGCATAACAAAGGTATGGGCTCTCTTTGTGCCAAGCAAACGTGTGACCCGTTGAACAGGATATTGCAGTGCTCAAAGCTAATCATACACTTCTTGATCGATGAGAGAGCAAGCAAGATTGCGGATGACTACAGTTTATCAGCCGGATTTCGTTAGATATAATATTCTTGAATAATGGTGAAGTACGGTGTAAGATAGCGGAAATTAGAAGTAGTGGCATACATTTTTAGAATAGGGCCTCTGAGCTCATTGCGAAAATCGGATTGTACACATTTTTAGACATCTTGCAATAGTAGTTGGTAATTCTGAACGTTACGTAGGCATATAGTGGAGTTTTCTCTTTGGTGGCAACAGAAGATGAGTCTGAAGTATCAGGATCATGTTATCACCTAAAGGCTGGAAACGGTTTGGATGTAATGACGCATAACGTGGCATGTTCGACGACGAAGGTGCAACAGTACAGAGCTGTTTTGTATGACCGGCTGAGAGAGCGGGTGAATGGCGCACATTGGATGCCCCATGAGATTGATCCGTTGGACACAGTATGCCATGTTGTCATGATCATGTGAAACAGAATTATTAATTGTGTGGAGAAACCGGAGTTGTAGATGGCTGGGAAGGGTCGAAGTATAGATTTATTCACTGTAACATCGGTAGACGAACCAGAATTCTTCATTAATATTGGTGGAGAAGCGAACGTAGATTGTTGTGGACGAGAGTATGGAATGACCTTGATGACCTGTAGGCATTGTTGAAACACAGTTACGTTGTGAAGTACAATTATTTTGATAAACAGTAAGCATTGCTGATCGAACAATTTGGCCGGTAGCTTCCGACTGTTGAACCATTGTACAATAAGTGTTAGTAGTGGGAAATAATGCACCTACACACGAAACACAATCACTATATATGTATGTGAACACTAAATGCGGAGACATGAAATAACACAAACGTAGCTCTCGTAAACACACGCGAGAAAGAGGGCTGACATCCGTTCTGCTCGGCGGCCACTGTGCGACCTGCCTTGTACATGATGTACTTCTGTGCTCATTCAGGTAACCAAGCATAATGAGATTTGTTTCCGAGTCCCGTAAATGTGTCATGCCTCGGCGAAAAGTAGGCGGAGGCAAAAACGCTCTCAAGCACAGATTCAGATTTCTAAATATATTTACAAGTGTAAATGCGTAATACACTTTATTAAAGAATTAAAGTTATATTGGAGATTTAGCATTTCTCACGGGCAAAGCCGTAGGTATATGTGTGTACTTGCTGTGTCCATCTCCCCTAAATATTAGGCAGCAATAGAAAAACTAATTTAATCTCCTCCCAATGTGTTATAAGCAGCGTTTCTTGCTGACGAGTAGAGCTTGAATTAAATGTCGAATGATGGAGGTGTAGTTTGTGATGCAGAACTGTCTGAAGATCGCTAGCGCACGAGTCCGGAAGTTTGAGGAATTACACACACGTGAATTGCACATTTAATGAGCAGCACAAAAGTGGAGTTTACATCTTCCTGCTGCGTTATAACAGCGTTTTCCATACCATTGTTGTTAACAACTGCGTAATACTTCAAACTGCGGGAGCATATTACCCATACTTCCCGAAAAGTATGGTGTTTGTTATAAATAGATTTTATAACAAATAGGAAACTTTACCACATTTTTAGATATCGCTTAAGAATGGACAAGGAAAGTATTCTGAACTGTTCCGGTTAGCAGTATTTCTTACAAAGTATAATGTGTAAAATGTAATTAATGCTAGAAAATGTCTTATATTTTGGCGAAATGTTCATATTTCTGGAAAGTGTACATATCCCTACGTATTTGCGTAAAAAGCAGCATTCAGCTCTCGACGAAGGGGAAAACGATTAGAAGGGGCAGGAACATTCTATTGTAAGGATGTATGAAGGCGAAATGGGTACATGTATCTGCATTGTCCACAAAGTAAAAGTCAGGAAGAAAACTTGGCAACAACCTTGGTTTTTCATGCTTATGCTGCGCTATTATTTCGGAGCTTCATATAATAACCATGAATATGTTGTAAACACGTTCACACCAGTAGCGTAGTGGACATCTGAGAGATGCATTTGGCTTACCCGTAAATTTAGCTCCTAATGGGCCCATAATGGAAATACCAGTTCCATTTTTTTTTTTTTATCTTAGGCGAGGCTTAAAAGATTATTGTATCTTATTCCTGTAGTCCGATTTACTGTAGCTCAGTGAGTACACGTGAGACATTACAATGTGTTGCGGTTTTTCATCTCTACCCGTTACCTGCACACATGAATGAATTGTTTTAGAGATTCTTTGTCTACCAATACGAGTTGCCACGATGCATCCGTCATTGTAATCGTGTTAAGCAGGTCGATTCGGCAGCATCCATCATTGACGAGTAGAGTTCGTTGCTACCCGCTTATATTTAGTAGAATCAATTTATATCTAACTTAATCCAAACAGTAAAACATGTGATAGGAGGTGTTTGGTTTTATTACTGTGCTAGCTAGTTGTGATTGCAATCTAAGGTAGCTACAAAATAGGGAATGAACATAAGGGCGGTGCTAGGCGTGGCTGTTCTCTCGCTACTAGCCAATGCGTTGCATGCAACGTTGTACAGTTAAACACGCATACTGGATCGCTTTGCCGAAGCATGCGGCTAATTCCTTGCTCGCTCTGAAGATACTAATTTCAGAATTACCTTTGTTCTTTCCCATGTTAAAGAGTCATTTTCTTCTGAGGATTACTGTCCAAACCCCCATATTTGTAGCACATCATGTTTCGAGATATGGAAAGATAACACACCTGACTAGAAAGAAGAGAAACGAAAGGAACCATTAAATGTCAGTGAAGAAAGCACACACGTGCTGTGCTGGCAATGTCATTTTGTACCCTGCATTCAGTAAAGTGGTGATCTTTTAAGAGTGCACACGTGCTTTCCAAAATTAGTAAATATACCGCTTAGCAGGCCTGGTGGTGGTGGTGGTGGTGGTGGTTGGTGGTGGTGGTGTGGTGGTGGTGGTGGTGGCGGCGGCGGCGGCGGCGGCGGCGGCGGCGGCGGCGGTGGTGGTGGTTGGGTGGAACAACCCGTAAGATTTTACATAAGCAGGTTAGAAAAATTCTTGTTAATGTGTATTCCCTTTTCAAACAGTTGTCAATTAAAGACATTTAAGTGCAAATTTCGCTCAGAGTCAAGAATTAATGTTATAAGCTTGTCACATGAGTGCTCATTCTGTGACGAACATCGTTAAAGAAGGCAAACAGTTCACCAATTAGGAGAAGTTTGCATATTTAGGTCTCCAGGGAAACATCGAGCAGCCAAATAGCGGGCCACGAACTTAGACAATTTTTAAAGTGTGTTTTACGCAGAACAATTTATGATTTATATGACAAAAGTGAATATCCAACTGCTAAAATGTTGACCAATTTAATTACGGGGGAAAATGGCATATACGGATTCTGTATCTTCTATGTATAATGTTCTGAAATCGCCTTGGGTTCGGAAATACAGGAGAACCAATGATGGTCGCAAATTTCTGCTTGAAAGAAGCGATATTGTTGCTGCAAGACTAAATTTCTGCGCACAATGCACATTAGTACAGGTGATTCATGCTGTAAAAATGCTTCATAAATACAGTCATATCTTCCGTATTTATTAAGTATTTTAATATAACAGAAATTGGTTTGAAGTCCATTACAGACAGGACACAAATATGGGCATCATTAAAATTTCATTCATTCCATTCATCGTCCAATATGATTTAACGTTGGAAGACGTAAAAAAACAAAAAAAAAAAAAAAAAAAAAAAAAAAAACCTGTCAGCATCTGTATCGCTCTATATACATATCAGCATCTGTATGATAATTGCTAGGTGGTATTGGGTGAGACAAAGATAGATATATCTTCAATCTCTGTCGCCCGCTAGTTGTGGAACTGGCAACGCCAAGATAGTACGATACTGTATTGGCTCAACCCATGTTTATTATGTTGTAGCTACTCTAGATTATGAAATAGACTGTAGTTCGGGAAACACTAGGACGTATGAACTACTCAGTATTTGCAGGGGCTTTATTTATATTTTGAGCCTTATAATTAAAACAAAGTAAATTCTCATTTTAAAACTGCTTTATTGTTTTTCAAAATATTCTTCTTGATCAGTACACTTTTGCATCAGTAGTAGTGATTCCAGAGAATCCGTTGTGTAGCAACGAGGCTCGTCAGTTATGTTTGTTTCATGCTACTGAAACTTCTTAGGAAGAACTAGATCTTCGGTATTTCCCCTTTTTCATAATTGTTGCTGTTATAATTTTACTAGTAGAAAACCAGATTATAAATTATAATACTTTGATTCATCTGGGATGATTCATATGTAAAACGGAGCCAGTTATAAAAGACGGTCCTGGAGTATTTATTTGCTGTCCTGCGATCTAATCGTCATCGGGCAACATTGTACAACTGTGAGTGAAATAATCTGATTTTGCAGGAGAAACTCTTAACTCTCAGAATTTTGTTCTTTTTATATTTTGGCACAGGTATCATTTCGTTACAGTGTTAAGTTATGCCACGGTTAGCGGTGTGATCTGAATGATTAGTGCGTCAGACTGCAGTTAGAGAGTAGGTACGAAATAGGAAGACACATGAATTCCTGATTTCCATCAACAGATAAGGTGCGATATTCTCTGTTAACCTAAGAAATGGGAGGTAGCCGCGAAGATGGTTCAAGTTACAGAGTGCACAGTTAAAATCAACCCTCTGTTAAAAATAACTCCATGGACTCTGTAATTTTGGAATTTGATTCAAATGTTAATTCTTCATCTAAGGCAAGACATTCTCATTTGGAATTGTAGTATTTGGACGAAGATTATATCTTTAAGGCGACCTATGGTGGTCCAGAATGATAAAACATTACGGGCTTCTAAGGTTGATTATAATCCAATTCTCTAAGGACGCATGTAAAATATTATAAGAGTTAACATTGGAGTTACGCGATGATTTCAGTAAACCTTTACAGTGAAACTGTTTGCGCATTTGAGCTTTTTCATATATGTATCACATTTTTCAAATTTTCTGTGTTTTATGTAAACTCTGCTGCACATGTGTTAATCTATTTATAATTATGTATTGTAAAAAAAGAAAAGAGCACATTTCAAGCCTGTTTTTACGAATAAGTTTTCCAGCGCAAGACGTTTTCCATCCAAGACGCAGATCGATTGTCAAACGTTCTGCGCATTTTTGCTCTATATTTCTTAGATTCTTGCTTATTTTGATCAGTACGGTGTCGTTTCCAATGTAACAAAGCTTGTTTATAAACCTTGTGTGCTAAACGACATTCTTAATTTCACAAGGGAGTTGCTTTTTTCTTGGTTTGCCTGTAGTTTTAGGAATAGATTGTAGGGCTGCATCAAGTATAAGTAGTAAAATTAGATATTTACTCATTAATAGATATTTGGGTGCAATCTTTGTTGATATGTTTTGACATCGTGCAATGTTGGCGAGATCAAATTTCCATGTTGGTGTGCTTAATATCTTAGGTGTATTGATATGATTATATGATGCTGAATGATTATTGGGAAATGATCACTTCCAAAAGCTTTCTCTGCTACAAACCATGCGAATTATGCCCTGCAGCTGAATTACAAAAAGATAAATCGATTGCGCTTAATGTGTTGGAGGTATTAAGATAAGTTAGGTGCCCCGTGTTTAGCAGAACAATATTCTGTAAATCAATAAGATTTTCGATTATTCTGCCTCTTGTATATAATTTATATGATCCCCGCATGCATCTGTGACTTAAAATCTCTTCTACTAGGAGAAACGGCTTGGGTAGCCCATCGATTAACGACGACATTTTTTGACAGTGAACGTGTAAGAATTAGGAAGGTATATGTTACAAATTGTCACTGACCTTTAGAGAAAAATATTTTTGGTTGCTTCCAGTTCAAAATTGCATTTTATATTTAAGTCTAATTGGCTTGATATTTGTTGCCAATATCAGTGGCTACACCTCCGCTTGCATGGTCTGTTGATATTCTGTAGTTGCCTAAACTAAATAATCTTTTATAGAAGCTTCATAATTTCCTTTAGAATTAGTTTCTTGTAGCAAATTACATCTGGGTGTAAATTTTTTTACATAGTAGCTGAAGGGATTCTTTTTGTGGCCTAAAACTATTTCTGTTCCACTGAACGATTCTACTAGATGTATATGGACATCTGTATTTTCCAAGTATCCTGCACTACAGCTGCAGGATTAGAGTTAACCTTTAGATTCACTCTCAATATATGGTGTGGAATTACGGGACACACATTTGATATTATTACTCTTTGGAAATTTGACAAGAAAGGTGTCTGATTTTTAAAGATACATCTGCAATATTTACCCTGGTTTTATTATCAGTTAGGTGCTGCCACTATTTCCTTGTTTTCTAGTTAGAAGCAGATACGGTTTCTTGCAATTCTGGATACAAAGCGTATATTTGTAGGCTTGATTAGCTTATCAGTAGCGTTTATTCCTTTAGGGGCGACTCCATCTACTGATCCAGAATGATGGCTTGTTCTTTCGTAGGGAAGATGTCCTCCTGTACAGCACTGGCGTAGCTTCTAGTTGGATGGTTTGGTTGCATGCTCGAAATGGTGGCCCCTTGTTAGAGGTCATTTCAATAGAACGACTGATTTTCTTGCTTCACATAGAGGTTAGGTATGCAGAGCTTTAGACTTCTGGCTCGTATTTAACGTAACTTGCTTGAAAGTAACCAACTTAAATCGCTCAAAACGATACTACATCCTACTAAACACACTGATCTAGTCTTCTTGCACGTAATTTTAGCTCTTAGTACCTTAAAATTGTATTAAACAAGCAGAGAAACACGCAGAACTTGTTTACTGAAAATCACACGACGCGCCAATCTAATTCGTAGTATGTTTTGCG
>CM060950.1:194405944-194426936 GCA_030765055.1 Mantis religiosa
GAGCATCTTCAGAGGATTCTAGTTAGGTACTTGCTGGAATGTCGTTCGTCACGAGGCCTCGTCAAATATAGCCGGTCTGTCCACGCCTACTTGCCTGCCATTGGTTCTTTATCAGCCAATCTCCATGCGATTGTGAATGTGTGTTGCTATTGGTCCGCTTTGTTCTCTATGGCTTTACTTTTCTGTCTTGTCATGCCGGCACAAAAGTAAAGCCATAGAGAACAAAGCGTACCAATAGCAGGCCTTGGGAATATACGAGGCGTATATTATACCTCGTATACCCCAGGCGGCAGCCTGAGCGGCTTAACCCAACAGATCAGAGAAACCTATGCCCCGACAAACGCTTGAGACAAAACACAGACTACTACACTACCCAGATAAAGCCGCAGTAAGCGGCTAGGTGCTGGGCGATTCCGTCCAGGTTAACCTGGATGACTCGATTCTTCTGCTGGTCTGCTTTGTGAAGACGTGATACTTCTTTCCTGTTGAAATTGTTTTTATGTTTTTTGAATTTCGATAGCCTCTCGATAGAGCCAGGCATGATAGTGGGCAGTGCTGTCTAAAATCGTGGTTTCTTCAAACTTGATATCATGGCTCATCAGCAATGCATGCTCAGCTACGGCCGATCTTTCCGTTTGTCCAAGTCGGCCATTGCTTTTGTGTTCTTTTATTCGGGTTAGTATGCTGCGCTTAGTCGTGCCGATGTATACCTGGCCACAGCTGCATGGTATGCGATAAACTCCTTGTAACCCGAGAGGATCTCGTCTGTCCTTTGTGGATCTTAATTTATTTTATCTTCTTTGTTGGCCTGAAGATCATTTTTATGTTAGCTTTCTCCAACAATTTGCCAGTCCGGTCTGTCACGTCACTGATGAGGGTAGGAATGCCTTGTTGTGTTGTTTTGTCACCTCTGTGCTTCCCGCGGCCTTCTAGGTTTGTGGCCAGTTTGATCTGTTTTGGAGCTTATCCGTTGGCCTGTAGCGCTCTGTGCAGTTGCCGTAGTTCTTGCTCCAGCGCGTCCGGTTCACAAATACGTTTGGCGCGCTCTGCTAAGGTTTTTATTATACCAACCTTCTGCCGTGGATGGTGATTTGAAGATTTTTGGAGATAGCGGTCTGTGTGCGCTGGTTTTGCATAAACCGTGTGTCCCAGAGTCCTATCAGGTTTCCTGGAGACCAGAACATCCAGAAAGGGGACACCTTTTTGTCTCTCTCTCCATCGTGAATTTTATATTTTCATTTATGCTGTTAATGTTTAGGAGAAATTTTTCCAATTCTTCATCTCCGTGCGGCCCGACTACGAACGTATCATTTACGTATGTCCACTACGTTTTTGGTTTGTGGGTGGTGGTCTCTGGTGCCAATTCTTCGAACTTCTCCATGTAGAAATTAGCAATTGCTGGACTGCTCATCGCATCTCACTCTTTCTGTTCATAGTAACTCCCGTTCCATAGGAAATAGCTGGTAGTCAAGCAGAAGTGGAAGAGTGTTAAAATGTCCTCGGTAAACAACTCAGCGAGATGTACTAAGGTTTCCTCCACCGGAACCTTTGTAAAAAGAGACGTGACATCAAAACTTATGATCTGGTCCTATGGTTCCAGTGTTATCCTTTCTAGTTTTTCTATAAAATGAGTTGAGTTCCGTATGTATGCTTCCGAGTTGCCGATGTGCGGATATAGTAGCCCCGATAGCTGTCTTGCAGGGTTATAAGTTGGTAAACCTAGCGTTCACTATGGGGCGCAGCGGTGTCGTTTCGTGGTGTATTTTTGGCAACCCATACAGACGCGGGGCAACCGCTTCACTTCGAATGTTGGACTTCTGCACTTCTTGTGGGGGCGTTGATTTCCTGACCAGTTCATTAGTCACTTTTAAGATTTTCTTTGTGGGGCATCTCTGGAGTTTCTTGTATGTTTCAGGTTCTAATAATTCTTTTATCTTTTCATATTCCATCGTGGCCATCACCACTGTAGCGTTCCCTTTGTTAGCCTCCAATATGAAAATATATTTGTCATCGTTCAGAGTCCTTAATGCTGACGTTCTTCTCGCGTGAGATTCGCTTTCGGGGTTCTAACTTGGGGAAAAATCCGCGCGGCTTCAATTCGTATGTTCTCCGTTTTTCTTTAAACATTTCATTTCAAATTGCCAATTAACTATGTACGAATGAGTTTCGTAAAGTTTTTCAATTGTGGAGGCGGAGCATTGTGACGTTGGGATAAGTAGACCAGCGCGAGATGCAAGAAAGTATAGTGAGTCTTCTTCCACCTATATTGTATTCGATAAAAAGGGTGTTGCAAAAGAGCGCGGTTGTTAAGAAATGTGTAAACATGCAAGACGTGAATGCTAAACATGTCAGTGCACCAATAATATTGCAATTCGATGAGTATTGTTTCAAAAATTAAGTGCACAAACTAAAATAACTTTTTAAGGGAGTCATTGCACTTCCATGGGTTGAAGGAAGTTGTGTTGAACGACAGGGACACTATGACGAGAAATTATAAGACTTATGTTCCACTTTTATTCAATAAAAATGTTTAAAAATGTTTTTAAGCTTTTCATTTAACTTGTATATGTTTCGAATTTAATCGTAAAATGTGTAAAGTAATTCTAAGCATTCTAAATTCCAGACTGGCAAGTTTACCGTATGCTTCGAGCTTTTGTGTTCATATCTTAGTTCTACGTTAATAGGTTTAGAAGCAGTGCGTGCAGATTTCGTGAGCGCAGTAACTAGGAATATAAGCTATTAAATTGTGACCCGTGATCTTTGTAGTACTATTACCTACTGTAACATGCCCTTAATCCCTACATGTAGATTACATTTTTAAAATTTCCGGAAAGTGTTGCAGTAGGGTAATGTCAAGCTGGGCGTCTTTGTCCCGTTGTTTCGAAATTGAGTATTTTCTTTCGTCCGTTTGTGTGAATGCAAACTCACACATACAGATTTGAATTCAGTCTTACGCAGAGTGTAGCATTAGAAGTTCTTTTGTTTGTTTCTTTACCAATAGGCAGATTGGTCCATATTTGAGCGAAAGCTTATCCTTAGTTTAACTAAAAATGGTGATCTTAGTATTGTGGTACGCGCCCTTAAGCACTCCGAAAATAAAAGGGCGGAGGAGCTATAGCAATAAATTCCCAGAAGAGGTTAATGTTTCAGACATGCAACGCGTAATTGCGAATGAAGTCACGGAAACGACCGCAAGCAAATGCTTCGCGAAACACAACATGCGCAGTGTGTGCGTGTGCGCGAGCGCGGACGCGCGCGGTTACTGACAGAGGAAAGGATAAGTAGTGGTGCTAGTTCATAATTAGACTTTTGCACGAGACTGGTCAGGGCGTAACCAATCGACAACCACAACAAAAAACTGTACTGAATCTAGCAAAGTTCAGTAGGAGATAGGTTAATGGAAAATGAAGTACGTCTTCGGGGAACTGTTAGGACGACTTAGATATGGAAGCATGGTTCACAATAATAGTTAGTGAAGCGGTGCATAGACTTAAAGCAGTGAACTGTACGAAAACAAATGGATAATCCTGAGGCACACAGTCTTAAAATGGCTATTTTACCCTGTCGTATCTAATGTAATTATATCAGATGTTAAAAGGGGGCTGTACCTGCAAAATTTATCCTGCATGCTAGTCCGTAAATAAACGGCAATAGATGTGTTGGCATGTGGATAATACATAAAACTCTTGAGGTGAATTTAAGGATTTCCTGCAGGAAAATTTGCAAATGTAATCTATATCTCTGAACAGTGCCCCTGAAAATAATACAAGGGCAAAGTTCTCACTGTGTCAATTCTGCCCCCCCCCCACCTCCGCTTGACATGAACTTTTATAACTTCAACGACATTATGGCCAATGCCTCGTCTTTTTCAGCAAAAATGCACTTACAAAGAGATGATAATGATGTGTGTATATAAAGGCGCTCAACTTCGCGGTAATCAGCGCCGTTAAAAAACTAAATAATGGCAATATACAGATATAAACTAAACAATAAATTGGACAAAATCAAAATAATGTGGCAAATAAACATGCAAATAAACAATTAAAATAAAAAAATTAAAACTATAAGTAACAATAAAACGCACAAAAGCACAAATAGCCGTTTCTTCAATATGTGCTAAAACAACTTGAGGGATAAAAGGGTTTAAAACTACCTGCCCATTGGTGGTCGAATTAACTTGTTTCTTCCCTTCGAGGTTCGACTCGCATTTACACCGGATTTAACCTGCTTTTTTTCTCCCCCTCCCACCCCACTGTTCTGGCAGTGAGAGCAGACTCTTCCTGTTCTATATCCTCTCTGGAAGAGGACTGCTCTGCTTCTAATAATGTCGGGTTCAGAGGCTCGAACCGATCGGAAACTGCCATCGACGAACATGACAGTCGCCGATCGGAGTCCTTAGATGATGTTGACGGAGGAGATGTCGCGTACTTTTATGCTAGGTAGCTTTCATTTTACTGGTCTTACTATTTTCCCCAAAGATGTCACTTCTGTCATATGAGGTCTTGAATTTCCTTGGCAAATACATTAAATATTAGCGGTTCACATGTTGTTGAAGTAGATGGTTTTGGTGGTGACATGGCTGAATCCTCCTTAGGACTGGACGTTGTAGGCGCGCTCACTGTAGTTATTGCTGGTATCTGTTGCTTGGCCTGTGATCTTGCTGTAATTGTTCCTTCTGCAATTAATGTCCCGTTTAATTCGTTAGTTTGTGTTGCGGTTTCACGCTTAGGTACCGGCTTAGCTACAACTGCACTATAATAGCGGTCCTAGGGGCTGAAGGCTGACGAATACGCAAGTTTCCTGGCTTCCAGGAAAGACAACCTCTCTCTTACCCGAATCTCATGGGTTGCCTTTTCCTGCATATAACGAGAGCATTCTTTGGAGTTAAGTGAATGATTACCACTGCATTTAACACATTTTGCAGGTGAAGTACATGCATCATCAAGTTTGAATTTCCACAGACAACGCAGGTAGCAACTCCATTACATGAAGCGCTCGTGTGGCCAAAGCGCTGGCATTTATTACACCTCAGTGGATAGCCCGCCTCGGTAGCGTAGATGGTAGGATGTCTGTCTCACGTTCAAGAGGTGCCGAGTTCGAATCTCCGTCAGGTTGAGTTACCTGGGTAAGGGGTTTTCCGGGGTTTTCCCTTATTCTGATAGACGAATGTCGGGTAACTCTAAGCTCCATGGACCCCGGACGCATTGAGCATCATTTCACCCATTTCATTCATCGTCCGATATGACTAAATGTTGGAGGACGTGAATTAAACACACACACACACACACACACACACACACACACACACACACACACATACACACACACAAAAACCTCAGTGGATTATGTATATACTGCCTCACTTTAGTAGCTTTGTACTCAGCCTTAATCCTTTGCGGGAGATCTGCCGTATCAAAGGTAAGAAACAGGGTACAAGTGGGCACCAGTTCACCTCGTTCTTCGCGGTGGACTCGATATACCTTGGGCACCCGTTGTGCCGCCAAGCTTTCCTGAATCTCCTCATTGGACATCCCGTCCAGGGCGCTGGTGTTTACAACACCACGGGAAGAGCTGGATGGCTCGTAAGCATATTGGCTTTTAAAATTTTTATAGCTTGCGTCGTTGGAACAGCTTCGACTAGGAGCGCGCCATTGCGAGATCGAATACATGACTTAACAGGGCCAGCAATATTATCTAAACCCTTTTGTATTATAAACGGGTTCACGGTAGTAAATTTTCGACCTTCCTCAGTTCAAATAACAACCAAATATCGAGGACCACAATATTCAGCTACTTCCTTTCCACTTTTCTTAACATTTTTGTTGATTTTATTAGTTCCCATAGTGACAATGACCTCCACCATTGCAAACGTCTCCGACGGCGTGCTCACATCGTGGACGCTACCCCGTCTTAGGTGAGAGTCCTGGCCTGAACCTTGCTCACCTCAGGGTCACACCTCCCAGTGCTAAGACAGAGGGACCCAATCGCCCTCAGGTGTGTAACAACTCATACAATGCCCCCTCCCCGGGACTGACCATCAACGGATCCGAACACAGTCCTACGTGATAACCAGTAGAAGGGAATTAGGCGTTATCCAGTCACCCCCTGGGCTTACCACTCCGCCAACCCGCGCCAGGTTATCCGTCAGACGTGTGTTCAGGGAGCAAAAAGAAAATTATATGGGGTCAAACACAGAAGTGGACCATGGTTTTGGGCCTTTGATAGAACTCTCTCACCTCGCGGAGGAACCCAACCGAGAGATTTGGCTCGGAACCGCGGGAGCGCCAATCCCGTACCTACCGTAGTAGTGAGTGAGTGAGTGAGTGAGTGAGTAAAGATCCTCCGAGCGTTTTGTTAGTCTTAGTGTGGTACATGAGTGTAAATTTTAAAAATACGTTTGAAAACACTTAACTGTTAAGACTGAGATTAGTATTGACACGTAGTTGTATTGTTAGTAGGAGAGGAAGAGGAGCAAGCGCTGTAGTGAGACTAGAATTCGATCTTAATATATACCTTAAGACCTCCTTAAGTGACTGTGATAAAGATAACGAACGTGGACCAGGTTAATAATAGTCTGAATCAGACAGTTCCTTCGGTGTTGCCAGCACGAACTGTACGTTGGGTAACTTTCGCTCATTCTTAGGCTTTAATTTCAGGCGTTTCTTATAGTTGTTATAGCAAGCCATGAGGGACCATCATAGGCATAGTCATCCAGCAAGATACGCACAACATACCTTGATAGCGTGTACTGCTAAGATGTGGAATGGAAGAAAGAACCATGATACAAATTTCAAAAGCAGCGCTCGCTGACAATTACGGAAAGCCACAAAAAGGCCTTAATGATATCGAGAGGCCCTAGCGATTTCAACCGAGAGCCTTTCAAATGTAAACTACACAATTATAGGAACACTTGTCACTCCGTTCTGTACTTAATTATGTGTTAATTAACCAGCAAACATAGATTTTTAATCGTCAAAGCGTTAATGTTTCGTATTTCTGTTGCCTGCTTCTCTTTCTCATGCCTTCCTCCCTGGCGCCAAGGATAAGGCCAATTTGTTGTAGTTTAAAGCTCGAATGTCATCTTAAATGTCACTTTATACCAAATCAGCTTGAATTTCTCAAAAACATTATCTATGCTAAGCTACCCCTGAAACCGCTACGAAATCCCATTTTACAGAGTGGAGTGTTCATTGTTAGCTCTTTGGTAATAGCATAGCTGACTATTTAAAAGTTCATGTTTAGTGTTTCTCAATTATTTTTATTATAATGAGAATCCCTTACTAACTGAAAGTGGCTTTTATTCGTTTTATGCCATTTTTATAATTTTTTTAGTGTTGTTTTACTCTTTAGATTGTAAACTTTGCTCCCTTCCCTTTGCTGCTGCAGAACTTTGTGCTTCATGCACTCTTGCCCTTTCTTCATACCGCGAATAAAGTATTAGTGATTCTTTTAAGCAAGGGAAAATTGTACATTAGTACATTTTCATATTCTGTTCTAGAAATACTCTTAGTCTACAGCAATTCTGTTGCTTTTCACAGAAAAGAGACGGAATTGTTAAAATAAATGTGAAAGCATCGCAGCAGACCAATTAGTTAGAAATTTCCTAGTTGCAGCTCGGCACACTAGAGTTAATGCGAGTTTCGCAACCATTTAGTGCTGTCGTGCATGAAGTTGTATAGGTATGTTCTTGCGTTTCATTAAAATTGCTAACCTGATTTAGACTGCTCATGCTTTGGCCTTGCTGATGTCTTGACGTTCTAAATGTGTAGTCGTAACAGTATTTCGCTATGGTTGAAGCTCTACTTATTGTGTGTTTCAAATGGGATGATGTTTTATTTATTCGCAGAGAATTTACCCAAAGGTCCGAAGACCCTCCTTGTCTTTGATCGCTACTAGACGAGCAACCAATCGGAGTCCTGTGGTGTTGTATTGCAATCCCCCTAAGTGGTTTGTGACGAAC
This sequence comes from Mantis religiosa, assembly GCA_030765055.1. Classification (NCBI taxonomy): domain Eukaryota; kingdom Metazoa; phylum Arthropoda; class Insecta; order Mantodea; family Mantidae; genus Mantis; species Mantis religiosa. Next base: position 194,413,905 of record CM060950.1, read on the forward strand.
GCCAAGAAATACGAATCGCGCTAAGACTAAAGTTCTATTTTGCAAAAACTGATCCATGAGGAAGGTAGAGAGTAATGTATCTAACATAACCGCAAAAACCCCTAATTTTTTAGCTCAAATAGTTTTCCTAATACAAATAAATGACTATTATAACAGTGCATCACGACGTAAGCATTGTAATGGATATCATTATTGGCTGGCATATATGCGTGTACGTATATTTGTAATTACTCAGAACTGAAACGTAAACGTTTGACATGACGCGAAAAAGGCATAAGCCAAGGTGTTTGTTAAATTCGAGCAAAAACAAACAATACACTTCCTGCTGTCTTGTAGAATGGTGCATCGGCAGGACGTGACTTGTCACACTGTTTGTTTATGAATCGTACGTAATATCTTTTTACTCTAGAAAGTTCAAAGCAGTATTATTCAGTTGTTCGTCCGTTTAAAAAGTTGGGAAAGTATCAGTATCAGCAGGATCAGCTTGCAATTGAAATGAGACAGAGGTGTTATAAACCACCTTCCCCCTTTGCACTGTCAGAACAATCCAACTGAGTTAATGTGCACTCAAACTATGTTGCAAACAGAAATAATACTTTTAAACTGATTGACGCTGAACGACTTGTTTACCAAGAAATTGAAAGGTTGCACAAAACTGGGAAAACTGTATGAGACATGCAGATAAACTACAAGAACACTGCTTTTGGAAAGAAATATCACGTGACGAGATTTTGGAGCCCATCATCATCAACTTGCAACATTCATTTAGTTAGAGGAGTCGTTCATGGCTACCTCCATTGTTATGTGTCCTGTTCCTATGTATCTTATAACAAACATCTGTAAAGCATAATTGCTGATCGATGGATAAAAAAAAAAAAAAAAAAAAGACGATGAAGACAGTGACAATGACAAATTGTCTCATAACGGAAGTGACACGCATAGCTATATGGATGCGCCGCTAGCAGTTTCGTTGCACTAGGAAAGTAAGTAATTCATAAACGGTAATTGTTTTTAAACTATATATTTAAAACATGTGCGTAATATATGAATATCCATGTTGCAATTGTGATTTAAACAACTGCATTATTATAAAGCTTTGAAAAATTCAGTTTGCGTTCCCTTACGTCTAGCGCGAAGAAGACTCGCAAGTGTGCGAGAGAGAGGGAAATACAAAAAGAGTGCGGGTAACGAGGTGGGAACGCTGAAGGCTCTTAACGCATTTAATTCGCTACAAGCCAGAATTCTTCCCATTTAAACACATAGTAGAGGCAGTAGCTCAAGAATTGCTTTCATGTTACTATAAAATGTTAAGTTTTTAGGAATCATTTTGAAAGAAATTTATAGTACATTTTGAACAATGGCTAAATAATAAGAAAGTAAAATCCTATTTAGATTGTTAATGCACCGATAAGGCATTATAAAAGAAAAAAAGCCAAATCCCATAGTTAAAAAGAAATTATTACAGAAACCTCATGGACGCTGTTGGTGGCCCTTCCCCCCAAAAGAAAGATTACATTTACAGACTTTCTTCTACAAACGATTCTTTCAAAAGCTGCTGCTGTTGCTTAATGCAGATCAACGTTCCATTCACTTGTGCACATTGATATCAATTTCCAAAGATAAAAGATATTTAGAGAAGATGTAATAGAGTAAGATTAAAAGTTTAAATCATCTTTTAGAGACAAACTCCTTTTCGTTTACACACCATGCTTTGAGGTATGTACTTACTCGACTGGGCAACAAAAGCTTGCGGGAAAGAAATAACCCAAATTAAAGAAATTAAGTATTAGGCGGCCCGACATTAACAAACATCATTGAAAGCAGACGGTACAGTGACAGTTCAAATACTTTATTTTTATAAATAGTAAGCTATTCCTTCTCTCTCTCTCTCTCTCTCTCTCTCTCTCTCTCTCTCTCTCTCTCTCTCTCTCTCTCTCTCTCTCTCTCTCTCGCAGTCATACAAAGAGTATGGAGTTTCAAATCTATCACTGCCTCTTCAAAATCAGACGATTGCTTTATCTACTATATTCTGCAACGAAACATGTAAATGCGTTTTATAGTGTACCTGGATTAATAAGAACCGGATAGAATAATGAAACTTGTATAAGAATATTGGTGGTCGAATGAGCAGAAAAAAATCTTGTGAACGTAACACATTAGATTTTTCTACAAAGAGGCTATAAATGTATAGTGCGGGCATTTGACTTTGAACGTTGGCATTCACCCAGAAGATAATTGGCGATCAGAGATTTTCTCTCTGTTCTATTTTGATTTTCCTATATTACGCGACGTTATCACGTGTGTCAGTTGATGCAATACATGTGTGAATCATCTGCCCTCGCCCTTGTGTACAGTTGACTTAAAGTATTGTCATACGCTCGCAAGTTAGTTTTTTTACATGTGTTGAACAGTGTGATAATGCATCCTGTGACTTCAGAGTTAAAAGAAAGTATCCAAATTGCTTACGTTCACGAATACATGAAAGAAGAGACAAAGCGTAAGATTCTTACACTGAAGAGCATTTCAGAGAAATTCAAAAAGTGCACGAAATTTCTTGGATCCTAAAACTGCGCAATAGAACACATTTTCAAGGTGGATCTACAAACCTTCGTATCACAACAGAGAGATTAGGCTGTAAATTGAAAAAGACAAGAAGCAACAGGCGTGTGCTAATTGACGGACACAATATTCGCTTTCTGGTTGAGAATTATCTTAGTCTTCGAAAATACAGAGCCGAGGGTTACCCAATCATTTACGAAGGCGAGACAGTGACTTCCATAAGTAATCGGACAGACTGCGTTTCTCAATGGACTGTTCTAGCAGGATAGATTGTGTCTATCTCAAGATACTTTCTTCGTTATGGAAAAATATTTGCTCTGAGTATTTATTATAATGGTATAAATGTGGCTAAACTAAGGGATTCTTTATTCAACCTTATTTTATTTTTATTTTATTGGACAGAACAAATGAAATGCTGTAGAATCGAATAGGTTACGTCTGTTAGCAGACAAAACAACGTCTAACAATGGCTGGCCCCGTAGCTCGGTCGGTAGAGCACCTGCCTGCCGTGCTAGAGGTCTCGGGTTGATTCCCGGCGATGGGGGTGGGGATTTTTCTCCGACCAAGATAAATCATCTTCCCCAGAGTCTGGAAGTATGAGAGTGCGAATGTGTGCGTGATCTAATGATTAAAACCCAATGAATACGAGTTAACACCTTCGATATGTTCCAAAGGAGAACGGCCGCCGATATGACCATTGGGGTAAAGGCGGGTTATAAATAGAACAAAAAAAAAGTGGTAGAAGTAGTACGTCAATGTACCAAAAAGGCACCCAGAGGTAAGCAGAGTACCTTAGATACATTTGTTAATTTTTTCACTATGGAAATGCATAAAACATACCGAAAGGTAGCACAAATTGTTAATCTTAGCATAAGTACTGTTTGCCATAATGCACCGGTACATGAAGACAGCATTTTAATTTCGAATTAAGCCACGGCGACCAAAAATTCTTTGTTTTAGGGAGCAGTCTGATATATAGGTAATGCGGAAGGTAAACAAGTGCCCCTGTGATCTATGCTGAGTATCAGGAGGAATAGGGAGTGACAGCAGTGAAGATTGCAATTTGCAAAGGAATTTATAAACAAGAGTGCCGATTGGTGGGACCAACTATTTTCTGTGATAAAAATAAAATACGACCTTGGTGGTTCCGTTAGCAGTTGTGGTTGTGTAGAGGAAACAAAACACGTAGCTTAGATAATGAACTTTGCAAGGTACGTTGAACATGGTGGAGGGAGTGTAATGTTCTCCTGGATTGAGAAAGCTGGTGTTTATAGATGTCACTATGAAAAACACTTCTGTATTTAAATATTACATCAAAATTTGAAATCAAGTGATAATTTTGAACAACTTTTCTTTTAATCAGGAGAATGACCCGAAGTATGCGGCTGGAATTGTGCAGCTGTGATTACTTTGCAACTGTCCTTAATTACAGCATCCACTCCCTCGGTCCCCGGATCTTAATCCTGTAAAATAAGAACGGGATAAACTGGAGAAGACCTGCGAAAGACCAATAACTCAAAGCCGCATTTGAAGGAGAGTTTACAAGAGGAATAGAGGAAGCCTTCCTTAACTTACCTGAAAAACCTGATTCGCAGCATGCCAAATAGGTTGCGATAAGTACGAGATGCGTACAAGTTACAACACCTATTTTTTTTCAGGACTGGGACCAGATATGAACTTCTGTTTTTTTAATACACGTGGACTCTTTGTGAATGTGTGTCAGAAGTGGCAGCACTGTATTGTACATAGAGCCCTAGTGGCAGCGACGAGTTAGGGCTACTTTTGATAATTAAAATGACGACGTTTCCATTGCAAGAATGGCGTGTAATCATTCGTTTTCTCCATTTTCGTGGTGACACCTATTGAAATTCATTGCCAGTTGAATGAGGCATATGGTGATGGTACCATGGATATGTCTAATGTGCGTTCTTGGGTGCGACAGTTCAATGAGGGCAGAACATCATGTGACAACAAACCAAGACAGTCACGGCCTCGCACTAGCCGGTCTGACGACATGATCCAGCGAGTGGAGGGCGTTGTTTTGGAGGATCGCCGAACGAGTGTTGCAGAATAGCCTCCAAAATGGGCATTTCCGTGGGATCTGTGCACACAATCGTGCATGAAGATCTGAAAATGTGAAAAGTGTCTTCCAGGTGGGTGTCATGAATGCTGACGGATCGACCTGAAGGCTGCGCGCGTGGCAAATTGTCAGGGGATGTTGACGCATGATGGCATGATTCTTTCAATCGATTGTGGCAATGGATGAGACTTGGTTCCCTTTTTTCAACCGTGAAACGAAGCGCCAGTCAGCTCAATGGAAGCACACCGACTCACCGCAACCAAAAATATTTCGGGTGATCGCCAGTGCTGACAAAATGATGGTGACCATCTTCTGGGACACCAGTGGGGTAATGGTTGCTCACTGCATTGCAAAGGGCACTACGGTGACAGTTGCACCCTACCAAAATGTTTTGAAGAATAAACTCCTCCCAGCATTGCGTGAAAAATGGGCGGAAAAGGTTGGGAGTGTGCTCTTTCATCAAGACAACGCACCAGCGCATCGGGCGAACGCGACGCAGGAGTTTCTTCGTGACAACTTTGAAGTGATTGCTGATGCTCCGTACTCACCTGACCTGGCTCCTAGCGACTTTGGGCTGTTTCCCACGATGAAACACACTCTCCGTGGTCGCAGATTTACTAGTCGTGTCGCTATTGCCTCAGCGATTTTCCAGTGGTCAAAACACTCCTAAAGAGGCGTTCGCAGCTGCCACGAAGTCATAGCGTCGACGTTGTGATAAATGTGTACAGCAAGAGGGAGGTTACGTTGAGAAGTGACACCAGTTTCGTATTTTCCTTGTGATTACTTTGTGAGACAAAAAAAAGTGTTATAACTTTGACGCACCTCGTATACTAAAAGGGGGAGGGAGACTTACAATATATTAAGCCTTATTTTTCGTTCATTCATAATTTATGTCCAATTACTTTTGGGGGCGTAAAAATGCTAATCTCTTACTTATGCTTAAATTGCAATACTTAATTTTGGTATTAAATAATATAAGGACACCATTTACTGTAGATTTTTATTTGGTTGAATAAAGTAGCATTTCAAATATTGATTTTCATTTTGTAAAGGGAGTACTCTGCTTTGATCGATTATTTATGGGAGTTTCACTATGTCCATAGGAGCCACACAATTCCTGACACTTGGTTCAGTGACAGTAGCGGAGGTTTAAGGGATCGTCATCAAAAGAGGAGCGATTTATCATCCGCGCAAGGAAAGGTTTGAATTGATTCCCTCCTTGTTTATAAATCACAACAGAAACCTGGAGGTTTTCATAAGGAAATGAATACAGAAAATTATGTCAAATGGCATGGCAAAATATTAATTCCATATTTGTCCTCATTAGGCGGTTATATTAATAAAGAATGCTTCGTATAATAAACAAACCTTCAACATCAAACTCTATCAAAAGATGCATGATTTCTTGGTTACAAAATCACAGTGCTCCCTCTGATGAAACTGGCACCAAAACAAAATTGTATAATTTAATTCTAGTTAACAAGCCTACTCAGAAAACCTTTTTGAGTGAGCAAATATTGAGCATAACCATACAATCTTAAGCCTTCTTTTTTACCATCCGCATATAAATCCAATTGAATTAATATTGGCATGTGTCAGTGGTTTGCAAGCAGAAATGAAACCTTTAAAATAAAAAAGCATTGAATGTTTTGCCGCCAAATATTTGAGCAAATTGCCCAAATCGAATGGAAAATGGTATGCCATTATGTGGATCAAATTGAACAGGAGTACTGGGAGAAAGATGATCTGTTGGAAGAAACAATTGAAAGAATAACGGGTATTAAATACAGTGGAATAGAGAAGAGTGAAGAGGATTAGTGAAAAATGGTAGTGACTCCACACAAGGCAAGTTATGTCAGGCATAGGGGAATTAGAATGAGATTAAATACAAAACTATTGTATGGCATAGTGCGAAATGTGTGCATCGGAAACATTAGTGGAACTATGGTATTTAATTTTGTGGTGACTGTACGACTTCACTTTGTAGACACCTGTGAGATAAAGTCCAGAGAGCGTGATGACATCACAAAGAAATATCCCTGCTACTGAATGCACTTAAGTGACCCACATTAAAGCTTTCATTTAAATATTTAGTATTAAGAAACATTGCACGAGCTATATCTATGCTTTTAAGAGGTTTGAACTTCCTTGTACCAATAGGGTCGCCACCTTTGGCAAGTCAAAAGTCGGGACATTTCAGACAAAACGTACATCCATATATTAAATGTTCAACACCTATTACGTTCGTCACATTTATCTTAATACCAAAACGAAACTACAAATACCTTGCTTAAAACTTGACATATTTAAAAGTTAAGTGTTTTTCTTATGCGCAAGTGAAAATCAATGGACCTGCGGCTGGAAATTAAAGACTTACTCTTGTCTGAGGTAGCTAGGTTTAGAAGTTTCTTCTATTGTAGAACATGCAGGTAGAACTCCAAAGCAGTACATATTGTCACCCAATTATCGGGAAGCACCACAAAAACAGCTGAGAAGGGACCGGAGGCCACGCCACGCCCACTCATTTGTCTCCTGTCACTAACTGAAGGGATGGTTAGGAGAGGGATGTCGGGCCCCTGAGCCGTCTCTTTACCCTTCTCCTAGGTTCTGGAAACTCGGGACATTCAATCTAATCGAGAACCTTCTAGATCGGCAAGCAGACCCTATATAAGCAACACGTCGTGCAAGGGGCAGTCAGTCAGTGCTTGACGAGCTAGCAAACGAACGAGAAGACTGTGTACGTGCATCGAAACGTTAACTTACGAACTGGTGAATTGTAATTGTGTGCAGCAAGTAATTCTGTGTAATTGGCAAGTGCTTAACTGTAAGTAGGTGGAAATAAAGAACATTTTTGAGTGGTGCAATTGGACTTTTCATTTCACGAACCCACAAAGTCACACTGGTGTCAGGAAGCGGGAAAACAACATCACCGAACATTACAACCATGGACGCGGCATTGGAAAAGATTTTGGAGAAGATGATGGAAATGAAGGCCGAACTGACCTCGGAAATGAAGACGGCCAACGACGACATCACCGCAGAGTTGAAACGAATGAAGACGGCCAACGACGACATCACCGCAGAGTTGAAACAAATGAAGACGGCCAACGACAACATCACCGGGAAGATGGAAGAAATGAAGGCCGAATTAACAACAAAAACAGAAGCGGCAAATAAAAACCTGGCCGCAAAGCTGGAAGAAATGAAGACGGCTAACGATAACCTCACGGAGAAGATGGAAGAAATGAAGGTTGCGAACGAGGCCCTCGCCGCGAAATTTGAGGAACAGTTGGCCGGCGTGAGGGAGGACGTCACGAGACTCGGCAAGCGGATCGGCCAGGTGGACGAACGCGTCGGAGACCTCGCGAGCCGCGTTAATGAGCTGGAAGGAAAGGCCGACAACAGCGCCAAGTCCCTGAGCGCCATGGTGGAGGACGTCGTCGGCAGGAGGTTGAAGGATTTGAAGGCCGACGCACCGGGACGCGACATAACATCGCCGCGCGTCAAACCTCCCAAGTATGACGGCGCGTCAACGTTTGAGGTCTTCCGCCGCCAGTTCGACACAGTGGCCAGGCACAACGGATGGTCACTGGAGGAGGAGGCCACACAGTTAATAGCCAGCCTCCAGGGAAGAGCCGCGGAAGTCCTAAACGCGGTGCAGACGACGGCGGCGCCCAAGGACATCTGGGAAGCCCTGGAGGATCGCTTCGGGAACCACCGCTTAGCCGCAGCATACCGCAGCCAGCTAAAGGCAAGGTCACAGCAGCCGGGGGAGACGCTGCAGGAGTTCGCCATTGCGATCGAGCAGCTGGCTAGCAAGGCCTTGGTTGACCTGCCACTGGAGTTCGTATCCCGGGAAGCCGCCTACAATTTTGTCGACGGAGTACGGGACACGGAGATTCGTCAGCGCCTAATGCTCGGGGAATATAAAACCATCCACAAGGCGCTGACAGCGGCATTAAGGATGGAGGCGGCCCAAATAACATCCATCCCGGCGTCGAGAACGAGGAGTGTCCGCTACGCCGGAGACAGAAAACCAGCTGAGGGACGCCGGCGAACACCTAGTGGCCTGTGTTGGGGGTGTGGACAGCCCGGACACCTGCAGAGAGACTGCCCACACCAGGAAGAGCAGCCGGAAAACGAGTAAGGGCCGTCGTGGAGAGGGGCACGTCGGCGCCATCACCACCATCCCCTCGAGTGACACTGCGCGCCGTCAGCCGGCGTATGGATGACAGCCTCATCACGGACGGTTGGATAAGAGGAAAGCCGTGCCGCGTGCTGGTGGACACCGGGGCGGCCGTGACCATCATCAGACCTGACGTGGCGAAGGGTTTGCCAACAAGGAAGCCAAGCCGGCCATACCAGCTTGTCACGGCATCGGGCGACACCTTGCCCGTGGAGAGGGAGGCCCTGCTGGAGCTGAACTTGGGACGGAGTGCCGTGCGTCTGTGGGTGTTCGTCGCGAAGGTGGCTGAGGAGGTGATCCTGGGACTGGATGCCCTCAGGAGCCATGAGGCGACGGTCGACGTCGGCAGGAAGGTCCTGCGGCTTAACGGAGAAGAGGTTATACTCCGTCAACCCGAAGAGCGCCCTGGAATTTGCAGGGTCGTCTTGGACGAAGACGTGGTTGTCCCCGCGAGGAGCGAGGTGGTGGTGACGGCGCGACTGGAGGGCCAGAGAACCAGGAACATGATGCTGGACCAGAAGACACCTGTAAACGGACTGTGTGCAGCCAGGGCATTGCTGCCGTGGCGAGAGGAGGTGCCCGTGAGACTGCTAAATCCTACGGACGCCGATCACGACGTCCAGGCCGGGACGGAGTTGGGAATGTGCGAGCCCGTGGTGAGCGTAACAGCTATCGAGGAGACACTAGAGCCGGCGCCGAAGCAACACCTGGGGCCCCGGCTAGAAGGCGGCCGACCACCTGACCACAGAACAGCTGGAGAAGGTTCGACAACTGCTAAGGCGGTATCAGCGCGTCTTCAGCCAAGGTGATAGTGACTACGGCCGCACGGACAAAGTGCTTCACCGCATCGACACCGAGGACGCCCGGCCTATTCGGCAACCACATAGACGCGTTCCGCTGGCGAAGCAAGGGGCGGTGCGAGACATGCTGGAGGACATGAGATCCAGGGGAGTGATTGAAGAGTCTGACAGCCCTTGGTGTTCCCCTGTAGTCTCGGTGACGAAGAAGAACGGCGAGCTGCGCTTCTGCGTAGACTACAGAAAGCTGAACGCTGTCACCCGGAAGGACTGCTTTCCCTTACCCCGGATTGACGACACCCTGGACACGCTAGCTGGTGCACAGTGGTTCTCGACCCTGGACCTGAAGTCGGGCTACTGGCAGGTAGCTCTAGACCCGAGAGACAAGGAGAAGACTGCATTCTCGACGGGCCAAGGGCTCTGGCAGTTCACAGTTATGCCCTTTGGCCTCTGCAATGCACCGGCTACCTTCCAGCGCCTTATGGAGTCAGTGATGAGAGGGCTGACTTACGATGCCTGCCTGCTATACCTGGACGACATCATCATCGTCGGGAAGACTTTTGAAGATCACCTCGAGAATCTGAGTAAGGTGCTACAGAGACTGCAAGCGACCAACTTGAAGCTGAACGCGAAGAAGTGCCAGCTCTTCCGCAAGGAAGTTAACTACTTGGGCCACATAGTCTCGGCAACCGGAGTGGCCACAGACCCGGAGAAGACACAGGCTGTGAGAGATTGGCCTCGCCCAAAGGATAGGAAAGAGTTGCGCAGTTTCCTGGGGCTGTGCAGTTATTACCGCCGCTTCATTAAGGGGTTCTCCAACATCGCAAAACCCCTCACCCGCCTGACGGAGGAACACCGGCCTTATGTGTGGACAGAGGACGCCGAAAACGCTTTCCAGCACCTAAAGGAGACCCTGTGCAGTGCTCCAATTTTGGGTTTCCCACAACCGGGTGGCGCCTTCATTGTGGACACCGACGCCAGCGACCATTGCATTGGAGGTGTCCTGTCGCAGATCCAGGACGGCCATGAGCGGGTGAGCCTATTATAGCAAGACGCTATCCAAGGCAGAGAAGAACTACTGCGTCACCCGACGGGAGTTACTGGCGGTAGTAAAGTCATTGGAGCACTTCCACAAGTACCTGTACGGTCAGCCATTCCACCTGAGGACTGACCATTCCGCCCTAACCTGGCTATTGAGCTTTAAGAACCTGGAAGGCCAGACAGCACGTTGGGTCCAGAGGCTGCAGGAGTACGACTTCACCTCGGAACATCGTAGAGGGAAGAGCCACGGTAACGCTGACGCCATGTCCCGAAGACCCTGTCCGGAAGAGTGCGGCCAGTGTACAAGAGTGGAGGAGAAGGAGCGTGCCGCAGCAGTCCGAGTAGTCGCGGCAGTGCCTGCGGATGGCTGGGATAGCGCAGGCCTGAGGAGGGAGCAGCTGGCGGACGCAGACTTGGGGCTACTCTTGAGGGAAGTGGAGGCAGGGACGAGACCAACCTGGGAGGACATCGCACCCAGGAGCGCCACCTATAAGTCGTACTGGGCCCAATGGGACTCGTTGAAGACCAGAGAGGGCGTGCTGTTCCGGGTATGGGAGTCACCCGATGGGAAGACGCAGAGAGAACAGTTGGTACTTCCCCGGAGTAAGGTCCCGGAAGTCTTGGAGGAAGTGCACGCCGGTACTTCGGGAGGACACCTGGGAGCGAACCGAACGATCGACAAACTTCGGCAGCGCTACTACTGGCTGAGACTCCGAGCAGATGCTGAGAGATGGTGCCGTCAGTGTCACGTGTGCGCGGCGAGTCGTGGCCCCCACACTAGGAGCCGGGGTCGCATGCAGCAGTACAACGTCGGAGCGCCATTCGAACGGATCGCCGTGGACATTGCTGGACCGTTCCCAGTTTCCGACCGAGGCAACAAGTACCTAATGGTGGTTGTGGACTACTTCACCAAATGGCCGGAGGTGTATGCCATCCCAAACCAAGAGGCAAAGACAGTCACAGACTGCCTCGTGGAGCAAGTATTCTGTCGATTTGGGGTGCCGTTAGAGCTACACAGTGACCAGGGTACCAACTTTGAGTCCAACCTAATGAAGGAGGCACTACAAAGGCTTGGGGTGAACAAGACTCGCACTACGCCTCTACATCCCCAATCGGATGGCATGGTCGAAAGGTACATCAAGACCTTAGAGGAACACCTGAGGAAGGTCGTGGCCAGCCATCAGCGAGACTGGGACGTCAAGGTGCCACTGTTCTTGCTGGCCTATCGCTCGTCTACACACGACACAACTGGGATGACGCCAGCCAGCTTAATGTTCGGCCGAGAGTTACGCCTCCCTTGTGACCTGGCTTTTGGAAGCCCTCCGGAAGCGAAACAGCCAGCGACCGAGTATGTGGAGAACTTGGTGGACCATCTCCACGACATGCACGAGATGGCTCGCCAGAACATCCAGAAGGCGAGCGACCGCATGAAGACCAGGTATGACAGGCAAGCCAACAGCCAAGGGTCCAGCAAGGTGACCTAGTCTGGTTGTACCGTCCTACCCGGATCAAGGGACGCTGCCCGAAGCTCCAGCAGCCATGGCAAGGACCGTACCGGGTGGTGAAGAGGATTAACGACGTGGTCTACCGCATCCAGAAGGTTCCCCGAGGGAAGATGTTGGTGGTACACCTGGATCGTCTAGCCCGCTACGATGGTGCTGTTCGGGACGACCAGCTTTCAGGAGGGAGCAGTGTCACCCAATTATCGGGAAGCACCACAAACAACAGCTGAGAAGGGACCGTAGGCCACGCCACGCCCACTCATTTGTCTCCTGTCACTAACTGAAGGGATGGTTAGGAGAGGGATGTCGGGCCCCTGAGCCGTCTCTTTACCCTTCTCCTAGGTTCTGGAAACTCGGGACATTCAATCTAATCGAGAACCTTCTAGATCGGCAAGCAGACCCTATATAAGCAACACGTCGTGCAAGGGGCAGCCAGTCAGTGCTTGACGAGCTAGCAAACGAACGAGAAGACTGTGTACGTGCATCGGAACGTTAACTTACGAACTGGTGAATTGTAATTGTGTGCATTACGTATTTCTGTGTAATTGGCAAGTGCTTAACTGTAAGTCGTTGGAAATAAAGAACATTTTTGAGTGGTGCAATTGGACTTTTCATTTCACGAACCCACAAAGTCACAATATTATAGTTTAACTTAACCAGTTAACACTTCACAAATTTCACTTTGAATTTGTTTCGTACGTCGATCCACGAGTATTTCATCAGGCAAAATAATATTTGTGCATTGCTCATAGAAATAGAAAATACGGATTTCACTATCGTCAGGAGGTTTGGTGCTGTAGATACGCTAAAGAGTTGAACCGATTTTTGAACTATAGATAAATCTTAAGTTTTTCGTTTCTGTGACTT
>CM060950.1:194427936-194510436 GCA_030765055.1 Mantis religiosa
CTAACCAGTTTACAACAATCGTATGATAGAATTAGAATTTTAGTTCGTCCTTGGCAACATACACATGTTATGAGAACATCAAAATGTATAAATACAGTATATACATAAAGTCAAATTGATTACATACAATATACACAGTAAGCAGCTTTTCTATGTTTTCATGTGGTGTATGCATAGACTACTTTACTACAAGAAATGTCATAATATGAATTTTACAGATTTGTGAATGTACTAGCTCCCAGTGCTTATTTGCATGGTTATAGTTTTAAAAATTCATTAACAGTACAAAATTAGCGTGCATGCAAAAATTTCATAACGTTTGTAGTTAAAGCTTCCTTCATAAAGGCTTGTTTGGTGTGCTCGAATTGCCAGTTTATCCTTGTTACGAGTGTGGTGGTATGTACATCAGCATTTACTTGAAATGATTTATATTTGTATGAACATTTGTGGATGTTACGGCTCTCGAAAGGGGACACATTATTATTCGTCTACCTCCATATAACTGTGATCTGAATGCAATTGAGCTGGCGTGGGCAAAACTAAGGAATGTTTTCAGAGGATGCAACGCTACTTGTGATATCTTCGCTTATCTTACCGCTATTTTGCTGAACTGTGTTTTTCAAGGTTGACCACACTTCCGAAACAAAGCGTTAGCTCTCGCTTCTTCCCCGCTGCCCGCACCGCACCGTAAATCTAGCGCTCAGCTTATCTTGCGTGCACTGTAGAAGATGAAATCTCGTATATTTCGAATACTAGAATTTGGACATCAAATATAATCATTTTGCATTCATTTTTGGTCATTTTGTGAATAACGTGACAGTTACAATTAGCTTCAATTGTGCTATTGTTTAAAGATTTGAAAGTTTTGAAAACCGAATGATCTTTGCATAGTTAACTGCTGCGTTGCTGCAGCAGAACTTGAAATATGAAACTACCAAGCCGTGTCCATCTAAAACAAGGATTAGCTGTTTCATGACTATCGTCAACGAAGCTTAGTATGTTCTCCTTTATGCCAAATACCTCAGAAATAATTTTATAGACACCGGAAAGCATTCAATATTGCCTTTATTAGAGGCATCTGTCGAAGCGGGGAAAAATAACTTTTTTAGTATCATTTCTACGAGTTCTAGCGATGCCAACACATTTTGTATTAGCATCTTACATTTTGTACGCCCACAGTGAAGTTCTGGTCTTAACTCGAAATCTCCCAAACTTAATGCCACAATAAGTAAAAACATACCTGGTTATGCATAACTCCAAGAAATACTAGTGAGTTCGAGTGCTGAAACTTCGTGTTCAATGCGGGACAGTTATACAATAAAAAGTTCGGATTGAGTTCACTTTTGGCAGATGATGCAATGGAAAGTTTATATTTTTTCTCATGATAAATTCTTTTTCATGGTCCAAATATCTTCATTTTATTAGAGAGGAAGCAGGATGCACTTTGCACGTTGCCATCCCTTCATTATCATGTTTACCTAACCAAATTTTGAAATGGTTTTTCTCTAAAGTTTAGAATCTAACCATTCATTACGTAATGATCACATTCTTTTCACTTTTCTTCTTTGGGTGTTATTCTGACTATCGTAATTGCAACCACTGCTATTTTTGTTTCCACTTATTGTGCTTAGCATTTCAAATACTAATCGGGCTTCAGGAAACCTAAAATCATCGTTTAGTTTTATTGCTACTATGTACGGTATATCTCAACTCTGTCACTCCACAAATACAACTGCCTCTTCCACAATAAGAAACCACGTTCTACTTTCAATCGACTATCGAACTTCATTGTTTCTGTTTTCCATTGTTTATTTATCTCAGCCTGTCTGCTGTCAGTGCGATACGCAATTGCAATAAATGGGTAGCGGTAGATTATTTCACAAAGAAAACATATTGCAGCATAATAATTGCTGTGAAAACGGGGTGGCGACCCAATATACTAAAAGTAAAACAAAAGTAGTTACCTGAAGGTATCCTATCATACTCAAGTACGGACATGTGATATAGAAAATTAGGGACGATCCCAACAAAATCGAGTCGGGTGGCGACCCTGACATCCAGTGGTATGTGGAGTGTTTCTATCAAGACATTTGAAATAAAAGATCTGAAACCTTTATTTTGAGTATTCTGTATTTGCACTTTCTTGCACTTTTGGGGCAGGGTGTACTGGAAGGTCGTTTTCTAGCATTGCTTATTCTGGGACGGCACCTAATAAAGTTAACTGTTAAAAATAACGCTGCAGCCATAACACGCACTAACAGGAGGGGGAAGGAAATACGCCATTACGGAAGTGCAAAAGTTTATAGGCATAGAGAGGAGGATCACAGTGAAGCCTCCAGCGAATCAATCCATACAGTTCCTATCAGCGTTGTCAAGTATGGGTACAGGTTTTCTACCCGTCTGGATTGAGAACATCTTCATTAATTACACCATGCCAATCTTAAAATTAGGCTAAAATTTATTTTCTAAACATGGCTGTACAAAGGTCTTATCTCGACGTTGTTAGATCTCGAGCTATGTATATATACTTTCTCTACCTTTTATAGCTGGTGTAATACTCCGTGTGCTCAAGAGGAGAAATGAGAAGGATGAAAATGGTGGTGGAGGAGCGAGTAGACCGCACAAGTAAACGTTTTGAAGGGGCGTTACTGTTCTCTTTGTTGGTGTTCACTATTTAAATATAAACACTTCTGCAATTTTGGCCACCCAAACAGTGTGTTTATGAGAGCAATGAATTCATCTTCTTGAATGTTAATAACACTTCACTATTAATTTTTTTCTTTTCATGAATTTTTGTACGACATTTTTTTTTATCTTTTTCTTGTTGCAATGTTTTGCAAATCACGATCATCCAGTGAACGTCCCTGCAGGTATTCTTGAAACGGAAAGGTAGAGTCAAACTTAAAAATTCAATGCCCTAGCCGGGATATGAACCACGGATCTTTCGGTCTCCGTCCGGCTGCTCTTAACCATTGAGCTAATATGGCCAACATGCCAGCATGACATTAAATTCTCCAACTGACCCCGGTTTAATTGACCTAAGATTTTGAGGATCGGTACCGCAGACTTCACTTTCCATGGAACATCTTTCAAAAACTTTGGGTTTCTCAAAAATGACTAACGATGTTTATTAAAATAGCATGTGCAAGGGATATAAAACCGGGAATACCATTACCAGTGGCGTATGCTGGGATTGTGACTGGGGCTATCACTAGGCCTACCAGATCCGGACAATAAGGGATTGTTGATTAAATGTTAGCTTCACGAACAGTACATTTAATTCTAGTTTCCTTGAAACAAGCTGTTAAAACAATTAAAAAAGAGAACAAATAATTTCACCATACCTGTTTATATATACATGAATTCCAGCCGTCTTTCTTTACAGGTAAACTGCGTTGTGACACTATCAAAAAACAGTTCCTCGCTATGTCTTCTCAATGAAACAAGAATGTCTTTTTCCACCGATAGAAGAGCGAAGTTGCTGAGACGAATTTGTCTTTGTGTTGCATGTAAATAAGGTTTTATTCTTTTCAAGGCTGAAAAGCTCCTTTCTGCACTTGCAGTGGTAGAAGGTTATGATATCAGTTCACATAGTTTATAAACTTCACTGTACACAACGTCAAGCCCATTTGATTTCATATAATTTGCAATGGTTTGAACGTACTTGTTAGAAATATAACACCTTCAGTTCATTTTTCAAAGAGAGTTTATCGAAATAGGAAACATACGGTTCTTTCAGTTCAGGAAATAAATTTGTTGGAAACATTCTATCCTAACTCGCAAAACGTTTAGAATCCAGTAACGCCAGAAATTTAAACTGTTTCTTGGAATCAAATCTTAATTTAGTTTGAGTTATTAATGTATCCAGAACTTCACAGAAAATCCTTAAGTACGAAGAATGGGTTTCATCTTCACGACAGTTTCTCTTTCTAGGATTTTCTTCGTTCTCTTCGTCAGCAACGCTCTTAGTTTCTGACCATACTTCTTCAAATCCTGTATTTATAATATTTTGCAGTGTGGTAATAAATTCGTGAACTTTTTCCGTATAGTAACAGATGTCCATGCTCTTGTTTTGTAAAATGTCAAAAAGAATATCTGAAAATGCGAAAACTTTACTGAACATAATCAAGAAAAAGTTTGTTCGAGTCTTTGAGAGAAATCGCACAAAGCCTGAAGCCATGTTAACTTCTTCGCGAGACCAGTCCCCAGGTTCCTCTTACGTTGAAGTAAAGAAACTAACAAGATGACTTCCATAGTGATGAACTGTGCTTATAAGTCTGGAAGCAAAATTCCATCGCGTAGGTGCGACACTTGCCATTTCTTTTCAGTAAAGGCTTTAAGAACATCTGTACGTGAAGTGGAATGTGGGGAAAAAGGCGGGCAAACCATTAAGAGAAACAAAGCCTTTTTGGTTTCCTTAATAAAATTCACAGATTGGGAAAGTATCCGGTTAAGTCTGTGGTTATAGCAGTGGATGAAGCTAGCAGCTGGATACTCGGTTTTAATTGAAGTCTGAAGTCCAGAAACATGTCCGGCCATTACTGCAGCACCATCGAAAGTTTGAGCAACAATTTGTGTTTGAACATCCTAAATCATTTATGGTCCTTTTTACATATTCAAATAAACCACCAACTGTTCGATCAGAACTTACATCAGTGAAATGTAGAAATTGTTCTTTGCAATTGCCTTCATCGTCAACATAGCGTAGAATAGTAGACTTTTGACTTTTATTGGTGACATCAGTCATTTCATCGAGTATTAGTCCAAGAAAACTAGCCTTATCAATATCTGATTTAATTTTATCTCTAACAACACTGGCCACGGCATCGATTAGGACATTCTGTATAAGAGCCGAGGTGCCTTTGAAAACGGTAGCTGTCTTTAGATGCTGAGACAGTGCCGTATCATAAATACTCAGCAATTGTATCAATTCTATATAATTGGCTTTATTTAATGACTCCTCACTTTCATCGTGGCCTCTAAACGGACATTCATGTTTTGCAAGAAGAACCACTGCATCACTCAATCTTTTCAATACATTTCTATTTTCCTTAACCTTTTCACTGTGCAAACTGTCAGCAGTTTCTTTTGGTAATTCAATGCATGATCTACCCGTTGAGTGCCGAAAGTTTTTATTGCCGTGAAAGACTGTATATGTGTTGTTGATCTTTTGTGTTTATCCAAAGCTGTGATTAAGTAAGCTAAATTTGCGAAACCCGTAGTATTCCAGGGTGTTTTCTCAGTTGCAAACAACAAGCATGGCCAGCAATAAAGTTTATTTAGTTTGAATGAGCCAGGCAAGCCACTCAGACTTATCATAATTACTTATACCAAAGTAACTTTTATAAGGGTTCTTATTTTTGTTCCTTCTGTTCACACTGCAATTGCGGAAGAGCTGGAGTAGGCCTTCCATGTTTTATTATCACTAACTTATCCTCATATTTAAACTGCCAGAGTGGTCTTTGCACTAATTATTTAATTAAACATTCTTCGCCCACTTCGAAGAATTAGCGCTAGCAACTGTCTTGGTACACTGTACACTTTTAAATAAACAATACTAATACGGCTGTTGAGGACCGTAACAATCACACAATAATGAAAACGCCTCTTTCTTGCCCTTAACTCCACATGCTATGCGGGATTCCAAAGCCAGTCGTGTCCGTACGATACATTTCGGAGAAGCTCGTATGAGTCTAGCGATCTAAGATTCCGAAGCCATGGCATGTGTAATCCTGCATTTCTCCCCCTCGTCCCTCACTGTCCCTTACCATAGAGAAGGCTGCAACAGTAGCTTTCGGAGCTCTGCTAGCCCCTCTGTTCAGTGGTAGGGAAAGAGATTCCACCCTACGCACTAATTCTTTATGGGGGAAACTGGCTGATATTGCGATTATTATTAATATTACTTATTAATTTCTAGTTTAGTTTAGATATGGGCTTCGGTGATAGCTTTGATAGCCCATAATATACGCCACTGACCATTACGAGAAGTTGTTACAAACTTTCGTTGCACCTAAATTGAACTATTTTTCACACGTAGAAGACACCTGGTTTCAACAGGATGGGGCGACATCACACACTGCAGGGCAGTCAGTGGCACCTGTGTTTGGTATAGTCGCGCTGCTCAAACCATTACCACGGCTTTATCTTTGTTAATAGAAACATCTCAGATAAGGCACTGATTATTCTTGTGTGATAGGGAAACTGCTGCGCTTCCCAGCCCTGTACTAAGCACCAATGAACGCATCACTTCAGCCAATGGAATTCGCAGGAATCACAAATGGCACGTATGTTCACTCCACGTGAAGTGATCAGTGCGTTATCTGAGAGGTGTCTATTACCAAAGATAAATCCATGGTAACCGTTCGAGCAGCGCGACCATAATCGCGTGATTTCAAGAATCGGTAGCGTTCCCTGCTCCCCTAGATTGCCAAATATGACCGTTTGTATTTTTATTCTTGTGACGCTATCTCAAGAGCAAAGTGTACACGACTCGACAAAGAACTCTGCATGAATTAAAAACAGAATTCAGGATGGAATTCACAGTATCCTAGCTGAGATGTTGCAGCGGACACTGAGGAATCTCCACAGAAGATTTCAAGAATGCATTCATACCAGAGGATGCCATTTAAAAGACATATTTTTTTTTAAACAAAAATGAATGATGAAAGTGGCAGGTATATCTTGAATTTTCTGGGAATCTTTTCCGAAGTCCTGTTGATTATGGATGACTTTTGCATAACTGGTAAACCACAAAGAGATGGACAAAATCTTGGTGCTCAGAACATGTAGAGCTCGCTAAAACAGTTTGTCCAACATTATTTTGTGGACGGATGGACATAATAAGATGTTAATTGTTTGCATTTTCCAAATGTATACTTTCGTCACATTGGAAGTAACTTGTCTTTTTATCTGTTTTTATCTGTTGACAATGCAAAGAAAACGGAATTTCGCAGTTATTACGAACATTCATTCAACACAGATCAGCTGGAAAGTCGCCAGTTTTTGCTCTCGATTAGGAACATGGCCGCGCTGAGTGGATAGACCGCTTGGCTCTCACCAAGGCGGCCCGGGTTCTATCCCAGGCGACCGCAAAGTGAGATTTGTAGTGGACAACACGGCGCTGGGGCTGGTTTTCTCCGGGACCTACTGTTTCCCCCACCAGCATTTCACAAATTTCTCCATAACCTTTCCTAGCATTCATCTCGCCCTCATACTATTATCCACTTCCTTCATCCTCACTTTTTGGCCGCGCCGTGGCTCAGTGGTTAGACCAAGGCGGCCTGGGTTCGATCCCAGGCGACCGCAAAGTGGACAACACGGCGCTGGGGCGGGTTTTCTCCGGGATCTCCGGTTTCCCCCGCCATCTCATTCCACCGGTGCTCCATCTTCATCTCCTGTATCATCAGTGTCACCGCCTGCGGTGCCGTATGTAGTAAAAGCGGGCGTTAAACACTACACATTTCATTTTTTCATCCTCACACCAGGCATTAGGCTGATCACCAATCCTGGTTCTCTATCGGATTTAAAGCTTCAGTTCCTCAGGCCCGACCTTAAGGGATAGAGGTACAAGAATCCCCTGACACCACTGTTAAGTGTTACTACTAGGGTTAAGGTAAAGAAGAAGATTAGGAACATATGTACTATGAAAATACAAATCACGCTGTTTGGTAAGGGATGGGTTAATATTCATTTTGTTTTCAGGGTAGTGATATGTTATTCAAGTGAACGGGCATGTGTAAAATCGTGTTTCACACTCTAGCTGAAATGTTAATATATAAAGCAGTTATTTTTCTTTTCTCCCATGTTTGCGATACAAGTATGTGAACATGTGCATCAACGCTGGGACAAGAAATTTTTCTAATAATAAACGTGGAGGAGACAAATTGTATTTAATGTATACAGCGTTTTCTGGAGTTGTTCAATCCAGGGACACACACACACACACACACACACACACACACACACACACACACACACACACACACACACACACACACACACACACACACACACACACACACACACACACACACACACACACACACACACACACACACACACACACACACACACACACACACACACACACACACACACACACACACACACACACACACACACACACACACACACACACACACACACACACACACACACACACACACACACACACACACACACACACACACACACACACACACACACACACACACACACACACACACACACACACACACACACACACACACACACACACACACACACACACACACACACACACACACACACACACACACACACACACACACACACACACACACACACACACACACACACACACACACACACACACACACACACACACACACACACACACACACACACACACACACACACACACACACACACACACACACACACACACACACACACACACACACACACACACACACACACACACACACACACACACACACACACACACACACACACACACACACACACACACACACACACACACAGAATGAAAGCTTCTGATGTAGGTATCTTACGCACGGTGTTACGAACTTGTGATGAAGTGGCTTCATCGGAACAAAGACGCAAGTGTACCTATAGTTCAATTTCCGAGAAAAGACGTTTCCTGGTTTAACATATGTAACGTTGGGCAGTATTGGTCACCCTTCATAAGCCAATAAGTTTTCAACTTTCTTTAGTTACATTTTATGTAGGGCATATAGACTTGAAACACATTTATAGTCAGCTGATGTATTTATTTTTCATGGGGAACGCGCTTGTTATTAACACATTTTAGATTTACGCGTACAAGCAAGTAATTTGTGTTCGAAATATTTTTACTAAACCAGCTATTTAAAGATAGTATATTGACACTTTTACTAGAATTTAACTAAAAATAGACACACACACACACACACACACACACACACACACACACACACACACACACACACTCATTCACTCACTTTCGGTGTGTGCGTGCGTGCGTGCGTGTGTGTGTAGTACAGATACGAGGTGTTTTGTTTACCTGTCTCATAATTATTTTAACTGTAAACTAGAAATAGTTTTAAAACTAATTGTTTTTAATTATTTATCAGTGTGGTAAATTTGTTCGAAATACTCTCCATTTCGTTCTATGTAAAACTGTAGTATTTTCGAGAGCTTTCATGTCGGTCGATGAATGAAATGGGTGAAATGATGCTCAAATAAGCCCAGGGTCCATAGAACTTACAGTTGCTTGACATTAATCCTTCAGAATAATGATAAACCCCAGAAGAAACCTTTAATCCAGATAACTCGCCCGAAATTCGAACTCACGATCTTTTGAGTATAAGGGAGACAGGTCACCAGCTCCTTTTAGAGGCAGTCGTTTTAAAAACAATATATTATAGATGTGTCATATAACGGACTATCTACGGGTCTTATTGGTCATTAGATAATCCCTCTTCTAGTAATCCATCTATTGGTGAATGCATTATTGTGCCACCATAGAAATTCTAGTGGTTAATGTTATACCCCATCATGCTAGACTTTCTTAGGTACGTAGAAACGGTGAATTTTTTTCTGAAATACTAAAACAACAATGATCATATCCCCTAGAGTATCTATCCAAACCGTTAACTTCCTCTGTCATTGTATACGAGCTCTTAAAATGCAGAGATTTTTTTTTTTTTTTTTTTTCACTTTTTAATATCGACAATTAAGTCGATTTACAGAATTATTAGAGGTGAAATGTGTAATTCTAGAATTACTTCTTTAGTAGTTCGCATGGTTCTGATAGTGCTTCGGACATTAATTTACGAACTTGGATTCGTAATGATCTGCAGACAATATTTTATGTGTTTCAAATTTATTATCATGAAAAATTGACTTTCAAAATGTACGTATTCAACTCGTCGAAGTTTCGATGTGAGGAATGAGGTTGTATAAACAAAACATATGCTGGAACTTCAACTGAAGTAGCTTCATTGACGCAATGCCGTTCCTTTAACAGCAACACAACAATTTGTCTAAATGTAACCGAAGTCAGAACCTACCCGTCATGATTTCTACTAGAATCTGTTTCTTTAAACATTCGAGCTATCTGTCTTGCACAGTGATCCGTAGACCCATAAATTAAAATAATTTCAATCTGTTTTGTAAAGTGTACGTATACCATGAAGAGCTCTTCATTGTCCTATTTCTGGGATATTTCAGTAAATACAAGGTTGTGATTTAAACCTGTAGTCATAAAGCTGTTCTTGGCTGCCTTTTATGAGGATAACAAACAATAGAAACGTAGGTTCTACATTTAAGTTCTTTGTATGGTGTTAAATTGAAGCAAACGTCTTAAGTTTTGGCCATTGAGATGCAAAATTTAAGTACAGTCTTACCGCAGTATATTAGTAGTGAGGACTGCACACGGAGTGAACAATTTAAGATATACATTTGTCATGTAGTTACCTTAAACATAGGGTATTTTAATGCTGATCGTTAGTTTTGATAGAATCAGAACTAAAGAACAAATTTCTAAGAAAGCCGTAGTTAGGAATGTGTCTGCTTGAAAATGTTCATGTCGCACCTTTGGAAGGTGCTGAATTTCTAAGTTTGGTATCTGCTGTGGGGGTAGCGTGTCTCTCTCACATTCAAGAGCTCCCGGGTTCGAATCTCTGTTAGGGCGAGTTATTTGCATAATGTTTTTTTTTTCTTTTCTCCAGGGGTTTCCCTTATTCTGAAAGATGAATATCGGGCAACTCTTAAGTTCTATGGAGCCTGGACTCGTATGAGCATTATTTCACCCATTCCATTCTACGTCCGATATAGCCAATGTTGGAGGACGTTATATTTAAAAAGAAAGGTTTGGTATTTACTTTTCGTTTCTAAGTTAAACCACTCACTCACTCACTCACTCACTCACTCACTCACTCACTCACTCACTCACTCACTCACTCACTCTAAAAGCAGTTTAGAAAGCTTGTCTTCAAATCAGGCCCTCAAAACACCAATTTCCGGTGAAATCGGGATATAGAATTTTGTGGGATTACAAACTTCCTCCACCTATTACTTATGTGTTTCAAATGGAAAGACCTCGGCCGCCTCGGTAGCGTAAGTGGTAACATGTCTGCCTCACGTCCAAGAGGTCCCGAGTTCGAATCTCGGTCAGTGAGTTACCTGGATAAGGTTTTTCCTGGGGTTTCCCTAATTCTGAAAGACGCATGTCGGGTAACTGTAAGCTCTATGGACCCTGGTCTCATTTGAGCATCATTTCACCCATTCCACTCATCGTCCCAGGAGGACGTAATTACACACAAAAAATGGAAAGACATCTCGACCACCGCGAATCAGATGCGTCAGCGCGGTCAGCGTTATCACTTCGTTACCCCCATTCTTTTCATATTGCTGCGAACCCGATCGCGATAGCGCGGCTTGCGCACACAAAGGAACTGATAGTGTTTAACGCAGATAAAGAGCTTGCATAAGCAGAAAACATAGCGCCGGAGATAAGACTTGCCGACACAGATATAGTTACATTCTGGAACATTCGTGTTTTATCTGGTGACTTGTTAGAGAAAATTCTATAACAGTCTGGAATTCATGAATGGGTGTATAAAAAGAAGCCATTGCTAGTGATCGAGTCAGTCGTAAACAAGAGGAGTCGTGAACAGAAGTAAACAGCTCTAAGGACAGACGTAACAGGAGTGTTGTAAACAGATGCTATCAGAACGCTGTTTGTCTTCGAGCTTGGTAGACTGTGATTGTGTATGTAACGTAATTCTGCTGTAATCTGAAAGTGTATTTCTACGGAAATGAACATTTAGGATTTGTGCAACTCGGACTTTTAATTCTACGAACCCACAAAGTCACAATATTTTCCCCTCTCGCACACACTGGACCATGCGAGTCTTTGGCGCTGAACATAAGGGGACACAAATTGAATTTTCCAAATGTTTATTATAATGCAGTTGTAGAAATCACAGTTGAAATATGGATATTCACATATTATACGCATGTTTTAAATTGTATCATTGTAATTATAGTTTATGAATTACCTATTTTGCCAATCCAACGGAACTGCCAGTGGTTCATAAAGAGCTGTGAATGTCACTTAGGTCGAGACAATTCGTCATTGTCATTGTCTTCATCGTCGGAGTATTGCAAATTTATGATGATAGGCTCCAAAATCTCGTCACGTGCTATTTCTTTCCAAAAATTGTCTTGTTTATCTGCATGTCTCACACAGTTTTCCCAAGCTTATGTTACCTTGTCAATTTCTCCTTGAATAAGTCGTTAACATCAGTTTAAAAGTACTATTTATGTTTGCAACATAATTTGAGCCCACATTAACTCAATTGGATTGTACTGGCAGTGTTGAGGGGGAAAGCGAATTACCTCGTGTCTCATTTCAATTACAAGTTAATACTGCTTTACGAGATATTCATAAACATATAATGTCCCGTTCTGCCAGGCTAGCAGGAAATACACTGTTTGCTCTCTCTCGAATTTAACAAACGCCTTGACTTATTCAAAGTACCCTATTCTTTTATCACGTCATGTCAGAAGGTTTACATCAGTTCTGAAGGATTACGGATTTACATACACGCATACATGCCAACCAGTAATGATGTTCAGTACAGTGCTTCCGTCGCGATGCATTGTTATAACTTATTGGTGCTTTATTTGTATCACGAAAACTATCTGAGCTAAACGTACTTGGTTTTTACGATTGTGGGACACATTACTCTTTACCTTCCTCGTGGTTCCGCTTTTGCAAAATCTGAATTTTTGTCTTAGCGCAAATAGTATTTATTAGAGATTGATGCAGCTGGCGCTCGTCACACACCACTCACGGGGAATGCAATGTGACAACACCGCAAGACTCCGATTGGTTGCTCACTTAGTAGCGTTCAAGGCAAACATCATCCCATGTGAAATACATAATAGTACATGCATGTCAGAAGCGTTCGAAAAAGTAAAAATTAATATCTGTACTTACGAGGATTTTTATTCTTTCTAAACTCTGTTTGTTCATAAAGGGGAAAGCTAAGTTCAAAAAACGTAAAAGAGGTTGTCAAGGGAGTATGTTTCTCTTGATACGATGAATGTTGTTTTGTTGGTGCTGTGGTTAACCGTAACCTGTCTACAGGTGTCATTCTGAATGTTTTCCCACAACTTCTAATGTAATACAGTGTTGATTAGATTCATGAAGTAACCTCATATGGAAAGCATCTCGCAAGTCTGTGGCTAGCACGAGCTTAGTACAATCCCTTTGCCCCAATATGTATGTTTATGTGTGCTAAACTGTAATTGCTATTGGTCTTTAAATACCAACTGGCAGGAAATGGCCTCCTCCGGAAATGGCAGGTATCGGGAATTACGCTTGAATCGATGCAGCTAATTGCAAGCATAGTAAAATAATTGCATTTTCATCAACGTGCAAGAAACACTAAGAAGCGAGGTTCAGTCTGAGAGGTTACATATGTGCAAACTATTCGTCAGAATTATTCACATGACAGCCCTTTAGTTTATCATAAATATATAGAATAAGTTAGTCGTTTCAATAGGAAGTAGCGTGTTTTCCACCGTTGATCACAACACTTTCAATCGCCATTTCGTGTTTTACTATTAGCAGGATTGTTGGTAATTGCTTTCTTATCCATACTTTCCATTCTTTATCCACGCTGAATGGTTTCTTTCTTTCCCGTTTAGGCACTAAGATGGAAATTGGAATCAACCTTTAAAAATTCAGTTTTCCGAAATAAGCAGAATTTTCAAACGAGTGTTTATTTCAACTTTGCAAATTAAAAAGTTTCGACGACCATTCCGAAAGTGAAGAATGTTTCTCCATAGCAGGATGTTCTTGAATAATAATTCAGAGACTGAAGTGCTCTCACATGCTTTTATCTATATTTCCACAGAGTCGCCTTTGACGTTAAGGCACTTAATTGTACACTTGATTCCAATATGTCGTCCCTACAACTTCTAAGTAGTAACATCTACTTTAGTAGAACATTCCATCGTATTTTCATTTCAGTAAAATATAAAAATATCAGTCACACTCTTCCACTAAAATGTGAATTCAGAATTACGTTTTTTTAAAGTTACATATTTTGCTAATTTAAAATATTTAATTATAAAACCTGAGGAGCTACTTCATCTAAAGATTTATGGTCATCACTGATCATTCGTGGCACCCACTATGCATAGATTTTATGGTATTCTAAGTGCTGACAACGGAACTATCACTGTACTCATACCCCTATGTACCTGAAAATTTGATGGTATAAGGCCTGCTGTATATAAACATGTGCAACAAACGTCTGCTAGGGAGTAGAATCGCAACGTCTGAAACTAAAGCCTGATATTGCCGCAAGCGACCAGTTAAAAGTAGCTGCCGGACATCCCTAGTCAGCTCTGTGCCGAGTGTGGGGATGCCACTCCTTATGTATGCTATGTTTAGACCGCTACCCATCAGGGGTAAACAATCCCTCCTGTACAATGCTGTGTTGTTATGCCTGTATGTTTCTATGTATTCTGGACTCATTTTCGGGCACTTCCAGCTATACTCGGCATCCGATTTTTGGCACACAGGCCACACATAGAGCAGAGATGATGCAATCGAACCCTCAAGCGTGTACTGGTGTGATCATAGTGGTAGTTCCCTTGTGCGTGACAATTTCGTGCATAATTCAGGGAGGTATTTCCTAACATTGTTCGTGCACCTTGCTAATCGTGAATCGTAGATTCTTTGGAGCAATGCGATCCATATTTTGTTTCAGCGCACTTTGATGTTTCTCTTCCTCGTGAACACGTTCTCCCATTCTTAAACATTATGCGCCATTTTTGGATATTGGTGTCATTGATTGCATCTTCACCATAAATAGTGTCAAGGTTACGGTGAATGTCATAGGGTCTTAACATTTTCCGCGCGCAGAAAACGGATAACACGGTACACCTCACACTAGGCATCTTTATGCTTAAAAGGTTTATTGTGTAACCCTTCCCAGAAAACTTTAAAATAAACGGTGTATTTCGAGTGTTGGAATTTCCTGCCTTTAGCTGAGGGGGACGCAGAAAAGTTTCGATTGCAATTGTATACCTAGAGATTCAAGACAAATCTTTTCAAGAGTTACAATTCACTTCCAGAAATGTTATATTTATGCTATAATGAATATCATCCTTGCCCTTTCATGTTTACTCTTCATTTAGTTGTAGAAATATGTAGGCCAGCATATTGTAGCAAACTGCATTTGTTTTGCGAAGTGTAGTTCGTATTGGCTGTATGTAGCCAAGGTTTTGGGAATATTATTAAACAAGCAAATAATTAAATATTTTAAAGATAATGCTGTATTTTCAGTTAATCGGTATGACTTTAGAGCTGGCCACAAAACTGTTGATGTAGCTGTGACATATACTAAACGCACTTTAATAGCCTTAGAAGATCATAATTCGGCAGTGGGGAGCTTTTTTGATCTGACAAAAGCCTTCGATACTGTTTCTCACAATGTTCTTATTTCCAGGTTATATTACTATAGTTTCGCCCCTGATAGCATCCACTTTGTTTCTTAATTAAGCAAGAGATACTAGGTCCGTGTGTATGAATGCTTGTAAATTCGATTTTTAAGTTTAAGTATGGTGTCCCACAGGGTTCTGTTCTCGGCCCAGTTCTTTGTTGAAGTTATATTACTGATCTACCTATGTACGAGATAATTTGATTGAAACATTTTGTTTGCCGATGATTTAGCCCTGATAAAATAGAAGGTGCCTACATGAAAGTAAAATCATGGCCTGATGCCAATAAATTAAGTGTAAATCAAAACAAAACTGTAAACATTCATTTTAATTTATATAGTGTTTCAAATGATCTCGACAACAGTGCGAGATTCTTGGTTATCTACCTTGATAAACATCTGGGCTAGAAAACGCATATTGACTATGTTGCAAATAAAATAACCAGAGGACTATTTGTTCCTTATTTTAAGACAACATATAGATTGAATATTATTAATTAAGGTATATTACAGTGATATCTGTAGCCATCTCAATTTTGGAGTGTTACTGTGGGGCAACCATACCTATGCAAAAAAAAAAAAAAAAAAAAAAAAATCCCCTTCCGATTTTAAAAATATGACTTGAGGATTGGAGCTCCGTCGACTGCACGTTGTAAATCACTATTTATTGAACTGGGAATACTTACCTTCCTTGTATTTGTTTTGAACTGTTTTCTTTATGTGAAGGAAAAATTTCACGAATTTAACCTATTGTAATGTTATTCACAGTTATTCTACAGGGAATGTAAATTAAAAAAAATTCAATCAGCTGCTTTTCAAAAGGAAGTTAATTACCGTTTTAAAGTATAATCCCCTTTATAAGGTCCGGCAGTTTTCTTCTATTTTCTGATTAAATGTTTGTATTTTTATTATTGACGTTGCTTTACATGTACATGTCCCTGGCAATAAACAAAATTATCCATCTATGTGTGAATGTAATGTTATACTCCTAGAGTATGTTAGGTACTGTTACTATGTCTTATTCCTAGCGTTTTACTTTAGAGGTTTATTTTTATCAAAAACGTTAACTTCAAATTCATTTCCGAATAATTAAGTTTAGAAGTTTGGAAGACATAATACTGTGCTCGGTTAATAGCTATTGTGCCAGTTAAACGCTTATGGTTCATTTTCAATCCAA
The DNA here is from genome assembly GCA_030765055.1 of Mantis religiosa. Lineage (NCBI taxonomy): Eukaryota > Metazoa > Arthropoda > Insecta > Mantodea > Mantidae > Mantis > Mantis religiosa. Next base: position 194,444,617 of record CM060950.1, read on the forward strand.
CTGTGTAACTAATTTTACGATCTTTCTTTTGTTGCAGAAAGATGACAGCTATGTATCTACGACATTAAAGTATTACTTCGGTAAGTAAAATTTTAAAAGCTACAGTTAACAACTTCTTCAAAACAGACGTGGGGTAATATTCATGCAAAGTAAAACATATGGACAAGGACAAACAAATAAAGGTGAAGCGTGCTTAAAGTATGGCTGAATTATAAATGTAATGTTAGAAAAGGTACTGTAAACAAAACAAAAAAAAAAAAAAAAAAAAATCTACAGTGTAAAATATAGGTAGCTACAGACAGAAAATAGAATTTAAAAAGTGAGCAGACCCTTCACTTAGATGTGAATATTACAAACGTTTCCCGCTGTTGGCACTAATTTGCGTTCTAAAATTAACCCCTTTACTGTAGACATTTTGTGCCACAAGTACAATTGAGAGCAAGAATAATTATTTCAGAATTCACAGTAATGTGGTTAATAAATTTTACAAAATGTGCAAGATATTTGCTAAAACAAATGACTTAATTTGAATTTATAAAAATAATCGTTAAGCAAAAATTGTCGGTTTCAAACTGTTGCGGCTGCAAATTCAGAGGTGGATTGCAAAGAGGCATAAAAACTATACAGCCGTATGATTTTTCTTCTACTCAAGTATAAATTTCTAAAAATGATTTGATTTTAAATGCTCAACAACAATGCTTTTCACATAAAATAGCTTTTCTTTTAAATCAGAGACAAAAAACAAAAAGCACGCAGCATCAGTGAATAAAGGGCGTGTTTGTCTCTCCTCTTTGTTCTGTCTTTCAGATATGATTTATATATTTATCGAGTTATTCTCAGAAGGTACGATGTAAATAAAAACAAATCAACACTATTGTGGAATTCCTAACAAAGGTAAGCATAATTATATCGGCATCAGAAGGGAGAAGAGCACCACAGGATCTGCAAATTGGGCAGACGACATTTGAGGTCGTGACAAAATTGTGCTATCTAGGAAATATAAATGAGCTTAAAATAAGTGTCACAATAAACGACCGAATCCAGGCAGGGGATAAAGGCTACTTTGCAAATTTAAACTTGCTGAAGAGTAAAATACTATTAAGGAAAGACAAACTGCAAATATAGCGGATGCTAATAAGACCTGTAGTCACATGAGACCTGGACATCGACAAAGGGAAATCAAGAAGCTCTGAGGAAATTTGAACGTAAAATAGTGAGGAGGATATGTGGACCCTTGGAGGAACATGAATCCGGTATAACCAGAAAATTAATCAAATTATAAAACGAGAAGACATAGTACGATTCATAAAATCCCTTGGTCTACAATGGGTAGGTCACCTGGGATGCATGGAGGCAAATAGATTACCTTTAAAAGTGTGAGGCTAAATTATACTCAATGAGGAGGAAAGGAACACCGAGAAGAAGTTGGATGGATGTGATGGAGGACTTGCAGATTATGAAAGTAAGTGAATGGAAGGAGAAGACCCAGGAGAGGAGAGTTTGGAATTGGATCGTGGAGGAGGCCAAGGCTCACATTAGGTTGTTGCGCCTTACAGTAAGCAAGCAAGCCACCCTTTCATTAAGACCTATCGATTCAATAAATTTATCAAGAGGTGCAAAAGAAACAAACGTCTTAAGAGGCAGTAAAAGTAATTGTTTAAAATTGAACATTCCTAAATATAAAGACGCCCAAGGATGCCGTTATAGCACTGGAATCAAGAAGAAAATGATTTACTCTCTCGAAGAACAAAAAATGGAACTTCTTGCTACTATAAATGCCACATTAAAACAGCTTACTATATAAATGCGCGTGTGTGTGTGTGTGTGTGTGTGTGTGTGTGTGTGTGTGTGTGTGTGTGTGTGTGTGTGCGTGCGTGCGCGTGTGTGTGTGATTTCGTGAGTTTTATACATATTTATTTTAAAAGAAGGGGTACACACATAGTCGATTAATTATTCTTGATAATGTATTACGTTCTTTAGATGCGGGGATAAGACCACCATCGCTAATAATACCTATTGATCGTTATAACATTTGTTGTATAGGTTGATCTAATTGATGTAAAAGAAATTCTTCCTGGTGTTAAACACTTTTAAACATACAAAATGTTAACGTGTTTGATTTATATACTATCAGTATCATACTATTTTTTAATTGAGTATAAAATTATAATGATTGATTATCTTACTTACATGTAATGTTCTCCCCGTTTGAGAAAATCTGTATTCTCCCTGAATAATGTTTTAGGTCCTCGCCACAGAAAGGTGCGCACTTAATTTGGGAGTCAAAAAAATCCGTATTAACTGAGAGTAGTTATAACGTATATACAGGTATAAAGTCAACTCAAGTTTTAATAAAGGGTATTAAGCGCACTATGTAACCCCATGTGTGATGACCACAAAATGCCTTAAAAGTGAATAAAGAAATAAGGGTATTCAAAAGATAAGATTTGAATACTAAGCAGTTTCTTCTCAATTTGTTTTTTTAATGAAAAGTGAAGCATTATTATTTACTACAGGACTATGCATGTGCGTTTTTTTTTTTTTTTCGTTTTGCTTAGTTAATAAAATATATGGTGCACTGGTACATGTTGAGTAGTAATTGCAAAATACGTACTATACAGTATCGAATTCGTTTCCTGAATTGAGTGAATGAACTCCCTTTTTAAAATGTCACATTAAATGAATGCCTGTGCTTGTATATTCCATGTAGTATTAAAAACAAACATGTGCATATTTAAATTATTCTATAGACGCTTTTGTATACTTGCTTTACATGCTTGTCTGGCACGAGGTTAAGCAGTATCCAAAAAAGATGGACAAATTATTTCTGGGTAAGAGCATTATGCAACATCTAAAGAAAACGTTGTACAGATCAATTTAGTGAAATCCAGTTTTAACAGTTACATCACTGAGATATAAGCTTTCATTGGAAGAAGCATTAACATCTGTACCTTTTTTTCATTATGGTCTACAAGGGTTTGTAGAAATAGTCAGAGAAAATAATCGCATATTGAGAAATTTGGTGATCCTGGGATCCATACATTTCTTCATTTTGAATATCACCACGGTAATTTTAGTGGCTGTGCTGTGACGTCTTGCTGGTGCCATAATTGTAAAGCAAAACGTATACATTTAGGCAATTTTCATGGCTAATTAAACGTGTACCTTGAATTTTCTGCAAATTAAATACTAAGACACCATTCATTGGTTTCAATGTTTTGCAAAGAGCATGGAATTTTAGAAATAGCATATTGTGTCTCAGCTTTTAAAATGTTGATGCTTGTTTCAACTTTGTAGCTTTTGTACCTACAACGAAATACATAAACTAGCAGTTTCTGCAAACCTATATCTCGATGAATATGAAGGAGATAAAAGCTAAGCTTTTGTAAGAATAGGAAAGCCGGAATCAGATTGAAGAATTAAATGCCATTGTCTGAATTTAAACCAGAGCTACCAGAGCAATATGCCAGCAATATAATAAACCTTTCCAATCTTGTGCTATACACGACTACTGTCCGGCCGCTGTATGTTCGGCTCTGACATTTCTCGAGAGGGGGAAGCAGGCTGTTGCCAGTTCTTTAGCGGGAATTTCAAGCAGAGGAACAATGTGTATTTTAAATATTTCAGTACTTGCATATTACACGAACCAGGAGCCATATTATTATAATAGCGATAATAATAGGACTTACGAACACTAAACATCGGAATTCACGCACGAAAAATATACCGAAAAAAGTTCACCAGCGCAAGCCGCTATTAGGCCACGTGGCTCAAACAAATTGAAGCTGGCAACACGGTGTTGAGTTCGGGAGCCACGCCTACCAGCGACAACGCTGATTGGCGCTAGCAGACAGTTTTAGCTTCCTGACCACGACACCGGATGTACAGACTCCCAGTATCACCAACAGAAGCAGTTGGTGTGCGTGAAAGGTGTGAACGAAATATTTGAATAGAGTGATGTTGTAAAGAATATCTTGCATGATAATGAAATTAAAAGTTGTATTTCAATGTTTTGAAGCTAATATAGTCTTATACTCTCATTATAAAGATAATTCTGACGATATGTTTTCAATTACTCATTATTATATGTTGGTACTAGTAACCTCCCCCCTCCACCTCCTGCAGCCACTAAATGTCAGAGCCGAACATACAGCGGCCGGACAGTAGTGTGACAAACAATTTTCATTTTCCAGGAATAGCTTCAGGAAGATGTATAACAACCTATAATCTCTAGGAAAGGTCATGTGCATGTAATATATATAATCTGTGTGTATAAAGTTATAAGGTAGACTTAACTCTGATCTACTAGCATAGGGCTGTCCAAACTTCCCAGCCTTAGGATCATACTCATGAGTCCAATAAGTTCCAAGCGCCAGAACTGTTTTAATTTTCCAATATATAAAATTTCTACAGTGGTCTTCGAATACGCGCTCTGAGCGAGCATACGCTTGCTAAATAAGCTAGTTCAATTACTGCTGCGTATTGTTACGACTGTGGCACTTGACATCTGGTGGTGAAAGGCTAAAGTGGTAGATCGCTATCGCTAACAGATGGCGCTAGTAGTACTTTCGAAAGCGCAGTAACAAGCATTCCTGAATAAGCTTTTCCTTTTTATATGTATAATTTGTGTCCTCCAACGTTGTCATATCGGACGATAAATGGGACGGGTGAAATGATGCTTAAATGAGTGCAGGGTCCATAGAGCTTAGTTGCCCGACATTCAGGATAAGGGAAAACCCCGGGAACTCACCCTGACCGAGATTCGAACTCGGGACCTCTTGAAAATGAGGCAGACACGCTTCCACCACGGTACCGAGGCGGGCAGTATGCCCGTTGGTTCGACAAAGTTCTGTTGTATTCCACTCTGAAATTACAATAATTGGCGCATAAAAAGGCTTGGTGGTGCGAGCTTCTCATTAACTCAGACTGTTCAAGTCACTCTGCATCGAGGAGCCGACTGGAGAAGGCGACGTTTCTGGACTGCCATCTAGCCATCTTGAGAACAACAAGGTCTACCGAAAGAAAACACTGAACCAGCCACCGACATTTGGATCAGCCAGGTGAAGCACAAGACTAAAGCCAACGCCTAACAGCGGTATTTTAAGGCGCACTTGTGTCCGCTCTTCTGTGCTTCACGCATATTGCAACCTGTGCTGACTGGTTAGCTGCCAGGTTAGCTGCTCACTGCTTAGGCGCAGGGCAACTTGCCCGCCCCAACAACCCTTCTCCACCAACATCCTCAGCCAAGCATCCTGATATGGATGCACAACCTAGCACCAGTACTGGTGTTACCCACCCTGCAGTCTCGAGGCCAACTCTGACTGCTGGAACTAAAAGGCCGCGCCGAAAGCTCGACAAGAGCGTAAATGGCAAAGCTAAACGTCTGGCTGTAGCCACACAGCCATATAACAAGGACCTTTTCCGCGAAGCACCACAGCTATCCGCCAAATTCCAGAGAGCGAGCTCTCTGCCAGCTCCTGCTCCGAATCGGAAGCAGACTTTAACTTCGACGCAACCACGGTTCCGGTCCATTCATCCTCCAGGATGGAAGTCACCGAGGCGGATCTTAGCTCATCGGCCATGTCTTCATCTCATCCACAGATGTAGATGAAGCTGAGTTCCGTGAGGTAACCAGGCGCAGGAAAGGGGTTACTCCCTTAAAGACAACTGGCGCGCCCTGTCAGCCAGCCAGGAGACACATTCCTCCTGTCGTCGTGGACGACTTCCGGGGTATGGTGAGCTTCCTAAAGGAAGTCATGTTCAAGATGTCCCGAGTTCGAATCTCGGTCAGGGTGAGTGAACTGGATAATGGTTTTTCCGGGGGTTTCCCTTATCCTAAAAGACGAATGTCGGGTAACTCTGAGCTCTATGGACCCTGGGATCATTTGGGCATCATTTCACCCATTCCATTCACCGTCCGATATGACTTAACGTTGGAGGACGTAAATAATAATAAAAATAAAAAATAAAGGAAGTCATGCCAACCCTTCGGTGTTGGAAGAGTCGCAGGAAGAGTCGCTACGTCTTTCAGGCGAAACACGTGGTGAAATACCAGTTCCTGAGAGCACTGGATGGGAGGAAGGTCCCATACTTCACCTTTGGTCTTAACAAGATCCGCGGCATCCGAAGGATCATCAGGGGCCTACCAGTGGAACACATCGAGGACGACTCAAACCGCTAGGGGATTAGGCCCCGGCTGGTCAGGCAACTGACTAAGGCAGCTCCACATGGTCAACCTGGCCCTGTCCCCATCGCCCTCTATCTGGTGATAATGGAGAGGGCTATTGACCCGGAGGTAAAGCTAGATGTTATCACTATCATCTGTTACCTTCGGTTAAATGTTGAAGCCGCCAGGAGCCTTGGCGGCTGCACCCCAATGAAATTGTCGGTTTCAACCACTCCAGTGACTTTTGCAAGCGGAACCTCTCTTGCCTAAGGTGTGGGAGGACCCTACGACAAAGAGGTCTGTCCAAGAGCTCGCACCGTTGGGCCCACTTGCCCAAACTATAAGGGTGAGCACGTGGCCTGCTATGGTGGCTGTCCTGCCCACAATGCAGTCATAGCTGCAAACAGGCCAAACCAACCTCCTAGTCAACAAAAACGGCCTGTGACGTCTAGGAGTAGCAAGGACCGCTCCCCTCCATCAGTACCAGTGATTGGCCTAAGCTTAGGCAAACGACCAACATGATTCAAGGACAGGAGGATCAGAGGCCTACGTTCGCTGAAGTTGCGCAACGGGTCCCTGATGTTCCGAAGACGTCACGTGGGAAGAACACCACACATACACATACACAAAAGCAATCACGGGCCCACAAAATCCCCACTCCCAATCCTGGTAAAAATGAGGAGAGGCTACCTCAAAAGCATACGAAACCTGCTGCAGAGGGCAAGCATGGCAAACCCATGGTGAAGATCTTTTCCGCCACAGCCCCGGCCGCCAACATTCTGGTGGCAATGGAGCCACTGGCTCTTCTGACAACATGCATCCAACAACTCACAAATGACGAGTCGAATTTTGGAATGTGTGTGGCTTGTCTAGTCAGGGGAGTGAGCTACTTCATTTTGCTCGAGCTCACGCCCTAGACGTCATCTTAGCGAAACTCATCTCAGACCATACTCCATATTTCGACTTCTGGGCGACATCTGTCATCGCACGGATCGCCAGGGCCGTCCTGGAGGCGGAACTGCGGTACTGGTGAGGCGGAATGTGGTCCACCGAGCTGTCCATCTCCCACCTCTACAGACCCTAGAGGCCACGGACTTCAGTATAGACACTGGCGGATTGGAGGTCTTGGTAGTCTATCTGTATCATCCACCACAATGGTAGTTGGTACCTAATGACTATCTCTCCATCCTAGCCCCACATTCCAGTGCTATCATAGCCGGTGCCTTTAATGCCAAGCACCAGCATTGGCATTGAGGTCGTCGGGCGGATGCAAGCGGTAATGCAATCATTCGCCCTGTAGATGCAGACCCTCAACATTAAGAACAGGTTCCCTGTCAGCCCACTCATTACCCGCGAGGTGGAGGACTGGCTTAAGTCATCGACTTCGCTATCACCAAACATTTACCATTTCATCTCACCCTTACATCTCTAAATGCATTGCATTCAGATCATAATCTGGTGCTGACAAATCAATAACAGGGTTGCCAGTCACGACATCTCGTTTCAAATGCGAGAAGTTGATTGGGAAGGCGTCAGGAATTGCCTTCGCACTTGCATCCCGCCAAACCCCATAATCATAAATATTCCTACCCTAGAGAATGTAAGCTCATCCTCATTTTCATTGTGGCGCGAACTGCTAAAAATCTGACAGTCCACGCGCGGTTCCCCTTCATTCTGATGCCCTTTCCTTGGACATAATCCTTCTAATCCGCCGATCTTGGGTAGCAGGGAGACTATCAAGGGCACCGCATGCCACATAATTGAGCGCACCTAAGACTTTTACGTCGAGAGGTCAGTGTTCTATTGCGTGAGCAGAAGGTGCAAGCGTGGGAGGACAAAATAGCCAGGTTGCGCGTTCAAGATGGCGACGTGTGGAGGATAGCTAAAGCCCCCAAAAACCGCAAAGGTTATACACCTCTCCCGTCCTTGGCACGCAAGGCCTGTCTATGAACTCCAAGCCAAAGCCAGCGCTTTCGCTGACTACCTTGAACGTACTCTGCGTCCAAGAGAAGACCCCCAGGATGACATCTTTTCTGAACGCGTCCGCCGGGAGGTGCCTCGTTCTTACGCCGCCCTCCTGAGGATGCTGAAAGACTCCCTACCATCCGCCCAACTCCCTACCATCCATACTCCAACGTCTAGAACCCACAAAGGCGGCGGGGCCAGATGGGCTGACACCCCTCTTGCTCCATCTTTCCTTCAATGCGGTTCTATTCTTAAGAAGGATTTTCCATATGTGTTCACTCTAGGGTACTTTCCACGCGAGTGGAGGGAGGCCCCTGCGATATGCATGTTGAAACTTGGGAAGAATCCGGTATATCCTTCCCGCTACCGCTCCATTAGTCTCCTTTCGACCATCTCGAAAGCCCTCGAGAGGTTTATCCTCACCCGCTTGTCCCCAATTCTTGGGGACATTAGAGCCATTCCTGACCACCAGTTTGGATTTCATCCTGAGCACTCGACAGTACAGCAATTACTGCGGAGGGTGGAGGCCGTTGCCCTGATTTTTCAGGAAGGCGCCTTCACGGCTGCAGTTGGACGTCGAGTAGGCCGTTTCAGTGACATGGCACGTCGGACTCCTGTATAAAATTATCCATCTGGGGCTCCCAACACAGTTGATCAAAATAATACACAGCTTCCTACGACACCGCACCTTCCAAGTCACAGTCGTAGGGTAAACATGTATACCAAGACCTGTGAGAGAGGAAGTCCCCGAAGGCTGTGTACTATCTCCCACCTGAGTGTCTTTAGTGCAAATTTCCCCACAGAGCCACGAGTCAAAATGGCACAATGCGCTGACGACATGCTTCTGTTCTGCATAGACAAACACACCATCAGATCCTTCAACCGCTTACAAATACACCTCCTTCTCACAAGAGTGGTGTCGGCGTTGGCGGATGTCCGTTAACTCGGACAAAAGCCTCGCCATACTTTTTACTAAGCGCCACAGCCCCTCAGACTGCCTCAACTTCAGCTTCCGATGCCGAAGCATAGATGGACTAACTCTGTCAAGTACCCAGGAGTGCAACTGGACAGAGGTTTAACTTTCCGCCAACACATTAGAAACCTCTCGGCAAAGTTGCAGGGAGCAGTTGCTTCCCTCTATCCAATACTTGGGGAGCGTTCGATGCCGGCTGGCCTAAAGTTGCACCTCTTCTGAGCGCTGGTAATCCCCGTGATGCTATATGCCTGCGAGATCTGGGGCATGCCGAAGACAACTGGCAGGCATGGCTTCAACAAGCACAGAATAGAGGACTACGGTCAATCTATTCTGTGGGTCGCTATTTTACGACCAGGTTGCTTCACGAAGCCTCGGTTCTTCCTTACGTGGAGGACGAAATAAGGCGTCGGGCATCAAAATTCTACGATACTTTACCTAGACATAGAAGCGCCCTTGTTAGATCATTGTGAGATTATTACCCCACTAGACGCTGTTTCAGGCTGTTCCGGGTACCCCGCAAGGCTTGTTGGCACCGGAGCTAACCCAGGAGCTAATCCTAACAGCAGCTAATGCTGAGCTCCACATAATTCTTCTAAGCTGTTTGGTATCAAAATTTTGACCTATAACAAATTTAAACATAGAACACCAGGGTGCATACGGTTATGCATCCATTCTTACAACCTGAGGTACATAAAATTTGTTATCTCGAAACATTCATCCGTAGAACCCACAACCCAACCTACAGTATCCCGAAAAGGAAAGCCCTACTGTGGGAAAACCCTTAACGGGTGGGCACGCAGCAAAAACTTTCTGGCTTTATACAGCCAGGTAGCACTACGGACGGACGGCTTGTCATTACCACGGAAGCACCGCGAGTCATTCTTCCTAGGGTAGGCGAAGGAAGCGAAACTGTCATAGTGAAATAAAGTTGTGCGTAAACCCGTTTAAAATCTTCCAGATAAAGCCGTACAAGAGAAAAATAGTGTATTCAGCAGGCCATTCAAAGATCAATGGAAGTATCAGTATTTCGTGAATGAGTCAAAATAATAAGCTGCTATGTTTGATTTGGAATGAGAGTATAGCCGTTCTCAAAGAATATAACGTAATATTAATCATTATGAAACGAAGCATTTTCAGAATTACCCAAAATATACAGAAAGTTAGCAGACAGAAAACTTTTAAGCTTTGAAGCGCGGATTGAAGTCGCAGCAATCTTTATTAACGAAAGTTAACACTGAACAAGAGGCTGAACTCACATCAGTTTTATCGTGGCTCTTGAAATCGCGGAAAGTAGAAAACCATTCACTGATGAAGAAACGAAAAAATGCGTAATAGTAGTAGTCGAAGAAATGTGCTCCGAAAAGATAAAGATAAAATGTTTGTAGCAAACACTGTGGCTCGGGGGGTACAAGACATCGCAGTAAATAGAACTCAACTGTCTGACAGAAATGGACATCTTGGTGTTTTCTCTGACCTTGGATGAGTCAACGAATGTGCCAGATACTGCTCAGGTGTTCCTTTTTATTCCAGGTGTACATAAAATCTATGAAGTGTATGAAGTACACGACTTCTGCGAAAGACATTTTTAAACTTAGATGGCAAAAACGTGTAATACATTACAACTTATGGAGGCAAAACATGCAGCCCGCCTCTGTAGCGTGGTGGTAGCATGTCTGCCTCACGCTCAAGAGGTCCCGAGTTCGAATCTCGGTCAGGGTGAGTTACCTTGATAAGGGGTTTTCCGGGGTTTTCCCTTATCCTGAAAGAGGAATGTCGGGTAACTAAGCTCTATGGACCCCGGGCTCATTTGAGCATCATTTCACCCATTCCATTCATCGTCCGATATGACTTAACGTTGGAGGACGTAAATTAAAAAAAAAAAAAACACGCCTGATAAAAATAAAGGAGTGGTTGCACTTTGAAAGGCTGTAGAAAATAGTGGTTCAGAACCACTAGTCCTACATTTATCATTTACCAACAGCCTTGCTCGGAAGATGTTGGTTTTAGAACTTCAGACATATACAATCATATCATTTATTAAGTTCATCAGATCCACTGGGATGAATCGCCTACTATTCTGCGAGTTTATTAAAGAGATTGGAGAAAATGACTTACGATATCACATTTCCGTGGGCTGGTTTAGTTGCGTGAGTGCTTTTATGAACTTCGAGCAGAGATAGAATTTTTTTGAATAAGAGGCATCGCCTTCTTACTGTATTAGAAAATGGTTATGGAAGTTAGTATGCTATGTCGATTTGGCAAAAGATATGAACGAACTGAATTTCGATTGCAAGGAGAAAACTAGCTTCTCCTTGATATCATTGGCGGCTGGTGGATTAAATTATTGGTGTTGCAGAAATGAAAAATAAAATACAGAGTAGTCGTGACTACTTTTACAGCAACTCTGCTCTCCTCTCCTTAGACCTGGCGAATCTATCGATAACTTATGCGTTGAAGTCGCTGATCTTCATAACAAACTCCCTCTCAAATGAAATCATTGCTAATGCTGACAATCGGTCCGGTGACATTGTGTTTCTAAGGAAAGTTTGTGCTCTTTTTAAAGTTGAGAAACAGCGTTCTGCATCAGTAGTAGACATTAGCATAGTTAACAAACGGCTCTCGCAGGAGTTTGATATATTCGCTGAATGTATCACATAAATGTTTTCCTTAATGAAGTCATCAAGCACAAAGCGCGAGACATTCCACGGAATTCCTCTCGACTGTAAATTTGTCAGTTCTGTACGAATTTTTGTTCCAATGATAAAAGCATAGAACCCTATTGTTTCTCTAAGGAAATCCTCTGGAAATGTCTTATCATAGTCGGAGAACTTTTCTTGATGAAACAATGTCGAGGCTACCAGATGCGCCGTGAAGCTAAATCTGTCCTTCGTTTCTCTAAGAATGTCAGACTTCCAGAGCTTCTCTTCTTTTCACATCATGATCTATTCTTCTCCTCTTAATTGCAGTTCGTGTTCCTCAATATCCGCGCTATTTCATTTTGCACTTCCCTTTCAAATGCGTTTAGCTGGGCGAGGGCAAATGTTGCATTGCAGTCTCCTTTCTGCAGCTGATTGTACAAAATGTCCACATGGGGCATGATCGTGTGGAAGAAAGACAGCCAAAATAAAAAATTATCATCTTTCAAAGTGGCCATAAACCCAGAAGCCGGAACAAGTGTGGCGTTGTTGTTTAACAGAGCTCTCTTCTGAATAACCTCCATGCATTTAAATTCTCCCTGTGTTCGAAAATGGTATTGATGGTCCATGAATGAAAATTCCATCGTGTCGGAACAGAATGTGGCAATCGTTTCTGCACAACACCATCAAGCACAGCTGTTCTTTGAGGAGAATTTGAGAAAAATTTGCACATTTCTTGTAAATTGGCAAAAAATATCCGCACACTGGTGTTTGCTGAGGCTGCATTCAGCATTATTAAATTAAGTTGATGTGTATGGCAGTGTATATAAGAGGCACAAGGATACTTCTGTTTCACAATTGCCTGAACGCCGTGTTTCCTACCTCGTATGACGAACGCACCATCATAGATCTGTGCGATAAGTATATTCGGGCACCCTGGCAGTTGCAGATCAAGTTCCAATTTAATGATTGGCAAGAGATTCTGCATCATGACCAGCAGGTCGAACAAAATTCCAAAATCGTTCTACAGGCTTGTCATTCACAAGATATCTGTAGATAATAACCATCTGATACAGTGAGGAAACATCAGTGGTTTCATCTGCTATGACAGCAGAGAATTCTGCATCCCTAATCTCCTTCATTATTTTCTCTTGGCATACCTCTAACATACACTGAAGAATTTCGTTTTGTGTAGTTTTTAAAGTGCTCTTAAAACAGTTGCTTTTTCCAGATGACCCTTCAGGACACTTTCGACGTAACTTTATCGTTATGCAGCTGTATGTTCCTTCTGTATGCACTGTCCGTTTGTGCGGCAATATTAATATTGCCATACATTACTAAACTTAATGCATTTTTTATGAGCGGAAGATGACTCATGCTTTTTAACACGGTCGTGCATGTGTTGTATGTCTTTCATTCTTTGCTTCACTTAGGAATCGTCCCATCCAAAGAGCAGACATGGAAAACAGTATAGTTACTAACTTCACATCCACATAATCAGTCGTGCGTCTTGTATAGTCGCGCTGCTCGAACGGTTACTATGGATTTATCAGTGGTAATAGATATCTCTCAGATAACGCAATGATTACTCCGCGTAGAGTAAATATGTATCTGTCATTTTTGATTCCTGCGAATTCCATTGACTGATGCGATGCGTTCATTGGTGCTTAGCACAGGGCCGGGAAGCGCGGTAGCTCCCCTTTCACTCTTACAAGAATAATCAGTGCGTTATTTCTGAGGTTTCTTTTAACAAAGATAAAGCGACGGTAACCGTTCGAGTAGCGGGGCTATACATGTCAGGGTTGAACTTCCTGTTGAATATTCTAGCTTTCGTCTTAATCGTTTGAGTTATAGAAATGTTTGGCGTAGGCCTACCCATTCATTTTACTTCAGATTTTTCTTCAGCACTCCGTTCGGAAAAGTGCTTTTCCAATAAAGATTGCACGGTATGCATTCTATCAGAATTTTAAAAACGCACAAAAACAACAACACACAATAAGCTATAACTGTTATAATACTCAGCCTAACCTTAAAGAAAGCTTTCTCAATGTTCTGCGAGCACAAAACCACACCACAAAACAAGCAGACACACAGATACAAACTAAGCGAAGCCCGAAGGTCACGTTGTAGCCGTTGCTAGGAGTATAATGATTGGTTGGTGGTTGCTAGGAGTAGGAGGAGGTAGGTTGATAAACCTTCATTTAAGCAATGTATAAGAAGCCAGTCCCATATTTTCACCTTCCCGCAACCCCCTTAGTGCGCCTACATTTGGCCGAAAACTGAGGTTAACACTTCGTAGTAAACCAGGCGGCTCCTGCAGCTAACATCTGTTTAATTCGACTACTGTGGTCATGGGCAGCTACGACGGTAAGTGTAATATATAAACATATATAATATATAAAATATAATATATAAAAATGCAAACAAATACAGCTTTAATGTGAAAAATGCACCTGTAGCGCAAACCTGCAACCTTATGGAGGAACCGCCCCTGCTTGATTTATACATTAATATCAAATCCTTCTGGCAGAAAACAATACCGTTTCAATGAAAGTTACGTAAAAGTGTTTGAAACATTTTAATATATGTAATATTCAGCCACACCGTTGATTCTTGAGTTTCACATCGATTTCGCAATCGAAGCTTTGAAGATTTTTTTAGTAAATTTATTTAAGGTCATTTCAACTTCCTAGGTCATATCGCGACCATCTCAACAATATAGTAAAATTAGTAACATTTTAAAAATTTACATTAAAAGCAGGTTTACAATCAGACATATAAAATTACACATTACATTGTTTAGAAAAAATAATTTACGTTAAATACAGATTATTAAGAACAAGACAAGAACTTAGGCATGGATTAACAACAGTATTTTGAAAGAAGAATCATCATTACTTTTACACCATTGTGTTGATTATGGATTACAATTGAATATATTATTTATATTAATTTCCAAATGTCAATATAAAAAGCTTGCGGCGTAGTTTGAAGCTGTTTAGCAGTATGGAGATGTCCTGTGGGAATACATGTTTTCGGTATCTTTCTTATTTGTTGCATTATATGAGATGGTGGTAGATGGTAAGGTCTTTGACATACGTTACACGTAGGCTGCAGCTTCCTGAGAGTTGATAAGGTTGACTGAAGCTGGAGTGACTAATTCGTAGACGGGTGAGGATTACTTGTTCCTTTCTAGTGAGTTACTTGGTTGAGTGGAGAGCGGTGGTTCCTTTTCGTACTTTTTTCCAGGGTGGTGTTGATTCCATTCAGATTTCCATTTTTATACTAGTATTTTGAAGACAATTTATAACATCTGAGTATGGAATTTAAACGTTCCTTTGTTGGTGTAGTGATGTGGCATCTTTAGCAGGTTCGTCTGCTCTTTCATTCCCTGTCATTCCTCGAGGGAAGGAATCCAAATGAATGCCACATCTTTACCGCGTCGGTGATGTTACTGATTAGTGTCTGTGTGGCGTGTTCTGTAGTATAGTTGTTCATGCTCTGCAACGTACTCAATGAGTCAGAGCATATTGCATAACAGTTGTGGTGAGCTGTGAGAATGTAAGTGCTTGATAAATAACGTATAGTTCAGAACTGTAGGTGGAATAATAGTTAGCTGGTGTTTTAGAATTTTATCAGGAATTACTCGTATTATTGCACATCCAGTACCAAGATTCGTTTTTGATCCATCAGTGTAAATAAATTGATAATTAGGGAAACTGTTTCACATTTCATAAAATAGTGTTTTGTAAACATTTACAGCGGTGTTCCATTTTTGGTGAAATGTTAGGTCGGTATATGTTTTTAGAACTTTGAGTTTCCAGTGTGGTCCTTCATAGAAGTCTCTGGTCATCATGGTAGGGATCTTTATGCTGTTAGCATCTAAATAGTTAGCAAGTCGTTGATGGAAAGGTAACAAGTTTAATTTTTTATGGCAGGTCTTGTTGCTTTCTATAGTGGGGAAACATGAATGGATACTTGAATGAGGTCTTGCTGCTATTTTGATTTCGTATTTTTTGCTTAATCGTGTCCTTTTGATGTTTAACGGTGGTTGGTTGGCTTCTATTTTCCATGATAGGTTGCGGTCAAAGATAAGTCCCAATAGTTTCAATGGTTTTGTTGTTTCAGGGTTTTCCATATAGGTAGATGGTAGGGTTTGGAAGGTAAATTGAACTTTTGGTAAAGCAAATACATTTTGACTTTTGCAGAGAGAAACTGAAACCTTTTTGTGATGCCCAAATTTGTATCCTTGTTACAGTGTCTTGTAGTAAAGCTTGGGTGGTTGAGATGCTGTTGCCTTTACAGAAAAAGGTCACATCATCAAATAGGCACGCTTTTACAGGAGTATGAATAGTGTCAGCGTGTCGTTTATTGCCAGCAGGAAAAGAGTAGCGCTGATCACCGAGCCTTGGGGTACTTCACTGTCCTTGGAAATTGTGCCATGTGTACGTACTCTATTGTTGCAATGCTGGAGGAAATTCTGAATGAAATAAAACATATTTCCTGATGTTTATTTTGTCGTATTTGAAGTATACGTGTTTTCCATGTCATGTCATATGCTTTTTGTATATCCAGACTTAACTTGTATGAGGTGTTGATTATGGAGAAAGGCATCTTTTATTTCAGACTTAATCGTGATTAGACAGTGGAACGGAATTGTCTGAAACCATATTGTGATTTAGAGAGAGGTTTCCTGTTTCGATAAACCAACGCAGTCTTTTATTCATAAATTTTTCTAGAACTTTAGACATTGTACACGTGAAAGATATTGGCCTGTAGTTGTTTGGTAGAGTGAGGCCTTTGTTAGGTTTCGGTATGGGTATCACTACTGCAGAACTCCAAAGATTGGGAAATAGCCTGTAAGACCAGATATGATTTAATATTTCAAGAAGATACGTCCTTCAATGGGTAGTTGTTTCAGCGTATCATAGTAAATATTATCTGGTCGAAGACTGTAGCTTTTGCAGGATGCGAGGGCATTTTCATGTTCACGATATTCGATGGTCTCATCAAAGTTTTCGGTATTGTCATTTTCATGCTCGTCAGGTAGTGAATCATTTTTTGTTTTAAAGGATTTAAATTCGTCCTCATAGTTAGCGTCAGATGACGTAGATGCAAATGCATCTGCTGAGGTGTTATCTACTGGCTGTTTATTATTATATTTAAACCAACCTCTAATTTTCTGAATATTTCCCCACTGTTTTCTGATGGGTTTGATAATTTAAGAATGCGATATAATTCAGCCATGATCCCTTTTTACTTTCTTTAACAGTTTTTCTTGCTTTAGCTCTAGCGAGGAGATATTTAAGCTTATTTTCTTCAGTAGGAAAGCGTCTATATTGGTAATATGCTTTATTCTTAAAATTAATAGTCTTATGGCATTCACTGTTCCACCAAGGAACTGATTTCTTATAAGGGGCTACTTTAGGTATAGAAATATTTGCAGATTTTAGGATAAGTTCATTGAAGGTTTAATTATTTCATTAATATTACTGTGAATAAATTCAGAGGTAGGCGTGAGCTGGGTTATTTCTTTGGTTATAAAACTCTTAAATGTATCCCAATTAGCCTTTTTAAAGTTAAATTTTGGCGTGAATGTGGTTTTCTGTGGACTGTCATTCATATGAGTAAGAAGAATAGCAAAGTGGTCACTATTTCCTTGAGGTTCCTTATAAATCAAGTATCCAAACATTTCGGATATGCTTGATGAGCACAAGCTTAAATCTATGTAGCTGGGTGTGTCTTATTGAAAGGGGGGGGGGAGCACCAGTCTCGGTGAGAGAGGAGGAAAGTTTACAGTGTTAAGAGTCGATAGTGGTAGTTGTTGGCAGTTCAGTAATTTGTTGAGTGCATTGTTTAGCCAAATGACCTTCCATCTTGCACATAAAGCACGTTGGGGCATCTGAAGATACATATATCCAGTATGCAGTGCCCTCATGATGCACCTCAAAGCTGTGTGGAAGGTTTTCAAAATCCTCAGATTTAACATAGAGTTGACGCCGAAAGCTCAGTACGTGAGAGTAACCTGGGATGTTAAATCCTGCTTGAATATGCATTATTGCAGAGGTGGTGTTAATTCCAAAGTTGCTTAAAGCATGTTCAAGAACAGAGTTTGAAATAACTGGACATACATTTGACAGTATGATCCTACGTTGTTTAGTCAGAACTGGCGGCAACGTCAATGTAACGTTGCTAACTTTAACTTTAGGATGTTGGTTACACAGTTTCAGCCAGTTGTTTACTCGCTAAGTAAATGCAAATTCTGTTATTTGAGATTCTGGATACAAATTGAATTTGAGAAAGATCAGTGAGTTCGCCAACAGCATACATATGTTCTTTAAGAGGGATACCATCATACGCTTCAATTACAATGGCCTGATCTTTAGTCGGTCCACTCTTAGCAATTGAGGAATAACTTTGAGTTGGGTTAATCGTTTGAGAAGACATTTTAGGTTACCTTAGTTTGTTGCAGGTTTTTTGTTGAAATCCAAGCGACCCGAGTCGAACTCGGACCGGGAATGGAAAAATGCTTCAAAACCTCTTCTAATGTCACTCGTAGCACAAAAACAACAGATAATATACATTTTAAAACTCTTAAATACTGAGGAAGAAACAAAACTTGCACCATTCAAACAGTCGTCCAAGGCCTCCTATTTTAATATAAATTTTGATACTGGTTTCCCAGACTTTGATGTTATTGCGAGTGAAATTACGACTTTTCAAATCCTTTTGGTACTGGCATTTAAACTCTAGCGTCGCAAATTCAAATGGAAATTATTGATTTACAGTGAAGTGATTTAAGAACAGATATAAGAACTCAACTTTGTTGAAATTTTATGAGTTTTTCACTGGTAATATTTCATAATTTGCATAAATTTTATCGTGGGCTATTTTGTTTTTGGTACTACTTGTGTGAGAAAACGTTCTCCAAAATGAAGTACACAAAGAATGTTTACAGATAAGTTAACCTATTAGCATCTTGAATGTATGTTAGTAATTGGTGCAAGTAAAATTGGTCCACAACTACTAAATGTCAGTGAAAAAACAGAATTACATAAATCTCATAAAATCAGTAGTATGTTTTACACATGGACATTGTAAACTGTTAGTGGGATTAATTTAAATTATTTTTAGGTATTATGCTGAAGTTAAACCTTCTGCGTATTGTATTTATCATTAAGGTTTACCTAGCAAGTAAATAAAACCCAGTTTTATAACTCTTTGTTTTTATCCAACTTATCATAGTTATTTGCTGTCCGGGTAGGATTGATGACACTGACGGGTCGGATTTGGCCTGCGGGCTGTAGTTCGGAGACCTGTCATAGCATGATTCGTATATAAAATGTTAAAACAATAAAGCTATCGCAAACTTTGATTACCTTGTAGAACAAATAAAAAAAAGTTAGGTGCTGCTACGTATAGTTCACTTATGTGAAAAATGCTTTGGTTTCCCGAGTTGCAAAATTATTTGTAAACTGCAGAATACCACCTAGCAGCACGGAAATACGAATAGAAATCAGGTGTTTAGCAAGCCAAGAGAAGAGGGTAGAGGAAGTTCTGGTAATTGCAAGACATCTTGCCATACAGTTGACTCAGCCAACGCAAATTACAAGTCGCGTATTGCCGTGTTGTTATACAGTCAGAATTTTGTATACTGATATTTACAGTAATTGATCTGAAGCAAATAGAGAAACAGCCTTTTATATGGAGACACTTTGGTTCTCTTCGTTAATGATTGAGGCACATGTGAATGTTCCAAAAATAGTAAGCAATGATTTCTGATTTGTTTTTCTGGATATTGACTGTTTTCTTGCAGCAAATACGTTTTGTTGGACAAGATTACATTTTAATGCTGGTGGTGTACCCTATAAGTTTGCAAATGTATGTACCTGGGGGGGGGGGGGGGATGAAAGAGCCTTTCAACATAGCGACCCCTCTATTAGTGATTCAGAAAGTCATTGGGAGTCGGATCCTGAAGAATAAAGAGGATGGAGATCACTTGAGGCAGCAAGCAGTTCTAGAGGAGTCGGAGGGGTGTACGAGTTCTGCCATAAACAAACCTCTTCACCTACAAGTCCCCCAAGGTTGTAGGCTCCAGTTTCTACATCTATTGTATGCTGTCAATTGTTTTGTTGTAGGCAGTTAAATAATTTGCAGGTACATTTATTTTGCGCGATCCTTCTTCTGATTGGTTTGTTATGCAAAGTTTGTGCCTTAACACAGACGTTAATTGAAGCCATCCGGAAATACTTGCGTTTTTCTATATTAATTTACTAATGCAACTCCTATAGAAGGTCATTTGTCCTTAAGAGATTTGTCAAATGCATGAGGCTTGTCAGATTTAGAGCTGTCGTTTTATTTTAAACCTATCGTAGTCGGAAACAAATATCGATATTTACTGAGTAAAGATGCTTCATATTAATAAATAATAATGAATGTATGATGCTCATTCATTCGTCCCGGCCCGTACCTTGCGTCAGTTTTTAGTTTCTCTTCCATTTACAGTCCATTTTATAATTAAGACTGACATCGCTATTGAGATGCTCGCAGCTGTAAAGTGGAGCCCGTTCTTAACACGTGATTTACCGCACTCAGCTTGTCTAAATTAGATATGAATCAATACCTACTGGATAGAAGTGGGCAGATTCCACTGCATCCTACATTAGCTGGCGTAGAGTTCGTTTGTATCTCGCTTTTATTTTGTAAGAATCGATTCACACTAACGTTAGCCAGCCTGTAGACATCAGAATATTTTCCTCACTTGGAGTAAATTAGGTGATAGATCTGGTTCCGTTTTACTGCAGCGAATGCCTTAGTTACGATGTCAGTCTAATTATAAGACGAACTGTACGTGTAGTAAATAGAGGAAGTGCTGCATTCCACCAAAAATTTGATACCGAAAAATGCAAGTTTTGAGGTTTCCTAAATAAAAGGCGTTTTCAGGGAAGTTTGTGTGTGTGTGTGTGTGTGTGTGTGTGTGTGTGAGAGAGAGAGAGAGAGAGAGAGAGAGAGAGAGAGAGAGAGAGAGAGAGAGAGAGAGAGAGAGAGAGAGAGAGAGAGAGAGAGAGAGAGAGAGCAGCGTAATTAAAGAAAAGTCGATTTAACGCCAAATTTTGCATTTTAAGGTCAGTGCCTTCTCAAGATGTCAGATTTTCAAACTAGCCAAACTAGCGTTACATGTTAAAGGTTTCGTTATTTTTCAATCACCTCAAAAATGAACATAATTTTAATTAAGTGTCTTAGGTTTAAAATGTTTTCAGGACAGAACACGTGTCTTGAATTTCCTGGAAATATTCTGTGAAGTGTTCAGTATTTTGAATAAGTTCTGTATAATTGGTAAACCGCAAGATATTGACAAACATTTTAGAATAAAAAAAAACTTAGTTTGTCAAATGACGTGACGTTAACGATTTCGTAGACAGCTTTTATTAATCTGGATTTTCAAATACATTTTTCGAGTGGTAAGTCTTGATTACGGTGATCATGTAACGGGCATGGAATTTCAAACCATTATATAGTGATCCTTTAAAAAATGCGAGATACTTTAAGCGTACTGGTCCCTTTTTATGCCAAAACAAATACGCAAATGTGCAACGAAAAGTTTATCTTGATTAACAAGATAGAAGAATAAGGTTTCGTAATAATACTATGTAGAGGAGTAGAGAGCATTCATGTGAATGCAACAAATCAGATTTTTAGCCCCATGTTCAGTGCTTACACGCGATGCGACACCATACACTAATATCGATTGTAACATTTAATTTTACCCGCAGGTATTTATACTAGTTCTGCTGAATGTTATGACCCTTATTAGCTTCCTGTGATGACAGGGTGAAGCAGTCGTGCATGGCGCAATGTGTCCCGTAGTGCACAAATATGTATTCTCACTGAGAAAGGACAAACCGAACTTGGTCGCAAAACAGCGTTCCGAAATATATGTAGATATATCTATGTCAATAAAACGGTTAAACATTTAGAACATAATTATCGGATGATTATCACCTTCTTGGACGCGATTTTTGAAGCTTTTTCTATTTCAGAAGGAGAATGTATATATTCTTGAATGTTTTCCGGTAAGACGCAACAGACTTTCAAACTCGTGATGTTATAGCGGTTTGCTCAGGGTGAAGGTGATAAGAAAAGAGGCAAACCAAGATATTTGTTTGCTGTGAGATGACCAATATCGCCCTGTTATCCAAACTTGCTACTTTTTTCATAAAACAATACATATATTATATGAAAATTATATTAACAAAACTTCAAATTATGCTCATTTTGCACTGATGTCAGAACCTGATTTTATTACACCCTGTGTAGAAACAAGTAAGTGAGATTTAGATGGACAACACGGCACTGGGGCGGGTTTTCTCTGGGTTCTCCGGCTTCTGCCGCCATTATTCCAGCAATTGCTCCACCTTTCTTCTCATTTCTCGCCCTCATACTATCATCCACTTCCCTCACTTGTCATACCAGGCATCGGGATTCTCTCACTGATCCGGAGATTCCGTTCCTCAACCCGCCGCCTATGGACGTAAGGGTTAAGAGGAACAAGAATACCCGACATCACGTAGTGGTATAAGAGGGCTGTTAAAGAATAAGAATTAGAAACGTATGTACGATAATTTGTAAATAATACAATCTCCTTAAGTATTCATGGTACATCAAACGGAATCAAATTTGTTGTTAAGCACATTTTAGTTCTGTATTTTACTTATTAAAGTCGCTTTATCTGCCAGATTACATTCTGTATTCTTCTGCAGGTTCTCTATTACATGTCATTGTACTGCGAGAAATAAATATGCACTTTTCGCAGAACAGTATTATTCAAGGGTCCCGTGAATATTGGGTATGAAAACTAAATCGGCCATAATTGGAGATCTACACTGTTGTGGTCGCCATTTTAATTTGCCACACACTTCTAAGATTTCTATAGTTTTTTACAAAATATGGACTGAATGCCACAACATAAGTTACAATTCTCTTGTAGTTGAGCTTTTAACTTCGTGGCATTAGAGAATCCGCACCAAAAAAAAAAAAAAAAAAAAAAAAAAAAAAAAAAACCCTCGGAAAAAAAAAACGTGGAATTATTATTTTCATAAAGTCAACGTCTATGTTGCATATAACGCACGCTCTGATATCTGCTGTCGTGGCTCAGTAGTAAGATGCACGCTACAGTGAGTGTAACAAGTGTTCGTACACCCAGTGTTTCGCATAAAAAGGGCACGGTTAACAAGAAATATGTAACATAAGATGCGAATGGAAAAATTACCCTTCATAAAGTACACCAATAAAACAGCAATACGATGAATAGTTTTAAAATGTAAATCAAATACACCAAACATGTCTAGAATAGGCAGGATAGGCAGAAAAAGTGATCTAGGTCAATAAGAGAAATCATTTAAAGGGATTAAATTTCGCAAAAGAGCGCCGGAATAAAGCACCAAACTTCAGGTGCTTTACGAAAGTAAATGTAATGTTTTTGGCTCAGATGGAAGACATGATCTGGCGAAAATAGCTTCTGGTGCCCACACTAAAGCACAGGAGGTGGCTGAGTAATGGTCTGGAGCTGTATGAACGCCTCAGGTGTGAGTCGACTGCACTTTATCGATGGAAGGATGCCACAGTAAAACACAGGAGGTGGCTCAGTAATGGTCTGGAGCTGAATACACGCCTCAGGTATGAGTCGGCAGCACTTCATCGATGAAAGGATGGACCATAAACTGTATATGGGCATTTTTAAAAGCAAAATCTTCAAGCTAGTGTTCAGAAACTAGGTCGTGGGATCAAGTTTATTTTTCAGTAGAATGACTCCGAATATACGGTTGGAAATACTCGCTTGTGGACGCTTTACAACACACCAAAGCAACGTCATACTCTTCCTCAATCGCCAGATGTCAACCCCGTAAAACACCTGTGATCTATTTTAGAGAACATCAGAAAGCGCACCTTTTTCAGAAAAGAAGCATTGAAAGAGTCACTTCAAATAGAATGGGATTTAAGTGCCAAAGACAACCTCAGAGCTAGTGGTTGAGCTAGAGTTATAAAAGCAATAGGGAAGCATACGGAATATTGAATTATGGTATATTTTTAAAACGTTACTAAAATTGTATATGTACGTATTATAACTTTTTGGGAGAAATAATATTTGTATTAAGAGGAGATTATAATTTGTGTATTGTGACATTTTATATGAATGAGCAAATGCAATAGAAGTGGTTCACTGGACATGATTGATTTATTGACATCTTTACCTAATAGCCCATTCGTTTTCTTTTCCTCCGTGTAGTTTACTGTGATTTCGTTTGTGTACGAACACTTTTTACACTCACAGTATACCGAGTGAGCCGAAGATTCCTGGCTTGAATCCCGGATTGTGGTCATGTTTTTTATTACAATGTATTTGCTTTGTAAGACTCGGAAAAGAACCAATTTACATTTCTCTTGCAGCTTAGCTGTTACTTCTTAACATTGGAGAATATGCAAGAAAAGGGAAAATACGTGGAATGATTTAACTAGAATCAATATCCGAATTGTATAAAATCCGTGTTCTAACATCTGTTGTCGTAGCTTTGTGGTAATGCGCACGCTGTGTCATTTGAATCGAGGATTCACTGTTCGAATACCAGCATACGACCATACCATTTCACCTTGTATTCCTTGCGTATGCGCAAAATGTTAATGGGCGTGCTTTTCGCACAGCATTTGAACATTTTCACTAAAGACTTCTCACAGTAAAGTAACACGGCATGTCCACGAAGTTCTGTGGAGTTAAATGGAGCTCAAAGGGAGGGAATTAGATAGTGCTAATCACGGTGAAGATGCATCGCAAATCGCCAGAGAGTTGGACTGTGATTGAAGAATAGTTAAACAATGGCTATGCCGACATCACGATAAATAAGTTAAATGTGCCAAATTATGCAGGCGTTCAGGCAGGACTTGTGCAACAACACTTTTTCAAGACGAAGCTCGGATAGAAGATTTGAGGAACCAACCTTTAAGACATAGGTCTCTCTCTCTCTCTCTCTCTCTCTCTCTCTCTCTCTCTCTCTCTCTCTCTCTCTCTCTCTCTCTCTCTCTCTCTCTCTCTCTCTCTCTGGATAAAGTAGAGTCTAGTTGTTCATATGAAAAGACGAGCGTAAAGGATGCTGGTAGTACGTCGCATCGTCTTGGCACTAAGCTTTCTCTCACTGATGCATACAAGACAAGAAGGTTTCAATGAGCACAGCGCAAAATGACCTTCCTTAGGCTTACTGGGTCTTGGGAATCTGGAAAGACTGGAGTGAGGTATTTCGATCCGATCAGCAGGGAACGTTATGTCTGCATAGTTCATGGGGGAACTAGATACGAGCCTCAGCACGTAGTTCGAAGATAATATTCTGGAAGAATTTCAGCACAGTTCTGGGTCTTTACGATAGCTTCAGGTTCAGGGGAGCTAACTCAAATGCCAGAGAGTGCATTCTATGTAGCTATTCTCGAAAACACTTTGGTGCTAACTCTGCATGCCAGTTTCCATGGAACAAGAGGAATATGTATTTTTACACGACAGTAGTGGTGTGCATATGTCAAATATCACTCAGGATCGGCTAACGAGACATCCAGAAGTAATCTCCAAAATCTACCGATCTGATCCCTATTTTATCATGTATGGCCTTCATGGTAAATGAATGGGAAATACGTCGACCAGAAAAGGTGAGAGAGAATCTGATGTCTGTGATGGAAATATGGCAACATTATCAGCAGAACTCAATCCGAAGTTCGGTACTGGTTTCAAACATGTACGAAGGAATAAACAAGCTGTAGCCAATTATACCAGTTTGTAAAATACAAGCTTTCCATTCTTTGTTTCGAAAACTACTTTTTCCAGGAGAAACCTATTTCTTATAAATCTGAAATGAGTTAATATTTATTTCATTTGCAGCTGTGTTTGTTTTTTCCCAAGGGGAGGTTTGTTCCATTTGTTGTTATTTTATGTACATATTAGCTTACAGCTGTAACCAAATGTATTGTATACAACGCCATTTAACATATCCTACAACCTCCTGGCACTCTTTGAAGCCGTGTAATAATATCTTAGCCGTAAGAGAACTACAAATTGGTTCATTACTGCGTCTTGCAAAGTAAAAACGCTGGAGTGAAAAGTATGGCCACGTGCTGAACCGTGAATAGTTGGTTCATTTGACGCAGGGTACGGTTTACCACTGAGCCACGACTGCAGATGTTGGATTTTATTAAAATCATTCTACATGTTTTACATTCTCTTGCTTATTCTGCAGTGCCATGTAATACCTTAGCTGGAAGTGAACAGCAAAAATTGGTTTGTTACTACGCCTTACAAAATAAAAACGTTGGAATAAAAAGTATGATCAAATGCCGGGGTTTGAACCGTGAATCCTCGGCTCGCTTAACACAGTCTGCCTTTTACCATTGAGCTCAATAGCAGATGTTTTGGTTCTGTCAGTGATAATTCCACGTGGTTTTTTTTTGTGTTCTTGCATATTTCTGTTATGTAACTCATAGCTCACCTGCAAGAGAATTGCTCTTAAGTGACATTTAGTGCATATTTCGTTATGCTGGATTATACAGTCATCGAAATGTTTGAAGTGAGCGTCAGGTTAATATGGCGACCACGATTATGGATCTCGCCTGATTGATACTGTCCCGCAATAAGTTTTGAAGGGAAATGAAATGAAATGTGTAGTGTTTAACGCCCGCTTGTACTACATACGGCACCGCAGGCGGTGACACTGATGATACATGAGATGAAGATGGAGCACCAGTGGAATGAGATGGCGGGGGAAACCGGAGATCCCGGAGAAAACCCGCCCCAGCACCGTGTTGTCCATCACAAATCTCACTTTGCGCTCGCCTGTGATCGAACCCGGGCTGCCGTGGTGAGAGCCAAGCGGTCTAACCACTGAGCCACGGCGCGGCCCGTTTTGAAGGGTAGTTAGTACAACTGGCACATGGTCTCACCATTTGCTGAATAGTTTGCTAATAAATGGCTCCATTGCATAGTCGCCTTTTGTGCCATGCATATCGATTTATTCGAAAAGTAAACTTTTAGGGATGTGGAATGAAACTGTTCCACAGTTGTTTTGGTGGATATTGTCAGTGTAATGCGAAACAAATAGCGAAAGTTGAGAAATTGCTCCATTGCTACTACTGATTATGCACAAGTGAAACTGGACCTGAGGTAATGAAATAACAAATCATGGCATTTCCTGGCAACGAAGGGAAGCCGCAGATCTCTGGTGGAAACAGATATGCGCAGCTGTCACGTAGTAATACAGCAACGTAACGCATGCTTTAGCAAGCTGCCGGCAATTATGTTTTAAATAATTTCATTTTAATAACAGGCGTGAACACTGGCCATTGCTTGCTAAACATATTAAGGCACGTGATGTATTTCATTTAACGACTGAAACGTTACAAAATCTCCTGGAGTTTCATAGGCTGTGTTCACAAAAGAGGTTCATAAAAATAAAGGTACATTGCGAGATTTTCCAGTCAGTAGTGTTCGTGAGCCCAATTTTGAAAGTGAAAGGCTCAAATCCCAGGAAGTATAATTTTTTTCTCAGTTTATAAGTTGGATAGTCAATATCATAACCCGAAGCCCATCTTAAAGGATAAGAATAGTTATTTGGCAAATTATTGCGACTTTATTATACCATATTTTCACCAAACTAGAATGATAACGAGTAAATCTTTCAACATTCGAAAGTGCAACATCTGAAGTTTCCTATGTACCGGAAATTCATTCGATATGCCGCCATATTTCGCTGGATGGATGCCCAGGCGGTATTTCCTTTCTTTTCAAACCTTTGGTGCATATCTTGCACAACGCTTTGAATGATGGCATGAACGCGTGTTCTTAATTCCCGCAGTGTGGAAATAGTGGATCGTAAACATATCGCACACTTCGAGCTCCGATGACCTTGATGGTCATGCATAGATGATGTGTGAATTGTAGTAAGTTATTTGTTTTGGCACAGCTCCAAACTTCCATTCATTAAATATAATATGTGGGAGTTAATAATTTTTGGCAACCTAAATTATGTTTAAACAATCGGACACCAAATAGTAATAATCGTGTACAAATAATTTTCTCAAATGGGATGTCATTATTGCCGCCTTCACATGGTCATGCAAAGGGTATGCAATTTCAAAATTATAACATGCGATACGCCCAATAAAATATGGCTATAGCTTTACTTAGTGAATCGTACCGGGAAATGTAGAAACGTGAATTGAAAGTGCACCTGAATTTACAAGTAGTTGGAATAATAAGGTTTCATAAGAATAGTTTGTAGAAGAGTGAGTTAATAGTCATGTGAGCCTAATACAAATATCATACCTTGGATAATTATCTGTCCCGCTTCATAATATAAATTAGAAGGATAAATCAATGCGCACAGATAGTCTTTCATACTTTGAAGTTGGATATGCCCGCTAGTAATATTTTTATCTAATAGTTTCGGTTTGAGTTCTGGCATGATAAGGAGAGAATGTGTGCCCTTTATTAGTACAAAAAGCTGCATATAACAAAGGTTGTACAAAAATGTCGAATATAAGCAAATTTAATAACAATTACTTGGAAGAATGTACGGTAAAAATGTACAAAATTCATGACGGTGTTCTCTACTCAAATCTTTTCATCTCAAAATCGCTTGTAACCAGAAATAAAACAGCAAACCTAAGGTTTAAGATACAGAGATAGATTCTAATATCCACCATTTATCAGTAGCATACGTGCAGTACTCTTAGGGCACATCCTCTGATGGGAGCTGCTTCTAACGTGTCAATCTGCACTACATTTAAATCTGACAGTCCAAACAAAATCGCAGCATTTCATCTTACATACTGACTACACAGGAAACTATCTGTAGTACTTAAAAAGAATTCTGAATTATTTTGCAGCACCTCTTCTTTTAGCCGTAAAAGTAGCTTGTGTTTTAAGGGCACGTGTTTGCAGTAGTTCGAATATTATAAGTTTTAGACAAACAAAAAGCGATTTATAGTTAAACAAAAAATGAGCTCATTTTGTTCAGCTTAAATTTGCTAAAAAATTAGAACAAATATTTTTGTGGTTTGTTATCCTTATTTTGTGGACCATCTATAAACGCTGTGCTGAACTATTCAGTTGTATGTCTGGTTGTTGTGTTGTACGTATAATTGTAAAATTTCCTTGCAATTCCTTCCAACTCAAGCAGTGGCTTTGGTTTGGAGTAAGGTACAGGTTGACGTCGCCCTCAAATAACATTCTTAATATGCCCAAGTTAATATACTGGAAATAATAATAATAATAATAATAATAATAATAATAATAATAATAATAATAATAATAATAATAATAATAATAATAATAATAATAATAATAATAATAATAATAATAATAATAATAATAATAATAATAATAATAATAATAATAATAATTAGTCATTATTATTATTCATTATTATTCATTATCATCACTGCACCAGCCCAGATACCTCATTCGCAATTGTTTTATTTTTTCCCCTTGTTCCATTTATACCCCGCCTTTAACTGCTATGGCCATATCGGCGGCTTTTCTCCTTTGGAACATACTGAAGGTGTTAACTCGTTATCTTTGGTAAATGTTTTATTGGGCGGGGCTCAAGAGTTTAATTTTGCAATAAAATACGCGGCTAAAAGAAATAAGCAATGTTTTAAGTTCGCACACATTTCTTTACCAATTATCAATTCTTAGATATCCCTTATATATTATGCAATTCATGAAAAGTAATTTTTGTCCTTTTTACGTTGATCGCAGTACGTGTTTGCCTGTGGTTTAATAATAGATAATAGTTTTTTTCAATTGCTCAGCACGAGGCTAAGTGCTATACAATTGTAGATATAATAAGAAATATGTAATGAATACAAATGAAAGGGAATGCAACTAAGAGGATGCCCCCAAGAATACCACGTTGCATGGTCGGAAAGTAAGAAAACTAGTACGACACTGTGTCCTTAAGGTATGTTTCAGTTTATAACTTGACTGATATCGCAACTAAGGTGTTCACAGCAATAAGGTGAAACCAGCTTCATTAACATGATTTGCTCCTCGTGCAGAATATATTGTGCGGTCTCTGTTTAGCTAACGTTATAGGTATGAATAAATTCTTACAGGATGGAAATAATGCAAAGGAAATGACAGTAAAGCGGAAAATCACGAAAAGAACTACGGGAATCAAACGAGGGACTTCTCGAATGCGAGCCACACATGGCTGCTGAGCCATCTCGCTCGGATAGTTAACCAGTAGGGAAAGTAACAACATAAAAGTTCCTTGCAAGGAACCCATCATAGCAGGTATAAATAATAAATACATAGTGGCGTCCATATCAGATTCCGTTTAAATGAATACTCAGCATGGGATAAAATGTTATGTAACTATCTATTATTCCATCATAACTGCATGGGAGGCCTTTATTATGCAGAACATATTGCATTTCTCATGCATATTCTACGCGATGTGAAAATGTGCATTTCAATTTGCTCATCGATTCGTCTGACGCAAATGTTATGAAACCATACCACATGTCGCTGGAACAATTCACTAGAGCACAGTAATCCAAAGATGGGCGGGATGTAAAATTTATTGCTTTTTTAGTGTCATGTGGTAGTTAGAGCTCTTGGGTGCATAGCAGTTGGGCACAGTAGCAATTGGGCACGCATATATATATATATATATATATATATATATATTAGATGGTCAGCCCTTTCAGTAAATGCAGGGGCGGGGTGGTTGCTTTTTAAGATACATTCTGTATGAAGAGAAATGGCGAATTGTTGTTGAATGAGTTTCCAAAGGAAAGAATCATCAACATTGAAGGAAAAACAAACTCAGTGACGAGTTATTACATGATAATGTTTGCAATGTTTGTATGTGACAGATTACCTCCACGTGGAGTGCTGCGAAAACAGTAAGATTTAAATATGCCTAACTACTAAGAATCTATTAAAGCATTTTTCAACAAAATAACAAAAGTGACCGTGAAAAATTAACATTGCGAGCCTCCTTTAATTCCCTTTATCTGAAACCAGATTTGCTAGCTGATTGACTCATGTGTCCAATAGCGAGTGTGCCCAATTGCTACAGATTCGAAGTCATTTGCGCAGTTTTCTGCAAATCACGATATCCCCTGCTAATTGTATCACTAAGGGCGGAAATGTGCCGAGAGGGATGGCTCAGGCGGTTTCGTATGTGGCCCGCATTCGGAAGGTCCGTGTTCGATTCCTGTGGCCGACCTACCTGACCCATGGGTTTGTGTCTGCAGATGTCTCGGCGGTGCATTGAAGGGTGATATCCTCTGAGTGAACCACTTCCTCCTCCGGTAGGTTGGTTGCTGGTCTCCGGACCTACTGCTGGGACCGTTTCCGAACCACAGTAGAGGGAGATGTCCGTAGTCCTGGCCTACCGGAGGAGGTTTCGATCTCAGTAAAATGTAGGGAACCTGCTCTCTGTACTGTCGTGACTCATCGGGACGGCCGCCCTCTTGTCACCTCTTGCCTCATCCTTTCTCCCAGGGATAACCATCTGGGGACATAGGTACAATAGGAGAAGACTGGTCGCAGTGTCGAATACCCTCCGTAGTAAAAGGGGGGGGGGGACTGGAATGTGCGATAGATTTAAGCTTTTTAACCGCGAGATTTCAAACTTGCACATTATTCGTACATAATCGAGCTACATTTTATATTAAAAATTTGATGATTACAATCGCATAAATACTAATCATATAACACGTGATTCCTCCATGTGATAATCTTCATCTATATAAAATATTGGCTAGAAATTATTTGAAGTTTAATGGGAATAATTATTCCTATTTGCTTATTTACTTATAAAAGCCAGGTCATGGAGGTTAAAGGAATAGAGAATTTTGACTATTTGACCAACACATCTAATAAAACTTGGAATATCTAAGTAAAGTTTGACATGAAGTATTTTGAAAACGGTTAACGCCTGAAAAATGTTATTTAAAGTTACGTAAAGGAGCTCTGTTTCTCCGAAATACGTGTTTACCTATATATATATATATATATATATATATATTATAATTTTTATTGATTGATCAGCAGTACAATTCTTTACAGATTAGAGTGATAAGGTAACAGTACAATAAGAACAATGACACTCATGGGTAGGCTAACAGGCCGCCCCCTAACTACATTAAGTTAGAACTCCAATAATACTCTCTGTGAAATTATGCCAATATTGAAGATGTAAGACAGATATCAAGCACTAGAATCCCTCGAATCAGATGTATCACTTAGAAGCAGGTCCTGTGCTGGTCTCCTCTTCAAGCGTAAGGGCTGGCTCGTGCGGGAGCCGATGTTATAATGCACAGCTCCAGGAACTTCTTGCAGCGTGGAAAAGAAACGACGAGCGATCCTGCGAACGTAGTCGTGAATAGGTAACAGTCCTAGTTCGTGATGGAGCTGCTGATTACGGATGAACCATGGAGCGTTGGTAGCGATGCGCATGAAGCGATTCTGTATGACCTGAAGACAACGCAGATGACATGTGTGTGCGGCCCCCCACACTTGGCAGGCATATGTAATAAGCGGACGAACGAGTGATTTGTAGAGTAACAATGAAGACTGTAGGCCGAGGCTGGAACGGCGATGCAACAGAGGTGAGAGTTTTGAAAGTCGCCCGGAGGCCAGTGATTTTAGACGATCGATATGAGCACGCCAGGTCAGTCGAGAGTCCAAAAGCACTCCAAGGTATTTAACGGTAGTTGTAGTGGGGATCCAAGGGACATTGTTCCTGTAGACACAACGGAGTAAGTGGAGTATATCGGCGAAGAGTGAAGATTTTAGCTTCGGTTTTCTGAGGGTTCAATGAGATCCGCCAAGTGCTGAACCAATGAGCTAGGCGATCTAAGGAAAGCTGTACTACTTGTGCGTGCTGAAAATTAACATGAAAATAATATAGTTCTGTGTCGTCAGCGTAAAGAGCTAAAGAAGTCGGAGCTAAGTCAGGAATATCAGAACTGTATATATTAAATAGAGTCGGGGCCAAGATAGAACCCTGTGGGACACCTGCGGTAGTATTACGTGGGGATGAAAGCTTTCCACCAATGTGTGCTGAAAAACTGCGGTTGTAGAGGAAACTGTGGATTAGATTTGATAAGTAATTAGGAAGACCGATGCGGTAGAGCTTAAGGAGCAAACCATCATGCCAAACCCTGTCGAATGCCTGTGCCACATCAAGGAAGACAGCCGTGGTATACTGATGGGCCTCGAAGCCGTGAACAATTGACTGAGTTAATCGTAAAAGCGGATGGGTAGTGGAATGTTTGTGACGAAATCCAAATTGATAAGGCGGAAGAACATGGTTATGATTAAGGTAAGGCAGAAGACGGCGATGAATTACTTTTTCAAACAGCTTGGAGAGGGTCGGCAACAGATTTATAGGACCATAGCTTTCGGGGAGGTGTTTGGGTTTATTGGGCTTATGGAAGACTGCTATATGGGCAAACTTCCAGGGGCGAGGAAAATAGCCGAGGCGTATACAGGCATTGAGGGTGGATGACAAGTATGCAACTGCTTTTTTGGTGAGCTTCTTGATAACAATGTTAGGAACCAAGTCGTGCCCGGGAGATTTCTTAAGGGGAAGGGCTCGAATCAGGGAAGATAGTTCCCGTGGGCTTGTAAATGAAATCCTTTGTGAGACTGTGGGTCGAGTGCGAGAGGTATGTAGCTCCTTTTGCACGTCTGCAATAGTCTCATCATCGGCTGATATGGGAAGTGCAAACACACGCTCAAAGTGATCGGCCAAAATTTCACACTTGGTGGGAATATCCGTAACCAGTCTAGCACCTGCAGACAGCGCCGGTACAACAGTCGGCTCAAGGAGAACACGTTTGGTGGCCTCCCACAGCGTGTGGGCAGAAGGAGAGAGCAAGATAGCGGTCATAGGACCTTAGGCGATGTCGCCTCAACTCCAGTTTCACCCGTGGAATGAGTCCGTGGAGATTTCGATGGAGCCAGGGTTGTCGGTCCCGTTGCCACTGTCGACGAACATGGCGTTTTTCTACGATGAGACTTGAGAAGGAGAGGGGCAAGAAGGGGAATGGTGTCGTCTATGTGGAGAAGTTGAAAGTCGGGCGCAGCTGCAAATGTTGTCAGCGAAGTGCTGTATCGCGAGATCTTCATCGTGATTAGTGGCAAGTTGGTACGAACTGGTGAGTGTTGCATCCAGATGAGACTGGAATGTTTCCCAATGAATGTAACCGTTGAGCAGCCTATGAGCTAATTGGTGGAAGGCAGGTGGAATAGAAAAGGTGACAATCACCGGACAATGATCAGAATCAAGCTCTGCTGTGGAATAAACGAAAGTGGGCAGGTTTAGATTACGGTGTATACCGATATCTAGAATATCAGGGGCAAATAAGGGATTGGAAGGAAAATGAGTAGGATCTTCGGGTTCCAATATCGATAGGCCATAAGTAGCAAGGGCTGTAAACAGAAGTCGGCCATTTGGATGTGTCGTTCGGCATCCCCAGGAGGAATTCTTACAGTTGAAATCACCTAGAAGAGTGCTGTTCCCCGCAGGGAAGAGAAGTGAGAGATATGTAGTATTCAGCCTGCGATTGGGTGGTTTGTATGTGCTAAGAATGACAAGGTCACCACCGTCTGCACAATAGAGTTTAATACCCACCACTTCCAAATTGGGCACATGTGGGAGAAATATCTCGCTGTGACTCGGAGAACGTCGGATGAGAAGAGCCACTCCACCAGATGCTTTATCTGCGTCACGGTCCTGCTGGTAAATGACGTAACCAGGAACAGTGAAATTCTCATTGGGAAGAAAATGTGTCTCTGTTACACAAGCTATATCAACATTGTGATGCGTAAGAAATGCTATGAAGGAGGAACGTTTAGCCCAAAGACAGATAGAGTTCCAATTCAGGAGCGTGAGCTGACGTAGAGATGAAAATTTACGGGTGACCATCTTGAAAGATCGGAGAAAGAAGGGAACGAAGAAGCTGCATCAGTTGCGGGAGAACTGGAGAAAACAGATTGCACAGAAACGTACTTAGTGGTGCAATCATTTCTTTTCTTTCAAGGAATTCCAAGACGGAGGTCCAGATGCAGAATCCTCTGGTGAAGGAATTGAGAGGGAGGTGAACGCCCAGTCAGTACCTGTGAATAAGTCCGTGATGGCGGAGAAGGAACAGTTGCGGAAGGACTATGGCGTGTTTGTTGTTGCGGTTGTGGACGCTGTGCTTGTTGTTGCTGAAGCAGTGGCTGTTGTTGAGAAGTTGAAGTTGGTTGCTGTGAATTGTGACGGGATGGTATTGTCTGCTGCTGAAAGCGGCGAAACTGTCGTTCCTTCAGCTGTAAGTAATGAGAACAACCGCGATAGTTTGCCGGATGATCTTGTTGGCAAAGAGGCTTCGTGCACTGAGAAAAGTGATGGTTGCCTGTGCAGCGAACACAGTGGGGCTCTAGGTGGCAGTAATTTTTGGTGTGTCCATAGTTTTGGCAGTTAGTACACTGAGGCAGTTCCGTATTGTGTCGGCGATGTTCTACTTTGACTACGGGATATTTTAAGAATATGTTTACCTTGGTCATTGTTAAGGTGGTCAACCACACAGATAGGCATCGGTTCCTTGTTCTTACGTAGTAAACGTGTAACTTGACGAGCAGGAAAGTTCTGAGCACAAAGTTTATCATAAATCACTTGGTCACTGAGGGAGCACGGTAGGTTGCGTATGACGACTGAAAAAAAATTGTCTGAAGGGTTGTGAAATGTGTAGTATTCTTGCTTAATTGATGTCAAGTACGAGGTAAGGTTGCGGTAGTCTGTGGAAGTCGAAGTATATACCTTAAGAATGACTCCCCGTAGCTCAGTGTGAAATTCAGATAAGACACATTTTTTAACATCTTGTAGTAACAATTGCGGACACATATAGGAGGAATTTTCTCTTTCTGAGAGATGGAGGCTGTCAGTAGAATCGTGGCCTGGTGCTTCACTTAATGGATTGAAGCGATTAGATGTAGGTATTGGGTATGCATAGCGTAAGAGAGTAGGTTGTTCAGTTACAGAGGCAGTGCATCGGCGTTTGTTTTGTTGTGAACCCTGGGTGAGAGAGGGCGGCGAGCGTTGGCTGCTCGCTAAACAGTCAGATGGGGCACAGTCTGCCATTGTATCATCGTCGTGCTGCACTGAGTTATTTAGTGTATTAAGGGGCTGAATTGAGTGAGGTCGAGATGGTCGTAGTATTGGTTTACTTACTGTATTATCCCCGGTAGCAGAAGACAGTTGAGATTGGTAGTGCTGATTAGATGACGTCAGTTGTAGCGTAGAATTGGAGCTGTCCCGGAAGTTCGTGTCGTTATTTAATACATTTAGCGCTGAATATAATATTCTGCCGGTATCATCCGTTTGTAGAGCCATGTGGATATATGATATATAGCAATGAACAATATACAAATGCTAGCTGACACAGCTAACTACAAAAACACGTGATTTGTAAGCAGAGGGTTCAGAGACAACCTGCGCGCTCGACGTTCACTTGTCGACTCCTCAAACCTTTCTCGTTTTTCCTATATCTACTAATGATTTCCCGGTTAAATAAAATTGACTGTTAATTCGCCGAATAATAAACAAGACTTAGTTGTTCACAGAAAATTAAATTTATTATATCATTGTTGCCGAGGTTTATTTTAATGAAAATCCGTAAGAGATGTTTTTGAGGAAAAAATAGTACTAAAAATTCTTCCCTGTAAAAGCTTATTTTATGGGAAACTTTCCTTTAATATTCCTGTTGTACCCTTAAAAGATGCGGAAGTAAGATAAAAATTCGGTATTCATTCTACTTCTCATATTTAGTTTCGTTGTAAAAACACACACACACACACACACACACACACACACACACACACACACACACACACACACACACACACACACACACACACACACACACACACACACACGCGCGCGCGCGCGCGCGCGCACACGCGCACACGCACACACGCACACACGCACGCACGGAACAATCGTATTCAAACCTCATTTCCATAAGGCATTTCCCCAGCGTTGGACTGTTTAAAATCACTTCCTCTATTAATTTCAGCTAAGAACCTAACGCAGAATTATTTGCAGATCATTTACAGCGTCAGTCATATCTATCCATGTTCATCATCAAAATCCTTAGTTACCTTTTACAATTTGATGTTCCGGCTGCTTCATAATTGAGAGACCAAAGCTGGATGCATACGAATATAAAGGCGAAGTTTCTTACCTGTTCTATGAGCACATACTAATTCAGCTCTTGAACCTTTTTTAAATTTATTGTACGGAGTTTCAACCCATGTTTTATCTAGGTATAACACGGGGTATCTGCAGTGATTATATATGTTTATAAATAGTACAAATATGTTATTTCTTGAGTTGGTCTTCTGGAAAACAGTGTGCATTCCGTCAAGAGATGTGCCATTTGTGCTGCTTTCTTAGAAAGATCGCAGAATGGTGAGAGAGTTTTGTTAATTTTGTGCAGGTAACTTCGGAAATGTCCAGGATTCGCTAAGAATTGAGTTAGTATGTAGTTTGGCCAGAGCTGTAGGAAAAGTCTGAAAAAATGGTGGGATGAACAGTTTGCTATGGGCTGCAACTTAGGAATTTATATATGATTGTTGTGTAGTGATTTTTTAGTAACTGCTTTCCCCTGATAACAGAATTCTAGTGTGTTTTTGCAGATTTGTTTTCCTTTTGGTGTCGATAGCTATTGGTGGTCTGGTGTACTTAAGCGCTATTGCCAGAAGTGCCGCTGTAGACTATATTTTGATCGCGTAGGATGAGGTTTTCTTATTTTGTTAAGCTATCCAGTCTATAGCCATATTAATACCGCTGAGCTCGGCTTGAAATGTGGTGCATTCAATGCTTAGTTTCATCACTACAATGTGGACTTCCCTTGTATTTTCAGAACAAACCACTGCTGCCCCGACGTGATTCTCAGTTTTTGACCCGTTCGTATAGATTCTGGCTATTGTCTTTCCTTCTGTTCCGATGAAGTCAACTCCTATACATATATCCTTTTGTTGTTTTAGGCGTTCCGTTTTCTACAGTGCAGGCATGACTGCAATTGTAGTTGCTTTTAAATTATGATGCATATACAGTTTATACCTACTGCTATGGCTTAAGGGGGCTCATTGGAGACTGCGCTAGGCTGTGGCATTTCTTCATATCGAAGAATCGGATAAGTAGGTAGCCGTTTCGCCCGCATTGTAGGTGGTAGCGTGTGTACCTTACGTTCAAGAGGTCCCGTGTTCGAATCTCGGTCAGGGAGAGTTATCTGGATAAGGTTTTTCCATGGTTTTCCCTTATTCTGAAAGATAGATGTCGGGTAACTCTAAGTTCTATGGACCTTGGGCTCATTTGAGCATCATTTCACCTATTTCATTCATCGTTCAGTATGACAAAGCTGGAAGATGTACATTAAAAAAGAAGTCATTTCTGTCGAAGGAATTAGTTCTTTGAGATCATAGCTCACAGCATTTTCAAATCTATATTTATTTTCTTGGGACTCTATTGTTCTACAGCTGTGAATATATTACGAAACATACATATACATGTATCCATTTTATCAGGTAGAAGTGCAAACATAACTGTGTGTATGTTTGCTTGATCTTTGGAGCTTCCATAGTCTGCCTGATTATATGGATGTGAAAGAAATGTTTGCTTGCACTTTTAAAAGGATCGTCCATAAAGAAAGTTTTAGGTATTTTGAAACTCCGGAGGAAGATGCGGAGTTTCTTTCAAACTTAATTACTGCTGATGAAACTTGGCTACACCATTTTGATCCTGAGAGCAAACGGCAAACCTCAGTGTGGAAATCTCCATCATCAACTCCCACCTCTCCAAAAGCAAAAGTGGTTGCTTCTGCTGGGAAAGCTATGGTTATCTCATTCTTTGATATTCGTGGAGTGGTTTATCAGCATGTTATACCTGCACACACATCAGTAATTGGACAATACTACATGGATGTCCTGAAAACATTGCAAGTCCATATCAAGCGCAAAAGCCCACATTTCCGTGAAGCAGGCTGGATGCTGCACCACGATAATGCGCGGCCGCATATGCCAATGTTGTTCTGAAATTATTATTATTATTATTATTATTATTATTATTATTATTATTATTATTATTATTATTATTATTATTATTATTATTATTATTATTATTATTATTATTATTATTATTATTATTATTATTATTATTATTATTATTATTATTATTATTATTATTATTATTATTATTATTAATTATTATTATTATTATTATTATTATTATTATTATTATTATTATTATTATTATTATTAATTATTATTATTATTATTATTTCATATCGGACGGTGAATGAATTGGGTGAAATGATGTTCAAATGAGTCCATGGTCCATGGAGCTTAGAGTTACCTGACATTCGTCTTGAAGGAGAAGGGAATACCCCGGAAAAACCTTATGCAGGTAACTCACTCTGACCGAGATTCGAACTCGGGACCTCTTGAACGTGAGGCAGGCATGCTACCATCTACGCTACCGAGGCGGGCAGTTGCTGAATATCTTGCAAAAATCAACGTGAAGTGCATCCCTCACCCTTCATTTAGTCCGCATTTAGCCCCATGTGACTTTTTTGTATTCCCTAACTTCAAGAAACGCCTTCGTGGGAGGCATTATCCATCATCAGAAGCAGTGGTGAAGGCTGCGGAGACGGTTTTGAGGGATCTCTCAAAAATTGTTTTCAGCATGTCTTTGAATGGCAGAAACGCTGGGTCAAGTGCATCGCATTCAGGAGAGACTATTTTGAGAAGGACCATCAAAATTATGAAGATGAGTGAAGGTACGTTGTGAAAACAAAATTGTGCTCATTCTTTATTGAACAGCCCTCGTAATTGCAATCTGTGTGGTATTAAATGGAATTGTGTGTTACCTCTAGTGTAATGGTCATGGATCTTGCTATTAATTTTTGTATTACTTTCGTTATGTTTGAAATACATTATTACCTTATATATAGTGAGTATAGAGTAAGAATATTTAATTTTCTGAAATGATTTCTGCAGGATTCATGAGGTTTTAGCCCTGACATCACTCTAATTGCCTTTTTCTGTAAAATAAAAAAGCCTTTTTGTATACTTCGTGGCACATTGTCCCCAGATCACAATTCCATGTGATAAATTCCAAGAAAGTTTGTGGTTTACCTTCT
The DNA here is from genome assembly GCA_030765055.1 of Mantis religiosa. Classification (NCBI taxonomy): domain Eukaryota; kingdom Metazoa; phylum Arthropoda; class Insecta; order Mantodea; family Mantidae; genus Mantis; species Mantis religiosa. The sequence continues at coordinate 194,484,596 of CM060950.1, forward strand.
TTATTTCAACATTATTTATATTGATATTTAAATGCATTTCATTTCTGTTTAGATTTGTCTCAAAGTTTATGTATCTTGTTTTTGTTACATTAATGTGGAAATTGTTTTGTTTAAAAAATTCCACTGTTTGCTTTACATTATTCTTTGTGCAAGTATCAAGTGTTTGTAGCGTTTAACTGGTGTTTAAAATCGAAGTATGTGAATAAACCAGCTTCTTACACTCATGACGCGTTTGTAACGTGAGTTTTTAAACGTCATTCAATACAGAAAACATGATTAAAAAGATCACTAAAAATATTGTTTTTGATAAAATTTATAAGAGATTTATTTACAAACGTTTTGTTACAGACTGACATTTTTGTACAACGTTCTTTACAGGTGAGGAAACCATAGACTGAATGGAAGGATATGGTTTGAACAGTTTAGTTTTTCCCTTAGCATGGGAGAAAGTTAAGCCCATGTTGTTAAAAATGTATGAGCTGCAGAAAGGCAATGCCAGTACAGTAATGCAATCAACTATGGACTTTCGTCAAAAACTTCTTGCCTGCTGGTATCGAGTTTCAAAAGCTGTGTTCTACAAGGAAACCACTGGCTACCTCTTTCAAATTTCCCGGTCATTACTAGCTGGGGATCTAGAATCGAGTGTGAGAATTTTGACAAAATTAAAAGTTTTATTTTTTTAATCCACCAGACGCAGGTGCAATTTCCAATGCACAGCTGTTTCTGTTACCGGAAAAAATACATAATTCGCAGATAGAACTATTGTGTCCATAGTTACAAATACCTGACTGCAGCTATTAAACTATTAGAAGAACAAGGTTTGGAAAATGAGACACGGTAGGATATTTTTACTTCTGTGAGGGAGCAGTTAGATGGCTTTGACAAAGATAAACTTGAATTTAGTTTTCAGAAGAATCCGGACATTGAGGAGTTCACCACATCTATAGAATTGCCATTCCGAGTGAATACAAATTTTGTCCCCTTGTTTCTGTGGATGTCGAAAGAAGCTTTAGCATCTACAAAGGCATATTATCTCCTAATAGAAACAGACTTACTTTTAAAAATGTAGAGATGCTTAATGTCTTGAAGTATAACAGTTTTCATGTGTTTTCCCTCTTCTGATTAATGATAATTTGACGTCCTTTTTTGTAATTCAATAAATTTAATAGAGAAAAAAATTGTTGAATTAGTTGAATAAACCAGCACCTTTTTGTCCCTTTTGTTTTTACCTTATTTGAGCATCTTTACCCTTTTTTCATCTGAAATTTGCATCTATAAATCTGCACCTAACCCTGCTCATAACACTTATTTTGTTGGGTTGCGGTGAGAAATTATGCCAACTTCCCGTGGAGTTCTTCAGCGCAGTCAATAACAGATCCTTCTCGTTCTTTAGTCTGATTCTACATTCTTCATTGATTTCACTGACACAGTGAGTTGGCATAGTCACCCGTAAGCTTTGTTTTACTCGAAGTGCATGCATCCCTTATTCTGGTCACAAACTACTTGAGATATAAGTTCAGCGAAGTCGGTTTTAACAGGTACGTGTTTCCTGTGCAATGCAGTAAGAAGAAACGTAACATTTTCATACACAATGCATGTGCATACATTGTGTGGATTTTGACCTTGGAGATATACATTAAGTGGACTTACATCTGTAAACCTTGGAAAACTAACGCACACACCTTCGTTACTATGTATAAATAGTGAATACACCTCTCTTACGGTAACTGCCAAATATCTTAGGAGTTCTTTAAATCCTCCGTTGATGCCGACTTTTGGATGCATCTCATCTGGAGCCTAATATGATGTTGCATTAACCTCGAAGATGTTCAAGATTGCGGCTTTTATGTCTTTGGAATGTGCGGCTTTGATGCTGTTTTCCTTTGCTTGCCAGTCGTTGATCTTTCTTTTGTTGGTAGCTTGCAATCAATTGTAACCTCTTCCGCGGAGACTTAGGAAGTGCCCCTGCAACACTTTTTTTTTGCACTTTTTAAAATACTCTCTAGTTCTAAATGCTGTTGCAGATGTCATAGCAGGGATATCTCTTTCTTCCTGACTTCTATGCATCTTTTGTGATTCGCTGCATCTGATTTTATATTCTGTTTTTTGCCTTAATCAGGATTTTTCCTCTTTTAGCCTACCCAATTGCGACCATTTTTCGGTCTTAGTAGAATTCCCTTTCTTTTTGTATTCAAAGTGACCTTGTTCCCTTAGAGTGGGTCTATATTCACGTTGTCTTTCTGCTGCTGTTTTATCCATGCTTTCAAGATGCCTGCATCTTCACTCTGAAACTCTATGAACTGGTATCGACAGGAAACACCAGGAACGTCAGAATACTTGTTTGTTAGTAATGTGATGCTAACATAGGATCTGGAAAGCAAATTTTAATCCTTAATTTATTTTACCATCTCACATTTTATCGTTACTCAACGTTGCAGAGTGATACTGATATGCAGTGTGTATACAAGCTGTACAACCTGTTCAAAAACCCGTATATTTGGTAGTGCTTAACACTGTGAGCGAAGGACAGGGTAATGTCTGATATTTTTTTTTTAAAAAAAAAGGTAAATTCTACCATTTGCTTTCTGCAAATAATAGAAAATACTGTTATGCGTTTTTCGTTTTGTTTTGTGGTCACCAAGATCTTTAGCATTAAATTACCTTATTCTTTGCATTTCTGTATATTTTGCTATTGAATAAGGTACCTCAGAGAATGAGGAGTCACATCCCCTTATTTAATATATTGTACAATTAAATTTGATGTTTACCTCTTGATATGACATTTCTGTGTAATTGCTTTTAGTGAAAAAGCAGGCATAATAAGTACAAAAGGATTGAATGAGAATCCGAAGACTTGTGCTAGTGTCTTACATTTCGCTGACAAACTAATGCGAGAAGCAATCTAGAGAACGGCGCCACCATAAACCGAAACTACGGAGAACCTTACTTGAAGTTCATGAAGCTGAAACTAAATTGCAGCCAGAGTCCTCTGCTAAGATTTTGTGCTGCGGAATGATTGCGAAAACAATGTGATTTTTTTTATGTGAAGGCAGTTTGCAATATTTATGCGAAGTATAAGCGCTTTACGTAGATGAAACATAAGATGCAGTGCAGAATACGAGGGTTGTTCATCTGTTGACAGTTACTCGCCACAGCCATTTTGGACGCTCAGTTATGTAACAGTCGTTTGAGTGAGTCGATGTGAGTTTTTTTTTTTTTTTTGTTTTGAAAATGGACAAATTCGAGTATCGAGCGGTCATCAAAAGGTAATACGCCTACGCAAATCAAAGATGAGTTGGATTCTGTGTATGGAGACTCGCGCCATCATTTACCACAATGCAACTTTGGGCAGCTGAATTTAAACGTGGCCGAAAGAGCTTGGAAGACGAAGGTTTGGGACGTCCAAAACTGCAACTACCGACGAAAACATGGCCAAAGTTCACCAAGTGGTGCTAGACGACCAGCGAATTTAAGTGAGAGATAACACAGGCTATGAAGATGTCAAAAGAACGTGTTTGTCATATATTAAATCAACATTTAGACATGAGAAAGCTTTCCGCCCGTTGGGTGCCGCGTTTCCTCACGGTAGACCAAAAACGTGTTCGAATGAACATTTCCAACGCTCTGTTGGCACAGTTTGGGCGCAATAAATCCGAGTTTTGGCACCGATTAATTACTGTAGATGAAACTTGGATACACCATTATCTGCCCGAAACAAAAATACAGTCCAAACAGTGGACTGCAAAGGGAGAACCGATTTCATAAAAAGAAAAAAAAAATCGGCTGGGAAAGTGATGGCGACTATTTTTTTGATAGTCAAGGAGTTATTTTAATCGATTATCGTCAAAAAGGAAAAAACATTACAGGACAAGCTGAAGACAGAAATCGTGTTTCACCAAGACGACGCACCGTCTCACACCTCAGCGGTTGCAATGGCGGAAAAACCACGAATTATGGTTTGAAATGCTTGACCATCCACCTTACTCACCAGATCTAGCCCCAAGCGACTTCTTCTTGTTCCCTCATCTAAAAGTTGCGCTCGGAGCACAGTGATTTTCTTCAAATGAAGAGGCAATTTGCAGAGAAAAACGCCGAGTACTATTTGGACGGGTTACAGAGATGGGAGCATCTCTGGGAGAAGTGTGTCGAGTTTCAAGAAGACTGTTGAAAAAAAATTCTGAAAAAATGTCTTGTATCTTGATTAGGTCGGGAATGTTTCAAACCACCTATATATTTTTAGAGTTATCTGCATTGCATTTTCTTAACAATAGACATTATATCCCAGGTATTTTTTGCCTACTGCCATTAAAAAGAAATGGAGGTATATTCATTGGTTTTTCGTTTCATGATTGAAGAAGTTGAAACTTCAACCTACGTAGCATATTTCGAGGTTGCTATATATGAAGCTATTAAATTAACATGGAGTGACACAGCTGAAGTATTTGGTTGAAGGGTTCATCTCGTCCAGGCATGCTGAGATAAACTGCAAACCGTTGGACTAGCAAGTGTGTTCAAGTACAATTCAGCCGACACTGATAAGAGGTTTAAAAATTGTTTTGGTTTGTCGCATTTATCTCCACATGAAGTCGGTGAATGTTTTGTGTTTGATATGACTGAGAGTAACCCATATCTAAAAAGGTCATATTTAACCCTACTTTGGGGGCCAAGCTGGTTCTGAAGCCACTCATACGACAAACGCATGTGAGGCATTTCTTACGAAATTGAATGCTTTATTCGAAAGCTCACATTTTGACATGTTCGAGATAATTTCAGTTTTACAAAATGACATTCAAAAGTGAACTTATTTTAAAAATAATGGCATACCTCTGCAGGCCAATAATAGGCCAAATAAAAGAATATAGAAAATTACATAAAAAATAAAGCGTTTTCCATATATCTCATATTACTTTCGTAAAATACGTTTGCCACCTCAATATACTTTTCATATGACAACCCTTAGTTGAAAATGTTTGATAATTTACTACAGCTACAAGCACAATTTGATTATAAAGTGTGCAAGTGAAAATAGTAATAACTTCATTATTTTGATGTCTAATCCGTATACTACGACAATTTTAGCCACACCATGCACGTATTTGCGAGTCAGTTCGCAATGTCTTACTGGAACGGAAAACTGTCGTAGGATCTTAGTGGCGCCAGCCTAAAGCGAAAATGTACATATTAACTTTGAGTTATTGGCGCAAAGGTATTACGGAATGCGCCAGATTGTAGCGGAATTACAAGTGGCGCGATCATTATGATGATGAGATTTGTCTGTGAACGTCAATTTCCCGTTTTCTCAAGCTATTGAAGATGGACAAATTAAATTTTAGAGCAATTTAAAAAACCGTAAGTGCTCTTGCATGTCTACTTTGTATTAATGACATGAATAGTTTTTTTAAAAAAACTTACTGTTAATTTGTAATCAAAATTGTATGATTTAAGAAAATAGCCCTATGTTCCTTTAAATTATTGAATAAAAGCAGATAATTTAACCTACAAGGTATACATCTACTTGCTGCGAGCATTCAGTTTGGTAATTTACGCAGCTTCCGAGATAATTGGCCATGAGTGCAGCAGATTTATAACAGGCGTTATCCTTTGCGGCTCTAGTGCTGAGGGCCAGTGGTTGGATTCCCGGCTCTGGGGTTGGCATTTTAAGTCGGTTTTTACCTATGGCTAGTTCATGTGAAGTTCCTAAATCCCAACGTGGTTCGAGGTCAGCGGTAAAAAGCTGTAGACATTCTCATTACCGTGGCGTTTTTTTTTTTTTTTTTTTTTTTTTTTTTTTTTTTTTTTTTTTTTTTTTTTTTTTGTTATTTTACGTCCTCCAACGTTAAGTCATATCGGACGATGAATGGAATAGGTGCAATGGTGCTCAAATGAGCCCAGAGTCCATAGAGCATAGAGTTACTCGACATTCGTCTTTCAGAATAAGGGAAAACCCAGGAAAATCCTTATCCAGGTAACTCACCCTGACCGAGATTCGAACTCGGGACCTCTTGAACGTGAGGCAGACATGCTACCACCACGCTACCGAAGCGGGCATTACCGTGGCATTCTCATCACTCTACCATCGGAGGTGATAAAACCGTTCTCTGGGTACCTCCACCTCAGAAATGGTATCGGTCATTGCTTCATGGAATTACGTTACACCGAAGGTCTTAGACTATGTGGGGAGGGTTAGAGACGATGACGACAACGTTCAACAGATTCAGATTAAGCAGCCTAAACTAAAAATATGCATAATATATTTCAGCCATACTATATTTCCAGAATGCGAACAAATGATCGCAAGCAACAGATGTTAGGGAGTTTGTTTTTAAATCGACGATAAACTTTATTGTATCCAAATACATTATGGTATTTATAGTTGTGAGCAAGAGTAATATTATATCACTTGAAGCGTGTGTTAGGATGCTGTTCAATAACAGTCCTACATACATCAGTTACATTTAAATATTAACAAACATATTTCATTATCACAAAACAAAAAAGAACACTATCATGCATACAAAACACATGATATTAAATGAGCAGGTCGTGTCGTTTTCTTTTTAGTCTTCTATTTAGCTGTTGTGGAGGGGGTGTAGGAAAATGTCTTGTAGCAGTGGATTTGGATGATTGGCAAGAGTTTGGTGTAGTCTTGTGTAGCATGTTCTGATGACATCCATCACTTCTGGTATGTTCAGGTCCCTGTGAAGTGTGGTGTTGCTAACATACCATGGGGGACCTGTGATCAATCTTAGGTATCTGTTTTGGATTACTTGGATTCTTTTTACTTGTGGCGCTGCAGCAGAGCCCCATATAGAGCAACCATATTGCCAAATAGGTTGAATCAGTGAGTTGTATAGAATGCGTTTATATGGCATTGCAAGAGGCGATTTTGACTATTATATGTTTGATTTGTTGGATTCGGTGTCTTAGTCTTCCGAGAAGATATGTGATGTGGAGATTCGAAGTTAGTTTACTGTCCAATATGAGGCTGAGGTAACGAACTGACTGAGCGGTACGTATAGCGAGCGATTCCTCTAAGAACTATGGGATAATGTTATCAGCTTTTTATATGTAAAATATACTATTTACGATTTCTGTGGATTCATCACCACTCTACGGTTAGAACACCATTTTGTAATTTCAGCGCAGAAATTATTTAGTTTCTCAGCTGCTGATTCACAACTGTCTTTACTAGGATTTCAACATCATCAACAAAATGTGCAATGGTTAGCTGAGCGTGTTGAGGAAAGTATGAGGCATATACCGTATAAAGAAGTAGGCTTAGAATACTTCCTTGTGGAACACCAGAGAGGATCGGTTGTGATCTGGGTTGTGCACTTTGATATTTTACTGAAAGAGATCGGTTATGCAGATAGGATGCTATTATTCGGAAATATGTATCGGAGACATAGTAACCCATTATGCCTCATTTTATCAAAGGCTTTCTCTGTGTGGGGCCCAAATGACCTTGTTGTCGACGGGCCCTAAAACACCACACACTCACTCACTCGCTTTCTCTGTGTCAAAGAACAGACCTAAGCACACTTCCTTTTCTTCATAAGTGCCCGTAATTGTATCAACAATTCGACGAAGTTGCTGTGGACAGGAGTACGATGCCTTAAATCCACATTGAGCGGATGCTATGATTTCCTCAAGCTGTACAACAAGTCGATGCAGCAATAGCCGTTCAAATACTTTAGATAATAGAGATAACAGACTTATTGGGCGATAGCTTGTAGGATCACGTTTATTTTTGTTGGGTTTAGGTATCATAACAACTGATGCATGTTTCCATCTTTGTGGGAAGTAAGTCAAGCTAAGAATAGCATTGTAAATTTGTGTTAAGAGGACTACAGCTTTTTTTGGAAGATGTGCGAGCAAAGGTTGGACTATCAAGTGGACTATCGATTAATTGCGTTTTTTTAACCTGTCCAGGCGTGAAGAGCTTAGGAAAATTAGAAAGCTGCAATGGTTGAGATATGCTGCTGTTAACAAAGTTAGTAATATGTTCGTTGGTGACAGGATTGTTGTGAAACTGTTGTAATTGTACGCCGAAAAGCTCTGCCTTTTCATCTGGTGTTGTGTATCAATGATTGCCAATTTTTAGAGGAGGATTGTTATCTTTCTACACTCCTGGAAATGGAAATAAGAACACATTGATGCCGGTGTGTCAGACCCACCATACTTGCTCCGGACACTGCGAGAAGGCTGTACAAGCAATGATCACACGCACGGCACAGCGGACACGCCAGGAACCGCGGTGTTGGCCGTCGAATGACGCTAGCTGCGCAGCGTTTGGGCACAGCCAACGTCAGTGTCAGCCAGTTTGCCGTGGCATACGGAGCTCCATCGCAGTGTTTAACACTGGTAACATGCTGCGACAGCGTGGACGTGAACCGTATGTGCAGTTGACGGACTTTGAGCGAGGGCGTATAGTGGGCATGCGGGAGGCCGGGTGGACCGACCGCCGAATTGCTCAACACGTGGGGCGTGAGGTCTCCACAGTACATCGATGTTGTCGCCAGTGGTCGGCGGAAGGTGCACGTGCCCGTCGACCTGGGACCGGACCGCAGCGACGCACGGATGCACGCCAAGACCGTCGGATCCTACGCAGTGCCGTAGGGGACCGCACCGCCACTTCCCATCAAATTAGAGACACTGTTGCTCCTGGGGTATCGGCGAGGACCATTCGCAACCGTCTCCATTACGCTGGGCTACGGTCCCGCGCACCGTTAGGCCGTCTTCCGCTCACGCCCCAACATCGTGCAGCCCGCCTCCAGTGGTGTCGCGACAGGCGTGAATGGAGGGACGAATGGAGACGTGTCGTCTTCAGCGATGAGAGTCGCTTCTGCCTTGGTGCCAATGATGGTCGTATGCGTGTTTGGCGCCGTGCAGGTGAGCGCCACAATCAGGACTGCATACGACCGAGGCACACAGGGCCCACATGCGGCCTCATGGTGTGGGGAGCGATCTCCTACACTGGCCGTACACCTCTGGTGATCGTCGAGGGGACACTGAATAGTGCATGGTACATCTAAACCGCCATCGAACCCATCGTTCTACCATTCCTAGCCCGGCAAGGGTACTTGCTGTTCCAACAGGACAATGCACGTCCGCATGTATCCCGTGCCACCCAACGTGCTCTAGAAGGTGTAAGTCAACTACCCTGGCCAGCAAGATCTCCGGATCTGTCCCCCATTGAGCATGTTTGGGACTGGATGAAACGTCGTCTTACGCGGTCTGCACGTCCAGCACGAACGCTGGTCCAACTGAGGCACCAGCTGGAAATGGCATGGCAAACCGTTCCACAGGACTACATCCAGCATCTCTACGATCGTCTCCATGGCAGAATAGCAGCCTCCATTGCTGCGAAAGGTGGAAATACACGGTACTAGTGCCGACATTGTGCATGCTCTGTTGCCTGTGTCTATGTGCCTATGGTTCTGTCAGTGTGATCATGTGATGTATCTGACCCCAGAAATGTGTCAATAAAGTTTCCCCTTCTTGGGACAATGAATTCACGGTGTTCTTATTTCAATTTCCAGGAGTGTATTTAGGTACACGTTTAGTTTTTTTTCCACAAAGATCCATCTTGGCAGTTGAGGCTTTTATTTCTGCTTCCACCGTATCGTAGTGTTTCTTTAGTGCTCTGTTCAGCTTCCTGGAGATGTTATTTAGTACTGTTTTATAAGCTGGATACCTGGTTCTTTCTCATAGCCGACTATATTCCCTTTTAGTTCGATGAAGATGGTCGATGTGTGGGGTACAATGGAATGACTTCATTTTATGTATTTGGCTGTTACTAGATATTCGTGCGGCATACTATATATCTCTGGTTATGCTAGAAACTGCAACTTCTATGTCCCTAGGCGTTTTGAACGGAACTTCTATGTCTATTTGTTACATTGTTGATGTATACAAACTCCATTTAAAGGGATACTTGAATTGTGTGTGTGTTCTTTTAGATTTATATTCAATGAAATATTAACCACAAGTGGATAATGGTCTGAGGTTAGTTCGTGTAATATGAATGCGTCCGCACACACATATGACACATTTTTACCGATGGAAACATCCATTCATCGTGTGGATAGTGGGTTGGTTCAACTGGATGCAAAATTTCTGATCTAAAGTGATATATTACCTCGTGAAGCAGCTTCCCTCTCGGATTGTAGTGTTGGATCCCCATCTCGGGTGTTAACTATTGAAGTCACCACCTAGAAGATAACGTGATTTCATTGTATCGAAGATTACCCAGAAATCCGCCATTGTGAGTTTGTTTGCCGGAGCTGAATAGAAAGAGCCAATCTGTAGTTTTATATCGCCCATATCCAGTAATATTCGGGACACTTGATACTCAAGCTGTACTATGCTTGTTCGCTATGAAGAACTGCAGTTTTAACAAATATGGTGGAACCACCTTTTCTGTCATTGCTGGAATTGTAAACACGATAAATCCTGTACCATGGAATTCTAAAATGTATATGTGGCGCTAGTTTAGTTTCTGTAGCTAGCAGGATGTCGAAGTTATAAGTAAAGAGAAAGTGTAACAGTACATGATATTTGTTGTTTATGCCCTGGCAATTCCATGTGCATATGCGAATTAGTCCTTTAAGGTTTTGCTCCATTACTTTTTATAATCACAGGTATTATTTGTATAAGAGTATTTATGAGAGGAACCAAGGGTGATAGTAGCGAATATGGTTTACCCAGTAAGCACTCCATTTGATTCTCGCTGTTTTTTAACTTGCTTAATTCTGAATACAATTTTTGACTAAATGGCTGAGATGGTTCTGGGAGTGAAGGAAATTGGGTTTCAGAAGCCACATTAATTCTTGGTGGTGGAGCCCCAACTAAACTTTCGGTGTTCTTTCTTTGGAAAGTGGATGTTGAATTTTGAAGCTTCACGTGCATTGGACATCCCTTGTAACTAGCTTTATTTAGCCGTGTACAGTTTACACACGCTGGAGGCGCATTGTTGGGTTTCTTACATTCTGCAGTAGCATGTGCACCATCGCATTTTACACAGCGAGCGCTTTTATGACAATTTTTACTGTGCGCATATTCTTGTCACATGTAGCACTGGATGATGTGACGTTTTGGTTTAGGAGGCTCTACTTTTATGACTGCACGGTACAATCTAGTTAAATCATAAGATTTTTTTCATTATCTGGACTTGGTTTGAGATCTACGAATAATGGTAGCGAGTACTTTGTAACTGAGTGGTTTACAAGAACCATCTGTGTAGGTGAGAAACCCAATGATCTTAGTTCATTGATTACAATGCCTGTATCACATGTAGGATGTAAACCGCGAATAACTACTCGGAAATTACGATCCTGCTTCATTTGGTAAGTGCGGTACCCGGCTTTGTTCTTTTCAAAGTAATGAATTGCCTTTCGATATCCTTCTACTGTTTCGAAACAAAACTTACCTCTCTGATTTGAAACAGTGGTGTGCTTAAAGTTGCATACTGCTTCGCTTTTTAGTGCCTGCAGAACTGTATTCATGTCTCTAATGTTATTTATGTAAATAGGTGGTGGTTTAACAGCTTTGACTTGGGAGTTAACATTTTCACTATCGTCCTGATTCATGTTTTCATTGGATTCTTCCGGAGTTAGATTACTTTGTGGTTCAACTGGATTCGGAGTGGAAAATGGAGATGTGTTGGCAGCACGGTTAGTACGTAATCTTTTCCCTGCGTTGTTTATCGCATGATTCGCTTTTGTTTCATTGATATTCAATCTGAGCTGAGCTCAGTAATAAATGCTTTTTACACAATGAAGTGTTAAGGGACCTTATTACTAACTCTTCTACCTGTGAATAACTAAATTATCTACTACTTACAGTAGAATCCAGCACAATATGAGCTGTTAAATCTCCACAAATAACTTAATTTGTTGCACTAGTACAGAGAACAAATAAACACGGTCATGACCCACCAAGTCAGATATTAGGGAAGTGATAAAAATACTAGAGAGATGTTAAATATTTGGTATAAATAGTCATGATTGGATGAAACATGTCGTTTCTTAGCGTTTTATTGGTCAATAGTAGTATGGCATAGTAAGAGTGCGATTGTCATCCTTGAGTTTCATTTCACTATTTTAGTACTTTCTGAGAAAACTGATTATAACACTTATCTAAGAAAATATCATTTACAGGAAAGTCTTTTAAAAGTAAAAATGGAGTGGAAGAAATTCACATGCATTTACAAGGAAACTGGATAGCTTTATCACACGAACGCTGACATTTAGTTTTTGTTTCTTTTTTCGTTTCTTTCATGTACACCTCATCTTTTACTGCGATCGTCATAAGGTGGTCTGTAAGTACCGTTGGAATATATTCCCTTAGGCAGTGGTGTTAATTTATATTAGCTGATTTTTTTTCTTTTGGTTTTATACATTAAATCACATTCTCACTATCGTTCATATATCCAGACTGTCCAGATTAGGGAATAATTTTCGCTACAGAAAAAATTGCAATCTGTAGACGGGAATCGGGATCTAGAATCCGTCGCAGAGCACGCAGGTGCTGTACCGTTTTAGCCATGGGGACAGTTTCTTTACAGCTTCTTTAGTAGTGTTAGCACTTGGAGAGCAAAACTCCTAATGACTAAGGTAACATGTAATACAAGGGTATTAAATGAAAATTAAATTATTCTTTTTCTATGAAATGTTGCCAAATTCAGAGTACTACTTTAAAAATGTATTAAAACATAAGTGCTCTGCCTACAGTCACATATACATGAAAAGGAAGTTCCAATTGATAAAATTATATAAACAATTGTAAATATGTTTTGGCAATTTTCAGCAAGCCAGCCCACTTTGCAATAACTTTTCTTAGGGATGGAGGTAAAGATGCTGAGGTAATATACGTGGTAGCTTTACATGGACAATAGTTTAAACTCTTTAAATGCTCTATCGTCTGCACATGGCTTTAATGCAACTGGTGTATTGGAAACGGGACTTGGAACAGGAAAGGGGGACGTGTAATTTCAAATCTTCTTGTGCGTGGATTGGTTCCGGAAAATACATGTGGTACCTACTAATTTGGGGATCGATTTTGCACAGCCCAACCTATCGTTGGCAGCCGCCAGAGGTACTGGCATTACCTGCATTCGCTGCGGCCCTGATGCAATTGCTCGCTACCTCAATATAAGGATGTAATTTAATTAAGCACTTTTGCATCTCATTTCACTTCCCAGACGTGATCATTAGAGCCCCGATTTTTATAGGATATCAAATAATATGTAATTACGAATATATCAGACTGCCTCTGTGTTTAGCATGCTATCTTGCAAATCGAGAGTTCGCGGGTTCGTATCTCAGCTGGAGCACGGGAGTTTTTCTTTAGCTAGGCTTATTCCCCATCCGCCGTAGAGTCTGAAAATATGAGGTGTGTGTGTACGCCTGCGTGCGTGTGTGTGCAAGCGTGCGTGTGTTTTTTCCAAAGTAAAACTCCAACGTTACGAGCGAACGAGTGAAATGGTGCCGATGAAAAATCGTTCCAAAGGAAGAGCCGCCGATATGACGTTAGACTTAAGGTATAATGGAACAAAAACTGGGTATAAGATAACTTAAGTCCAGATTTTAAATGAAAATTAATTTATTTCACTTGCCACTCATTCCTTCTACCAGCGGAAACTTCATTTTCTCAACTTTGATAGTACTTTGTGAACAGTTCAAACGCTGTTCATTAAACACGCACGAACAAATCAAGGAAACCGAAGTATTCTAAACATAATTCATAACTTTTAAGTTGTAGGTATGCGTACTAGAGTAATAGTAGCATTGTAGATACGCATGCTTACTTATTTATCGCCCTAGCTCAGCCGTTTTAAATATTAAGCAAAGGAGGGGGATCGACGAAGTACATGAAGTTTGAAAAGGTAGAGTCAGGCTAGAAGATTGAATTCATTGCCGGGACTAGAACCACAGATCTCCCAGTCTCCATCCGATTACTCTAACCACTGGGCTTTCATGGCAATACGGCATTAAATTCTCCAACTGACCCTCATTTTCTCGATAAAGCACTATCTAACATAAGATATTGGCGACTTACTCTGCTGTAAGTAGTGTCAGCCCAGAGATTTATAACTTAGACCATTATTAGGGTAATTTATGAAAAATAGTTCTTTCACACTAGCCATGTGCAAGCTAATTTAATGCATCGATTTTTTCAGTCTGACTCGACCTTTCCAAACCATGAGCTACACACGTCTAGTATGAAAGAACTACTAATTTCCATAAAGTAAGTTTGCCTTTCCCATCGCTTTACATGTAACAATTTTTAAGTACCGTATGAGGAAATTCGACTTGCTGGGTTTCTTAGGGAGATACCATGTATAATTTTCAATGTGTTGACTCGGTCAGGTGCTGGCCTACGGCTTCAAACGCGATTGTTTGTTTCAAGTGTGCTTGTCAATAGAATTACTGGCATTTAAAGCGTGGATGCAATTTCGGTTTGCCGGCGGCTCTTATTATATCTTGGCAAACGACAGCATCATTAACAAAACAAAATATTTATTGTTTTTGTTGCAAATAAAAAGCCTGAATCATTTGCTGACAATGGTTATATGATATTGAGGGAGGATTGATTTTCATCCTATTTTATGACGCTACTGTTCTAATACTTAACCTCCTTTGTTTTGCTTCAAAATATCCCATTTGTAGTCATCACTAATCAGTTTTTCCTCCCACAGAAGCGGGTTTTGCCAGTGGAAGTTAACTTTCTGGAAGTGGTCATTCTTTGGAGGCATACGCTCAGATATTTTTAAAATAAAATTTGCCCCTGTGTTAAAGCTACCTTTTCTGAAAGAAATGAAAAATAAATGTGGTTCTGAATCGAGCAGTGTATAAGTACCTTGTTTCTTGTGTAAATATTAAGGTTAATGAATAAAAATGTACGTTCCTTCACAATTCAGCGTATATCACTAGCAAGTGATACGTACGGCCATGCGATACAGACATTTCCGATTTTAGACGATGTCTTCTGGCACCCTTTCTCTAGTTTTATTTACCTGTTTTCACATATTCAGAGTACTGCTTCTTTTTTCTAGGTTACCTTTGCGGATGAAAGCGGAGATGGCAGGATCTTCAAGATTAAGACGTTGAGGTAAGATATTCCAGAGTGTTTTATGTTGTCAGTCACTGATACTGTACATTAAGTCCTCATCTCTTCCGATAAAATATCCAAAGCAGGAATGGCAAACGAGTAGGTACATGCATTGCTATCAGAAACGTTGTACACGTTACAGTATCCTCCCGATTATTTGGGGTAATGTGGGGGAGAAGATGCGCCAGTAATGGAATAACACAAATAATCGAGAAACCTGATAATTTCAATTAATTCTAATCTTGATCTTAATTTCAACATTTTTTCCATTTCTCCCCCATCTCGTTTACAAATCTCTTAACTTGCTTCGTTGACACTTAAACGCTGATTAACGTAAGAAAAACTTAACTTGTTCTCAATTTAATGGAACAGTCTAGTTGATAATTGAAACGTGGTCTATAATCACGTGTTGGTGGTATAAATAATGGAAATTGCAGTTATGTCACGCGGCGGGTTTTTTATTGCTGTGTACTAGAGAAAAATAACATATGCATGTACAATATCTGTTTTTTGGGAGCGACCGCACGTATAATCGGGAGTATATGTATGTTTAAATAACAAAATAATTTGTGATTATGATGAATCATTTTCCAATTGCTTTATCACTGTAATATAAAGTGTAATTTCCAAATTAAAATAACTCTTCACTGTTGGCTGTCTCTGTGGTGTACTTCTAGTATATAAAACAATGCCAAATTGTGTCGACTTTTCGCCAAAACTGCAAGTGTGAGATTCTTCGAACTAGAAGAAAGGGATATGCGGTAAAATGAAATGAATAAAAACGTGCATGCTGATAAACGAAAAGTAGATAGCCGAACACAAGATAGCAAAATTGGTAATGAATAGGTATCTCATACAACGTTACAAATACGAACGCAAATGTTGTGTCGAGCTTTTGATATTTTATCTAAAGAGGAAAGTTTTACTAACATGAGATTATTAATAGATAAATGTTTATGTGCAAGGCCATGAACTTGCAACCTTCTCTCCATAAATATCAAATAAATTGCATTGTAAACAAATGTGTACTTAGGGCATTGAGGATCTGCGGTAGATAATTTTTTGGAGAAGTGCGAAACATTTTTTCCCAAATCGCAGGAATAGGCAACCGGCATGACATCGCTCTGCAGCACGTAAAATGCAGCTGCAGTGCCGTTCCGAGAGGAATCGGAGGAAATACGAAACATATGGTCCTGATTTTCATCATTCCCGATTAACTGCATAAAGTTTTTTGCACCTTTGACAACCTCCTTGCTATTTCAGTTATCTATGACATAAGGTTGCAAGTTCTTGGTCTTACAGATATAGTTTGTATAAGCTGTTATCTAGTAAATACGGTCACTAGAGTGTGAATATGAAGATATACTAATATAAGTGGTCCATGAGATAAACGCCAACATCAAGCCAGTTTTTAACTAAATGTAATAAGGAGATCTCGTCACATTGCTGCTCTAAATCGTGTGAAGTAATGTTTGGGCGAAAGTGCATTCTAACTCAGCCCATCACTCACTTTTCACAATAAGCTCAATAATACCTAGAATGATACAATATGAGCGTTGTCGAGTGGTTCGGAAACCCAACTGTATAAAAATAATCTGTGCGCACTCTGAATTTCGTATCAAGACAGAGTCATGATACAAGTGCGCTTAAACACACATACGAGTATTTCGTATCTGACAATCCATCCGCCCCAACGGATTTTTTGAGCAAGTTCCTTATTTGATGTGGTCAATGCTGCAAACCCAGTGTTTCAAGAGCACAGAATATGTTGTAATATCTGTTTTAACTTACAGTTCTTTGTAATTGTCCCTTTAGAGGAACTAGTTTGGAAGCTATTGTTATTTAAAATTATAAATGTACTTTAGATTTTGGGAGGTTTACGTTTTAGGTTTGCACATATTCCATTTTAAAATTAACTGAAATGCAATTTTGCATTGAGGTCCCTTCATACTAAATTAAAAACGTGAAGGAACTGATAAATTGTAACGTTTCAACGCGGCCCGACAAGTATTTAAATATAAACAGATCAAGTTAAAAGAAAATGATATATAAATGACGAAATGTGGTGAAATGTGTACGTGTAGCCACATATTGGCACGTATGAAAGTATAAGACTTTGTACACAATATTGCACCGCGGACAATAGAACAAAACGATTGGAGAGATACCAGGAAGATATTTCACCCCCGAAAGGTCGGTTTTGAAAACATTAGCCGCAAAACAATACCGAAGGTTACGAATAAAGCGAACTCCTTTCAGGTTATCTTCGGCGCCAGACCGTCTAGGAAAGATTATTTTCAAACGTGATACAACGTGAAATACATGAGGTGTTATCATTGTCATTGAGGTGATTTATATCTAAACCAAGTCCTGTACATATTTTTAATAGTGCTGGAGAAATAGAAAGGCCAAAATGCGACGATAACTTAAATGATTCGCCAATAGTTTTAAAGTAATAATAAATAACTAATAGTAAGGCAGAGCACAGTCATAAAAATCACTTGGCATGTAGAGGGACGGATGATATGACATGGCGGAATTTTAAAAGTTTCGAGTAATCACACTGCTTTGAAATATCTTCTTTATAAAGAAAGACCGCCGCTGAGCTATCTGAAAAACTTCTGGACTTAAGAGAACTAACCCATTCATTAAACACCACGATGTTAACCAGAGTTAATATATAATAAAGGCAATGTTGTGACGATTGTATTGAATGAAGAATGGGGGCGATGCCGCTTTTCCGGAATGTGTAAAATAACTGGTCAGTAAATAATCATAGCCAATGTCTTATTCACTGTTACCACGAACAGTTTCCCACACTTGCTGACCTAGAGTCGATATGACTAATGCTAGCCAGCATAAGACGCAGTAGGACTCTTTACTAGCACACGCGGAAACCCTACCAACCTCATACGGCGTCCAACGTGAGGCACGAGTCATTAAGAGCCAACTAGCTTAAACGCCCATATTGCACGTGGTCGAAACGAATTACCAAAATCAGTGCTCGAGATACCCACGACACCTAAGCCAAGTCAACGGCTGAGCACTTTGCAGGTTTAAACATCACCGAAAGTCAGCCCGACGTTACTGGCGTCCAATTACAAGATCTTCGAATGTAGTTAAAAGGGCAGTGAGATCAGCGAGACAGCCCAATGTGGACATTCAACACACCATGTGTGCAGTGCCAAAGACAACAGCGTAACCCTTCCCTAAGCAAGAAATGACACCAGCACACCTTTTACTTTTATTAGCACACCTTTGTGTTAAGACAAGTTATAAAGACAGATTTTCAGTTATTGGACTGGTGATTTTAAAATAGTTATTACTATCAGATTGCAAGTTTTAGGAAAGAACTACTAGGTTATTCATTGCTAGAGAAGTAACGATAATCAAGGATTCATCCTATCCTAAGAATTTGAATTAGATGAGGCTCAGGAGCAGCTTGGGGAAAACTTGTCGAATTTGAAATGGAAAATAAACAAATAGAGAAGGAATGAAGTCTGGAATTTGAGGGAAGGAATCTGGGAAGTGATAGGTTCCAAGAGACAGTAAACGCAAGCCAAGTCACGATGAATAAAGGAACAGAGTCGACTGACCTGGCGAGCGTGATAAGACATGATATTTAATTTTGGTCAATTGTCAAATAAAATAGCAAAGTAAGGGAAAGTATCGCAATAATTGTCAGATAAGTTAGGAAATCAAAGAGAAATGTTGCAGTAAACTCGAATGCATAAACTAATAGACCAATGGGAAATGTCACATTAACAGTTATCAGATAATTAAATTTCAGGCTAGAATTTCAAATGATGTTGCAGCAGCAATTATCTTAAGGGAAATGTTACTTAGACAGATCAGGGGTCAACTCCTCTGTCGGAGGAACTAATTCAACAACAGAGCACCCAGCGTGAACTAGAGCCGCGGTGACAGAGCTGTTCATCTCAAATGAGATCTACTCGGGGAAACCTATAGGGGGAAGTAATTATCACCAGAAGTGAAGCAGTGGGAACACAGTCCTCTGTGCAACGAATGAAGTTATAATTAACTGCTAAAACTGAAACTGCTAATAGACCGAGTCAGACCAGGAATGAATAAATGTGCTTAGGCGACAGATATAAGATGCAGCGGCCCTCAAGTTGTGTCCTAACTTGCGAATAAAGGCCGATAGGGTACCTTCAAAGTGGGAGTGAACGCTGAGTAAATTCAGAGCAGTAATGGAGGATAGAGTACACTCACAACTGAGGGAAAAAGATTTTTGTTTGCTAACGATGCCGTCATTGGCCGAACGTTATCCCACAGAGTTGTTCTGCATGTCAGTAAGTCTACTGACATGGTGCTGCAACTTTAAGCACGCTTAAAAATATCGGTCTGGGCCGTTTTGATCTCGCGTCCCTGGGAACATTAGGCCAGCACCTAATCAATTGAGCCACTTAGACCGAAAACTCACAGTTGGACGAGATGTCGCAAATTGTCCCTGCGCAGAAGGCAGTTCTGATTCTTAAGAAAAAGTCAAGGGAATTGACTGAAATGCGCAAGGCAATGAAAAAGGTGCACGAACTGCAAACCGCTACCGCCTCCACATTGAGGCCAGCCCAAACACAATAATGATAGCGGGGATGCCCATTATGCCAACACCAATGAATGCTTTCAACATTCAAATGGAACACAGACGTGTCAGTGCAGTTACATAATTATTTGTCCTAAAATTTGACAGTAGCGTGGATAGGGCAAAGCAGTTCATTAGTGACCTAAAAGCGTTTTGAAGTTTTCCCCAATAGATTTCGGATGGTTTTAGTGCAAAGAAGCTTGGTGGGCCGCATACTGAGTTGCTTCCCCCCAAAATTGGTGAATATATCCACTTTAAGGTGGCAATTTTAGGAAGCATTATTAGGAAGCAAACTAGGTAGTATGCTGTATGAGCACAAACCAGTACTAGCGGAGGCCTTCTTGATTATTTCCTGCGCTATTGGCATACAATTAGGCTTTTAGAATGGCCTCTAGGCGAACAGGAATTTATATATGATGAGGCACATCCCAGGTACCATCCAACATAATCTGGTGGTAGCAGTTTTACAAGCACTGAACGCAACATCACTATTACGGTACGGGACCACAAAAAGCAAAAAATGGGGAGAAAAAAGCTGGAGATGTGAACGTGAAACACGCCTGTAATGAGGTCTTGGAACGGCTAACGTGCACCTGAAGCGAGGTTAAACGCCACGTTGAATCAAGAGAGAAGAACTTCAACAACACGGCGGAATCTATCACAGAGGTTACGATCGACCCGAAAATAGGCCTAGCAACGTCCATGGGTAAACTAATGAATCCTCGGGACAGGGATGATGAGAGTGGAAATAGTAGATGAAGTCCTACGCCAGGGGAAGGAGAGCAATCTCCTCCCGTCATGTATTGCATTGCGCAAGTATCCGCGACATTTAACATAGCTTGGGTAGTGGCAACGACACGCACATGGTAAGCCTACATGACTAGACAACCACCTTCGTCTTCGGAAAACCGAATTGGGTGAAATTTTAAATTAGTTTTCAGAACTCAACCAAAAGAAGCGAAAGTCAGATCTCACTTTATAAAGAGGAGCTAAATAAATTAAAACGTATGTGTGAAACCTTCCACAATGGGAAACGCGATCCCCTTGATATTAAGCCGCCATATTTTAAGGTCAACTGTAGGGACGGGTGCTTTGCGCAAGCAATAATGAAAGCGCCGCCTGTTGAACCAGTTATCGAAAAGAAAACATTTCTGATGGTTGTGGTTTCAGGCTCAACGATTTCTTTATGCAGCCAAGCTTTGTTCGAGCACTTGAAAGTGAAGTATTTAAAACTGCAGGTCTTTCCTTTTGAGGAACACATTTTGTATTTTGGCGATCGAAAGACTGAAACAGTGACGCATTAACTGCTGCTAACGGCGGCCATAGACTTCGTCGTGATTTCTAAGCTCGCGGACGAGGAAATTTATAACCATGTGCTACTTGCTATGAGAGCTGTCATTGATTTTAGACGCCTACTGGACGGCACTTGATGCACCGAAGTCATTGGTCCCTGTGCCATTTGCACACCTTTTAAGTGTGGAGAATAAGGTAACAGAAAAAAACGAAACGCTAAACTCGGAATCATTTTTGTTGTATATTTGAATATAAGAAATTGCACTCAAGTTGTGAGAATTTTGACACAATTGTTTTGAGCCGGAAGAAAACAGTTATGAATTATAATGTACTGATGACGTCAGACGGAATTGCAGCTATCCTACGCTGCTTTGCGAAGTCGATGAACTTTGGGAAACTGTTTTCCGAAAATATTGTGATGTATAAAAGAACCGAGTCGTTCAGGTACACAAGGATCGTAAGCACTCAGCGATCCGTATTTAAGTGAGTTGCTGCGGCCTAGCGTTTAAACGATAACAGGAACAATTGTCAGCATCTGTGTTTAAAGATATTAGTGTTTGCAGAAAGAATGGAACTATGCGAAGGACCTCGGTATTCGTTTGAAGTTTAGAATATTGAGCTATCTAGTATTCGATAAAGGGTGGACGAATGTGCGATGCACCATAAATGCGAAAATATCCCCGATTTGTTATATTATTACCAAGGTAATCGACTAAGAGCATTGAAACCACAGTTATAGAAAGAAAAAGAATCTCCAACTTTATTTCAAATCATAGATCTAAATTATGTAATCATAGCGTAATGATTTTAGCTGATTGGCCAACGTAATTAATAGTGGCGGGTACTCGAGAACAGGGAGCGTATTGTACCCTGGAATCCCATTCTACTCTGTGTATAACAAGCGATATTGCTTGATATGCACGTTAAGAACGTTTTTATAACACCTTCCAAGTTGCCTGCTTGCCTTCGTTATGCATTTTCGTGGCCCTAGTTGTTTAGCTTATGCGCTGTACTATTTCTTCCGACCTATTTTGTTGCCACTTGGAGAAACATATTGAAAATGTCATTTGAACGGTAATAGAGGTGGAACAGTGTAGACTGCCTATACTCACTGTTCATCCGTACCGCGTTTTACTGTTTTCCAACAAAGTCGCCCAGACTGCATTTTGTAATACTTCTGCTGTAATTATAATAAATGTAATAGGTGTTAGTTTTTCTTTCGATCGCTGCTGGTTTTATTGCGCATGGTGTAGTAATTATGACATTGAAAGCAAGAAAATAATAGGTAGAGGGCCCGTTTAATGCTCTCTCTCTCTCTCTCTCTCTCTCTCTCTCTCTCTCTCTCTCTCTCTCTCTCTCTCTCTCTCTCTCCCTCTCCCTCTCTTTGTAATTTACGTCCTCCAACATTAAGTCATATCGGACGATGAATGGATTGGATGAAATGATACTCAAATGAACCCAGGGTCCATAGAGCTTAGAGCTACCGACATTCGTCTTTCAGGATAAGGGAAAACCCCGGAAAAACCTTATCCAGGTAACTCACCCTGACCGAGATTCGAACTCGGGACCTCTTGAACGTGAGGCAGACACGCTGCCACCACGCTACCGAGGCGGGCTAATTTTGTTGTGGTAATTACTGTTAGCACTAACGCTTAGAGGCAGGGTTGCTAATTGTTACTTTTAACCCTTATTCCTTATTGGTAACGCAACAGAACTTCATTATAATCTTAATCTTTGCATTGTGATAATAAATACCAGTGTTATTGATGTGTCAATTAGTATATATTAAAGAACCTTAAATAATTCAGTTTAAAACAGTGCTACACGTACATCTTTTTTTAGGAGTGCCCGGTTCTTTTATGAGTAAATTTAAGAGTTAAATACCTTGTAATTGATGCAGATTGTCTGTGGCACAGAACTACCGCACAAGATCTATTAGTATTTTCACTAAAAAAAGTCGATATGAATTCGAAAATTGATCTATGGTCTCCTTTTAAATTACAGATGTGAATCACGGTTGTGTTCGTTGAAGATTTATGATATAAGTATATCATCTTTTCCATAATTTTGCCTTGTATTACTAATTTTTAAGAAGTATATCATATTCACACTTGAATGATCGTAACTGAATATATGTTTATAGGAATGCAGTTTTAAGAATGTTAAAACCATTTTGTATGTGAGTCATGACTTTCGCAGGATATACCTTCTTCAGTTTGTATTCGAGCAGAAATTTTAACAAGAGTCCATGTCACGTGACTTAGTACGACGTTGTCGTTCGCAAGAGCTTGGCAAGTCAGATACAGTTATATCGCATCCTGCAGCATTCCAGAGATCCAGTTCAGTTTCTGCTTTATGTTCTTTTTTTGAAAAAGCTTCGCTGATTTCAGTATGTTCAGTAAGATTATCATTAATATTAGTGTATTTCTTCCATTAGATGCATTAAGTGAATGTAGATAACAGTTGTGATTTTCCCAGTGCGCCTAGTAGGTTGGAAGTAACCAGTGTTGGGAGGTAGTGGACTAAAATAGCTCAACTGCAGTCATGTATCACTCACCTTTGTTTTTTCTCCAATCTTTTGAAGTGCCGTGAGTTTTATATGCAAGGACTGTCCCGTAACCTGTTGCTGATGCCAGTAAGTGAATATCAACGAATTCGAAATAGCTTCAAATGCGAAATGCTTGCAGGAAACGAATATGCGGTAGTGTTATCCTTACTATACGTACATTTCGAATTGTTTGGTATAAGGCTTTGATCCTAAGTTCGATTTCGCGATTCCACCAGCGATGCAGTTGTAGGATAAATAGAAATATCAGTTGATACATAAGTGAATAAAATAAACCCTTGGCGTAACAGCCCATAGAGGGCCAAGGCCTGCCAACCCGACTGCCGGAATCACGCCCACATACGCAGGTAGAGGTGAGCAATCATCCACCCGACACGGGGAGATGTCAGCATCTCGGCACTCCCAGTCGGAAAGTTGGCTTTCTTGACCAGGGTCGCTTACGTATCGTAAGCTTCTCACTTTCCTCACGATGCTGAGTGGGCACCGGTCCTATACCCGGGACTTGAAATCCGCATCCCAGGGGTCATAAGTGAATACATGGATAATGCAGAATCGAATGTTTTCAGTACTCCCGCTTCATAATTTACTCAGCGTATTTTCCCTTCGCCGTAGATAAGTAGAATCTATGTGTTTATTAAATATGTTAAAACTGTCTTTCTCTCATTGTAGATCAGCTGCATTTTGAGCATTTACTATACAGAGGATTGAGTGGTTTAACTTATTAGCATTGAATGGCTTCAATTTAGGAGGTTAAGTAATAGTAATCCTGTTGTAGGAAGCTTTGTTTTTCTTTGGAACAAAAAGTCCCTAAAGTATCAAAAAGCTAAAATTAAATAACTGCCTATCAAAGTCGGCCGTAAGAAAGTGTTTTACAAGAAGCAAATATATAGCAACGCGAGTTTTGGTGTACCGTTTTTATTATTACTAGGGCGCGGATTTTGATCAAAAGTCGTCTATTTCTGAGTAGTCGCGGACGATGCTTAGGTATTGGAAATAAGTGCATTTTGGAACAAATACGTTACATATATATGTTTCTATAGGTCATCAAAATGCCTTTTTTTCCACATTTGTATAATAAGGTAATTTTTCAACATTTAGATGCATATTTCGGTCATTTTTTTCTTTTTCATCTGTAGCCCGCATTCGGGAGGACGGGGTTCGATTCCCGTGGCAGACCTGACCCTGACCTATAGGCTTTTTGGTTTTTTTTTTTTTAAATAATCTGCGATTGAATGTTCATTTATATAATTGTTTATGAACTAGTAACTTTGTAAGTGTGGTAAACATGTAATTAACACAGGTCAGCGTGTTAACAGTGCTGATGAATTTATGACGCATCAATTTGAGGTATCGCCGATTACATAATAAAATATGTGTGGATTGCATCATTTAGGACTTCTGGAGCTAGAAGTGTCGCAGTAAGGAGAGTAGTTTGTAAGGTGTGTAAATTTATTGTGTTGTGGAATTGAAATGCCGAAACAAAAACAGTCAACTGCGTCCCGTTTGAAACAGTATTTTTCAGGGTTTGGCGAAAACATACTCTGTACTGATGGAACTGTATTGTTCTGTAAAGTGTGCGAAATTAATGTCGCTGCTGACAAACAGTTCAGCGTACAACACGTTGGGCGCCAAAAACATTTCGAGCTCTTTAAAACGTCAAAAAAAGACAAGCGTGTCAGTTACTGTTGAGAGAAACGGCTTCGACGTCAAGTAATAAGTCATATTTTTATAAAGAATTATGTAAAGTGTTTGTTAGTGCAAATATTCCACTAGGAAAATTAAGTAATTCCAAATTACGAGATTTTCTTAAACGTCACACTGGTCATACAATTCCAGATGAATCAACTTTGCGTAAAAGTTACCTTAAAAAATGTTATGCAGATACGTGAATGTGTGGATGGGAAAAAAATGTATGTATCAATTGATGAGAGAATCGATTTAGAGGGGCGTTATATAGCCAATTTAGTGATAGGTACGCTAGAAACTAATAGTGCCGGACAAATGTTTCTTCTGACCTCAGAGTTTAACCACTGTCAGATATGCTAACTGTTCGATAAATCCTTGTGTTTGTTGCGGGCTAGTGGAATAGTGGAATACAGCATGGCAACGTGCTCCTCCTCCTTACAGACGCGGCGCCTTACATGTTAAAGGCGGCAAAATGGATCCAGTCATTTTACAATAAGATTGTGCATGTTACGTGTTTGGCCTATGCTTTTCATCGAATTGCGGAACAGGTCAGGTCAACACTAAATTCCACAGTAAAGA
>CM060950.1:194515436-194675436 GCA_030765055.1 Mantis religiosa
TTTTGCAAAATGTATATATTCTTTCTAGCTATGTCGTAAAATAATCCATTATATGATTATTTATAGGTTTCTGGTTATTACATTCATTCTGTGGTACCATGTTAGTTACTTCAGACTAAAGAGAATGAAGTACATTGTAAAACAATTAAGCTAAAATGCCTTGATACTGAGCTAATTTGTAAAAGGAACATCAAAAGGAGAACTTAGAAAAACTGTTAGTTGGTTTCTTTCTTTCTTTTTTCGTTTTCTTGATTTGTTTCTGTTTCAAATGGAGAAATTCGCCGCAAAGGTTCAAAGCACTTTGAAAGTACTGCAGGGTACTCACTTGAGTACTTTTCTCAAACGAGACGTCATTTATATTTTTATTTCTAGGCCGTCCAAAGAAAACAGAATTTCAAAGCCATCGCGTAGCAATAATTTTTTATTATCGCTTAAAGCTTAATGTATTCCCGTATTCCTCTTGCACCTACAAGAAAATTAGTAATCAGATAATTTCCGCAAGTATTTATCTCTATTAACATGAACTAGATAGACTTAGGGGTTTGTAAGAACAGTTTGTACAAGGAGGAAGGAACGTGATATGAATATATAGCACAACAGATTTTTTTTTATCTACATTTAATCACCTTTTGATATGTGACTATGAAGTCTCCATTGACCAACGATTTCTCATTTCCTTCCCATTTTTTTTAAATTTGAGTTTAATTCACACATGTCAATTGTTATGCAGACGTTTCTTAATGTTAACGAGAAAACAATTTCTTGTTCACATATTATTAATTCCTTTTTAATGTTTTCTAATTATAGTTACGTAACATAATTTCATTTGAAGTATTACATAATATTAACTATTGCACAGTAGTATCTGAATGTATAATTCCTGAAGCTCTCATGAAAATTTCATGCTAATTTAGAAAATTTTGAAAATGAGAAAAGGTTTAAAGATAAATTAGTTCATCATCTGAATGATACAGGGTAAGTTAAATAGTAATTTCTGGCGTTATCCATTTTATATTAAGGAACCAACAGTGCAGCATGAAAATATTAATTTTAAGTATAGTAAAATGTAATAGGTAAATAAAAGAATTACAAATAGAAATAAAAAGTATAAAACACTTGGACTTTCACCGAATTTCACTAATGCATTTGCTTTAATTTGTAATAAGGGGCTGCTATTATACAAATATCGAGTAGTTTTATGTGACAATGATCAACACTCCAATAGTCGCCAATCATCCGCCTAAAGAAAGCATTGTCAACGTTTACTCTCCACTACTTTCTTCTCAAGGAAGGAACAAATCTCGTAAGATTCTTGGGCAAGCCTTCTTCAATATTTTCGACCTTACGAGGTTTCCGGAAGCAGCTGAGCAAGGAGTGTTCCTTGAAATGAAACGAGATGCAAATCAGAAATCGCAAGGTCTGAGAATTATGTAGGATACTGATACAACTCGGTACCCTTCTGTGCGCGAATCTTTGTTTCGTGTGATTTGGAGTGTGGCTTTGTCTTACCGTTTTCATGTTAGTTGATGCTCTTTCTGATAGATTATCGTCTTTAGTCGCTCCACTCTTGGAACCAACTAGTGTAAATACCTGATGTCACTAATTAGCCCGCGATATGCTGGAAAGCAAAGCACACCATAACTAAATACTACCTTAAATATGCGTGTTTTTTTGTGGGATTTCAAGAATTGTGTTCATGAGTTAGAAAAATTTGATAAATGTAAAATAGTAGAAATGAATTCTAAAACTAAAAATGGTTACTCCCGTTTAATTCTCTGTGGTGTCGTTCACCTCTCTTCAGCATGCACATATAATAAGCACAAGTAATTCGATCCTACAGCTGATGCAAATACGTGCAAATTTCGTGCTGCTTATAACGTTGTCCTGGCTTTATCTTTGTTATTAGAAACCTCTCAGATAACGCACTGATTATTATCGAAAGAGTAAAAGGGGGAAAGTATTCGGTGCGTTAATCCGAGAGGTTTCTATTAACAAAGATAAAGCTGGGGTAACCATTCGAGCAGCACAATAATATACAAAATATTTTATTTACATTAAGTCGAGTTATGAGGCTGGATCGCTATAGTCTGGTATCATAGCTGTCTCTAAATTCGATAATGCAATTTATATTAAAAAAAAAAAAACCTTGTTTTGCTGTGTTCGTCTCTTAACGCCGCGTAATATGTAGAGAACGTTCATTGGCACGTTTCAAACTCGATGGAAATCGCTACAAAATTGTTTGTTTACATGGGTAGACTCCTAAAGAGTCATTATTGGATATTGTGTGTAGGACGCACTGTGAAAGGGTAGAGCCAGACTGAAAAATTAAATGCCATATCCGGGATTTGAACCACGGATCTTCTGGTTTCCGTCCAGCCGCTCTAACAATTTGAGCTACATGTCGGCATGTTGGCCATAGTAGCTCAAATGGTTAGAGCGGCTGGACGGAAACCACAAGATCCGCGGTTCAGATCCCGGCTATGGTATTGAATTTTTCAATCTGGCTCTACCGTTTCAGATTCATTATTTTTAGGCGAACCGCTGCAAGTTCCCAGCTGAACTTTCTTTTCAATTAATATGCATAGTGACTTCACAATATATTCGTCTCTGCTGTAAAATATTCGGATACTAAAGAAAAGGACTTTTACAATTTTAGTATATAGGGAGAACAAATTATGACGGTTTTCCTCACAGTTATGTTACTGTAGTTTTTTTATAACTTACACAGTAGTTAGTTTTTCAGTGTGGTTGTTCACAAAGTAATTTATTTGCACATGAAGTATTTTTACTTTCTCTGCTACTTTCCTATATTTAGTAGACAAATATTGCAGAGTGCGGATCTCAAAGCAATCATGTAGCGACCACTTCTTAAAGATCTGTTGTTTTGCCTGCCTTATCGTGAAACGAAATGTGTAATGAGTTTGAATTAAAAAGTAAATAAAAGAACCTTTTTGGAGACAGGTTTTGAAAAGTTGGATAGAGACAGTAAATGAAAAGAATCAGAATTTTATAAAATGATAGCTAACAATCGTACCGACATGTGACGTAAATTCGTAAAAAATATATGAACAAACTTGTGAAATCGTAAAATCAGACTATTAAGGAAGTTAAGGTTTTTAACCTTAATTCCTGACATTCACATTTCTTACCTCTGTTAAATTAAAATCTAGTTTTAAAGTAAGTTTACAAATTTGGTACACTAAAAAAATTGTGTTACCTTCTAAAACACGGTTGTAAATTACCAGCCGCGGAAAAGTTGAAAAACGGCGCTAATTTTTTAACAAATTAGAAAGCTAAAACCGAAAATAAAGTCTTGAAAAAACGCGAGAACATGTAAACTGCAAATTAGTTCATTTTTGTGTCCGTTAATTTGGCTACTTAAATTTAGTGAACACGTTCTGAAGTTACTCGACGTATCTTAAAGAACATTAATCTGCACATATGAAGATTTATGAATATGTGAAGTTAACTGTTTTTAGACATTTGTGAGCTTTATGCCATACGTTTCATTTGTATAGTGGAGCTTGTATTTAAGGTATACCTTTTCTGCAGATACTAACGATACCTGGCAGTCTTAGGATTTAGACCAAGTTAATCAGGAAAATGCGACAAAATTATCACATGCCGAATGAGTGGGTCACAGTTAATATCGAAGTATATCTTAAACAAAATCGCAGTTTTTCTTTCACGACCTCTGACTTTATATCTGTAGCTTCGCATATGACCAGAGCTCATCGGAGAAGAAAAGAAGTAAAGAAGCACTTAACCAACATTGTAAGGGCAAACGGTTATTCCTACTCCTACAGAGAAAATGGAGAATACAAGAAAACAACAGAATAAACATTCAGAAAGACCAATGAGGATGCGGAGGACACAAAATGGACTACCTTACCCTACATCCGAGGTGCAACCGTCCAGATTTCGAAGATTCTCAGAATCTACACGGCACAGTTCCACCGCTTCTCCGACCAGCTAAAGATATCAGACTGGCTGGCGCCGTAGCTCAGTCAGTAGAGCACCTACCTGCCGTGGTAGGGGTCCCGGGTTCCATCCCCGGCGGTGGGGTTTTTTCTTCGACCAAGGAAATTCCTCATCTTCTGCAGAGCCTGGAAGTATGAATGAGACTGCGAATGTGTGAGTGATTATACAATGATTAAATATTATATAATCTTATATATCAATATAATATATAAAATATTATAATTATATAATGATTAAAACCCAGCGAACACGAGTTAAACCCTTCGATATGTTCCAAAGGACAACGGCCGCCGATATGACCATTGCAGTTAAATGGGAATGGGGAGATATCGGTAGTCCGCTTCTAAACCCAGGCGTTTTTTTTTAAATTTTTTTCATTTTATGTCCTCCAACGTTACGCCATATCGGATAGTGAATGAATTGGGTGAAATAATGCTCAAATGTGCCCAGGGTCCATAGAGCTTAGAGCTACCCGACATTCGTCTGTAAGGATGAGGAAAACCCCCGGAAAACACCTTATCCAGGTAACTCACCCTGGCCGAGATTCGCACTCAGGACTTCTTGAACGTGAGCCAAGCGTATACTGAATTAGAAAGCTTATATTGGTCAACCTGGCAGGTTCATCATAAGACGTAAGAAAGGCACATACGCAGTTTAAAACTATACCAGTCCGAAAAATTGGCATGAAGGAAACATGTGATTAGAAACGCACATCACATCGGTTTTGACAATACAGAACTCCTAACCACCTGCAGCAGCTTCTGCCAGATGTTGTTTTTTATTATATCCTTCAACGTTGTCATATCGGACGATGAATGAAATGGATGAAATGATGCTCAAATGCGTCCGGGGTCCATGGAGCTTAGAGCTACACGACATTCATCCTTCAGGATATGGGAAAACCCCGGAAAAACCTTATCCAGGTAACTCACCTTAACCGAGATTTGAACTCGGGGTCTCTTGAATGTGAGGCAGACACGCTACCGAGGCGGGCCTGCCAGATGATGATGATGATGACGATGACACGGAAAGGCATATAACTTTTCAAGGAAAAGAACAGCATCATCAGGGACAACGGAAAGCAACTCTGTAATACTTGAAAGATCTTGCTCACTAACACATCTGTTGGGCGGAGCTCAACCAGTGACAGACAGGGGGCGGAACCAAGAGACCATCGGTAGATCGGAAGCAGCAGTCTTTGCCCAGGAAGAGCCAAAAAGGAACCAAGACTTTGAAAAAATACCTAGAGAAACAAATAGCAAAGAGAAAGGAAACGGTATCCGAGATAAAAAAAAATGGGATAGCGGTACCGACATCGACTGGTGGATAAGCAGCCAATAAGGAGCAAAGGGGCAGAGCCAGCATGGAATCTCTGATATAGGCAGTAAGAGCAGCTACCCTGTGGAAAATATTCGTTGGCACCCTCTTGTCCACATTGTAGGGTAACATGCAAACCATCACCGATTACCAATTTGGATTTCATGCTGCTCACTCGACAGTCCAACAGCTGTTTCAAAGTGGCGGAGATTGCTGCTAAGAAGGCGCTTTCGTGGCCGTTGTTATTGGACGTCGAGAAGACCTTCTCAAGCACATGGCATGCCGGACTCCTTCACAAATTCATCCACATGAGGCTTTCCACACAGATGATAAACAAGCTTCTTCAGATACAGCACTTTTCAAGTCAAGTCGTGGGGAAAACATTAAGACCAGAGAGGGACTGTGCTATCTCCCACACTATGGTGCCTTTATGGCAGACTTCCCAAACACAGCCGCAAGTCGAAATTGCACAGAGTGCTGACGTCTGCTATGACAGACACATCAGAGCCTTCAACCCAGTACAAAGACACGTCCGTCTCGCACAACAGTGGTGTTGGAGCTGACACTGGCGGATGTCCGTTAATCCGAACAAAAACCACGCCGTACCATTTACAAAGCACCACAGATGGCTAGAACTTCCACTGCCGAGGCCGAAGGATCGAATGGACAAATTCCTTCCAGTTCCTGGCAGTTAAACTGGATAGACGTTTGGCTTCTCGCCAAACCATATCAGGGACTTCTTTGCGGAGGTGCATGGGGCTATCGCCTTGCTGTATACAATGCTGGGCGCGGTTTTGATCCTGGTTGGTTGAAGTTGTGCCTATTCAGAACGCTCGTGGTCTCGTTGAAGCTGTATGCCTGTGAGATCAGGGACATGGCCGCAAACAGCTGGATTTTACGGCTTCAAAGTCCGCAGAATAGACATCGGTCCATCTATACTGTAGGCCGCTTCATGAGGTTACTCCATAAAGCCTGTCTTTTGCATACGTGAGGACGAAATTAGGCGCCGGATTACAGAATTCCAAGCCAAATTATCTCACCATAGAAGCGCCCTAGTTCGGACTGTAGTAGATTATGGCCCCATTAGACGCCGCTTTAGGTTCAGGGTACCCCTTATGAGTTGCGGCATCCGATGTAACACTGGAACTAATCCGTACAGCAGCAAAAGCTGAGCTCTGGATAATAAAGTCAAATACTGTATGGCTTCAAAGTTAAAAGCCACAACTGAATGTTTCAATTTTATATACACCAGGGTGTACCGGGTTTTGCATCGTATACAGCATCCAGAGTGCAACAGCTACCTCATAACGAACAAAAACACCACAACCATTCTGGAGAATCTCGAAAAGAAACTTACCTGCTGTAAGATCCATTGACTGGGTGCACACGCAGCAAAACCTTCGCTGTGTACAGCCTGTCAGCAACATGCACGGACAACCTATGACTCCCGCCTCAACTGCAGACCTGCTGTCACCAACAGCTCATGCCTAATATCATTCAGTCGTGAGCGAAAGCAAAGGAAAGCCAAGAACAAAAAGTGCTCAAGATCCAATTAAAATAAAATCGTATTTCTAATCAGGACAGTAGTCAGGGCTTCGTTCATGTCTGGGCCCCTCAAAATCCAACCCCTGTGGTCCTCGTTCCGAGGGGTGGGCAACAGGAAGTAGGGGACTCACTGAAGGGGCGATTTACGGCAGGGACTTGGTATGCCCTAGGACCGCTACGGCTGCCGAGAGGGCCCATCTGTAACCCCGAAAACTGGCTGAAGAGGTGGTGTAATCTCTCGTTTGGGTTCATCTGCGAGGTGAGTGTGTTCCTTCAAACGCCCAAACCGTGGTCCTCTTTGGTGTTTGACCCTTTTTATTTATTTAGTTTCCTTTTTCTCCCTAAACACACGTATGACGGATAACAGCGCGGGTGGTTGGAGTGGGAAGCGCAAGGGGTGACTGGGTTACGCGTAATTCCCAGCCCCTTGTCATGCAGGATTGT
Organism: Mantis religiosa; assembly: GCA_030765055.1. Taxonomy (NCBI): domain Eukaryota; kingdom Metazoa; phylum Arthropoda; class Insecta; order Mantodea; family Mantidae; genus Mantis; species Mantis religiosa. The sequence goes on from CM060950.1 coordinate 194,522,724, forward strand.
GTTCATATCCGTTGATAAAGTTCAGTCCCTGGGAGGGTCCATTGCATGAGCTGTTACACTCCTGTAGGCGATTGGGTCCCTCGGACATTACACAGGGAGTTTTGACTCTGAGGTGAGCAAGGTCCAGGCCAGGACTCTCACCTAACACGGGGTGGCGCCCAGGATATGAGCACGCCATCGGAGACGTTTGCAATGGTGGAGGACATATCCGCAATGGCACCGAAATCCAAACCAACTACAGTTAAAGCGAATGAAAAGGAAGTAGTCGAGCTCTGTGGTCCTCGTTACTTAGTAGTTACCAGAACTGAGGAAGGCAAGAAATTTGCCACTGAACCCTTTTATCATCCAAAAGGGTTTGGATAAGATAGCTGGCCGGGTAAAGTCCTGTACTCGTTCAAGAAACGGCACGCTTCTTGTGGAAGCGCACTCTGTTTCCCAGGCGGCAACGATATTGAAAGCTACGTTGTTGGGCAGCTATCCGGTCAGCGTTACATTGCACAAGACCCTGAACTCCTCACGTAGAGTTGTCACCACACGTGCGTTGGACGGTATGTCCAACGAGGAGGTAACGGAGAACCTACAGGATCAAGGTGGTACTGCTGTTTACCTTGTGCAGCGACGGGAGCGAGGGGAATTGGTGCTTACCCGTACCCTGTTCGTGACCTGTTCCGGAAGACCTCCCGCAAATGCTTAGGGCAAGGTATGAGACCATTGAAGTTAGGCCATATATACCCAGCCCACTCCGGTGCTTCAAATGTCAACGCTTCGGACATACGAGCAAATTTAAATTGGTGTGCCAATATGCGTGCAATGTGGCCTGCTAAAACACGACGATGCCTGCACATCCCCGGCAAAATGTGTTAACTGTGCTGGTGAACATCCATCCAGCTACAGAGTGCCCAGGCTTTCTAGAGGAAAAAGGTGATACAGGAGATCCGGGTTAAGGAGAGAATATCCTTCTCTGAGGCCCGGAATATTCTACGTACTCGTCAACCGCCCGTCCGGAGGTCCGGTACATACAGCTCAATAGCAGCTGAACCGGTGCCGAAAAAACACATCGCTACTGAGACTAGCGATTGTGAGGCCACCATATCAGACAGAATTCTCACTGCCACACGAGCTCCGAAGCCGGCAAAGACATCACCGTCAACAGCTACGTACCTACATCGGCGAAGGAAAAGTCGGCACTATCACCATCGAAACCCTCTACCTCAAGCACAAAGACTGACAAGCCTGTCGTTTACGATGCACCACCCCTGAAGTTTAACACCAGCTATCAGAGATCAGATTTCCTCAAGGATACGGGAGGCACGACCAGGAAAAAGAATAGTCAGGAGGCATCCCGAAGTTCTTCCTCTCAGGAGTCTTCTGGTGAGGAAACGGACCGACAGCTTTCATCTTCGTCGGTCTCGGTCTCCAATCGGTTTGAGGTTCTGGAACCCAAGTTCTCTATGGGGAAAGGGGCCTCTTCCGTAGAGGAGATGAATCAGGAAGATACTGATCCTACTGCCAGAATTATTGTTAAAAAGAGGCAGGATAAACAGGACGTATCAGGTGTTAGCCCAACACGGAAAAAGGGTAAACTGATTCGGCTACCGCCGAAGGCACCTTAATCTACATTAGCTAATAACATCTTCCTCTACCACCACTGGAACAGCCGGGGACTCCGTGCGCATCGCTCGGAGCTTGAATTGCTGCTCCATAAACACGCTTTTGGTTGCATGCTTCCAAGAGACTAAGCTAACCAGAAGAGGGTATTCCAGCACACCTCACGCTTTAGTGCTAGTCAGAGATGATATATATATGCCGATGCTTTACCATTACAGACATTCAATCAGTTGCTGTCCACATTACTCGGAGGACGTCACAATTCACTCTTTGTACTATGTTTCACCTTCTGAGGACCTCTCACTCACTGACCTATAAGTTCTTGTTTCTCAGTTACCAACACCTTTTCTGCTGGTGGGAGACCTGAACGCCCACCACCCTCTCTGGAGCTCCACCCGATCTTGTGCGAGAGGTAAAGTCATCGCGAAATTCGTGGACAGCAATAACCTGGTTCTCCTGAACACCGGAGAGCCAACGTTTCTTTCTGATGCATTCCACACCATGTCACATCTCGATTTGGCAGTTTGCTGACCACAGCTAGCAGTCTCTTTACAGTGCAATGTCATCTCTGGCGATCACTTTCCATGTCTCGTTACTCTGTTGGCACAAGACGTACACTGCACACGTGTGCCAACCTGGCGCTTCGATCATGCCAACTCGGCCCTTTACACCCAGTTGGCTGTTTTTAGTTCCGAGCACGAGTCTGTGAACGACTTCGTGGGACACCTCACCGATCAGATTCTTTCTGCAGCAGATCGGGCTATTCCTCGTTCAACTACTGCACCACATCGAGAAGGGCGCTGATGACCCAACAGTTGAGCGCCCCTAAACATCACCATCATCATCACCACCCCATCGAGTTCCGGTTCCGTGATGGACGCCTGGTTGCCGGAACGCTGTTCGAGCCCGTAGGCGTGCTCTGCGGGTCTTCCAAAGGCATCCTACCCTGGATAACCTGACTGCCTACAAGAAAATGCGGGACAGCAAAGGCATCATGGAATACCTTTGTATCCTCTTTTAATCACCATACTCCCTCTGTTGTATGGAATAAGCTACGGTGCGTGGCCGGAAAACCGACCCACATGCCGATTGCAGGTCTTAAGACTCCTGCAGGGGTCGTGGACCCGTTCGAAGTGTCTAATATGTATGATAGTGTTTTTGCTCAAGTGTCCAGCTCGGATAGTTGCGCGCCTGAGTTCTTGTCCATTAAGACTCAGGTCGAAGCTCAAGGCTTCTGTTTTCGTTCTAGAAATATTGAGGATTACAACCGCCTCTTCACCTTGGCAAAGTTGCAACATGCTCTTTCAGCTTCGCGACTATCAGCACCAGGCCTGGACGGAATCCACATGCAAATGCTGCAACGGCTCACCTGAGGACAAGGCCTTCCTCCTGGAGGCCTATAATCGGGTCTGGGTTGAAGGCAGTTTCCCTGAAAGGTGGCGAGAAGCCACCATGAAACCTATATTGAAACCCGGAAAGGACCAACATCTCTTCCAGTTACCGTCCTATTTCTCTCAATTTGCGCATGCAAGGAGATGGAACGCATGACTATCGGACGGCAAGTGTGGTGGCTGGAACGACATAACCTTTTAACCAACATCCAATGGGGATTCCGCCGACGCCGTTCAACAGTGGACCATCTTATTTCGCCGTCGACACAAATAATGAACGGCTTCCTGAAGAAGGGCCAAACCGTCGGGATATTTTTTGGCAGAGAGGGCTTATGTTTCCTGTTGGCGTGCAGGAATACTACGCACTCTGCACTCCTGGAATATTCGTGGTCGCCTACCAATTATTGTTCAGGAGTTTCTGAAGGACCGCTCCTTCCGAGTAAGGGTCGGCTCGGTTTGTTCTAATCTTTTTATCCAGAAGAATGGAGTTCCTCAGGGTTCGGTACTTAGGTTACGCTGTTCGCCATCGCTATCAACTCTATCTCGTAATGCGTTACTCCAGGATTCTCGTCCTGCTTATTCGTAGGCGTCCTGCTTGCGGTCTAATGTACTTCTCAGCGAACACCGTTTCTGGAGCGCCGTCTTCATCAATGCTTGGACAAGCTTCGCTATTAGAGCTTAAGAGACAGTTTTCGGTTCTCAGCTGAGAAAACCATTTGCGTGAACTTCTGGCGCCATCGGAGTTGATAACCACATACACTCCGATTGGGTCCGCATAAACTACCGTTTGCAGATGGGGCGAGATTCCTTAGTTTGGTGCTTGATAGCTCAGCTGGTCCGCGCATATAGCACAACTAAAGGCCAACTGTGACCGTTCCCTAAATATTCTGCGGGTACTAAGTGAGAAATGCTGGGGAGCCGATCGCACGGTGTTGCTGCGACTCTACCGCACTCCAATTCACTCTGAGCTAGACTATGGTTCATTGTTTATGCCTCAGCACGTCCATCTGTGCTGAAAAAATTAGTCACAGTACCTAATTGTAGCATACGTTTTGCTATTGGAGCTTTTCCCACTAGCCCCATTATAAGCCTTTATGCCGATTCTGCAGAACCTCCTTAACAATGCCGGCGTGGTATTTTATTGGGGAATTATGGCTGTGTTCTACATTGCCTGCCCAAGCATCCATTGTTCGAGCCTTTTCTGGACGACCGTTATAGGAACACCTCCCTTTTTCCAAAGCCAAAGCCACCTGGTTTTCGTTTTCGGGAGCCCAATACGAGGCTTCACCTCCATCTCACTAAAATATTCCTTAGGAGCGGGAGAGTGTATCAACCTTGGCTGCGTGTAACGTCCCACGGGAATCTGGGCATGACACGCCACAGGACAGCACTAATGGCTCTCAGTAGTATCCGTACGTGTTTTTTGGAATTTTTATCTGGTTTTAATGATCTAGTTTTAGTATATTCTGATGGCTCCACGAGTTCAGAAGGTGTTTGGGTATACCTTTATGGAACCGAACCCTATACATTCGGCTTCCATAGCAGCACCTCAGTTTTAGTGTTGAAATTTATGCGATCTACCGAGACATTTTACATGTTCGACGACACCAGATAGGTGACTGCGTAATTTTTAGTGATTCCCTTAGTGCACTTCAGAGCCTTCGGTAGCTGTACAGCTACCGTCCCATTGTACACTGTATCCAGGCAACTCACCCTGACCAAGATTCGATCTCGGGGTCTCTTGAACGCAAGCACGCTTCCACCACGCTAGCGAGGCGGGCTCTCGTCCACGTTGATTCTGCGGTTGCCCAAGACTAAAGCGTTCACTTCCGCAATCATTTCAGATGTGATGAGATGATGAGCCTGTCCAAGACCAGCATCGTCTTCCAGTAACTCGCGCTCCTCAAGAAAATCTTTTGCCCATTCCACAACACTTGACCGAGAGACTGTATTCACTGATACATTTCCACCCGCCAACTCCCTCCGTCGCTAAAAATCAAATCGTTCTTCATTGCTCCTGCTTACTCGCCTTCATGTTTAGCAGTGGACATAACTTGTGTGACCACCTCTTCTGCGTGAAACTGCACTGTCGCTATACAAGATCAAACGTTGCGCACGCTGCAGTTGATTTACCAATAGATGGTGCCATCATACACGCAGTTACGTGGGACCACCTTACGTGTAATGCAAAGTTACAGTCACTGAGCGGGTTTCATATGAATGCCCCTCATACGCCAACTTTTTTTATTGGTTCTTGCCTTCAGCAGTAGCAAAGCACCACCGAGAATGACGAGGCTCAAGCGGAACCCCGTCTATTAATCTGACTTCCTTCAACTCTTCGAAGTGTCCTAATTTAATAATAATAATAATAATAATAATAATAATAATAATAATAATAATAATAATAATAATAATAATAATAATAATAATAATAATAATAATAATAATAATAATAAAAACAAAAAACAAAAACAAATTCGGATAAGAGCCCACGACAAGATGAGCGTAACGTTGACAAACTCCTGCAAGATGACGGGCCTTCTTCGTAAGCTATTACACGCATAGTTGGAATACGTGATTGAAACATACCGGGACAATGAGTTTTAGCGATGTTAAAATAACTTATTATTGTAATGTGAAACCACTGGGCAATTTCTGGTGATGTAATTGAGGTAATGACCAACCGGAGATTTCAACGTATAAAGGGACAGCTCTTAGTCAAACATGTTGTGCAGAGATCGAAAATATTACTTTCTGCTTTACAACAATGACAAGAAAATTTTGCCTTAAGGAGACATAGCTTATATTTTCTGACAGATCGATTACGTGTTTGTAATAAAAAAAGAATATCCTAGTATTTCAAGGGCAATACTACGAAGGGGGTTGGTTATGGACACGTTCATATACTTCCTGGAGAATAGGATCAGAAAACCAATTCACTGTCAAGTATATAGACTTCGATTTAAAACTATAATAAGCAAAACTGTGTTTTTATATTTAATTACTCCCAATTTTATGCTTTAATGATCCGATTATTCGCTCATAAGTTCATATTAATTTTGAAATAAAAACATCGCTTTTAATAATCGACTTTAAAAGAATCGAAACAAGAGCAATAATGGATGTTTGTTAGAGTGCCGATCCCAACGCTGGTTGCTGTATTGTAGTAGCATTGTCAACTATAGTGTACTGTATTTTGGTCTCAATCGCTTTCTTGTTTATTTATTTAATAGTTCCAAACCATTTGTAACACATTTGCCAGAATGCTTGTTGCCTTTTGCGTCTTCAAGTAGTGATTTGAGCTGTATAAGTAACGTGCAGTTTAGGTAGCGAAACTTTTGCAATTCTATTTAAGTCTCTGTCTGTCTGTCCGTCCGTCCTTTCTTCCATTTGTAGCTTATTTATTCAGTTGATCAGCAGTTGTAGTAAATAAATTGTAGTTACACAGAGTATATCATAATCCTAAAAGGGATTACATTTGATCCCTAATTAATTCTGTTATGGTAGTTTTCCGATAAACACTTAATTACTTCCATTATCTAATATTACTATTACAAAGCAATTTTTCTCCGTTATGTATAGATGAGGGCCGCGCCATGGCTGAGTGGTTAGACCGCTGGGTTCTCACCAAGGCGGTCCGGGTTCGATCCCAGGCGACCACAAAGTGAGATTTGTGGTGGACAACTTGGCGCTGCAGAGGATTTTTTCCGGGTCCTACGGTTTCCCCAGCCAGCATTCCACCGATTGCTCCACCATCTTTCCTATCGCCTCATCTCCCTCGTACTCTCACTTCCGGCGTTGGGCTGATCACTCGTCCCGGAATCTCTCTGATCAGGAAACTTCTGATCATCAACACTTTGCCTACGGGCCTCGAGGCTGCGCGGTTCAGAAAGCCCTATGTTCCACTTAAGGAATTACAGAAATTCAGAAATTCATTCATTCATTCATTCATTTATATTAAGGTGATCATCGTTTTTGCCAATTGTTTCCAAAAGGACTGCACCTCCAATAGAGTGCGCTGGGTATTTCCAGAAAGGATGCCCCGGCAAAGGTGCAGAAAAAATAACTAATTATCAGATAACATGCATAATTAGTGTTAACCTTAATTCATTATTTTAGGATGTTATATTTTGCACACGTAAGCCTTTAAAGGTTGCAGTCGATTTTATGAACAAGCTTCCCTTTATGGTACCGAAAACCCCAAACATAACGTAACATTCCTGAGTGATTTATCCTGAATATTTGCAGTAATTATTCTGCAAGAGAATTAATAACAAAGTGAGGTACACATACGAGTATGTAAACTTACGGAAGTAAACTCTTTGCACAGCCTTTATTTGGGCATAAGTAGACCATAAATTATATTTAAGCTCACCCTAATCAAAATATAAAAGGTTTTGTTGAGCTTGTGTGTTATAATCTGCAAGCCTGCGTACCCATCTGGAGATCATAGGGCTGCTGCCCCAGTGTTTTACGTACTTTTAAAGGCAGCATCGTATCTATATATCAATATACATTACATGCTATCTTAAGACGTCTCTGGGCATTGCTGACATACCTAAGCGCATTCTAGTTCATGGCGAAAAATACAAAATTGAAAGCGTTCTAATCATAATACCTAATAATTGAAAAGATAGCACATGAATGAGAGTACGGTTAAGTATTAAGGACTAATCAAGAAGAACGTAAAATTATAACTAAGGTCTATTTCACATAGTATTTCTCAATGATTTTCGGTCAATCAAGTGGCAAGCGACTATCTTAACCATTGAGCCATGTTTAATTGTGATCTATAAGGATATAAATATTATGACGCATCGCTATGATCCGAGGTTATGAGGTCGGTGCCGAACAGTATGGGTGTAAACAAATCGCGTGCTCGCCCAGCGTATATACCGAAGGCATTGCTGCCGGATAACCAGTTCTAGAAATGTCATGTTGAACGTCCTGGAACTCGGCTATGTAAGCGAATGGTTTCGAAATTTGTGTGAGAAAGTACGTGAGTAAGTCAATGAGCTACAGAGTGCGTGCTGTTCTCCTAGCAGTTGTAACGACTGTGGTGACTTAAGTGAATGACATTTGGTAATGCATTCGAGACTTATTGGGTTCAATTCCCCAGCGAGTGAACCGTCTGGAATAAGTCTGTCGCAGGTAGTTCATTATAACGCGAAGATAAACGAAGTGATATGGCAACGTACAGCAGTTCATTTCAGTGAAATGACTGACCATTTTTTTTTTAATTTATTCAATGATCGATCAGCAGTACATGCTTTACATATCCTTGTTAACCAATTGAACCTTTATGAACTATATAATAACATGTAAGGAAAACCAAGTTGGCTCCTATTTTCTATTTAACACTGTGAAACTAGAGAGGAAAAAAAAAACAGTTAATAAAAAAAAAGTAATCAAAGAGATAAGAACAACAGTCATTGTGAAACAATATTCATAGTTTTTTCATTCAGAGGCACTAAGGAGGAGATCCTGTGGGAGTCGTCTCTTCAGGCGTGTGGGCTGGCGGGTTCGTGCGCCGATGGCGTACATCACAGCTCCTGGAACATCTGGCAGGTTTGAGAAGAAGCGAGAGGCGATCTGACGTATGTACTGGTGAAGAGGAAGGAGACCAAGTTCTTTATGCAGTTGTTGATTTCTTACGTGCCGTGGCGCTGCGCAGAAATCGATTTTGCAGGACCTGTAGCCTTCGGAGATGAGTGTTGCTAGCCGAACCCCATACCTGGGAAGCATATGTGATAAGTGGCCGGACAAGATATTTGTAGAGAAGCAGAGAGCATTCAATCCCAAGAGGAGTGTGTCTGTGAAGTAACGGGCCAAGTTTTGAAAGTCGTCCTGATGCCAACGAGATAAGTCGATCAATTTGGGCTCGCCAAGTAAGTTTAGTGTCCAGCAGTACTCCAAGGTATTTGACGGAGGTGGTAGGAGGTAGCCAGGGAATTGATTCATGCTTAATATGCAATTCGGGAGAGTTCAACTAGGCAGTCGAGAGAGGTTTGTAGCGTGTGAATAGTTGTAGGGAGATCTGTGCCGGAATGATATAAAACAGTATCATCAGCGTATAAGGCTATGGATGTAGGGATCAAGTCAGGAAGATCATAGGTATAGATACTAAATATGATTGGGGCCAATATGGATCCCTGAGGAACTCCTGCTGTAATATGGCGCTGAGAGGACTCCATGCCACCAGTGCAAACAGTAAATGTGCGATCTGATAGAAAACTACAAATGGTAGTGAGCAGATACTGTGGAAGTCCAATGCTATAAATTTGAAGATTAACCCCTCATGCCAAACTTTATCAAAGGCCTGTGCTACGTCGAGGAACAGTGCGGTTGTGTTGCTCAAAACCATGAATTACTGTTTGTGTTAAACGTGGTAGTTGGTTAGAGGTAGAATGTCTGGAACGAAATCCAAATTGGAAGGGTTGAATGATACGGTTGTCCGAGGTATATTTAAGGAGACGGCGAAGAAGAACCTTTTCAAAGAGTTTGGACAAGGTAGGCAGCAGACTTATCGGACGATAGCTGTCGGGGAGATTTTCAGGTTTATTAGGTTTGTGAAACACAATGATTTGAGCCAATTTCCAGGTATGAGGAAAAAAGCCAAGTCGAAGACTAGCGTTCAGGATTGAAGACAAATGTGCTAGGGCCTTCTTTGTCAGATTTTTCAACACAATATTGGGAATCAAGTCGTGTCCCGGTGATTTCTTAAGAGGAAGAGAGCGAATTAAATGCCTAAGTTCAGCAGGACTAGTGAAGGAGATTCTGCAGGAAACAGTTGGTTGGTGTCGAAAAGCGTCAAGCCGCTGTTCTATACTCGGAATGGTAGCATGAGGTGCGTTTGGTGTGAACGTGACTTCAAAGTGGTCTGCAAGAACTTCACATTTAGCTTTGACCTCCGTAACCAGAGTGTCAGTGGTACGCAGAGCTGGTATAATAGTTGGCTCTCGCAGAAGTCGTCGAGTGGCATCCCAGAGCGTGTGGTCATGCGGAGAGATGCTCGCAAGTTGTCGTTTGTAGGTCTCAAGGCGATGATGGTCCAATTCGACTTTTACTAGCCGGTTCAATCCATTAAGCTTCCTACGCAGCCATGGTCGGCGTTCCCTTTGCCACTGACGTCGAATCCTGTGTTTTTCATGGATAAGCTGAAGAATGGGCGCTGGTAAGGAAGAAGCAATAGGAGTCCGCTTGGAGCAGGTAGTTGAAGTTCGCACACAGTGGCATATAGTGTCTGTAAAGTGCTTAATGGCAGCCTCTATGTCAGCTTCAGAGCTAAGCTAGTAAGTGTGGAGCGCTGAATCCAACTGAGCATGGAACTTATCCCATTGGACATAGCCATAAATAAGTCGCGGCGCTGAGGGGAAATATGTTCGGAGTGAGTTGAAAGGTAATGAAGACCGGGCAGTGGCCAGAGTCAAGTTCCGATAGTGTAGACATATACGCTGGAAGAGGGAGATTCTTGTGAATGCCAATGTCGAGAATGTCAGGAGTATTAATGGGATTGGTAGGATAATACGTGGGATCTGTAGGCGCCAAGACGGATAAGCCGCAGGCGTTCAATACGTGGTAAAGGCGTCGGCCATTGGGATTAGTAGAGTGGCAGCCCCATGACGAGTGTTTGCAGTTTAGGTCTCCGAGAACAAGGGTGCTGCTGTCGGCAGGAAAAAGCAAGGAGAAATAAGTAGTATTTAGTTTCCGGTTAGGAGACTTATAGGCGCTGATAACAGTGAGATCATTACCATCGGTTGTAGGAAGTTTAATTCCTACCACTTCAAGGTCAGGAACGCCAGGTAAAAATATAGAGTGATGAGTAATGTTACGTCGGATCACAATAGCTACACCTCCTGATGCTGTTGGAGCAATCCGATCCTGTCGATGGACTGTGTATCCAGGAACAGTAAAGGTTTCGTTAGGAAGTAAGTGAGTCTCACTGATACAGGCGATGTCAATATTATGCATCGTAAGAAAATGAATGAAAGAAGTGCGTTTAGCGCGTAGTCCATTAGAATTCCAATTTAGAAGAGTGAGCCGTCTAAGAATTGGCAGATTACGGGTTGCCATCATGAAGTACTTGGGAGAACAAGAGTGAGCGAGCATATTCGGTTAATTGTGGCAGAAAGGGAATAGTGAACAAAATTAGCTAAAGAGGTCAGTGAGAAACGATCAGAAGGAAGACGATGCGCTAGATTCCTGATTTTGTGAAGGGGGAGAAGACGAAAAACAAGGTTGATGACGAAGAGAGGAAGAAGAAGAAGAAGCAGCAGCAGCAGCAGAGGACTTCTGTGCCTGAGAATAGGAACGCTGTTCCGAGGTAGGTGATTCTTGTTGCAGAGACTGATGCGGGCGGGGTTGCCGGGATTGGGAGTTTTGTGATGACTGCTGCAGGTGTATTGGTTGAGGTTGCTGACCTGGTCACATCTGTAAAGCTGCTGCTAGACGGAGAGCACCTTGTCCTTGAGGTCGCTGGGCGATGCGTTGTTTCACTTCTAGATAATTGGGGCAACCCCGATAATTGGCCGGGTGATCCTGACCACAGTTGGCACATTGAGCAGGCGTAGTAGGTAACTTGCTGCACTTAGAGAAATGGTGATCACCTGTACATCGTACACAGCGAGGAGTCAGCTGACAGTAATTTTTGGTATGGCCATACTGCTGACATCGAGTGCACTGCGGCAGGTCGGTGTTACGACGTCTGTGTTCAACTGACACAACACTGTACATCAAACGTGTGAGGTTAAGTATTTTCCTACCTCCATCGGTATTTTCTAGCTCAATGGCACATATCGGAATAGGTGGTTTGTTTCTGCCTAGCAGACGTTTAACCTTTTTGACAGGAAAGTCAAGGGCGATGAGTTCATCGTAACTTTCCTTATCGCTGAGAGAACAAGGCAGATTGCGCATAATCACTGAGAAAAATTTGTCAGCTGGGTTCCTGAAAGTGTAAAACTCTTGATTTATTGAAGTAAAGTAGGATGTAAGACGGCGGAAGTCAGTTGAAGTAGAGGCAAACACTTTGATAAGGGCTCCTCGGAGCTTAGTATGAAAATCTGAGAGTACACACTTTTTTATATCTTGAAGGAACAGTTGGTAATTCTGAACATTGCGCACACAAATCGGTGGAACTTTCTCCTTGGGTGTGGTATTAGGAGCTGAATCTGGTTGGTCAGAGCTTTCAGATAAAGCATGGAATCGGTTAGATGTTGGAATAGCGTAAGCATAACGCGAGGTATTAGATTGCTCTGAAGATGCTGCCATACAAAGGCGTTTACTTTGAGTTTCGCAGTGAGAAGGCGGCGAGCGCTGATCTCGACTGTTGCGGCTGCCCAATTTGACTATGTCAGTGTCCATGGTAGCAGCATGCGGTACACTGGAATCGAGTGAGTGAGTAGGCTGTGTCAGCTGAAGCTGAGGTGGCCGAAGAATAGATTTACTTAAATTGAGATCAGAAGTTATACCAGAGCTCGTAGGTGATGAAGCTTGATGAAACGAAGTCTGTGGATGTTGTGGATGATACGATGACGTAAGTTCTAGTGTGGACCTGCTCTCCATTTGTTCTGACGATGAAGACTGTAATGTTGATTTGGAGGTAATGTCCATATTGTTAACCACATTTAAAGATGTGTGAACTAACTGGCCAGTATCATGTGCCGCATAGGCCATGGCAGCTGGTGAAATTACTAATAAAAATTAGTAGAAATATGTAAGATATTCACTCGCAAAACAGCACTATTTGACTGTAAACGGATCACAAATAACAAACACGCACGGTGCTATGTGAAGGCGACACGGCAGCAGGCGGACAGCAAGGAAAAAGGAGGTGAAAGACAAAGATGTTAAATGGGGAAAAACAGTTGCATGTAAGAATCCCTTTAAATCAATATATAAAGTGTGCGTTCTTGTATTTTCTATGACTTACCATTTAAAGTACTGACTCTCAATTTGTTTTTAGATAATTAGGAAACTATAATATATGTATGACGTAAGCCTTATCGAGGAACAAAAATGGAAAGCTCGTGAAGACATGAGCAGTTCGAATAATTTTAAGAAACAGTCAGTTTGGAAATATTAATTGAAATGCAAGTTGGTCTGAAACCTATTTGTCGCCATCTATAACTGTTTCGAAACTAGGAGGAACAATATATTTCCACATGAATACGTAAAAAATAAGAAACTAAATGGTAGAGCTGTGTTAAACAAAATGAGACACAGCGAAACTGTCTCCGAGGAAATTTCAACTGCGCCACTGAAGATGTCTACCGCAGTTGTGGACGAAACGTTTGGACGTTCTTACGCCAACAGACCACGGGAAAGAAGCTCGGAAATAATTGTAATATTGACTCCGGCCGTGAAAGCGTACGTTCTCTCAAGATCATGCTGTATAAGGATAATAAGATGGATAACGAATATTGTTAATATGTTAAAAAATAAATCTGGGAAGATTAGAAACCAAACATTTTGGATTTAATCTTGCTTAATTTAAGTGATAATTATGACTCTAATTTCGAATATTTAGTTTCCATCTTGGCTTACGTCGCCTCGAGTTCGTTCTGAAATTGTAACGTTAATGTGGTTTTATTTACACCTTTATTAATTTCTTACAAGCAATTCTAAGGGAAATCTGTTTGTTTGGAATTAGAAAACATATTCCAGTCCTCAACCTTGTAGAGCAGGTACGGGTATGACGTAGAGCACGCAGCCTTTTGAGATTGCATCTGATAACCTGAAGATACATAAGCCGATCCGCTCAACTACGCGCATGTGGTCGGAAAATATTGGAAACCATCTGTACACTGTTCAATGGGTAAAATGGGTTGAGAGGAAACGGGAGGAGTTTTATTTACTTTTTTATCGAGTGGTGCCTACTCAAGGGGCTGATTTATTTACCTTGCGTGTAGTGTCTAGGGTGAGGTTAGCGATGTAGCTTGTTTTGAGGAAATGAGAAACTAAATATTTTGCTCTAGTTAACAATTCTATCCAAACGAAAAAAGTTTGTACATTCTTTCCACACTCATTTAAATTAAATAGGACTGAACATCTAGTGGTAGTACTTTTGTTTCAGAAAATTGTGAATATTTTTAAAAACGATAATGCGTATATTATATTTTAAATGTAATAATAATAATAATACTAATAATAATAATAATAATAATAATAATAATAATAATAATAATAATAAAAGTATAACGCTTTGGGCTATATTCACGGAAAATCTGATAGAAGACGTTTATTTATTTTAGATTGTCTGCTATTGCTATAAATATAAATATTTGGTATTTATAACACTATGTTCTAGTTCGATAACATTGGACAGTAGAAGGCGCCTACTTCTTATTTTGAATACATAAAAATAGTTGTAAGGTCCCACGTTTTTCGTTTAATTTCTCGTAGAAATGTACTTCAAATTTAAGGTATGTCGTGTTTAGCTTTCTAAACACTTTGCATTGTTTTCAAGAGGACTGTGGGAATTCAAAGGTGTCAGTAGTTTCGTTTTGGCCCCCAACATGTTTAATGGTTCTTTGTTAATTGATTTCCATGCAATATCCTCATTGTCTTAATTTAAAAAAAAACTTATAATATTCCAAAATCCAAAACCTCTAATGTTTTTCAGTGAGATTATGAAACATTTCTACCATTCTCTCACAGCATATGCCTGTTACTGGAACTGTTCCATGATGCCCCACACAAGGTCCGGAAGAGGTGAAGTGTTTCAGAGATAACCAAAATGTCCTAAATTAATAAACAACACTTGCTTGCTTCGAAGCTTTTCTCACATTCATGAATGTGTAGTAGATGAAAATATCATTGTTTTGAATCCGGCAATAAAATGTTTTCACGTTGCATGAAAACAGTAAACAATTTTGATTTTGGGCTGGGTTTTTCTTCCACATAACGGATTCGCTTCAACGGATTATTTCAAGATATTTTACAAATGAATCCCCTTCAAATCCGGTTTAATGAACATACTGCCTACTAAACGGTTTTCCAAGTATTTTGGAGTATATTTTAGTATAAGTTGATTTTTATCGTAAATGCAAAAAAGCAAGCCCTTAATAACCAGTGGGTATGTATTTTTAGTTCCAACATGCGAAGACAAAATTTTGTATCTAAGGCACCTAGGGTTGAAATTAGCAAGCGCGCTTGTTTGTGAATGTATGTACAATCTTAGCCTGTTGACATGAAAGTTTTAGTTGAAACAGGTAAACGTTAGCATTATAGCCGTCAACCTCTTGTACAGGTCACTTTAGACGGCTCTTGGTCTCGATGATTTACATCTTTCCTTCCCACAGCGAGTTTCACATGGGTCGGAAAACATTTCGAAGCATCTTACAACGAAATATGTAATGGAAACTAATTATACAAATCTTATTTGGATTAGCATAAGATAGGAGAATAACCTTTCTTCAGAACAATTTATGTGGAAGACCTAAAACAAAACACTATTAGATAGTAGTCTTTCTTTCCTTCTTTAATTGTTTCTTTCTATCCTATAGAAAAATTACCGTTTGTTTACTTGCACAGTTTATTGAATCACTATGAAACAGTGCATAGAGCAATTCGCAAAGCTGTTGAAACATACCTCATATTTTGAAAATAGAAAAATAGTAATAAAGTACGTACTGCTTGTGTAAAACGTGTGACATTCGCCCACTCTTGAAGCAAGAATGTGCAATAGCACCGACCGGTCTTCCACTTTCTGTGAATGTAACGAGTAAAATGCGTTGTGTATGTAACTTCAGAGTTCTGAGAACACTTTTAGCGCCTTACTCCCTTACCACTCATTTCTCATTTCTCCTGTGCATTTGACTTTTCATGACTAGGCTTCAGATATGGCTTTAAGGCCCGGTTGCATAAAAATCGCTAACTGTAGTTCATTTATAATCGAAGATCAAAATTGAACTAAGTTTACGAACCCGTGTGGGTTGTAAAATGCTGATCTTAGATCAGGTGAACGCCGTTCAGTACTGATCTGAGATCACAAAAGCGGATACGGCAACATCGCCAAGCATGTTGCAACTTTCGTATAGTATCGAAAGGATTCGAGAATTATCGGAACTATTCGACTCTGTATTATTCTAGTGCACAGAGTAGCCAATATAGACATAACAAAATCTAAATAAATCTTTCGCTTTATGGTTATAAGTCCTATAAATAGTGTTCTTTTATATAAGCAGTATAATAATTTACTCCATATTGAAACAGTTTTTATCAAAAGTTAATCATTTCGCTTACTTTATCTCTATTATATGTCTAATGTGCATAATTTTCATTTTCGTCCGTTTACAATACTGTGAGTTGAAAAACATAAACAAAAAACTGGAAGTTCAAGCAAAAAAGATGCGTTTTGCGAATTTTAAAAGTGAAGAAAAAACTATGTTGGTGAACATTGTCCTCCAACATAAAGATGTAATAGAAAATAAAAAAGGACAGCAATACGACAAAGAAAAAGGAACAGGCGTGGAAGGAAATAGAAGCAGAATTTAATTCTAGAAGTTGCGTTGCACGTGACCAGAAGGTCTTAAAACTATGTTACGAGAATATTAAAAAGCGGACAAAAAAATGAACGCTGATGATAAAGTTCAGACACATAAAACAGGTATAGCTATGTTTGTGCCGTCTTCCTTAGACGAAACTGGACACAAGCTAATTGCAGCACTGAAGCCGCAGTTTCATCCCATTAACTGCGACTTTGACGACGTGGGTTTCCACACCGAGGAAGTTGGAGAAGTGGCTGTGGATGTCATGTGTTCACCACAAGTGGACTTCAGTGATATCCAACTGGAGGTCGTGGACATCTGCAGGTCCGAGAATTCCTCGGAAATGGTGCAGCTGGTTGAACCAGGTCCTTCAGCTTCAACTGCACCACGGTCTTCATATACTGTAAAGAAAAGGAAGGAAGACGTTAGGGAACAATTTTATAAGAGGAGGCTGGAATGTTTGGAGAAAGAACACGAACAAAATATGGCATTTGCTAGAAAAGAACATGAACTAAGAATGAAAGTTTTACAGTTGCAAGTAGAGGTAGAACAGAAAAAAAAAAAAAAAAGAATTAAAGCAGTGAAAAGTAAGGTTATGTAAATTAAAAATAGTAATTACCTGAATGTGTTGTTAATTAGTGCAGTTATCAGTGCTGTGTTTTCCCTTCTATCTCTTTGATTTAAATCAGGTATAGGCAGTTCTTGGTACACTCTCCTTCCCCTGTAAACAGCATCGTCTACGTCAGGAATGTCGTCATCTGCATTAATGGCCAAGATATGTAATACAAATGTTGCTACTATTATGGGAGGAACTCGAAGTAATTTCACAGCTAATTTCATTCTTAAGCATGGGAATCTTCTTTTGATAACACCAAAACACCTTTCAATAACTGATCTCGTTTTTCTGTGAGCCCTGTTATATACTCGTTCTGCAGGAGTTTCTTCGTGCAATGTAGGTGTAAGTAATGACAGCAGCGATAAGCACTGTCCCCTAGGAGCACACCTCGGGGAAATTCTTCGGCTTCAAGCTGTGCATGAATTCTAGAATTTCTAAAAATATTGCTATCGTGTGCTGAACCTGTCTACCTAGCAACAACATTCAGGAATCGAAGTTTTGAGTCACAGATAGCTTGAACATTTAAAGAAAACCAACCATGGCGATTTCTGTAAATCTCGGCATTATTCCCACCAGGTGATATATTTGGGATATGTGTGCAGTCTATTGCACCTAAAACTCCTGGGAAATTACGTATATTATGGAAATCTCGCATAACCCGTCTTATTTCACCCTCTTCCATGGCATCCTGATGAAATGAGGTCTTAAAGCCGCAATCTCTCTTGTAACTCTATGGATTGTTCTACACGCTGTTCCTTTATTTATATTAAATATATCCCCAATCACCATCTGGAAGCTTACAGTTGCATAGAACCGTAATGTGAGCAGGATCATAAATATTGGATTGAGTGCATATTCCCTCAGGGTTTGTGTTCTTAACTGTGCATGTAACCTATGCTCCAGTTCTTCAACTACATGCTTTGATTGTAGAAATCTCATTTTGAATTCTCTGTCATTAAGTTCTATGATGGGATTTCCTCTATGTTGGAAAACACCAGGAGCCCTTTCAAATTGAAAATTCCCATCATCAGAGATATCAGAATAATCTGAAATCTAAAAATAAAAATGTATAGGTTATGAACACAAAAAATGCACCATTAACAGACATTTGTGAAATAAAAGGATAATTATTTATTCAAGTAACCACAAAAATGCATTACTTACCATTTTATTTAAAGCTGCACTACTTATTTCTTCTCAGGAACTATTGTGTAAATTCTGCAGTTCTGCTGATCTAAGTTCAACCAAGTTAACTGGAGAAAATTCACCAGTTAGATTTGATCTTAGATCAAGAGGCCATGAACTTAGACCAATTTTTACACAACCAAAATTCTAAGTTCAGCTTGACTGAAGATCATTTTCGTATGCTTGAACTTAGATGATCTTTTATGCAACCAAGCCTAAGTGAGTTCGTTCGCTCGCTCGTGCTGGCTGGTTGTATACAGCCAGAAGGTTTTTGCTGCGTGCCCACCCATTAAGGGTTTTACCGCAGGTAGGATTAGTATTGAATTATGTAGGATGAAGGTGATGTAGGTTTTTTGATTGGCAGTTTTTTGAGGTTACCAAAGTACCTTCGGGTTGAAGGGGAGGATGCAGTACTTAGCACCCAATTTTTGTTTTTGTTTTAATTTTAGTTGGGGAGAAATTTAGATGCCAAACAGCTTGGAAGAATTATGAGGAGCTCAGCTTTAGCTGCTGATAGGATTAGCTCCTGGGTTATCTAGGGTGCCCGCATGCCGTGCGGGGGACCCGATGCAGTCTAGATCGGCGTCTAGTGGGGTCATAATCTCCTAATGATCTGACAAGGGCGCTTCTGTGTGATGGTAAACTTGCGTATAATTTTGAAGCCCGGCGCCTAATTTCATCCTCCACGGATGGAAGACCCGATGCTTCGTGGAGCAACCTGGTAGGGAAATAACGTCCCACAGAATAGATAGACCGTAGTCCTCTATTCTGTGCACGTTGAAGCCATGCTATCCAGCTGTCTGCTGCCATGCCCCAGATCTCGCAGGCATATAGCATCACCGGGATTACTAGCGCTCGGAAGAGATACAACTTCATGCGGATTGACATCGAGGTCGACCTAAGTGAGTTTCTATTATGCGTTACTTGTGTTCATGCAAGCGGAGAGAAGAGAGTAGTGGCGTGGCGTTAATGTTGCCTCTGTTGCCGCCAGCAACAGCTAACAAATAAAATTATTATTATTATTATTATTATTATTATTATTATTATTATTATTATTATTATTATTATTATTATTATTATTATTATTATTATTATTATTATTATTATTATTATTATTATTATTATTATTATTATTGTTATTGTTATTGTTATTGTTATTGTTATTGTTATTGTTATTGTTATTGTTATTGTTGTTGTTGTTGTTGTTGTTCAAAGAATATGGAATGCCAAAGCAATTTCCCTTTCGGATTTCAGTTACGTTAATTTGTGACTGATCCGCTGGGAGCGGTCGGTGATAGATCCCCCGAGGCCGGTCATCTAGCATCTTCCAATTTTAAGTAGGTCCTTATTTTGTCAGTGGCGCTCACCGTCAAACTCTGAATTTACATACTTGTGTGGGATGTCAGCGCCCTTGCAAGGCTTGAGTTACTTCTATGTAGCACGATTGTTGCCAGTGCGGTGAAAAGGCAAACCTTGAGTTTGTGTTAATTCTTCACGTATAACAGTAATACGGTGATGCTAAAAGTACAATAAGAAGAATAGCGTCTGAGTTTGCGGGTAGAAGTGATTGTGATTGTGTGATCGAAAATCTTTTAAATCGGTCCTTGAGTTCACGTTCTTTGGTGGAAAATGGTACATAATTCAACAGTAAGGTCAGCTCCGGATCTTAAAGTTTTAAAAACTAAATCACACGGGGGTTTTAAAAGACATTTTAATATCTCTTGGTATGAGTTTCCTTGGCTGTGTGGTTGTGACAAATTATTTATGCTTCCTTTTTTGTAATGAAAAGAATGCGTGGACGACAGATGGCATCAGCAAGATGGATAGCCTTAGCACCTTGAGGGTTCGTCATGAAAATTCAAAATCTCCAATTTTTTTTTAATTCACGTCCTCCAACGTTAAGTCATGTCGGACGATGAATGGAATGGGTGAAATGATGTTCAAATGAGCTCAGGGTCCATAGAGCTTAGTTACTCGACATTCGTCTTTCAGGATAAGAGAAAACCGCGGAAGAAACCTTACCGAGGCAACTCACCTTGACCGAGATTCGAACTCGGGACTTCTTGAACGTGAGGCAGACACGCTACCAAGGCGGTCTCCTATTGCTTCCATTGTAATGTTAGTAAAGTTTACCAAAACAAGAATGGACACTTCAAGTGACGCGTTTAAGAACTCGGTTGAAAAGTATGATAAAGATGTGAAAAGGAATGTGTATGTAATGAGAGGATTGATAAATGCGAATTGCTGTTTAGCTCAGCATGAACTCCTGCTGACGGGTAGTGACGGGTCCGAAAATTCGGATTACAGAGGTTACTGCGTAGAGGTCTTCTTACACCTAATTGCTCAAACAGATAAGTTAGAGCAGCATCTTCGGACTGCAACTGTGTTTTCAGGAACGTCAAATGACATTCAGAATGACACTAATGCTAATGCTTTGATTTCATATTCTTAATTTCGGTGTTTTCACTTGTACTTCCTAAGTATGATTCACTGTTTAATATCCTTTAGAAAATAATGTTTGATATTGCTTTCTGCAAACAAAAAAATTCAATGACTTCAAAAACAGTATGAAAGACTTGCGTGAACATTTTGACGAATTAATTTGGTCAGGGATAGAATCTGGTCAATATTGCTACGAAACACCAATACCTTTTCAAGAGATCCAAACTGGATAAAGGAGAAAATGACACAAAATCATCGTATCGATAAATAGTTTACGAGATCATCGATACGATACTTGACGAAATAACCAAGAGATTCTCTGATATAGACCAACTACAGTTGTTGTCATTGTCGGACAGTACTTCATACGCTGAATACAATTTTTCCAGAGTGTGCGTTTAAGACTTTTCTTACTTATTATAGACAGTACTTCAACATAGTGCAATTAAGAAACGAACTCTTGTGATTTGTACTCTTCTCCTGAATTTCAGAACAAAGCAGTGTGTGATATTCAACAAGAGTTGCATGTCTTGGTACTTAAAGAAGCTTTGCCACACGTGCATAAACTTTATGAATTAATTTTGACTATTCCTGCCACCAGTGCATCAGCAGAATGATCTTTTTCAGCGCTCCGCAGAATACTCACTTATCTAAGAAATACTCAAACTCAAGTATACTTTCATCTCTGTCCTTGTCAGTGGAAAAGAGCCTGCTTAATAAACTTAAAATGCAACAGAAAGCAACATTTGAAAACTCTGTCATTGATTTTTTTAGAAGAATCGGCGCATTGAACTGCAATACAAGTAGATACTGTAAATTGAAGAGATTGTATATACATTTTAAATAAGGTATGCCGCTATAATTTTAATTTATATATTTATTTGTGTTTTGTTATGCAATTACATACAATACACGTAACATTAACCTGGAAACCCTCTGAATTCGCAACTATCGCTCCCCAGATTAAGTCTGAAGCAACCGGCAACACTTATGAATCACCCACGCCACGCCACTGGAAGAGAGGCGCATTGTGCGCATTTGTGTATGGTTGTGGAGGCCGCAGCAAAAACCTGTGCGCACGTAAGAGGTCAAAAGAAAACCTCGATATGTCCTCATACAAACCTACAGCCTCTCAGACTTAGAGGCTGTCAAGGAGGTATTAAGGGGTTTAGAAATACCCTTCTGTTCCTACTCTCAGCGTCCTAACGTTGAAAGGAGGGTCATAAGGGGTCTAGACTCCGAGTGCCCGCCTGAAGACGTGCAGGCCGCACTTCAAGAGGAGCACAGCATTAAAGTAAATGCCGTGGCGCAGCTACGGAAATACGTTCCAACGGAGGAAGGGTCCGTAAAGGTTCCCACGCCTCTCTACTTGCGCTGTGTTGGACTGTGATAAGGTCCCGGAAGAGCGAAAATGCGCTAACTACCAGCAGGATTACGTAAGTGTCTACAAGGGGCGAGGCAGAAGAGATGTCGGGACAGCAACGGTCCGGCCTGTCGTCTCTTGCGGCAGCCCTAACAAGGGCAGAGAACACTTTAGAGCGGGCAGAGGAAGCTGCTACCGCCCCAACAACGCAAACACAGTCATCTGCAAATGTTGAAGTGGCCAGTCAACGTAACCCACAGAGGCCTAAAACTAACGAAAGGCCTAGGAATAAGCCAGCAAAGCCAACTGTTGCACCTCAGCAGCAGCAGCACCACCACCACCACCATCACCACCAAGGGGCCCCCCCCCCACAGAGGCTGAGGCTGCGCCTCCGCAAGCCAATCCGGCGCCTTTACAAGTAGCGGTACCTCTGTCACCGCTCATAACTGCGGGGTAAGCCATATCGGAGGGAGACGTCAATGAATTCAAAGAGCTGTCTTTGTTGTTCGGCGATCTCCTCCACATGGTTCTTCCTACACTGAGGGGTGCAGGCGGATAATGACTGACCCGCGGTATAGCTCCCTGGAAAAACACGCCATCTTCCTCAAAACACTGGAACTGTTCCCTAGTATCGGACCGTAATGGCTCCCCGACTCGTCCGGAGACCATTGCGGGTCGCATTCTGGAATGCGAACGGGATAAGGGCGCAGTATCCTAGCGTGCTCGAGTTTGTACAGTCCTACGCGATTGCCATCCTAATGGTCAATTAAACACACCTGCAGGCTGGTACTGATTTTTCGTTGCCAAATTTCGTCACCCACCGGTTCGATAGAATCGGCCGACAGGGGGGGGGGGGCGGAACAGCTATTCTCATCAAAAACATCATTGCACACACACCCATTCCTCTTCCTGTGCTTCAGCACGTAGAGGTCTGCGCCACCCGAATTACCATCGGAGGCCTTGACTCAGTGCTGATAGCAGCCTATGACGCACCTGATCATCGCTTCTATGAGGCAGACTACGCCACCCTACTGAACCTACACCATATGGTTTGCATTGTAGGAGACCTCAACGCGAAAAACGGGCTCTGGAATAGCCGCACTGATAGCCAGAGAGGACGAGGGCTCTACCGCCTCATAAGCTGAGACCCAAGTTTCATCGCGCACGGACCGAGAGGCCCGACATTTTATCCGGCACGCGGCAGACCGGATATAATGATCACCAAAAACACACCATTCCATCTGGGCCTCTCGGTAGTAAATGAGATGAATTCTGAGAATGACCCTGTCGTAGTCGACACATATCAACGCACCTGCACTGCTATACCCAGACTGGGAATTTGAGGTCGACTGGGATGCTGCCATCCAAACTCTTAACCAAACGTTCAACCCACGCCCACGCATCAATGACATTGAGGCGCTGGAGGTGGCGGTGACACGTTTTCCCAACAAGTCCGACAGACCGTAAATGCACACACTTACCGTATCCCAACCAACAAGCCTAATCCCAGAATCATCCCAAACGAGATTCGGCAGCTTTTGAAAGCTAAAGCAGCTGTACGCAAGTTGTGGCAACGCTTCCGCCATCCCAGGATAGGCGCAGTCTACCAGCGATTCAAATCCCTGTCAAGAAGACTGCTCATAGCTCACAGAGCTGCTACCTGGGAAAACACTATGCAGAATATCAATCTGCAAGAAAAGAAACCATGGCGAATAATTAAATCTCTACGAAAAGACGAAACTCAGTACCAGCATCCCCTGCATGGCACTCGTGGGAGGCTCACCTTTGAGGCCCACGAGAAAGCCACAGTGTTTGCAGACTATTTGGAGTGTCAATTCGAACCCAGAGGACCCCCAAGACGAGGACTTTACTGACCGTATGGAAGCGGAGGTAGAACTCCTTTATGAGGATGCACCGCCGCGTCACGCGGAGATCCACATTCCTATAGTCACCCCTAAAGTGGTGGCTTCCGAAATCAAAAAAACTCAAACCACATAAATCCCCTGGACATGATGGCGTCACAGCGATCATACTCTATCACCTTCCCAAGAGGGCCGTCATCCATTTGACGAGGATATTCAATGGTTTCCTCCACCTACGCCATTTTCCCATCTTCTGGAAAGAGACGAGGGTGATGTGCATATTTAAACCCGTCAAGGACCCGATCTTTCTATGTAATTACTGATCCATCAGCATCCTCCCAGTCGTCTCGAAACTATTCGAGCGACTGCTCCTAGCCCGCCTCATCTCTTTTTGAGGAGAGGCAACTCCTCCCGGATCATCAGCACGGTTTTCGGCTGGGGCACTCCACGACCTTGCAGTTGCTGCGACTGGCTGAGAGGGTAACCCTGGGTTTCCAGGAGAACCTCAAAACCATCGCGGTGCTGTTGGAGGTGGAAAAGGCCTTTGCGACCATTTGGCATCAGTGTCTTCTGTCTAAGCTCAAGGAAGTTAACATCCCTCCTCCCTATCTCACGATGATCGGCATTTTCCTCATGGATCGCAAGTTCAGGGTGAGAGTGAAAGGAAAGCTTTCCAGTGTCAGACCCATAGCCGCGGGAGTCCAGAAGGGCAGTGTTCTATCACCGTTATTCTTCGCGGCGTACATGTCTGAGTTTCCCACGGAACCACAGACAGTTACGTGCCAGTATGCGGACGAAGTTCTGCTTCCCGCCACTAAAACATCAGCTCCGAGCGATCGGCCGCTGGAGTGAGAAGTAGAGGATGGCTATCAGTCCAGGGAAGAGCTTGGCTGTTTTACTGGCTAAGGTTCGACGCTGACGACCAACGGGATCACTGAGGTTGCGGCAGAGGCAAATCCCATGGGTTACCTCAGCCAAATACTTTGGTGTCATGCTTGATCGTGGGCTAAACTTCACTCCTCACGTCAAGGCCAAGGCTGGACTCCGACATGCTGCACTCAGACAGTTATTCAAATCCACAACGCCCACACACCTTAAACTGCGCCTATATTGGGCGATTATTCCACCCCTGATTCTGCACGGGTGCGAGATCTGGGAATCGGCGGCTCCGACCACCATCTGCAGACTGCATTATGTGCAGAACCGGGTATTAAAAATGATCTGTGATACTGGGCGCAGATTCCTGTCTCATATCCTACACGACCAATGCCAAATCCCTTACATCGTGGATATGGTAAGAGAGAGATCTCGGACCCTCCACAACGAACTCTCTGCCCATTCCAATCAGCTGGTTAGCACATTGGGTCGGTACGACCATAAAGCTACTCGCAGGAGGAGGAGAAGATATAGACTCCCAAAAGACGCCATGGGCTGTGAGTATTTCCCTCCACCTAACCAAAACCCCAGGCCAGAAATGAAGCTGGAATCCTTACCCTGCACACAGTTTCCTACCCCCTCTGGTCGTGCTGCCTGCACTCTGGCCTCCTTCAAGCGAGGAGACCAGGCGAAGGCATCCTTGGGCATACATACCGCAAGGGTGACCGTCCGCACGTGCGGCAGTTCAGGTGCCAGCCAACATCGAGCGTGGTCGCGGCGTGGATGGGTGGCAGCCTTAGCGGCTTAAACCCAACAGATCAGAGTAACCTATGCTCAGACACAAACGCTTGAGACAACCGCCAATCTTCTATTACCGCGCAGATAAAGTAAGATTAAGCGGCTAGGTGCTGTGGCGAAAACACCCCCACTCAGGTTAACCTGAGTGACCCGAATCTTCTGCTGGTTTGCTATTTTCCAGTCAAAAGTGTAACGAAAGAACAACTTTGTATGAAGCCTATTCATAACCTTTTATTCAAGCTGTAAAACAAAGTGAAACAACTGAACTGTAGGATTTGCGAACCCCAGTTTTCTTATGAACCTCTCTAGTTAGCTTTATTTTGTGACATGGATTTCGTAAGTTGGCAGAGTTGTGATAAACTGATTACGACAACACAGCGACAAGGTCGAGATTAAAATGTGCACGCGTTGTTCTTTATACCCACAAAGAATTATCGTGGAAGATAACATATCAAGTGTCACATCTTCACTCGTTTTTTCTCTCTTACAAGTAATATTTCTCGCTTCCTAAGCTAGGTTATCTTGTATGCTTCACATTTCTTGCTTTGTAGTGACTTTATAACTTGTAATACTGTGAAACTTCCCTAAGCGAATGTGTTATGTAGCAAGAGGATAAGCAACTATGCATGATAAAATGTAGGTATCTGTAAACTAAAACTGTGACTATGTATAATGCATTTTACAGGAAATAACATCTAAATTCGACATAAAACTGTGAAAATCGCCGAATTCTTTTTGCTAATGTGATGTTTGTTTAGCCTGTGACCTCTGCTTACTAAATAAATACCTATAATTTAGTTACTAAGAAACAATACGCCTGAATGATTCATGTAACAGTTTGTCCACATTCCGAAAAATACGGGTAATTCGGGGAAAATGATACAACATTTGGCAATTCCGGAGAATTTTATCATCTGATCTGCCGTAGCCCAGGCTAATGTTCATTTCAAGCATTTTCCACAGTAAGTGCACAAATACCCGTATAATAATTTTTGTTGTGTTGTTATGCCATTGTAAAATAATGTTAACCATCCAGTTCTTTTTTGTTTAGTAATTTACCCAACTAATTATAACAGCCAACTAGCAGTTTACATTCAATTGTTCTCATTGATATTTTTTACTACAATGCGTATGGTACATTGGTGTGATTCTTCCTTAGTAAGTCAAATGTAACTTTGTTTATCGCTATTTTAGTTTATTTCCTTCAGTGAAATTAAAATGTAATAGCGTTGTTACAGTTAACTCATTTTGTATTTTCAATCCATATCATATGCCATTAGTTTTAAGAAAATACCTTTCATTCACATGTTGCATATAAGTAACCTTACAGTAATAATTGTTTTATTTATTATTACAGCACCATGAATATAATTGTGCTTATGTAAATAAGGTTTAAGGAACGAGGAGAAATTTAGGCAGTTATGGGGGAAACTGAAGAATTATCTTCCGATAGTATAAAATTTCAACAATATCTAGTTTATAATTGCTCTACTTCCTGAGGTGCTAACAGTTATGTTTAATGTACCTAGCTAGTAACCAGTATTATATTTATATAGCAAATCACTGGTTTATTAGAACAATGTTTCGATTTGCTGATGTGATCCCTTGCGAATCTTCTGCACAAGCTGTTCGAGTTAAACGCGCTGCGCGCGGCCCCCCCCCCCCCCCCCACACACACACAAACACGATTTTTATTGGCCTGCTCACACTGATGGAAAACAGTTGAAGACACGGTGTGGTAGTTTTTAGGTAAACAGAACTGCTAGTTATTGTTGATAAATTATCACTGTCTGCCTTTTCTTTTTACAATTCGTATACTTTAATTTTGCGTAGAATATCGCTAAATCGTTTTCAGTTTAACATTTCGTATGACTGTGAAAGTGCGTAAAAGACAGACTTACTATGCGAGGAAGATGTGGAGTTCGTCAGTTTCTCTGTCACTTACTGCTTCCGTGATATTTGTTGTATAGTGGAGGTCAAATGTTTTCCGATGAACAAATGGGCCGTAGGGTAAGGGGGGGAAAGAATTTTCTTGAGCAAGTTGCGCCTGAACCAGGAGTGCTGTTGCATTGAGCTATTTACGTTTGTGTATATCGCCCTAAGTGAGGTTAACAGGGAGAGAACTATATTTAATTCTATCCAACTGAAATAAATCAGCACATTTTTTCCCCCGAAGATCTTAACCGGTAATATTGCTTTTGTGGTAGCGCTAGTCCTTTTAAAGATAGGTAGTGCATATAATGTATTTAATAATAATAATAATAATAATAATAATAATAATAATAATAATAATAATAATAATAATAATAATAATAATAATAATAATAATAATAATAATAATAATAATAATAATAATAGTACTAATAATAATAATCATCATCATCATGAACGGATTACCTCTGGAATTCTGCACTATGGCTGCATCCATATCCGGAGAGGTAACCCTGCGTCTTCCGGATTTAGGTCGGGTTTTTAATCCTTTCTCTGCCTCTTCCTGGAACGGCCGGATCCAGTAAAGAACGCAGTCAAGTCGTCTTCCCACAAAATTTAGCTATTTTTGTGGTAGCAAGACCTGCTTCCCACATGCCAACAATACGGCCCCGAGTGACTTCCGAGGTTAAAGGCATTCTTCTCTAATCTTATTCACTCTAATGCACGATACAATGATACTCTTTGTCGTTTTTAAATTAAATGCAAACCTGCCGCTCTTACACAAAATGCAAATGTGACCTTTGACTCCGAGGAGGTAAACTACCAATCGCAGAGTGCATCGACCACATGTCCATTTAACCACAGTGAGAGTTCTATTGCCTATGTAGACAAGTTCACTGGAAGACGTAACTTTTAAAATATCTTCTTCTTCACTTCATGGCATAGGCAATCAAGTGCCTGTTCCGCCTTCGAAGCCCTCCAGCCATCGTTTCCTGGGTCTGCCCACCGGTCTCCTACCTTTAGGATGATACTGTAATATTTGTTTTGTAAGTCTATTATCTGGCATTCTTTCAACATGTTCCTTCCATTTTTGTTTGAGATCTTTTAACCTATCATTCATACTAAAAATGGCCAGCTCTTCTCTTATATTTTCATTTCTTATTAAGTCCCTCTTTGTGCATCCTTTCACACTTCTCAAAAATTTCATTTCTGAAGCCTGTATTTTACTCTGTTGCTTTTTAGTTAACGTCCAGGTCTCACTTCCGTATGTCAGTATAGGTACAGCCATAACTTTGTAGAACTTTAATTTTGTTTCTTTACGTATTTTGTTTGTAAATGTTCTATTTATTGTTCCACACACTCTTTGAAATATGCATATTTTATTGTAGACATCATATTCCTTGTCATAACTAACATCAGTTCCCAAGTAGTTAAAATGGCTTACCTGTTCAACGCAACGATTATTTATAACTATTTTGGTTCTAATTGGCTCTTTCCCAATGAATGTCATTACCTTTGATTTTATAAAAGAAATTTTCATATTATATTGCTTACAAAGTTCACTAAGTTTAAAAATAGATTTTTGCATGGCAGGCTCGCTATTTTGTATAATAACTTAGTCGTCAGCAAACAATAAAATATTTAAAAAGTTTTTATTTGAAATTTTAAAACCTACATTCACTAGCTGCTTCCATTTGCACACCAGGTCGTCAATATAAATACTAAAAAGTGTAGGTGATAAAGTACACCCTTGTCTGACACCCTGATTAGTAAGAAACTTTTAAAATATCCTTGAAGTAAATCTACATTATTTCCCTAAAATACTTGAACGAAGAAAGTGCTAACACTAACTTATTAAATTGACCGGTTTCAGCAACGGCATCTACATGTAAGTTGATTTTTCGCAATCTTTGTGTTAATTTGTTACCTGAAATGTAATGTTCACAGCCTCTAGAGCAGATAATTGCTGCACACTGCTTCGAACTATATGTACTTCAAATACGTAAACTATGTCTTGTTTAAATGTTTAATTCTGTTATACCTGCATATTAGATTAGCGTTACAATTCATGCCAGAGGATCTACTCCCATTAGTCCTGGACCCGTAGGACCAAGGACCCGGGCCTCCTCCTACCCGGGAGTTACCGAGCTGTCCCAAAAGGGCGCCCAGCGCCTCCGAGGCTCTTTCCATAGGGCAAGACCTAGAGACTAACAAGCCCCCCCCCCCCATCTGGTCCTGTGAACTCAAGTGGGGATAAAAGTGGATACGCCACTTACGCGCGCCAACTCCAAAATGGGAAGGCTACCGATATGAACTCGGTGGGCCGCCTGGTGATCTAGCACACCTACTAGCTTCTCCCACGGGTATCGGGAACCACTGCCCCCTCGAGTCCAACCCAACCCGAACAACTCCCTATCAGGAAGGGGCTCGAATGTTCGGCCCGAGGTTCCTCTAGTAACGTCACAGGTACCACGAGTGCTAGGGGTCCGCAGCGCCAGCACCATGGCAGCTGAAGGGGACTGATCCCCTCCCCTACGGGGAGATTAGCGTTAGTCTTATTTGACCTTTCAGGTTTTCTTTGTCATCATAATCATCATTACCATCATCGCCCGCCTTGGTAGCGGGGTGGTAGCGTTTCTGCCTCACGTTCAAGAGGTCCCGAGTTGGAATGTCGATCAGGGTGAGTTACCTGGATAATGTTTTTTCCGGGGTTTTCCGTTATCCTAAAAGACGAATGTCGGAAAGCTCTAAGCTCTATGGACCCTGGGCTCATTTGAGCATTTCACCCATTACATTCATCGTCCGGTATGACTTAACGTTGGAGGACGTAAATTACAAAAAAGGAAACACCATCACGATCACCACCACCACCACCACCACCATCATCATAATCATCATCATCATAAAAGCTGATGAGATTGACGTAGATGCTGACATTCTGATCCCAAGGTTGCGAGTTCAAGCCCGGTCTAGTTCGATGGTTTCTGCGTGTAACTAAAACTGAAATGCATCATATCAGCTTTACTGACCTTTAAAGAACTCCTTCGTGAAACCACTGACATTCCGTTGACGCTAACGTGATTTTGTATTTGAACTGTCATCAAACAAAATAGTTATTTTATTTATTTCGTTGGTCCTTAAAAGTCTAATATATAAAGCTTTCAATTTGGTGGCTATATTAATTGTCGTATATTCATATAAGCTGTTCTTGAGAACTGTGACAAAAAATAATATATTTATTTTCGGAACAAGATATATATTTTAAACAACAATTTAAATATTAATTTATTAATATTTATTTGTAAATATTTATGTAGATATTTATTAATTTTAAATACCACGCAGTTTAACATTATAGTATCGCTAACCTATGAAAGGTAGAAGTATTTCCTTCCAGATAAACCTACTACTTTGAATATAGGAAATGTATTTAAAAAGAAGAAAGGGAGATTAAAATGGTTGAGGTATGGTGTGCGAGAGAGAGGAAATGACGTTATTAAAAACATGATCGATAAATACAAGGTTGATAGTAGAGTTATATAAAACCACCTACGTTTCATGTGGCAAAATTGTTTTTATTTTCCATAGAGGCTTAAATATCTGTGCGCCGAACTCGCTGGTCATGTATAAGGAAACTGAATCGTCCTGGCGCAACTAACTGATAAGAAACCCGCCTCCCTCACGTAGGCCAGTCTTGCTCGCATCGGAAATCATTTGCTCGCGTCTGTACCATACTGGGGCTCCGTAAGTCAGGATAGGTTCGAGTGCCCTTTGTATGCTATATACATCGCTTTATGCACTAGTTTCCATCTTAGTTTCGCAAACTCAGTGTTTGTATTAAAGCTACTGTATAGTCGTGTACATGGTCAATATGCTGTTTGAATCTGTATCTTCTGTCTAGATAAATTCGAAGCCGTATCGGTTCTTCAGCTTGTTTTATGGGTTTATTGTTCATGTACGGTTAGATGTCCATGCTTGCGTGGCCTTTTGTTTTTTTCGAGTAACTATTAGTACTTCTGAATTTGTTTCATCAAATTTGATTTTATTGTCTCTAGCCCAGCGCTTTATTCCGGTTACGTCTTCATTCACACAAGTTATGTTTTCCATTATTCTGTTCCTCCTGATAACAAGTATTTCATCTGTAAAGCCGATTACCTGTTTTTATATAATGTAACTCTAGTAAAGGTTTATGTAGAAAACCCATAATCCAAGGCCACAGTTCGAGCCTTGTGGGCACCCTTTTCCCCTCAGTTTTTCAAATCTGTAACCACCGGTGCACGAACTTGATTTTCTAGTAGTTCTGGGCCGGAGCACGTAAGTTTAGGGGATATTTTACTTGCTTCAAGTTGCTCAAGATTCTTGGCCTCCATGCTGCATCAAAACCTCTCTGGACGTCTAAGCTAATCAGAGCGATGTAATTGTTCTTTAGGTTTTCTAGCACGTATTGTTTTACCGCCAATACATCAACGGCACTTCCCGTGTGACATGAATCCATATTGCCGCGCACTGAGTTGCCGGTTTTGAGTGTATATAGTGTATATCCTGTCAGTGATTTCTATAGGGTTTTTGTACTCATGTTGGTTGGTATTTTGAGAGGTCTTCGCGTCCATTGTGTTAATTATTGTTGTACTTATCATCTGGTATGAATTTTTCTATCATGTGTTTTATAATTTCTTCTGTATATGTGCCATCATGTGGCTCGATCTGTAGTACCTACTGCAGAATTTCTTACAGGACGTTAATTTTTGCGTATTCACTAGCTGCCGGCAGTTTGAGAGGTCTTCGCGTTCATTGTGTTATTTATTGTTGTGCTTATCTGGTATGAAATGTTCTATCACGTCTTTTATAATGTCCTGTGTATATTTGCCATCATGTGGCTTGATCCGTAGTACCTACTTCAGAATTTCTTAAAAGACGTTAATTTTCGCGTATTCACTAGCTGCCGGCAGTTCTGACTGGCTGCCAGGTACGGGTATTTCCTCTGTTCTTCAGTATTGCAGATTCTTTGATACCTTCGTTGGAGTGCGTTTACTCCCCTCCTCATCGTCAGTCCAGGGCTCCACCACTATACAGATTTCCCTTTGTGCTTCTTGGTTTTTGACGTGCTTAGGTGGAATGCTCGCTACATGCCTCAGTTACGCAAATACGCCCGTCTCTTTAGCGTGGTGGTAGTATGTCTGCCTCACTTTCTAGGAGTCCTGAGTTCGAATCTCGGCCAGGGCGAGTTATCTGGATAAAGATTTCTCTGGGGGTTTCCCTTATCATGAAAGATGAATATCGGATAACTCTAAGCTTGAGGGGACCCTGGGCTCATTTGAGCATAGGTTCACCCATTTCATTCAACGAGGGATGTTCAATAAGTAATGCAACGCTTTTGTTTTCCTCTGCTAATTTCGGTTGAAGAAAATTGAAATTAAATTTTGTGTAGGACATTAATTACTGATAGGTGACAGCGCCATAACGAGCTTTAAAAATGGCGTCTGTAACGGAGGCGTGTTCTAAACAGAACAGTTACTGAGTTTCTTTTGGCGGAAAATCAGAGCATCACAGGTATTCTAGGTGCTTGCAGAATGTCTACGGAGACCTAGCAGTGAGCAAAGGCACGGTGAGTCGTTGGGTGAGGCGTCTGTCGTCACCGCCAGGTCGGGCAAAAATGCAAATGAACTCATTCTGCATGATAATGTAAGGCATCCATAAGTCTGCGCACCCGAGCAGTTCACAAAACTTCAGGAACTGTTCTTTCTCATCCACCCTACAGCCCGGATCTGACATGTTCCGATTTCCAATTTGGCCCAATGAAGGATGCGCTCCGCAGGAAGCACTACGTAAATGTTACCCACAACGGCAGCCGAAATCCAGCCCCAGAAAGCAATGCTAATCCTGCCGCTTCTTGCTGTGGTCACTACGTGTTCTGGGTTGTAGTGTGTCTTGTCTGGACGACAAAGTGTCATCCTTCCCTCTTCTTCGAATGAGAACACTTTCTCGTCGGCCCATATTACAGTGTCCCAGAATGTCAGAGGCATTGGAAGGAACTGGAGAGCAAATCCCACACGAGCAACTTGATGTGCTTCTGTCAGGTTCTCTTTTCGAGCTGGCTTCTAGTGTGGATCCCGGTAGCATGAAGACACCTTCTAACAGTCGAAGGCGTTATCTGAAGTCCCATATGCCCCACGATTGACGTAGAAGGGCGGAACGGATTTCCTCTGAAATTCTGCACTATGGCTGCATCTATATCTGGAATGGTAAACCAGGGTCTTCCAGATTTAGGTCGGGTTTTTAATCCTTCTCCCTTTTCCTGGAAACGCTGGATCCAGTAAAGAACACAGTCAAGTCGTCTTCCCACAAAATTAGCTATTTTGTGGTAGCAAGACCTGCTTCCCACATTTCAACAATACGGCCACGAGTGTCTTCCGAAGTTAAAGGCATTCTTCTCTAATCTTAACAGGATGAACTCTTAATGCACGATGCAATAATGCTTTGTCGTTTTTAAATCAACTGGAAACCTTACGCGCTTATATACATGCATTTTTATTAATTTATTGTTAATCAGCATGCCCCATTACCGGAGTAATATTACATGCTTTAAATTACATTATCTTACAATGTTACAATTTTACATATGTTACTTTTGTCACAACTATAATTTATAATGATAGCGAATATATTATTTACAATAGCATATTGAGTCTATTCCACTTGTTCTTGAGTTTCGTACGCCGGCACTGGTGCTTCTTATAGTTTATTTCAAAGACGCATGTTAATACTTCGAATGAACTGCTGAAATGCTTGAGAATGTCTTGTTATGAGTTGTTGGTTGTTAATTGGCCAAACGTCTCCCTTCCTTGTTTCGTTTATTAGCTGCCTTCTCTGTTGTTCCGTGTTTGGGCATTGGTATAGATGATATGATTCACTGTTTTCTCTCCTCCGTTGCATGGGCATCTCGGGTCATTAATGATGTGAAATCGGTGAAGGTATGACTTTGTATAACCATGTCCTGAGAATATGGCTGTAAATTTTGGGGTTATGGAGAGTTTTATTTTGAGCCTGTCTTTTACAGATGGAAAGAAGGACTTAGTTAATGTACCTTTTGTAGTATTGTTCCATCTTTCTTGCCATTTCTGTAATCATATGTCATTTAACATTGTTTCAATTTAGGTTTTTGGAATTCTGTTGTATACGATTTCTTTTTGTCTTCGGCTGCTTCTTTTGCCAGTTTATCTGCTAGTTCATTTCCAGCTATACCTATATGTGCTTCCACCCAGCTAAAATGAATTTTCCATGTGTTTTGTTCCAAACTCCTTAGTGATTTGTGGATACTTTCTATTATTAAATTGTGTTTTTTATTTGATTTAGTAGTGAAAGCGTTACCTTACTGTCAGTGTACACTGCTACTTGCTTGTCTTCATGCGGCATATTTGGCATGATATGGAGTTCTTCCAGAGCTTTTAAATTAGCAGTTGCCTCCGCCTGGTTGTTGGAACACTTTTCACTTAGTTTATATAATAGTCGTCGGGTTATAGTTTCGTTTGGAAATAATGACGGCTGCTACTCCAACTTTCTCCCCTGTTTTGCTTCCATTAGTGTAAATTTATATTATATATATAGCTTTGACCCCGAGGAAGTAACTACCAATCGCAGAGTGCATCGACTACATGTCCATTTAACCACAGTGACAGTTCTATTGCCTATGTGGACAAGTTCACTGGAAGACGGAACTTTTAAAATATTCTTGGAGTAAATCTATATTACTTCTCTAAAAAGTGAATGGAGAAAGTGCTAACACTAACTTATTAAACTGACCGGTTTCAACAACGGCATCTACATGACAATTGATTTTTCGCGATCGTTGTGTTAATTTGTTACCTAAAATGTAATTCTCACAGCCTCTAGAGCAGATAGTTGCTGCACATTGCTTCAAATAATAGATGCTTCAAATACATAAACTATTGTAACGCGAGCGCTGGAATACCCTGTGAAGCAGCTGGGAGCGGGAGACAGGGAAGGTTCGGTTAGCCACGCCCTCGCCTCGTTTGTCGTATAGTGGTGACAGGCTGTGGTCAGGGGAAAAACATGACTGTGTCGCCTGTTTCTCTACACCTGTTTCTCGAAATTACGTAATCTGGAACATTCCCCTGGTCACTAGAAACCGGCGATATTCCTATATAAAGAGGGTTACAGACGGACAGAGTGGAGTTGGAGTTGGTTTTGTCAGTTGTTGAGTGAGGAGACAGTCAGTTCTTGGTGTAAGAGTTAGTCAGTGACGTGTTAATGTACGAGAAGATTGTGCAACGGAAGACTGTACGTAACTGTGAATGTGTACCGGAGCTTACGTAACCGCGAGTACAAGGAAATTGTAACGGACGAACTGGTAAATTGTAATTGTGTGCAGCACGAAATTCTGTGTAATTGGCAAGTGTTAAACTGTAAGTCGGTGGAAATAAAGAACATTGTTGAGTGGTGTAATTGGACTTTTCATTTCACGAACCCACAAAGTCACACTATTTCTTGCTTACATTTTAATTCTGTTATAGCTGCATATTAGATTAGTGTTTCACTCGTGGCGCTATTCTCCACTCGTAGCAGATAGGATACACGTTAACTGTTTCGAAGATCCTGGTCGGGAAGCCAGATGTAACAGGGTTACTTCGCTGTAGTTTATATTGTTTCTTGATGATTGAGTTTGATTAAATAAGAGTCATGAGATCTCTTGTTTTCAGGTGTGGTTTCTAGTGACATAAATAAAATTTTATATAAGGCTGATTTCATAATATATAATTTAATTGTATAATCTGGATTACAGTTTACTCGAACTTTATTTCTTAATCAATCACTGCAGGTTACTGCCCACACATCGATAAATCCTTATTTTCAAGTTAATATATCATTTCTGTTAATTACTTAAAATTCCTCACTTCTGCACGTCCAATCATCACTATCTAGATTACAGAATATTTCTTTCTGAAGATTATTGATTTTCCGTTAAAAAACTTTTATATTCACTGCGACATTTTTCCATCATCTTGAAACAAGATTAAAGAACTTATATCTCTGAAGATCATTGATTTTCCGTTACTATCGTTACTCTTCTATTAATTTTATTATTGGCCGATTTACTGCTACGTCACCACATTACGTAATACAATTATTACCACGGCCAATCACAAAATTACACATATTTTATATTGTCATTACATGGCCCATTAATAGTCAGATCAGAAAACAAGAATTTCCAACTGGATATTCATATAAAAAGTTCTAACTAAAACATATCTTTACAACTCTTATTTGATCTTTCAGTATTTCTTTGGTATCATCATCATCATCATCATCATCATCATCATCATCATCATCATCATCATCATCATCATCATCATCATCGTCATCATCAATTATTAATTATTTATTATTATTATTATTATTATTATTATTATTATTATTATTATTATTATTATTATTATTATCATTATTATTATTATTATCATTATCATTATCATTATTATCATTATTATTATTATCATTATCATTATCATTATTATCATTATTATTATTATTATCATTATCATTATCATTATCATTATTATTATTATTATTATTATTATTATTATTATTATTATTATTATTATTATTTTTATTATTATTATTTTTATTATTATTATTTTTATTATTATTATTTTTATTATTTTTATTATTATTATTTTTATTATTATTATTTTTATTATTATTATTTTTATTATTATTATTTTTATTATTATTTTTATTTTTATTATTATTTTTATTTTTATTATTATTATTATTATTTTTATTATTATTATTATTATTATTTTTATTATTATTATTATTATTTTTATTATTATTATTATTATTTTTATTATTATTTTTATTTTTATTATTATTTTTATTTTTATTATTATTATTATTATTATTATTATTATTATTATTATTATTATTATTATTATTATTATTATTATTATTATTATTATTATTATTATTATTATTATTATTATTATTATTATTATTATTATTAAATGCTGACCAGGATGACTTAGGTGCTGGCATTCTGATCCCAAGGTTGCGAGTTTAAGCCCGGTTTAGTTCGATTGTTTCTACATGTAGCTAAAACTGAAATACATCATATAAGTTTTACTGAAATTTAAAGTGCTTCTTTTTGAAACCTCTGACATGCCGGTGACGCTAACGTGATTTTGTAATTAGTAGTAGTAATTTATTTCCTTTTACATCAACAAATGGAAATACAAAATCAAGATTGCAATTATAAAATCGATACCGAAAAATGCCATATATTCTTAAATCCTGGAAATCCTATCATGTTGCCCACCATTGACTAATAATTTGGTCCCCATACACCTAACCCTAGGTGTTACGTGATTTTGTATTTGAACTGTCATTATCAAACAAAATAATTTTTTTATTTCGTTGGTCGTTAAAAGCTTATATATATATATATATATATATATATATATATATATATATATATATACTTTTTAATTTGGTGGCTATATTAAATGTCTTAGTATATTCATATGAACTGTTCTTGAGAACTGTAACAGAGGAAATAATCTATTTATTTTTGGAACAAGATAAAAATTTGAAATACTAGTTTGGTATATTAATTTTAAATACCACATTATACTATCGCTAACCTATGAAAGGTAGAAGTATTTCCTTCCGGACAAAGCTATTACTTTTGAGTACTGGAAATTAATTTAAAAACAAGAAAGAAAATGGTTGAGGTGGGGAGAGAGAGGGAGAGAGAGAGAGAGAGAGAGAGAGAGAGAGAGAGAGAGAGACGTCATTAAAAAGGATCGATAAATACCTACGTTGACACTGGAGAGTTATATAAAACCTCCTACGTTTCATGCGGCAAAATTGTTTTTATTTTCCATTGAGGCGTAAATACCTCTGCGCCGAACTCGCTGGTCAGCTATAAGGAAACTGAACCGTCCTGGCACAAGTAACTGAAGAAACCCGCCTCCCTCGCTTAGGTCAGTCTTGCACGCATCGGAATACATTTGCTCGCGTCGGTACATTAAAAAAAAAGATAATGCATATATGGCACTGCTGCATCAGGTGTTCCGTGCCTGCAGCTTTCGAGAGTTTCAGCTTGTTCATCTAGTTCTCGCCAATTTCGTGGCTGTTAGACGTATTCTTAGGCTTTTCCTCTAAACGAGTGTCAAATGTAGCGTATTTCATTTTTTATTCTGAATAGCTAATGTAATTTTGAGTTATGATTTCGTACGTGGAGGATAATATTTAGTGGTCTGCACAACTTTCTTCCACTATAATTCCATTCTGTTATGTGAGCAAGGAGGTGATTGTTAGGCATTGTCTAGCCAGCTGTTAGCTCGTGCTGTTTCGATGCTCTTTCCATTAATTATAAGTAGTGATGTGGATGCGAGGTATTCTTCCAGAGCACTTACTCGTTCAGTATTGATTACATCATGCCACAAAGTACTTCTCGAATTGGTATCGGCTGCGATGATTATGCCGCTTGTTTTTGTGTGGCCCAGAGCTGGTTAAATTTTACTTGTCTACATATATCTATGTTTCTATCGCAGTCAAAGTGCATTCTGGTTGTGTAAAAGTATTGTCCGTTTTGCTGCATCTTTATCTGCCGTCAAGTTCATGCTTTAGAAGTGCAAGTTTCCCGAAATGCGCATTATTTCTTTATTCACTATTCAGTTGTCAAAT
This sequence comes from Mantis religiosa, assembly GCA_030765055.1. Classification (NCBI taxonomy): domain Eukaryota; kingdom Metazoa; phylum Arthropoda; class Insecta; order Mantodea; family Mantidae; genus Mantis; species Mantis religiosa. Next base: position 194,561,993 of record CM060950.1, read on the forward strand.
ACATATTTTAATTAACCACGTCGTTACATTTTCCTGCATGTAGAGCAGTTGTAGAAAAACTATCAATTTTTATGTAGCTAATGTGCATAAGTAATGTTTTTTAAGAGAATCAATTATTTGAAGTATGTTCTGACAAGCAATTAACTAATGTTCAAAGTATAGACCATAAGATTCTATGGTCTTGAGCCATGTTTCAGCGAGGTTCATTATCACACGATGGTACCAGTCTCTGGTTTTTGATGCGAAGAATTCGGTGACACACATTTGCACTCTTCAATATTGTCAAAATTTCTTCCTCGTAGAAAATGGGTCATGGATTGAAAAATATGATAATCTGATGGTGCGAGATCAGGGCTATATGCTGGGTGTGATAACAGTTCAATTCCCCCCAATTCTTGAATTATTTCCATGGTTCGTACAGTATAGGATGTTGAATTGTCCTGTTTCAATAGAACTATTTCGGTTAACTAATGCTGGGTATCTCTGTCTCAAAATTTCATGAACTTAATCCAGTTGTTGAGAATGAAGATACACCTCAATGGCCCGCCCGTTTGGGACAAACTCCAGCGAATCTGATCTTCAGAATTCCACCAGACACACATTAGTTTAGGATCGAACTGATATTTTTAATGATGACTTGCAGGTTTGAGAGGATCAAGCCACTGTTTTGAGGCATCAGGTTTTCGGTAATATAATTACCCAGTTTTCGTCACAAGTGACAATGCTCCTGGCAGATCTATCATCCACGGGATTAGGTATAAGCTGACGACAGATATCCACTGTACGTTCAGCCTGTTGAGGTGTCAGTTCATGATGTATAGATCTACAGCTTCTGTGTGATTTTCCAAGTATCTTAATGTGGCGATGTATGGTATCTTTTGATGCACCAAGTTCTGAAAGCCTACGGGTAGGGGTGTTTTTTGGATTTTCTTGCAAAACTTGGCGTGTATCCTCAATATTTCATACTTTAGGTCTTCCAGAACTTAGTGATTCTTTAGTGTTTTCGTCTCAATTGTTGAAACGTTAATGTTAGAACCGTCGTTGTGCCACACGCCCTTTAACTTCTCCTTCCATTCGCATATTCTTCGAATGGACTACTGCGCATATTATCTTGAAATGTGTGTTCGAAGAGAGAAACAAAACTTACTGAAAATTTGCTAGGGTACTTTATATTTAGAGCCGCCTTAAGAATAGCAGGTTTAAAGATTGTTTTCCAAAAGAAGTAATAACTTTTAAAACGATAGACACGAAAAATTTGGAACATAGCTCATACGCTGTACATGCTTACATTGAACACCGAATTCAGCGTGTGACCTCCACACGCTCGGTACTGCTGCCGTCTTAGGATGCTAATATGTGCAGTGCAGAGCCAGTGACTTCACATGCTGAACATCAGTGTGAGCATGTACAGGTGGGTGAATTGACGTCACACCGGAGTGCCGGTCCTCTAAATGGAAACGTAACAGAAAATTGAGGAAGGTCAGGAAATTTGGAAATTCAGATTAGAAAGACGTTTTTTGATGTTGAAAGACCACATTTTAATATGTTTGAACGTTCAAATAGAACTGACGAATCTATGGCATGCTTAAAATAAAAAAAAAAAACTTAAAAAAAACACCTTTTAAAAGTATTTTAAGTTCTAGTGTTTCTGTTTAACAAGAATAATCCATTTCTAAATTGTAAACGTTCAGTTCTGTTTGAAAAACCAAATGTTACCTCTAGTTGCTATCCCTACTTGTTTGAAATAGTAATTTTATGAAAAGCTATTCCATAGATTTATCTCCATGAGAGATTTAGTAACAAAGATTACACTCAAGTTGCATTACTTAATCCAGCTCTAGTTTCCGTCTCCCTTTCAAAGTGGACGAAGGGTAAGTTTTCCTGATGAAACCTTTCTCCGGAATGACAATTTTTTAAACCTTGAGGATTTTATACCCAAGTTTCTCTTGTGATATAAGCAGCCATTATCTCTTTCATCACCAAAATATATGATTTCTCCATTAATTTTGTTAGGTTACAGCACAGTGGAATCAGTAAAACTCCCGCTACGTTGTGGTCAAATAATCAGCTAGTATCAGTGATTAAAGCTGTAAAAGAAGCTAAATTTATTCTTCCACGGTTTAAACGGATAATTCTCCTATTTGTTCCCTTCCCGTTCTGCAACTTACAAATGTCTTTATGCCTTAACTCATTATTCAGAAAATGGGGAGGGAAGTACGTCTTTTGTTCCATTTATAAGCTACCTTTAACATCTTAAGGTCATATTGGCAGCTTTATCTTTGCAGCAATTGGTTATCGGCAATGTTGTTCACTAAATTTAGTGTTATGCTAATCTTTGGATTTCTTTACTATCAGTTTCCTTTAAAAAAATTCACACATACTCACAGTTCCAGACTCTTAGGAGGACAGAGAATAATTGTGACTATAGAAACAGTCCCATCCTGCAGCTGGGAATCAAACTCATTGCCTTTCAATTTGTAATCTGGCATTAACTAAATTTTGAGAGAAATAAGATTCACCATCGTGTATTTCAGAAGTGGTTTGCTTTTCAGGCAACCAAAAATGCACAAAAGTGATAAACAGATATTTATGTATTTGTAATATTTTTCCCTTCGCCAAAGATCATTGCACTTGTATCTTTGTTTTATTTCTCATAAAAGAGAAGGCTTGAATGTGTACAGCTTTTGCTCAGCAATCTTGTGTTGCACTAAACTGATTATATCCATACTATAATATGAACATGAATCATATAATTATCATGTTTTATTCTTAATGAGTATTTTCTGTTCACAGGCTTCAAAAATACGACCAGGAATGGAAGAGAAAAAACCTGGTAGGCTGGTGGGATCCAAAGTATCCCAAATAGCCAACATATTTCAAAGCATGGTGCCTGCAAAGGAGACTGAAGTTCTGATAAGCACTACGACAATTCTGTCGCGGAATAAACCGTCCGATTCATCTCCTAAATTGGAAAGGAGAAGGCCAGCGGACGAGATGCCGTCCACGCCCCGTGAATCCCCAACCCAAGTGACAGTCGTCAGAACGGAGAGCCATGTGGCTCGATTCAACAACGCTCGTGCACTTTTCGAGAAACTGGGCTCAGAGGATAGCAAAGCCCTTGTCTGTCCAGCCACTTCCCCATCAACGAAAGCACCTCCCCCCTGCACTACAGTTGCCAAACTACCATTAAATCTGCGATCCCGATCAAGCTCCGACAACTCATCGACTGGCACTTCTCCAGTTAGGTCATCCCGACCTATTGGTTCTCACCATTCATCGCGCTCACCCTCTCCTAGAGAAAACCTTCCAGCAGCTACTTGTGGTGGCTCACTTTTTGGTATTGTTAGTAGTGGTAGCAGTTCTGAAATAGAGGCACAGAAACAACAGACTGCTAATGGTGTTCAAACAAATGGAGGACCTGGCTTCGTAACGGACGAGGAAGCTGTTTCACATCTAAATGTTGTTGAAAGACTGTCGCATCCTCCAGCTGGGAGTCAATCAAACGGAGTGGTTAAGACTTCAGGTGACGAGGACAAAGCTCGCATCGTGGGTGTTACAAGTGTACTGAAAAAACCCGAAAAGCCAGAAAAGCCAGAGCGAAAGTTCAACAGTAGGGAACTAATTGAAAAACAGCGAAATTGGACTGCACATTTTTCCAAATCGAGATCCTCTAGGTACAATAGTGACCCAAATAAATCGGAAGTCAGGTTAGGAGTGAGCGATAACCAGCAACACCGTGCAGATGTAACACCAACTACAATTACTCCTGCAGCTCGTAGTGCCTCTTTCAGTGCCACACGCCCTATCAGATCTCCTGCTGTCTCACCTCCACCTCCCCCTGTGAGAGTCACACAGCACCTGTTGTCAAAGGATGCAGTAGACAAGAAAGATACTCCAGCCCAGGAAATAAGGTATTTATAATTAGCAGATTAATGTATTAAGTGACAAAACAAATTCAATAATGGTTGTTGACAGGTCTTCACCAAATTTTTATCAGAGCAGCTGCAAGTGCTAGTATTGTAATTTACGTCCTCCAACACTGCAAGTGCTAGGATTTCTTAGTTGCAAAAGTATTGGTTTAAGCTTATGTCAGTTACAAGTCTCTTGTGTTAAGCCAGAAGGGTGTAAATACGGTTTTTATAATTTTACAACTGTGACTAAATGTACATAAATTAGATTTTTTCACTTCCAGTATTTTTCTCCATATATGTAGTTCATCTTAATGATTTGTGTTCTCTCGCATAAATGTTCTAAATGTAATTTCATAACATATTTCAGGGGATGTTGTTAAGTTTTCTTTACTTATATCCTTATGTTTTATCCAGTTGTAACCTGTGCCTTTTTGTACTATTTTATTCATTGTGTTTAATTCAGGACTTGATGGGATAATGAATCCTTCCATCTAAAAAACATCTTAAGAAATATCAAAAGTAATGTCCATTTAAAACAGAATAATTCTTAACTTTATTGTTGTTTATAATACAATGGAATCATTTTATTAATTTTTTCCCTCATTTTATTAAGATAATCAGATCAGCATTTAGAGCAAAAAATCTGCAATGCTGATTTGAAACATCTTATAATTATCATAACCTTAAAGTAAAAATACAACTACTTGCATGTATTCTGCCTTCAGCAATTTAGTAATATTATGAAACAAAACTTAAGATTTTATCATATGGATTCTTAAATATGTACATTCCTTTCAACTTCCTGAATCACTATTCATTTTCAATGTTCTCATTTTCATTTTCAAGACCAACTTCCAAAATGTTTAGAATAATATTTGGGATGATATCAATCACCAAAATATTTTGGGAATGGAATATCTAGACACAACAAATGAGCTCTTGCTTCTCTCAGCTGATGGGTATGGGTGCATTGTAACTTAACAGAGGTATCAGTGTGCTATGTGAAAATTATTGCTCTTATTATTGTTATGGACTTGAAGTATGCTGTGTCTTCTAGTGTTTCCTCATACAGAAGCTTAGTTTTGTCTTAGATTCTGACCATTTGCACATTCTTCCACAAAAACTTATTCCCATCATCATTGGTTTTCTTTGTGAGTGGGGAGTGCTTCAGAAGGCTCAGAAACTTGAACAATTTCTCCTGGTTCATTTAAAAAATCCTTAAAGGCTTTATCTCTCTTGTTTGTCTTGCTAACTTCTTAGGGGACAGAAATGAAAACCGTCAATTTTTTCTTAACATTTACAGTAAGGATCTTGTGTCACATTCCATATGCATATGACCTGAAACTAAATAGTTTGGTCAATAACTTTCAAAGAAGGATAATATTTAATCACACACAACAACATGGCCACTGTATGGGAGCATTTATTCCAGTTACATGTATTCGAATACATGACACAGCATGTGATGTTTGAAGGCAGACTGTTTAAGTACTTTGCCAAACTGATACTATCTGGTGAGCTTCTCTCTTAACTCTGTTTTCACTCCATATGCAACACTAACTTCTCCATCCATGAGGTCATGAACCATAAAGTTGCAAGTCTGCAATAGTTTGACTCTCATTGACCATGGCTGATGTTGTCATGTGCTTTTAACTTGCTTGCAAATCTGGCAATTACTGGTGCACAGCTAACTTTTCATGCAATTATGATATTTTATTCTCCCTAGCATTTGAGGTCTGCATTGTACTGAGTCACAGGTGTGATATATGAATTTCCATGACCTATCTTGTATTCTTGATAAATTTTAGTTAAAGTATAATATGCTAGTAGATATTTCTTTGTTTTTCTTGAGTAGTGTATTTCATTTGAAGGATGAAGGTATTGACAATATTGTCTGGAATGGCCATTGACATGTCTCGAAACTTATTTTGGTGGATGTCGCCCTCCTTGTCACTTCAGGTGATTTCAAAATATGAAATTTTACTTTTAAGAATTCCTACATAACAGGCTTGTTATTTATGTTCAGAATTTTAATAAAGCAATCTTTTTACAAATAGGTATAATTTCTAAAGATAGTTGTGTGTCAAGAATTATATTTTTTGTTTGCACCCAGGTTCAGTTACTTTTCGGTCTTTTTCCTTCAGTGGTTACATGACTATCTATATATGTTGTACTCTTAGAACTGCCACTGTAATTCCAAAATTCCAAGAAAATTTCTTTATTATTTATCTGTGAAACATGTTATACACCTAACCCTACATAAAAAAAAATATGAAATAAAAAGTATATAATTACACATTTTTAGACTTCTTTACAAAAATTGTTTGAGCCATGGTAAATAAAACTAAATCTTTGAAACAATCACAATATTGTTACATAATAGGTGAGAATCTTGATTGATTAGGAAGTTCATACCAAGGAGTCAGTGTTGCCTAATGTGCATACTGTCACCCGGGCTTTGGAACACCCTGTGGAAGCAGCTGAGAGCGGAAGACAGGGGAGGTCCGTGTTAGCCACGCCTCCCCCTCGTCCGTCTTATAGTGGTGACAGGGACGGCTGAAAAAGAAACATGATTGTGCGGTCTGTTCCTCTTTCACCTGCGTTCTGGAAATTACGGGATCCTTCATCTCTGGAACCTTCCCGTGAAAGCCAGAAGGCTGCGATATTCCTATAAAAAGGGGCTGCCGCAGCGAAGTGAAGTCAGTTAGTCAGTTAGTGTGAGTGAGAGACAGTTCTTGGTGTAAGAAGGCAGAGTTAGTCAGTGACGTGCTAGCAAGGGGAGCGGCGTGTTAATGAACGAGAAGATTGTGCAACGGAAGACTGTACGTAACTGTGTATGAGCAACGGAGTTGACGTAATCGCGAGTACAAGTGAAGTTGTAACGGACGAACTGGTGAATTGTAATTGTGTGCATTACGTAATTTTATGTAATTGGCAAGTGTTTAACTGTAAGTCGGTGGAAATAAAGAACATTGTTGAGTTTGTGTAACTGGACTTTTCATTTCACGAACCCACAAAGTCACAATTGGTGTCAGGAGTGCGACATAACACAATGGAGGCAGCATTAGAAAAGATTTTAGCGGAACTGAAACAAATGAAGACGGCCAACGACAACATCACCGGGAAGATGGAAGAAATGAAGGCCGAATTAACAGCGAAGATGGAAACGGCAAGCAACAACTTGGCCACGACAATGACCGCAAAGATGGCCGAACTGACGACGGAGATGAGGGAGGCGAACGAGGTCCTCGCCGCCAAGTTTGAGGAACGGTTGGCCGGCGTGAGGGATGACGTCACGAATCTGGGCAAGCGGATGGGTCAGGTAGACGACAGCCTTAATGATTTAGAGGAAAAGGCCGACAACATCGCAAAACCCCTCACCCGCCTGACGGAGGAACACCGACCTTATGTGTGGACAGAGGACGCCGAAAACGCTTTCCAGCACCTAAAGGAGACCCTGTGCAGTGCTCCAAAATTGGGTTTCCCACAACCGGGTGGCGCCTTCATTGTGGACACCGACGCTAGCGACCATTACATTGGAGGTGTCCTATCGCAGATCCAGGACGGCCATGAGCGCACAAGAGTGGAAGAGAAGGAGCGTGCCGCAGCATTCCGAGTAGTTGTGGCAGTGCCTGCTGAAGGCTGGGATAGCGCAGGCCTGAGGAGGGAGCAGCTGGCGGACGCAGACTTGGGGCCACTCTTGAGGGAAGTGGAGGCAGGGATGAGACCAACCTGGGAGGACATCGCACCGAGGAGCGCCACCTACAGGTCGTACTGGGCCCGATGGGACTCGTTGAAGACCAGAGAGGGCGTGCTGTTCCGGGTATGGGAGTCACCCGATGGGAAGGCGCAGAGAGAACAGTTGGTACTCCCCCAGAGTAAGGTCCCGGAAGTCTTGGAGGAAGTGCACGCCGGTACTTCAGGAGGACACCTGGGAGCGAACCGTATGATTCACAAACTACGGCAGCGCTACTTCTGGCTCAGACTCCGGGCAGATGCTGGTGGTACACCTGGACCGCCTAGCACGCTACGATGGTGCTGTTCGGGGCGAACAGCTTTGAGGAGGGAGCAGTGTCACCCGGGCTTTGGAACACCCTGTGGAAGCAGCTGAGAGCGGAAGACAGGGGAGGTCCGTGTTAGCCACGCCTCCCCCTCGTCCGTCTTATAGTGGTGACAGGGACGGCTAAAAAAGAAACATGATTGTGCGGTCTGTTTCTCTTTCACCTGCATTCTGGAAATTACGGGATCCTTCATCTCTGGAACCTTCCCGTGAAAGCCAGAAGGCTGCGATATTCCTATAAAAAAGGGGCTGCCGGAGCGAAGTGAAGTCAGTTAGTCAGTTAGTGTGAGTGAGAGACAGTTCTTGGTGTAAGAAGGCAGAGTTAGTCAGTGACGTGCTAGCAAGGGGAGCGGCGTGTTAATGAACGAGAAGATTGTGCAACGGAAGACTGTACGTAACTGTGTATGAGCAACGGAGTTGACGTAATCACGAGTACAAGTGAAGTTGTAACGGACGAACTGGTGAATTGTAATTGTGTGCATTACGTAATTTTATGTAATTGGCAAGTGTTTAACTGTAAGTCGGTGGAAATAAAGAACATTGTTGAGCTTGTGTAACTGGACTTTTCATTTCACGAACCCACAAAGTCACAATACAAAATTCAAGCTTTGCTAACGGCAGCTGGTAGCTGAAGTATGACTTGTTTACCACAAAAGCAGTTTATCGATCTGGGGAAAGTTTTATACATATAAACTGTTTATCAATCTACAAATTTTGGGAACTTAAGCTTTAGGAGTCAGCAAGACAATTATAGTAGTAATGTGTTTGTATGGGACCTAATTTTATATTTTTGTGATGTGTATCCTTGTGTACTTTGTATACAAGGAGTATAATGAATCTTAACTTAAATATTCATTGCACATGTTAAATTTTGAACTACTTTTTGCTATATATCTTGCAGTTTTATGCATCCATATGTTGATACGTAAATATATGTATATTCACAACTTTTATTGTACAGCAGAATCCTCTTAACCAGACTAAAAGGTGCAGATCCATTTCAGATCATGGATTTTTGTCCAGATAAAATATGGTAACAATTTTAAGAAGCAAAAGGATGAACATGAATGTAATAATGAATGTAATATGACAAAAACAACCTTAATTCTTTTCTCACAGAGTAACAAAAATGCCACGAATCTGTCATTGCATGTAAATTATTGCAACATCGAAGATGTAAGTGAACATAAATTCTTAGGAATATTTCTTGACAGAAAACTAACATGGGCAGGACACATAAATCATATTTGTGATAAAATAAGTAAAGCTATATATTTGTTACGTTACTTCAAAAATATCTTTGATGAAAAAGGGCTCAAAATTATTTATTATGGAGTCATATATCCACATTTATTATATGGAATTGAAATTTGGGGCTCTGCTGCTGCAACGCATATAGGAAGGTTATTTAGATTGCAAAAAAGGGCCATCAGAATGATTTACAATTTGAGTTCCCAAGAATCATGTAGGGAAATATTTAGGGATAAAGGAATAATAACAGTATGTTGTCTGTATGTTTATGAAGTAGTAACTTATGCAATACAAAAGGAAAATCCTAAAAATAGAAATATTCATAGTCATAACACTAGGCACAAGGATGACTTTTTTAGGCAAAGTTTTTGTAAGAATATTTCCAACAGGGACCCAGATGTGATGGGCTTATTGTTCACAGAAAACTGCCAGCACATCTAAAATCTAGTAAGGGCAAGCAATTCGACGGTGCTCTGAAGAGGTACTTGATAACAAAAATTCGGTATTGTATTGATGAATTATGACATGCTGAATTTATTCCTTAATTTGTAATTAAAAACAGTTGTATTTATATGCATATTTATATTTTGTTATCAATGATGCACAACAATTATTTGTATTCAATAGTATATTCTGTATTCTGTTCAAGTTAACAAATGTCACTCAAATCCAGTATATACTTGTTTATGTACTGTGAGTTACTTTTATTTCTATGTACTGTTCTATACTTAATGATTAACCTCCAATGTACACATAATAATCAGAGACTGGAATTTAGAATGACTTTCTCTACAGTGACACAAAATAGTGAAATTTCAACGGTTGTATACTTCCTTTAATGGGCCTTAAATGTTTTGTTAAAATAACTTAATAAATACAGAAGATACGAATGTGTATTTAAGAAGCATTTTTACAGCATTTAACAGTTTAAATGTCCTGTGCTGTTTATTGGATATCCGTTCCTGGCCCATGCAGGGTTTAAATGGTCATTGCTGAAGCCGTTAAAAGGCAATAATGAGTGCGGGTTTAACTTTGTTATTCTTTCAGTTTTCATTGCCAGTTGTTGTGGTTAACAGCAATATGCCGAAATTCAGTGTTCCTTTATGCAGTAAATTACAAAGTTATGTTAATACTTTTGCACCCAATATATTTTGTACCTACAGTAGAGAACTTGCATGCAAAATATGCAAGCAGTCAGTGAACTACGAAAAGAAACATTCTATATCACAATATATCGGCACAATCAAACACAGGAATGTACTTTCCAAGGCTAATGGAGAGATGATTTCTTTGCTTCTAACAGTACTTGTAAAACAAGTGAAACATCTCAGTTTGCATTCAACTTATGTAAAGCTTCCATAGCGCCGGAATCCCTATGTGGAAATTAAAGAAGTTTTCATTAACATAGCTTTTGGAGAAGTATATTAACCAATCTGTACCTAGTGAGTCAAGTTTGCAAAAATATTACTTAAACAAATGTTATGATGACACAATGAAAATCATTAAAGATAAAATGAAAAATAAAAAGAGATGTATTTCTATCGGCAAGTCAACTGATACCATAGGTCGTTTTATAGTCAATGTGGCTATTAGACTATAATATTCTACAGAAAATGTATCAGTGAAACTATTCCTGCTTACAATAACAAATGAGGTATTGCAATACACAGGCCTTTTTTAAAAATATTTCATTTTTGTGTGTCAATTACAACACTGGCACTTTGTTTAAAATCTTGAAGTTCTTTAAAATATGATGATATATTATGTAGTATAATTAATTGATGTTCAATAGAGTAATCTATTAAATAAATGCATTTATCTAATTGCCTTTTTTAATATTTATAATGCCTTTTTTTCCTGCCTATTTTAGCTGTTTTTAATGCCTTTTTGCCTCCCTCTTTTAATGATGTATATACTTCCGATCTCAGGTAATACCTAATGTTCCATAAAAAAAGTACTACTGCATACAGTATTAAAATATGCATTTCAGTAGCTACTAAGACTGTTTCATAAAACCGGTAACTTTTTCCTGAGCTTTTTTCTCACAACCCTTACAAGCAGCTGTATCATGCTACTGTTCATGTCTAATGCTTATTATATTATACTTGTTGGTATTGTGATTCAGTGCTTTATTCCATAAAACACAAGGCAACCTGAAAACAAAAGTTTTTTTGTTATTGATAATCAATAATTCAACGTTTCCAGTTAAGTTTTGAATACAAATGTGTAAAGCATTCTTACCTGTAATGCCTTTATAAATCCTTATCCATTGTCCATTGTCACTCTGTTGCTAATATTTTCAAGTTTCTGTTCACTGTTTATCAATAAATCGACTGACCAACACCAATGGTAAAATTACATTGGGCTTCTGCTTTGAAGGCCGCGCCGTGGCTCAGTGGTTAGACCGCTTGGCTCTCACCAAGGCGGCCCGGGTTCGATTCCAGGCGACCGCACAGTGAGATTTGTGGTGGGCAACACGGCGCTGGGGCGGGTTTTCTCCGGGACCTCCGGTTTCCCCCGCCATCTCATTCCACTGGTGCTCCATCTTCATCTCATATATCATCAGTGTCACCGCCTGCGGTGCCGTATGTAGTACAAGCGGGCGTTAAACACTACACATTTCATTTTTCTGCTTTGAATGCTTGTGCAAGAAGTCAACACTGTTATAGTGGTACAATATGTATTGATTAGAATGTGAGAATTAATGACACATAATACCATGTACCTGCACTGGAATTCATGAGATTGGCAAAAGCATTACCGTAAGTTGGAGCATCTTGTATTTTTTAATTCAGTCTTTTTTACTTTATTTTTCTCCACCATTATGTTTATATACAGTTTGGCTAAGTGAGGTTTTGCTATGTATGTTTTAAGCATAACGTTTCACCTTTGTAATTTTGTGCAAGACAACTAGTAATAATGTTTATTAACTTTTCTTAATCAGCAAGCAAACCATAAGTTGTATTAATGTTGCTGATGTGGTAGAATTTTGTTCCACAAAAATTCTTAATTATGTTACATGCTAAATCCTGCTGATTAGAAGTTGTCACATTTAAGCACATTTAAATATGGTTGTAATGGGCCAGGCAAAACAGAATCATTGCTGTATAAAGCTGGTGTTATTAGTATTTGTGTCATGCTCACTGACAACTTTCATAAATAGTACAAACATCTATATGTCTTCTTAAAAATGATTCCAGGCTGTACCAAACTGTTGGTTTGTGTTTCAGTTTAAAAGATGATGCTGACAAAAATCTCAATGAATCAAATGAAGATCTACACAACACCTCTACATCATCTTCCTCTGCTTCTTCAGCATGTTTTATTGGTGAGTTAATGAACAGTAATCTCATTAGTTTTTTATTTATCTGGGGATAATGAAAACTTGAGTGGGATTTAATCTTGCAAATTATGTAACGATTACAAGAAATAAATAAAATAGAATATTTAATAAATTGATTGAACTGCTTCTTTATACTGTTCAGTACACTTTCTCTGTTGTTTGGTGTTGTTTTGGTAAACTAATTTGAATATCTATGTGGAAAGCAAATGCCAGTCAAAACAGATTAACAGATGTTACAGAGATGGTAAAATGATAGACAAATACTACGGAGTTGATAGAAATGGATAAGCTGCCCTGATTGGTGGAAACATGTTTTGTAGTGTCTTATTGATCAAAACTAGTATTTTGTAATAAGAGTGGAATAGTTAGAGTAAACCGCTTGCATAGGTAAATGAATGGCTTATACGAAATGTCATTTGCTTATATGCATTTGGAGTTAAAATTTTTCCAGTGCACAACATATTTTGATTCATAGGTATAAATTGTTATATGCTAAAGACATACAGTAAAATCATGCTGTCCATTTTAACTTGCTAGATTTTAGTAGAAACTTCAAGACTACACAGAGTACTCAGACTTTTAAAAACAATTTATAGAAAATTGTGGTATAGAAAGAATAATTATTGCAAAATATTGTGTTCAGATCATCTTTGCTTGATCAGCCTTAAGTATATATTATTCTAACTTTAATTAATACATTATTGTTAATATTAATAGGCAAATACACACACTGCAAATGCAATGTCCAAGGACCCTACAATATGCACCTCCCAATGAATACTTCAGAATATAATTTTTTCATATGTAATGAAAATCGGTCAGGAGCTTCAGCCAATTGATGAAAATGTTAACTTACTTCTCTTTTATATTAATAAAACATATTTAAACATCTCAAAGAACGAGCAGAAAAGGATCTACATAGGGTAGTGGGTATGTTTTCTTCACATTATTGAGGTGCATGGACACATTGGTACTTTCATTTAGATCTTTATCTTTGTAATATTTATACAGTTTATATTTATACAGTTAAAAACATATTTATAGTTTTATAATCTACCACCACAGGTTTAAATAGTTTCAAATCATTTTGAAGGTCAAAAAATGAAACTTGCTGGACCTTCAATTGTTTGTTAATAATAATAATAATGATAATGATGATAATAACCTATGGCGCGACAGCCCTAGAGGGCCAAGGCCTACCAACCCAACTGCCGGCCTCACGCCTACTTATGCATGGCAGAGGTGGACGATCATCCAACCGATATGGGGAGGAGATGTGGTCAGCATCTCGGCATCCCCCAGCCGGAATGTTGGTTTCCGTGACCAGGGCCACTTACCTAGCGTAAGCTTCTCACTTTCCTCACGATGCTGAGTGGGCACCAGTGGGACCTAAAATCCCCACCACATGGGTGGGATCGAACCTGGGCTAGGGACCAAGGCATGCTGCCTTTGCCCGCTATGCCACGGCGCAGGACTGAATTATTTGTTGGCTGACTGAATATTTTTCCTGGTAAATAGTTTTCCCATAAATCATATAAAAAATTAAGCATTTGTTGTAAGATTTATTGCTGCTTGTAAACCTATACTCTGTTTCATATAACCTTGCCCCGCTGACATGTATCACTCCACGTTAAACTACCTTCCCCCTCGCCCTAATTGGCTAGTGCTTTCGTGCCATAGGCCATAAGTGGTGCCTTTCCATCACATTTAAACCTGCAGGAAACGTCATAATAATTGCCGGGAAGATAAATAAAATCATACAAATAAGGATATGAAGGCATGCAAAAATACAAGTTTATAATGAAACTGAGCAAGTTGAAACTGAATGACTGAGCAATGTAACTGAAACAAGTTTATAGTGAAAGGCCTTTAGCCTTATCCAATGGATATTTTAAACCAGCACACATAGCTTTCAAAAATGCTTGTCTTTCAGTCTTAAAAGTCGTGTCATGCCATACCTTACTTTTCGTGTGTTGTTCATTCTCCCAAGTCTCGTCAAGGTAGTATATTTTGCAACTTGTATCTCGGTACAGTCTGACTGTCCTTAAATAACATCTTCGCCACACAGCAACATCGCCTCTGTTTTTTAGCACATTTTTCTTGCCTCTTTTTTCATTCACAAACCCCAGCTATATAAGCAATCTGCTGATATTTGGTGAATCTGCATCCTCATTTACAGCAAACAAAATGTTATTTATGTTAGGGAGTTCGTTTCTAAAGAAAAAACTATACCTACACTTGACGACGCACAGCACTTTTCACGTATTTTCTCCGAGCACGCGCTTTTGTTTATTCCTGCTTTTGCCTGGAGTGGTAAGTTTTCCTGTTTTCTCGATGTTCCTATGGATCTAACACTCACACCTGTAACTTCAGAGCACAGCTGTTCGACTTCTCTCACTGACAAAGACGGATTCTTCTCTATGAGTGCATTAAACACATGCAACACAATTCTTTTTTCGCCTGTTTGTAAAGATTTACCCTTGCGATACTTCAGCGAAAAACTGGTGGTAGTCTCTGCCATTATTCATATAAGTACACGCGCAATCAACAATCAATAAAATAACTTAGCTTTCGCACTAGGCACAACAACCTTCGAATGGTGATATGACTAATCCAGTTCAAAACAACATGTCACCACTACCGCTGAAGCATGTGCTATCGTGTCTTGTGCTTGAGAGCAAAGGAACCTCCTCTTTACTTCGTTTAAGAATTAACATGCATTTCAGATAAATCATCTCTGTTGCGTGATATATTTAATTAAAACAGTTACGAAAATATAAATTTGACAATTCTCTTCCAACATATAAAGATATTACTTTCTTGGAAGTGTTGAAAACAGTGTTGTTATGATAAATTAACTTTAAAGAGAGTCGATTAAAGACACTAGACAACACTTACTTTTAAATTTTTCCGGAACTAGTTTCAGAGGCTTTGCCTCTATCATCGGCCGGCTCTCGACTGATTCTCATTGGTGTAGCTGACGATACCTTGTCACAGGTCTCCTCTGGTGGCGGCTCAAGGAACTTGCTGAACAAATCCTTCTGGGGGATGTCGAAATTGAATACTTTGTTCCTATTTTTTGAAATGAAGATTTGTTCCCATGTGGATAGTTCTTGTTTTCCTGATGTATGTTTCAGTAGTTTTGGTTCTGGATTTATGTTGTGGTTTTTTTCCCAAAAATGTGTGGCAACTGCTGATTTTTCTAATTGTTTATATTTTATGTTTCTAAAGTGTTCCTTTGCTCTTGTTTCTAAATTTCTTTTTGTTTTTCCAATATAAATTTGACTACAGTCATTGCATTCAATTTGATATATACCAGATTTTTTGTTTGATGGAATAGCATCTTTGATGTTTGAGCAAATTAGGTTTTTTAAGGAGAAATGGTTGACTGGTGCTAGTTGAATATTTTGTTTTTTGAAGACTTTTTTGAATTTATCATAGGCCCATGGATGGTAAGTGAATTTTTTGAAAATCATATTAGTTTCTGTAGATGAGAGAGTTGTGGTTTCCTTTAGTAGCTTCTTCTTTTTTGCTAAGCTCACTTTTTTGTCCACTAATGATTTGGGAAAGTTATTTTTTTGTGCTATTTCAATTATTTTGTTGTATTCTGTTTTGTATTCTTCTGCTGTGAGAGGGATGTTTACCAGTCTGTATGCTAAACTATTGAAGATTGCCTGTTTGTGGGATCTTGGGTTGTAGCCATTAGCTTTTATGTAGTTGTCTGTCTGTGTTGGTTTTCTGTAAATGCCAAAGTTTAGTCTGTTTTTATTCCTCATTATTTTTAGATCCAAAAATGGTAAATGCTCGTCTTTTTCTATTTCTACAGTGAATTTGATGCTTTTTTCTTGGATATTTAAAAGTTTTAGTGCATCACTGATGTGTTTTTTTGGTACTATGGCAAAGATGTCATCTACATATCGTTGCCAGAGTTTGAACATCCAAGGGAAACCTTTGTTGATCCTTATTTCTAATGCACTCATGTACAGATCGGCCAGGAAGGGTGATAGTGGGTTGCCCATTGCTAACCCTGAAGTTTGGTGATAATATTTTGTTTGAAACTGGAAGAAATTTTGTTCTATGCATAATTTGGTTAGTTCAATGTAGTCTGAAATTTCAGATGATGCCATTCCAAGTGATTTGAGCCATTTTTCTATCAACGGTGGGAGTTGATTAACTGGTATGCTGGGAAACAGTGATTTAACATCAAATGAGACTAGTGTGTCCTCTTCTTTTAGTTCCGTATCCTTAATGTGTTCTATAAGTTCATAGGTGTTTTTGATGCTTAGGCTGTCGAATTTTGGAAATGAATTGAATTTGTTTGTTAGCCACTTTGCAAGTTTGTATGTTGGTGAATTTATACTGCTAACTATAGGTCTCATTGTTATGGATGGTTTGTGTATTTTGGGTAAGCCATAAAGTCTAGGTAAGGTTGGGTTATCCGGTTTAACTGCATATTTGTTTGGTATTATGCTTGATTTTGCTATTGTTTTTTCATACCTAATTTGCTCAAACATCAAAGATGCTATTCCATCAAACAAAAAATCTGGTATATATCAAATTGAATGCAATGACTGTAGTCAAATTTATATTGGAAAAACAAAAAGAAATTTAGAAACAAGAGCAAAGGAACACTTTAGAAACATAAAATATAAACAATTAGAAAAATCAGCAGTTGCCACACATTTTTGGGAAAAAAACCACAACATAAATCCAGAACCAAAACTACTGAAACATACATCAGGAAAACAAGAACTATCCACATGGGAACAAATCTTCATTTCAAAAAATAGGAACAAAGTATTCAATTTCGACATCCCCCAGAAGGATTTGTTCAGCAAGTTCCTTGAGCCGCCACCAGAGGAGACCTGTGACAAGGTATCGTCAGCTACACCAATGAGAATCAGTCGAGAGCCGGCCGATGATAGAGGCAAAGCCTCTGAAACTAGTTCCGGAAAAATTTAAAAGTAAGTGTTGTCTAGTGTCTTTAATCGACTCTCTTTAAAGTTAATATAAAGATATATCACCATGTTAAATAACAAACTAATTTTTACTGCACGACTGTCTTTACCACAATAGCAGCCAATGAGATGTGATTAGGTCACGTGACCGGTAAGAGATACTGGGCAAGCTTACATGAAACAAGGATTAAGAGAGTGCAAGGCAAAACTTCTGTGCATTTGATGCACTTACGAGCCTTTATATATGTTTTAAGGGAATTTGAGGAGTCATTCTACCCTTCCATAGCACTGGCAGTACAATACAATAAAATACCACACAGTGGACTAAATTGCTTCAGTTAAAGTGTTTCAAATTGTCTACTTTGAGCTGAGGATATTCATAAAATCTTAAAATCTAGTGGCTATAGAAATACAGTGGCTACAGTTTCAGCTGTAATGTTAGGAGTTGGTATAACTTTCATCCAACTTGTTAATCTGTCAATACACGCTAAAGCATAAGTGTTGCCATCTGATGAGGCAATGGTCATATTAAATCTATATGGACTTCCTGTAAAACGTTTTGTTTTTTAACATTTTCTATAGCTGATTTGGTGTTCTTGTTCACTTTAGGTTTCTGACCAGAAAGACATGTTTTTGTCCATTGTTGCATATCCTTCTTATATTGGGCTAACCACAGCAGGCAGTTATTAATTTAACCCTTTCACCAATATGGACGTCATATGACGTCCAAGTTCAAATGCCCCAAACCAATATGGACGTGTATAGACGTCCTGCGAATACATGCATTTAATGCTCATTTAACGCCAATTATTTGAATCTTCCTATTTTACAATAAATTTAAATTAGTTCTATAAGGGGTGTAAACCTACCCCTTATAGAACAAGTTTTCTTTTTGATTTGTACACCTCCAAACCTGGATAAACACCCAAGGGCACATCTGCAGATTCACACCAAATAATATTGGTTTCCTTGCGAACTTCTTTTTTGCTACAAACTAGACATTTTCGAAATGGTTACAACTTTTTTGGTTGTGGGTGTTATCCTTTTAGGAAAGTGTTTTCTCAAGTAT
Source organism: Mantis religiosa (assembly GCA_030765055.1). Taxonomy (NCBI): domain Eukaryota; kingdom Metazoa; phylum Arthropoda; class Insecta; order Mantodea; family Mantidae; genus Mantis; species Mantis religiosa. Next base: position 194,580,585 of record CM060950.1, read on the forward strand.
GAGGGGTGATGTCGTGGTGAATTACTTACCCCAGTATAAAGAGGCCTCTGGGTATTATAGTACTCAATTAGGTTACAAGCTCTTTATACGCGCAAGTACAGGTAGATGAATGTCTTGCATGAAATTACAGCTCTGAAAATTACTGAACATTTGTGCATGGTTATATCCAGTGGTATAAAAGTACTTTCTTTACCATTTAACTGTTTTTCGTAAAGAGGGATAGCTAATAATAGCTGATCCGCATCACCCATATTTGACCCGCCATTTCCCCCAAACAATGGAGTAGCTATCATGCCATCTGTAGACCAGTACACGTCACTGCTATCTGTATCCTAAACATCTCCTTCATAATCGCACAACAAATCTTCCAGATTTTCTACAGTAATATCAGAAGCCTGTATACATCATACACAAGCTAATTTATTTGCTACATTACAGGGATAAGCTATGATTAACATTGAAGTTTAACAATTTCAAATGTGCCATTCATTTAGCTCTTGATAGCTATAAGAAATCACTCTGAATACAGAGAGAGTATAAATAACTAAAATACTGAGCGAAAACAGCTGCATAAGGCTACCAGAAACCTTGGTTGAGAAACACTGTAATAACAGATGATGACAGAGAGTTTTCTTTCCAGTGTGTGAGTGTAATGCAACATATACTCGTATGATTATCGCTTGGTATAGCATAAATAAACTAAAATCTAAAACCTTGAACCGGAGAAGTTGCTTGCGTAGCTATACATACATACGTGCATTCGTTCGTATACACACAAGACAAAATGATTCAAATATTAGGCACGCTCGGCGCAAAGAATGGCTTTTGCTTTAGTGAAACAAAGCAGTGAAATTTCAATGATTTATTAGTGTAGTCTCCATTTTTTTGTTACTGTAGATGTATACTGCCTTTAATGGGTTTTAAGGGGAGGCATCAGTGAAATTTCGTCAAAAATGACAAAAAAGGACATTTTCCATTTTTTGCATTAAAATTATGTTTAAACATTGTAGTTTCAGAATCTGCCGTCAGTTAGGCTCTAGCACCATTTAAACAGCCACCACGTCATTATTTAAATGCCCATGTGTGGGTGGGCGTGGCCATTTATATTGCTTTTTCTAGTGTGTTGCAAAGAAATTGATGAAATTCTCACGTTTAAACTATGTGGTTTGATTCTGTAACTGTGGTAATGTGGAGAGACATCTTGTGGATGTTTGTGGAAGCTACTGAACTTGTCCTCTACCATTTTCTATATATTATTTCCCACTTACTACTTTTGAAAGTAAACAAACATTTCCACTGGCATGTAGTGTTTGTGAAATATGGTTTACATGCAAGTGAAAGCTGTGGATAGCAGCTTATATTAAATTATTGTTAAGAATAGGAATAAAGCCTGATTTAACATTGTAGTGCTTTCTTGTTGCAACAGTAGGTATATGATTCATACCAGGTTAGGTTAGGAGTACAGTGGCTATTTTGAAGCAAAATATAATGATATATATGGTTTTCTAGCCATAATAGTAAATAATGTTACTAGAATGCTCTGCTTGAGGTAAATGTTAAGTGAAAACATATTATAGCCCAAGAGTTAACAGTGATTCTATTAGGTCACCTTTTGATGTAAATAGAAGAATGGTTGATGTATTTCAGGGCATTGGTAAGGGTCATATTTCTATGCAGAAGTTTTGTATGACCATGGGTATGAATTGCATGAACTATTCTACTTACAATTTCCATTTCAATGACAAAAATAAAGAGATTAGTTAGTACTATTCTACGGGAAAGTTGCATTAAAGGAGAAGCACAGAATGCTAATGAAATTTTCCATGGAGTAAAGTCACAAAGAAGTTTTTGTATTAAGAAATAAATTGCAAATTGCAGTGATTGCAGCTGTTAGTGAATTTAATATGGGTTATAAAGATAGACTGAAATTTAAGGAAAAAGTTGCAGCAAGCAAAGTAAGTCCTGCTAGCAAGAAAATTAACAGCATTAGGGATAGGTGAAAGCTAAAACAAAGTGCTCAGAGTTCATTGAGCAAATATAAATCTGCCAAGCAGCAGTTAAAGGTGACTAAATTAAAAGCAGAAGAGGATAATAAACTAGCTGAGTGGTCTTCATATTGTGCAGGAGGGTTTATAAACATAGAAAAAAAAATGTTGTTTATATTTAGAGCTTCTAACTAGATTTTTCTTCATGTCCAACTTTTAGCATTTTTAATACTCCTTACAGTCCAGACACTAAAGTTTTCAATGAATTTCTTTAAGTTTTGCATATATGTATATTCCTAGATAAGTTTTTTTATAAAAATTGGTATCAGTATGGCTGTATATGAAAAAATTAATAATGATTGGTATTGAAAAAATAAAACTGACAAAACTTCAAGAAAATTCTATCATATTCCTTAAATTTTCTCCTCCAGAACCATTAGACATGGGCAAATGAGTATATACATATATAGTTTTGTGACTATTATCTAAAGGAACCAGAATCCAAAGTTCCAATCAAAGTTTTAGAGAATGTAAAGAAATTGCAGCAAAAAATTAAATCATCATTTTTTTGGTAAAAACTATTGTAGATATAAAAATTATAAAAAAAAGGGCCAAAGGTAGCCAAATTAAAGAGAAAGAAGGTAATAAGATAGCTGTAGGGCCTGCATATGATGCATGGAGTTTTCAAAGTAAAGAAAGTAGTGTAATTTCAATCTAAATCTTTAAATTCATTTTTCTCCACTTTCAATTTTTGAACATTTTTGTATCTTCAAAATGCTCCAACTTCTGCAATTCTCAACGAATTTGTATTAAACTTTGCATACCTATTCCTAAATAAATGTTTAATAAAAGTTGGTATTTTTGTTTATTTAAATTGAATAGTTTATTTATTATTGAATTTTAAATCTCAAAATTGCAAAAAAAATTAAGAAAAATTTAATATATTCACACATACAATTTTTTTTTCTCCAAAAATACTTGATACACACTTTAAAAGTATAGCAACTTTTATAACTGATGTACAGAGAAACCTGAATCTAAAATTTAAAGTTTCTAAAAGAAAAACTGTATGACCTGGGACTTTTTACATAACATACAAAAATCATACTATAAAAAGCACTAAATATTTTTTTAAAAAAACAACTATTTAAGATAGAAATATGAATTTTGAAAGCTTAACTAGATTAAATTAATTGGGAGTCGATTAATAACACAAAACAACACTCACTGTGTTATTAATCGACTCCCAATTAATTTAATTTATACAACAACACTGTTTTCAACACTTCCATGAAAGGATTTACTTAACTAGATTCCCTATACCCCACCTAATGACAAAATTTCAAGCAGTTCTGATGTAAACTCTGGATTTTAGCATTTTTCACAGGTGCCTCCCCTTAAACCAGTTTTTGTTTCGTTTAAATAACTTAATAAATACGGAAGATACAGAATTGTATTTATGATGCATTTTTACAGTATTTAACAATTTAAATGTCTTGTTCTGTTTATTGGGTATCCGTTTCTGGTACCTGAAGGGTTTAAATGGCCATCGGTGAAGCGGTTAATGGTTGATCTTACTGCTGGATGTACCTTGTGAATTAAGATGAATATTGACTTCTGAAATTCTGAAGTAACAAATTGTTTTTTTATGTTCTTATGTCACTTCAAAGTTGTTTTCCATTTGAATTTATAAAGTTTGAATTTCAAAGAGTTGTCAGCTAAGTGTTTCATTCTTTTCCTGAGTGTCTATGAATTTAAGTTAATGATGTTCACTTCTATTCTAGAAAGTATACCTGCAACTGTGTTTTGTTTTCCATTTATGAGACAAATGTTGTAAATGCTTAAATGTAGAAGTTGTCTTTGTTGTGGCAATCCATTTTTCCTCCTTTCTTTTTGAAGGCATTGATTAGCAATTTATTTAATCTTGTAAGAAACAAATACTTTACTTACAGATACATAAGAGTTTGCAGCAATACACACTGTGTTTTCTGAGCATAGTTACGCTTCTTTGAATATAATGCCAAAGGTCTCCAACCTTTCTCAATTCTGGCAGTTGTACTGCACTTGTGAATGCAGATTCAGTAGCATCAATAATTAATGTTAAAGGGAAATCAGAAGCCGGATAATAAGCTAGTGCGGTTGCAAAGTAAAGTAATTTATTGATCCAGTAAATCATGAAGTACACTTGTGTGCAAGTGATGTTGAACAAGTCAGTTAAAACTTCCTAACTAAGTGATGCAATTGCTGCAATGGTGCAATTGTTGTCATAACTATAGTACATTTTAATTATATATATAAATTTTTTTTCTGGTAATCTGTTGTAAAATTTGAAACCAGAGTATGCAATTCCATCTTGATGCAATTTAGAATTTGCCTTTTTCATGTGTGAGTTGCTACTTGTCTAGTGTTATGTTCATGAATATCTACATTTATGGTTAGTAAGTAATTTGTAATTTCATAATTTATTTCTCATCTTTCCTTTTACAACATCAAATGGAAATACAAAATCAAGATTACAATTATAAAATCCATACTGAAAAATGTCATATATTCCTAAATCCTGGAAATCCTATCATGTGGCCCGCCATTGACTAATAATTCGGTCCCCATACACCTAACCCTAGATTTTTGTGTATTGGAGGCCCTCTACTCCTTTTTACAGATTTTGCCCTTTCAGCTATCCACTGTATATTTTTTTCTTAACCGCTTCGCCGATGGCCATTTAAACCCTGCACGGCCGGGAACGGATACCCAATAAACAGAACAAGACATTTAAATTGTTAAACGCTGCAAAAATGCTTCATAAATATTCGTATTTTCCGTATTTATTAAGTTATTTTAGCAAAACAAAAACTGGTTTAAAGCCCATTAAAGGCAGTATACATCTATGGTATCATTAAAATAGAGACTATATTAATAAATTGTTGAAATTTCATTAATTTGTCTCACTGTAAAGAAAGCCATTCTTTGCGTCGAACGTGCCTAATTCTGAGTACTTTTGTTTTACAAACTATATGTGTATATCAGCTGAATAAACGAAGTGTTGGGTTCAAGGTTTATAGGTTTCAGTTTATGCTACCACGTAATAATAACTGTATATGTTGTGTTATACATGCTGGAAAGAAAACTCCGTCAGCATCTCGCTAATTGCACAACCGAAGTTTGTTAGCTGACGTACCTTTTTCCTTCGCTCAGTTCATATAGTAATTTTGACTGCGTTAGAGTTCCAAGCAATTTCTTTAGCTAAAACACAGTTGAAACAGTTTCCTCAGTGCTAATCATGGCTTCAACTAGTAATGTAGCAAATAAATTAGCTAGTGTAGGAAGAGTGCGGGCTTCTGATATTACATCAGAAAATGTGGAAGACTTTTTGCTGTTAGTGATTTGGACATTGAATTTTCAGATTTTGAGGGGGTTGTTGAGGATATAGGTGGCAGTGAGGAGGATAATGACTCATTTCCAACAGGTGTTTGTGAAGAATCAACATTATGGAGGTGTCAAAATAACTCTTAACATAAATAGACATACGTTCACGAGCACAACCTCTGGTGTACAACCGCATACTCAGCTAACTTCTGACAGCCAACCAATTGACATTTTCACAAATTTTTTTACTACTGACTTACTGTCTCATTGTTTTGGAAACAGATGTATGTGCGAGTAGGGTGAAGGAAGAGCTGATTGCTAAAGGCAATTTAGGACCTAAGAGTAGAATTCAGAAGTGGACAGAAGTAACAATGAATGAGATTTACAGACTACTTGGTCTAATTATGCTCATGGGTGTTATTCGTAAACCTACGCTAGACATGTACTGGTCTACAGATGACATGCTAGCCACCCCATTTTTTGGGAAATGCATTTCAAATAACAGGTTTACTTCCATTTTGCACTTCCTTCATTTCACCTACACAGAAAATGTGAATGATAAACTATACAAAAATCAGACCAGTTTTTGATTACATTATTTCAAAATTCAAAGAAAATTATGTGCCTAGTGAAAAGATCACTGTCGATGAAAGCCTGATGCTTTGGAAGGCCGTTTAGGTTGGAAACAATGCATCAAATCAAAGAGGGCCAGATTTGGCATAAAGAGTTTTGATGTATGTGAAAGTAAAACAGGGTATCTTTACAATAGCTGCATATACACTGGCCAAGGGACTGATAACACTGAAGAAAAAGATTTGGGGTTATCTGGTTCCATAGTAATGCACCTGATGGAATCTGTACTTGATCAGGGTGGGACTGTATATTTAGATAATTGGTACAGTTCCCCTAAATTATTCATGGCCTTACACAAAAGAAAAACAAATGCAATTGGAACAGTATGCTCAAATCGCATTGGTTTGCCAAAAGATGTGAATACGAATGCTCTAAGAAGAGGAGAAATGCAGGTTGAAAGACAGGAGGGTTGTTACAGCATTATGCAATTGCAGCTCTAAGATTTTGATGATTGATACTGGAAAAACTGATGCTCGTAACAAAATGTCAATTTTCAAGCCTGATATTATCCAGGAATATAATATGCATATGGGTGGAGTGGATCTAGTAGATCAGGTATTACACGCATATCCCTCTTTGCGAAAAACATTCAAATAGTATAAAAAAGTATTTTTACACCAGCTAGATATAACCATATACAATTGTTTAGTAATTTGGGGAGCTCTAAACCCAGGGAAGACAATGACGTACCTGGACTTTCGCATATCAATAGCTTGCAGTCTAATTGAGCAGTATAAAATTCAGAGACCTCTCCATACTTGGGGTATAAAACCCACCACCCCAGCACCCCTCAGACTTGAAGGAAAACATTTTCCTAAAAGGGTAGCACCCACAGCAAAAAAGTCGCGTTCCTTTAGAAAATGTCTGGTGTGCTGCAAGAAAGGTGTCCGAAAGGAAACTAGTACGATTTGTCGTGAATGTGGATATGTGCCCTTGTGTGTTTATTCCTGTTTTAAGGTGTACCATTAAAGAAAAAACGTTTAAAGGTAAGCTTTTACTTCTTATAGAATTTATTTAAATTTACTGTAAAACATAAGGTTTAAAAGAATTATCATTAAATACTCATTAAATGCATGTATGCACAGGATGTCTATACACGTCCATATCGGTTTGGGGTCTTTTAACTTGGACGTCATATGACGTCCATATCGGTGAAAGGGTTAATTGTTCTTAGCCATCTCTCTTTAACTTTCCCTAAATAATTCCTTATATTTCTCCTGTTCTTTTCCCCTTTTACTGACAAAATTTTTCTAATTACTACTTCACCCCCCAAATTGTCCCATTTATGTAGCCAAGCCTGCTCTCTCCATATCTTTGTTTGACTACAATATACAATGGAAATCTGCATTCTCTTCTCCACACAATGGACATTTATCTAGCTCCCTCTCTTGACCTATACCTTTCAGGTTGTTTTTATTTCTCTATATAATCTCAGTGAGCTTTTGTCACTTGTATTGGCAAAAATGTCTTGTCTGTCAATATCTTCTAATCTTAGCTTAAATTCTTTCCAGAAGCTTCTCTACCCATACTCTGCATTTATCCAAGAATGACCCATACCTATCTGCTTCAACACAGCATTCATTTTATGCGCCCAAGACCCACCCCAGTTACTTCTCTTTTGAATATGAAAACATTCTTTAATAATATTGCCATCTTCCAAGTTAGTGATTCTGTATAAATATTTCATTGCCCTTGACAAGATTTTAATTTTAGTAGAATACCTGCCTAGTTCCAACTGTGCTGCCCCATTAGGTGATGCTATCAGTAATCCCAGTATATATTTACAAAAGGATCTATGCACTCTATCAGTCTCTCTCCAAGCCTCATCTACTCCCCAAACCTCTGATCCAGGTAACATCCTATTTTCTACTATTGCTGTATAAATCCTCTCCCACCATTTGACATTTATATCTGGCAGTTTACTGTAGCATGATCTTATCACCCTCATGGCCATTTTACCTTTTGCCACAGACATCTTTTTTTGTTTTTTCCAGCTACCATCTGAACTCAACCGTGTCCCCAAATCAAATCTCCTTACTACCTCTATTTCTCTTCTATTAACCTCCCATTTCTCATCCTTACGCAACCTGTATCCTTTTTTGAAGACCATAATCTTTGTTTTGTTTTCATTCACTTTCAAATCCCATTTATTGCAATAAGAATTGGCTGCCTCGATTGCTCTTCTCAGCCCTCCACTTGATATGGACCCAACTACTAGGTCATCTGCAAACAGTAGCCCCAGGATTTCTTTATTATTAATAACTGGTGAATGTACCCTACAACTTGATATCACCTCTAAAATTCCATCGATATAAAGGTTAAATAATACTGGACTAAGTTTACATCCCTGCCTTACTCCTACCTTACTCGATATAGATTTAGGTACTTTTATGGTTAGTATGTTGCAATCATTGTCAAAAAGTCCTTTTTTATATATATGATATGATTTATCGAGTACCAAAACAAATACATCTTGGGTTACCCCTTAGTTGGGCACTGGCCCTTTTGCTAACAGGTCAGCCCTTCAACACAATTACATATTTTAGATGTGTATGTCCCTTTTAAGTGTCATTGCTTTTCATTTAATTTCTATGTTGCACTAGATTTTTCATATTTGCTAAATTTTTGTTCCCCTCTGTAAATTGTTACTCCTTTCTGCTTCATATTATTACTGTTTCTCTGTCTGTATTTATTTAACCTCACTTTTCAATGCTTCTCACATACACATCGCTCCATTTGCGTCCCCTTTCCCTATTATTAATTATTAAGTCATTTTTAAAAAGAATGGATTCCTATATATAAATGCTTGGGAATGATAAGTTGTTCAGCTTGAATAATGGTAGACATGAGTGTTTCTGATTTCCTCCTACTAATATTTTATGATTCTCTTTTGCATTACAATTTCTTACAGTGTAGTGAACTTCCCCAGAAGAATATTCTGTATCTGAGGATTGAATGTACAAATGCGAAGTACATACTTCTCATCATTACTATACTAATAGTTTTTGCCAATTTACTGAAAATATAACACACTGTGCTCAACCTTTTCATTAGATTAATATCTATATACCATTTTAAAGCACTCTGGATCCCGACTCCTAGAAATTTAGTGCTTTTTACGTTATCACTGGTCATATTATTTATTAATACATTAGGCTGTGCAAAATGTTTGTTTTGATTAGTATGAAAATGAATTGCTACAGCTTTTGCTGTGTTTAATTGTAACTTGTAGTTTTCAAAATAGCTATATGTTGCTTCTGTTGTATCTTAACTTTTGATGAATTTCTGCATTAGTACTAGTTATTGTTATGGTTGTATCATTGGTAAACTGAGTTTTATGATTGATGGTATCTGTTCCTAAGATCATTTGCAAATAAAAGAAATAGAATGGGACCTAACATTGATCCTAGTTTAAGCTCTTTTGTACCTGAAAGATACTGTATGACTTTCCGATTTTTATTGAGAAGTATTTCAACAATTTGTTTCCTATCTTTTAAATAGGATTGGAGCCATTCTAAATATTTCCCCCTAACTCCTAAATTTCCAAGTTTTTGGAACAAAATGACATGTTCCATTGTGTAAGGACTATGATACAATGAAACACAACATTATATTAAAATGACATGGTTTAGAATGTTGATAGGTCAAGAAATATACCTGTGACATTCCCATTATTATCTAGAGTTTCTAGAATACAATGCAATGATAACATCTTGTTTACACTGCATTGTTCAAATTTAGCTTTTGTTTCGGGTGCCCATTTAATTTTGTATTCATCTTCCTTTTGTGCTCCAATTCCCCTTTTTTGTTATGGAAGATAGCTTGATTATTGGATGCATTGAGATATCTTCTGTAAAAATGAATCCTTCCCAGGAATTTTAAGTTTTTGTATTTGTGGAAGTTTATACACTGGAATCGCTAGTATCTATCTGGAAGATCTCTGATCCTTCTGAAGTTGTCAAATAACCAATGAATTCAAGGCTTTCTACTCCAGATACTGACTTGTTTGTGTACTCTCAAACCATATTTATTTAGCCTGCTACAGATGAATTTAAGATGATATTTGAGCTACTCTCTGATGATGAATCAATTAGTCATCACTATAGCCAGATAGAAAATCTAAACCTGTGAAGACTTTGTTACTAAAATGTTGAAAAGTGCTCGCTGAATTTTTCAAAGAAAAAGGCTTTATAACTGAATTATATTTAAAAAAAAAAGCTAATTACAGCAGTTTGGCTTTGTTGTTCTGAAGCTGTTATCTGATTATATGCCTTAAATAGGTCAGTTTTAAAATATATTTTCTTGTAAGGATTGATTGATCATGTGTTTATTCTTCAGAAGAAAGCAATTCACACTATGGTGAAGTTAAATATAAAAGAGAGTGTAAAGCCGGAGTTTATAAAAATGAAATTGCTTACCGTTCCCAGTTTAATAGTACTCAGAACAGTACTACACATAAAAACAAATTCCTACAAAATAAACTCAGAAAATCATGACTATAATACTAGAAACAGGAATGACTATAGTTTAGTACAACATAGATTGGCAGTGTTTGGAAAAAGTCCAAAATATAAAGACATTATACTGAATAATAAACTTCCTATGGAACTGACGTCAGTAACAAATGTAAATAGATTTCAAAAGGAACTGTGTAAATATTTAATAAATAAGGCATTCTATTCTATTAATGAGTTTAACAATAATGGATGATTGTTTGTAAATATAATTTTATTTTGTAAATGTATATATTTGTATTTCTAATGTAAATAATATATTTACAATGTCTGATGGATTTCTGTAATCTCTGTGGACAATAAATTTGAATTTGAATATCATTGGAAGGCTGGAATGAACAATCTCTCAACTGCTAAATGTAATGGAATTGCCCATTCAGAATTTGATGGTCAAATTATTCCATGATTCTGTATAAATTGGAATTTTGCTTTCGTTAGTTTGTTTCTTAGGATCTGACAGCCTAAACTTTGAGTATATTGGTTTGTGTATCATCAGAATATCATGCTGAACTTTTTATTTAATGATCCTGGGCATTAGGCTAAATGTGGTTGGAATTGGGTATTTTGTTATCAAATCAGCAAATTTTTGTGACTGAGAAACTGTGCTATACTTTAAGTTAATTGATGAAAATTAATCGTTCCTTCACACTATCTGTGTATAGGCTAAGGTTTTGGATAGTCAAACTGAAAAATTCAATGCCATGGCTGGGATTTTAATCACAGATCTCCTGGTTTCCATCCAGTTGCTCTTACTCATTGAGCTTCAATGGCCAACGTGCCACCATGACATTAAATTCTCCAATTGACTCATATTTTCCTGCTAAACAATACTGTTATATGGCCTTTAAGAATTTAGGAACTCTTCAACAGAGTAGAAACAGTGGTTGAGCAGGTCTGTCACCAGGTTTGTTTTAAAGCATTCAATTTTACCGATTGATTTGATATTACTTGGTAATTTATTATAAGTAATGGAACTAGAATACACTGTTCTATCCTGGTACATTTTTGTATTTGCTCTTATTATATGTATATTTGATTTTTGGCGAGTATTGTGGCTATAAATACACTCATTTTTTGGGAGGTTGCTACTTCCCATCCTTGTTTTTGCATGTAAGGCACAATCCAGAATATACATGCATGGAAGAGGTAAAATTTTCAGTTTTTTTAATAATGACCAGCATGAACTCCTCTGGTTTACAGTCATTATTACTTGTACTATTCTCTTTCAAATTATGAATAATGCTTTACAAACTGGAGAGTGTCCGCACAACACTATGCCATATCTTAGAGTGTCAATTCCAAGGCTTCCTGATAATAATCGAAAATTATAACATAGAATTTAATTTACTTAGTCAAGTACCAATATGCTTATCCCATTTCAAGGTATTCTGGATCCAAATACCAAGGAATTTTATGTGGTCAGCATTGTCAATAGGTTTGTTGTTAATTCTGACGACTGGTTCTAAAAATCTTTTATTTTGGACAGTCCGAAAGTGTATTGCTGTTGTGTTTTTCTGTATTTACCACAAAATTATTCTGGTCAAACCATCTATATTCATCTGAGAATACTGTTTCATTTAACACCTCTAGGTGTTCTTTGTAATTCCCAAGTTATCCAATTTTTTGAATAATATATCATGATTTAAGAAGTCAAAGGCTTTTGACAGGTCTAAGAAACCACTCAATATGTTATTTTTATTGTCTAGCAATTATAACACATGATTAACAAATTCAAAGAGGGCAGTTTTGGTGGATCTGCCTTTCCTAAACCCATGTTGGGTATCAGTTAATATTTTGTGCTTATCTATAAAATCTAGTAATCTGTTATATAAAGTAAAGCTACTGGTCTGTAGTTTGAGGTTTCTATTTTTTTTGCCTTTTTTGAATAATGGTTTTACTTTCGCAATTTTCAGCACCTGTGGAAAGGTTGCATTTGATAATGAACTGTTACATATGTCTACCAGTGGGTATGCAATAATATGAGCACACTTTTTTAATATTGCATCTGGTATTTCATCAATTCCATGTGAAAACTTTGTTTTTAGTGCTAACAGTATTGCCTTTATTTTATTGTAATCAGTTTGCTTCAAATACATAGCTGCATTAATTATTTTGAAAGTTTCACAAACGGGAATATTTTGTAAAGTATTTTTGGGGCGAGCATTTTCTCCAATGTTAATGAAGTAATTATTAAAGGATTTGGCTACTTTTTTAGGGTCTGTGATGAGCTGCGAGTTTACGTTAAATTCTATATTTGTATAAACTTTTTTATTTTTTTTTTTTTATTTTTTTATAATTTCCCAAGTAGCTTTCATTTTGTTAGAGACCAATTTTACATATCTATCATTTTCCATTATTTTGGCTTGCCTAATAATTTTAAGGAGAGCTTTATATTTTTTAACATAAGCAATGAATTCTGGGGTAGTATGTTGTGTTTTGGTGATATAGTGCAGGAATATTTTATGAGTACATGAAATCCTTATACCTTTAGTTAGCCAAGTCTTAGGTTTATTTATAGGGTCTGAAGTTATAGTTTTAAGTGGAAAGGCTGCTTCAAAATAATATTTAAATACAGTTAAGAATCATCAATTTTGTATACCTCATCCCATGTCTCCTTTTCCAGCACAGTGATAAATAATTTTACGTTATTTTGGTCCCACAACCTGATCTTCATAATGAGAGTTGATTGTAATTTTGAATTTATCTGCAGCTTAATGGACTGAACCATGTCACTATAACCCATATTTGCGATATGCACTTCATACAGTATTTCTGAGTTGACAAAAATTTGATCAATTACAGAAGCGGTGTTTGGAGTAGTTCTTGTTGGTTTGCATACTGTGGGTATTAGGTTTAAAGATGACAGTAAATTAAAGACATCTGACCTTCCCTTTATGTTTTTACTGAAGTTAATGTTAAAGTCTCCACAGTCTGTTCTATTGAGTGCAAATTCCAAACTATTTAAATATGTGCTGACCCGTCCTTCTGGAGATCTATATACACAAAAGATGATAATTTTACTCTCTAATAATTCTACTGCTGCGATTTCACAATGTTTCTCCTTTGAGAACTGTTGGATAGAATCTAGACACTTGTGGATAACATTACTTTTTACATAGATACAGCTTCCACCATGGCATGTATGTTCTCTGCTATAATGAACAGCTAGTGTATAAGTTGGAAGCTGTATCATTTCAAGGCAATTCTGTTTTACCCATTGTTCAGTAAAGCATAAAACAGAGGTATTTATCAAATTACATGCAATAAAGAGCTTCAATATCATCAATTTTGTTTGCTAAAGACTGTACGTTATGATGCATAATAGTAAGAGGTGACATACTTGCTCGACCACTTACCTTATTCTGCTTTTCCTAGGCATGAACATTGTACATCAGTCATTTTGTCCATAATGATAGATCCTGGTCGGGATCTGGATTGCCTGCATCTTTGTTTGGTAACTTAGTTATTGGTTCACCTTGGTTCACTTTTTCGAGAGTGGCTGTTTCTCTCATGCTCTCCATCTGATCCGTAAGTTCTACACATTGATTTTGTGTTGACCTTTGGGTTCCTGTCACATTTTGTTTTGATGGGGATCCTCTTCTATGGGACGGTAGGACTTTTCCTTCTTCCTCTTCCTTTGGGTTTTCCTGTGGCATTCTTAAAATAGTTCCACTATGTGCTGCACTTTTTTTAATCAGGTGGCCTATCACTCGAGATAGAAGTCTTCCTAGCTTCCCCACTCCTCTTCTGTTGAGCTGAAGACCGTCTCTACCCAGATCGCTAAACTTATCCAAGCATTTCTGTCTACAAAAGTGCAGCCATATTCCTTATTTACCCAATCCAGGGTAGAATTCACTGCATTTATATAGCACTGGTCCTCATCTCTACGACGTAGGATACCACTTATGTACACTTCTGTTTGGGGAAAGAGTTCCTTAGCAAGTGATATGGCTTGAATCATTTCCTTCATTATTTCAGTAGGGGTGCTCGTTGAGTGTAAATGATTTGTTCTTGAAGGTATAATCAGTATTTCTGGGTCGTCCTTGCTTTCATGAAGTATCTTGTTCAAATCCTTTATCTGCGATCCTGGATAGCAGTATACTACCTCATTGTCGTTTAAGTGGCTACTTATGTGGCGTATCGAGTCCCCAAGTATAACTGCTTTTCTTTTCGTATAGAAAATACTGGATTCATATTCTTCATCGAGGCATCTCCCTGTAGATGCGTAACTGCTACCCGAGTTGTATGGGTTAGGTTCTGTATTGTCAAGGTTGACCAGAGGCTGACCTGTTTGTGAAGTGATTGCTGAGTATTGTCCTATTTTCCAATAAGCTGCTTCTTTGTTTGTGTTGAGTTTTCCGTGCTTTTACGGTGGTCCATGCTTCAGTATTCCCAACACTATCTTTGATGTCTGTACATGCATTTTGTGGAACTTTCACATGCAACTCGTTTTTGAGAGCACATTTTTCTTCTGTTAATAACTGTATCCTGCTTCTTAAAAGCAGTTCTTTCCCACCGATATGTAAAGGAAAGCATGTGATGGGAAGCATCTCTGTCAAAGCATTTTTCCAGAAATCTATGAAAGATAGAAAAAGAGTTTTCATGAATATTGTGACTTGGTGGTGGGTTCGTGAAATGAAAAGTCCAATTGCACCACTCAAAAATGTTCTTTATTTCCACCGACTTACAGTTAAACACTTGCCAATTACACAGAATTACATAATGCACACAATTACAATTCACCAGTTCGTTCATTACCGTTCCGATGCACGTACACAGTCTTCTCGTCCGTTCGCTAGCTCATCAAGCACTGACTCACCTCCAGCCCGACATGTTGCTTATATAGGGTCAGCTGGCCAATCTGGAAGGTTCTCGATTAGATGAAATATCCCATAAGTTCGAGAACTCAGGTGGAACAGAAAGAGACGGCGCAGTGATGTTTTTTTTCCAGCCACCCCTCGTAACCGCTATAAGACAAACGAGGGGGCGTGACGAACACCGACCATCTCCTGCTGCTGCTGCTGCTGCTGCTGCTGCTGCTGCTGCTGCTGCTGCTGCTGCTGCTGCTGCTGCCGGTTCTATAGGGAGTTCCGACGTTCGGGTGACAATATTTACATAGTACTTTTTGAGATCTGTCTCTGATTTAAAGAATATCTGCGCCTTTTCACCTAATACATGGGTATTAAGGTGAAATATCTTCATAGGCAAAACTGCATACATCTAACTTCTGTGATGTCATGTGGCAGCAACACTTTTCAAAGACCAGAATTGGAGTGAAGTTAGCTGAGGTGTGTCCTTCTCAGACAGTGAAGTGATTTTGACCCAGAGTGATGCGTAGGGATGCATTTGAGTATTATAGTTCTGAGCAGTTTGCATGCAGGAGTAATGAAAGAGTAAGTGAAAAGTTGGCAACATCAGGAAGAGTTAAAGATGCTCTAGTGACTTACTTAAGCACTGAAAACAGTCATCCTCTCAACAAATTTATACTTGCAAGTTGCATTAAATATCAGTTTGGGCCACAAATGTTTTAATTTCTAAAAAGCACACACCTCAGCTAGTTGATGTTATACACCTAAGTCCCATTTTCAAAGCAGTTTGTGGTTTTTCTAAGTGGCCTCTGAAATATAAGTCAGTGTTTACTGTCAGGATGCATATGCAATAATAGACTGTGTGGGCTAATTTAGTGTGCTAATACATGGAAATTTTCATAAGCTGATACACAAATCTTCCTCATGCTAAATTATGAGTGAGAACACTTCATTGCCCATTACCTCATGTATTGGTTTCTTGCTCTATTTCTCTTTGACTTTGCTTCTTTCTGTAACAATTTTGTACCAAGAAAAAAAAATTGTATACAAAATTTGATGATGACCTCTGTTGACATATCTGATGGGCTTATATTTAAATTTACAGTTGTTTAAAGATAGCATTATGATAATTAATTTAGATAGTACAAGTTAATGGTGAAAAGCTTAGAAGTTAGGAGAGCAGATTTTTAAATTCCTTATACATTATCTACACTAGATCTGTGTAAATGTGCAGAGAGGGGAAAACAGTTGGCTCAACTCCAGAATCTTGGAGGAGGCTTCTATTTTTAACCAGTTTGCACGTTAAGCTATGTATAGTGCATCACCTTCAATTAACAGTATAGTTTGTACTCGTTCAGTGAACTTTTGAGAGATTGGCTGTTATGTATCTCTTTGCTCTTTATTACACATTTTGGCACATAAATATGCTGCTTCTGTTTGGCTTGCATCCATATGGCATTTGCAGTATTACTTACTTTAAACATCATTTATACTCTTTAATGATTTAGTTAATGGTTTCTATTAAACCATATTGTTAATAGTTGTACTTCCCTTATTTCATAAATGTTACAGTTGTGCTACTGTGAAAGTAGATTATATATGACAGTGTAATTAATTTTACAATTAAGTTTCATTTGAGTGATTGGATTTGCTGGAAACAATGTGTCTTCGGCTTCTGTGCAGCAGGTGCTCGGGTATGATCAATGACTTTATCCATTTAAAGATTCATGTTTGTCATGTGATTGTGGCATGTCCTGAAAAGTTCTCTAGAGTTTAAACTAAATTTTCTAATGAGTAATTGTACAACATAAATTTACTGCAATGTGCCATTATTTTATATATCTGAAGTCATTCACTTATAATATATTGTGGTCAAGTGCATGAAATGGAAAGGCACACAGAAATGCAAGAGAATCAACACACCAGTGGAGAAAGATGGTTCTGCGTTGTTTACATGTGTACGTAGCAGAACATAATAGTTCAGCTTTTTCAGATTTAATATCAGTTAGACTAGATTAGATTAGATTTAATATCATTCATAAGTCTGCACTAGTCTTTGATATTTGCAGTCAGTGTCTGGTACAAAATACTTAAATTTGTCATATGTAGATGCAAAAGACATAACTACACATGCACATACATCCTTATGCACTGATAAGGTAATTATACCAAGTAGAAGAGATAAAACTGTCATAACTTAGGAGTAAATTCTGTGTTCAGATATGCATGAAAAAGAAATGTTAATAATTGAGCACTAATTTCAGCAGAAAACATTAAGCTTTCTGCTCTTCTTATTGCATTGTTATTCAGGTTTTATATGAGAGAAAGTAAGTTTGAGAAACTTTTGTGTGACGCAAGAATATTTTTTAAGTCCCAAGGTGCAGGTAGGTTCTCGCATTGTAGCCAGCATGAGAAAGATGTGTAACACTTGTAGCCAACCTCTGCAAAAATGCTCCAGACATGTCACATGTGCAGAAAGACATGTGGTTGCAATTAGTGCAGGTCAGTTTTGGAAAATACTGACCATGTTTTGTTACTCGCGCACTGCTTTGCACATAAACAATCCTATGACACTACAATAATGGAATGCTCCATAGGAGATACATGTATGAGCTCGCAGACTGTATCGGACTGGTTCGGTTAGTGCCGCAAAGTATGCATGATGTCAAATAACACTAAATATTCTGCAAGGGGGAAAATTGGTGGTACAGGCCATGTCATTCAAATTGACGAGTGCAAGATAGGACAATGCAAGTTTTATTGTGGGCACATCGTAGAGGGCAACTGGATCTAGGGAATAATCAACATGGAAACGAAGAAAGTGCGGATGACGATATACCCCAATAAGTGATGCTCTTTGAAGACATTAGACAGGCTACCCTGTAATGTAACGATTGCACTTAGTATTTAGGCAAGCGATAGTTATGTTTAGTGTAATTAGCTAATTAGAGTAAATTAGGGACTTTGTAGTTAGTTTGCTAGATAGTGTAATATAGGAACAAATAAGATTGTTGGTAGCATTGCATTCAGTGGAGAAACAAGGATAGTTTGACTGCACTGAATTCTTCAATATAGTTACATATGCAGTAAGTAAATAAACAATTAAATTGTGACTTCAGTAATGTTACAGAATACCCCCAGGACAAAATTGCACTAAAAAGCAAAGAAATCATATTAAACATCATAGTTCTATATAAAAACATCATAGTTGGATAAAAAGTGCGAAGGACTTAAAAAAAATTGCTGCGTCACATATTAGAAAGAAGAGCTGATAAGTTTTGCTAATGACAGAACAGCAGTTGATCTACTTTGTTGTATTTGTCTCTTCCTTAAATATCTTATTTTACCATAACTTAGCATTTTTTTTATTTGTAGTTTGTAATTTATTTCTCATCTTTCCTTTTACAACATCAAATGGAAATACAAAATCAAGATTATAATTATAAAATCCATACTGGAAAACACTGCATATTCCTAAATCCTGAAGATCCTATCATGTTGCCCACCATTGAATAATAATTTGATCCACATACACCGAACCCTAGGTTTTTGTGTATTGGAGGCCCTCTTACAATTCTGTTCTTACTGTATATGGTAGCCCAGGCAGGGGTGGGTTTTTTTTTTTTTTTTTTTTTTTTTTTTTTTTTTTTTTTTTTTTTTTTTTTGTAATTTACGTCCTTCAACGTTAAGTCATATCGGATGGTGAATGAATTGGGTGAAATGATGCTCAAATGAGTCCAGGGTCTGTGGAGCTCAGAGTTACCCGACATTAATCTTGAAGGAGAAGACCCTGGAAAAAACCTTATCCAGGTAACTCACCCTGACCGAGATTCGAACTCGGGACCTCTTGAATGTGAGGCAGACACGCTACCATCTACGCTACCGAGGCGGGCAGCACAGGCAGTGGACACTACTGATAAATGAAATTATAATTACCAAAGAAACATTGGGAATGAAATGTTCGAGGCCTAAGTTTAGGATACTTAGAATATGGAGTATTTGCTGGTTAAGGACTGACAATGAAAATAGCACTATACTCGCACTGCTATGCACCTCAAAATGTGATGGTATGCTTGCTGTAAATAAACCCTGTGCACAAAAAATGTGCTGCAGAGTAAACCGCAATGCTCAAAACTGAAGCCTGGAAAGTGCCGCATGTAACCACTTTCAAGGAGCTGCTGGACATCTCTCGTCAGTTTTGTGCCAAGTTTGGGAGGTGGCGTTCCTTACCTATGCCACTAACCATCAGGGTTAAACAATCCCTCCTGTAGAATGCTGTGTTATTATGCCTGTAAGTTCCTACGTGTTCTGAACCCTTTTTTGGGGGTGCTTCTAGCTATACTCTGTACCCCATTTTTGGCACATAGACCCCACATAGAGCAGAGATGATGCTATCAAACTCTCAAGCATGTACAGGTGTGAGCATAGTGATAGCTCCCATGTGAGGAAAATCGGTAGAAATTTCAGTCAGGGAGGACAGTCTTGGCATGACTCAGCAAACCTCCAGTTCAAGAGTCTGCCTGAATGACTATGTCAATTCCAAGATAGTGCACGTAATTCCAACACTTGGCATTATACATGGTCGTGCCATGGCCGAAAGTGAGATTGTGGTGGACATCATGGCACTGGGGCAGGTTTTCTCCAGGTCCTCCAGTTTCCCCTGCCTGTATTCTACAAATTTGGTCCATCACCTTTCCTATCATTTAACTCGCCCTCATTCTGTGATCCACTTTCCTCATTCTCATACCAGGCATTGGGCTGATCACCCATCCTGGATTCTCTCTCACTGATCCAGAGATTCCGTTCTTTGATTATGGCCTACGGACATAAAGGTTAAGAGGTACAAGAATACCCTGACGCCACACTGTAGTATAAGATGGTAGTTAAAGAAAGAAGAAACAAAAATTATACACTGGATGATTTTCCAGCTACTGTATGTTGTATCATGCATTTTTTTCTTTTGCTTTACTATTTAATAAAAACAGATTACACTGAATCAGTGGTAGTAATGCTATAAGTTCACTTATCTTTATTACGAATCAAAATCTGTTTCAGGAGCTGTTGCTCTCATCACTGGTCACTGTTTCAGTTCATAATGAGTGAAATTATAGAATTAGTGTTGCTACCACCAACTCAGTATTACTATTACTACTTCACCACCTTGTAGCTCTTGAGCAATTTAGGTACCTAACGAGATAAATTATTGCTTAGTCTCTTGCATTAAATAGTTAATTAAAATGTCTGATTGATTACATTTCTGTTAATACTGAATAAAAACCTTTTTTTTTTCTTTTACATTGAATGCCAATGTAAGTATGTAAGGTTTTATATACACAGGATGTTTCAAAATTCGACCGAGAAACTTGATCAGGTTATAGAGCAGTGTTAGGTGAACAATTTGAGACAAGACACTTATGGTTCCAGAGCACATAATTTTGTGCAATAAATTTTAGCCAGTATGCCACCGATACCTCAGTGATATATGCAAGCATTTGGTGCACTGCCAAAATGTGTAAGTGTACAGTTCAGTGTTAACGTAAGGATTTTTTGCGACTGAGGGGCCACATCCTAAGTTCAAGGCCCTCCTCTTTTTTTTCCTCCTTCAAATTGCTGGCTGTGAAGGATATGGAATACTGCAGTGTTCCAGTTCTTATTCTTCTGCTGTCAAATGTAGTCAAGCAAATTAAACAAATGAATCCTCAACATGTAAGCCGGCCCTCGTAGCCATGGTTGCTAAAGCGTATGTCTCTAGTGTTCCGTCGTGTAGAGGGTCGTGGGTTCGAGTCCCGCCTTGGGCTGGGTGTTTATGTGTATAGTGAATATTTGTGAAACTAGGAAAACAGATAAGAAAATAAACGGAAATAATGAAAAATAGGTTAAATAAGAAAAAAAGAAAAAAAAGAAAAAAGAAACATGAATGTATAATATAAGGTACTGTAATGTTTTGAAACTACATATGCTATGTAATTAGAATGCTTTATGGAGGTAACCATCATTTTACCGTTGTTGCATTGTTTAAAAGCATTTGCTAGATGATTCCTTGATTATTTCTTATAACCATGTAACAGAACATTGATTGCTGCTTCTTTTGCACAACTGCAGTGACTTTCAGAAAGTAAGAGACATCTAATTATTGCAGCTGCATTGTGCAAACAAGAATGAAAATAAATACACAAATTTCTGAGCAATACATTCAAACATTGCTTGATAAAACCATGTGTAGACAGGATTTTATTACACTAACCTAAATGTTTTCTTTGTTTGGATGGTTCAAACATTAAAATTACCATTGTTCTTCGTATATGCACAACCATTTCATCTTAAACATAAAAATAAAAACTGAAGCAATGTTACAGAAGGAATCAAACCCAGTAATGTTTCACTATAGTCAACAATGTTGCACATTAAGCTATCCGTGCAAGTGACAACATATACAGTTCGGTCGCTCTTTCTCCGGCTCTTGACATTTCTCGAGAGGGGGAAGCAGGCTGTTGCCAGTTCTTTAGCGGGAATTTCAAGCAGAGGAACAATGTGTATTTTAAATATTTCACATATTTGCATATTTCACGAGCCAGTAGCCATATTATTATAATAGCGATAATAATAGGACTTAGGAACACTAAAAATCGGAATTTACACATGCAAAATATAGCAAAGAAAGTTCACCAAAGCAAGCAGCTAAAGCCACGTGGCTCAAACAATTTTAAGCTGGCAACACGGTGTTGGGTTCGGAAGCCAGGCCTAGCAGCGACAATGCTGATTGGCGCTAGCAGACCGTTTTAAACATCCTGACCACAGCACCGAATGTAGAGACTCCCATTACTACCAACAGATGCAGTTAGTGTGTGTGAAAGGTGTGAACGAAATATTCGAATAGAGTGGTGTTGTAATGAATATCTTGCATGATAATGTAATTGCAAGTTGGATTTCAGTGTTTTAAAGCTAATATAGTACTATATTTTCATTCTTGAGATAATTTTGAGGATATGTTTTCAGTTGCTTATTACTGTATGTTGGTACTACTAACCTTCCCCTCCACCTCCTGCAGGCGCAAAACGTCAGAGCTGGAGATACAACGGCCGGACTGTACCTTCATAGGTATATTTGCCCTTTTCCAAATGTATAGGATTGCTATCTCAAGGTTCACTGGTGCTTCCCAGAAGGAAGATATTTCAGAAAATCACAGTTCAAATGAGAATGTGAGGAGAAATGGGACTGTGATTTGCCTTGATACTTTTTTTTTTTTTTTTTTTTTTTCCAGAGCTAACAGTGTATTCTTTCAGTTCTTAAGTATAATAGTGTGTTAGTCTCAGGTCATGGTATTGCCATTTATTGTTCAAAATCTACTTGTTTGATTTGCAGGATTACATTAAACAATAGCGGTAATAACAAACACTCCAGTGCAGTATTTCATATCCTTCACAACTAATAATTTGAAGAAAGTGGGGCTTTGCAAATTTGAACACTTTGAGGAATCTATACTTTGCTCATTTCAATAGCTTACTAAAATTTGGAGTGATTTTTTGAGGTAACTGTGATAAAGAAAATATAATCTTTAAAATTAAAAAACGAGTAATCAGAACAATAATGGGAAAGAAACAAAGGGATTCTTGTATCAATTTATTCAAATCACTCCATATATTGCCACTTCTTTGTCTATATATATATATTGAAGTCATGATGTTTGTTAGAAAACACTTGGTTTATTTTCATACAAACTCTGAAAAACATGATTATCTCACTAGAAATAGGCATAAAGTGAGCATGGTTGCACATAATACATCACTATTCAGCAAAAGCATAAGACACTCTGGAATTACCTTATATAACAAGATACTCGATAATATTAAACTCACTACCTCAGAAACTGTATTTAAGCACAAGGTGAAACATCTGCTATTGCAACATTGTTTTATTCAGTTGATGAGTTTTTAAATACTTTTCCATGAACCCCTTCTGGGTGTGTAATTTATTATACTTGTGTATA
The DNA here is from genome assembly GCA_030765055.1 of Mantis religiosa. Classification (NCBI taxonomy): domain Eukaryota; kingdom Metazoa; phylum Arthropoda; class Insecta; order Mantodea; family Mantidae; genus Mantis; species Mantis religiosa. The sequence continues at coordinate 194,603,878 of CM060950.1, forward strand.
ATTATTTTATTTGTATTCATGTTTATTAATTTTGACGATACCATGAATTCTTTTAATTCCCAAGGTTGACAATAAATCTAAAGGTGGTGTCATGTTTGGGAACTCCTCAGTTTACTTTTGAGTCATTCAATGCAAGGGCAGATCAAATATAGACGGGAATTATTTTTTGCAATTTATTTTATTAACAAACAAAAATGCTCCTATACAATTACTTTTCTGCATAGTGCCCTGCCTTCGATAAATTTTCTCCATTGAATTGGCAAGTTTTAGATGCCATCCGTATAGAAAGAAGGATGCGTGCGGAGCCAGTTTTGCACAAACTCTTCTCCACTTGTGTCATCATCAAAGTGCTGCCCTCCTAGGTGGTCCAAACAAATGGTAGTTGCAGGGCAATAAATCTGAACTGTAAGGAGTGTATTCCAAAGGTGTCCAATGCATTTTCTCCAGTTTTTCCCACATTAAAGTGGCAGTATGTGGCCTTGCATTATCATGGTGAAGAATGGCATTTTGCATAGGTTGTTGGCATTGCTTGTTGTGATATGTAGCTTTTGCTTCATCCAAAATGTGACAGTAATAAGCTGCATTAATTGTCCTTTGTTCATGAAGAAAATCCACCAACAAAACACCTGCAGAGTCCCAGAAAATGGTTGCAAGCATCCTTCCATCAGATGGACGTGTTCTGACCTTGATTGGACCTGCTTCATCTCCTTGCTGCCACTCCATGCTTGCTTGCTTTGACTCTGCGATTAAAGAAATCTTCTCCCTCCTCCTCGTAGCGATGCTGGTGTATCTGACAAACTTTTTGGCTTAACGTTTTTTGTTTGTGGTTAAGGTACGAGGAACCTTCCTGGCAGACAATGTTCTGTAATGGAGTTCATCTCGGATGATTGTTTGAACACTTCTGTAACTTATTTCTAGGGAAAAAACTATTTTGGATAATTTTTTGGGCCAATCTTCAGTAATGTCATGAATGGCAACAATGTTGTCTGCAGTAATGCTTGTCCGTGGTCTCTCCTATGAGGTTCATTTTCTACAGCTTCTCTTCCCGCTACAAAAATTTTAGCCCACTCATACACTCCAGTCTTCATAAGTGTTTCTTCCCCAAACTGTGTGCAGAGCTGTCTCAAATTTTCCGATGGTTTGTTGCCCTTTTTTGCAAGAAACGGACGTGTGCACCTCTCACTCACTCATGGCGTACTGAGCAGCCCCGTTCTCCACGGTGCATGAGCAAGCAATACCCACTGTCGAGATACCCTCACCAACATATGACAAAGTCCTCAAAATTATTACCAACAGCAGCGTTGTATTAAAATTCCCATTTATATTTGATCTGCCCTCATACATTTGTCAGCAGGGCAGAAAGGGCTGTATATTTAATTGAGATGGTATCAGTGACATATGGTCTCAAATCTGTTGCACAAAATTATGCACTCTGGGACCATAAGTGTCATATCTCAAGTAGTTCCCCCAGTACTGCTCTATAGTACTGCTCTATTAACCCTTGAAGTTTTTCAGTTGAATTCTGAAACATCTAGAAAATATACAATATCCCTAGTGTGTGCATGCGAGTGTGTGTGAGATACTTAAAAAGTATACTTATATGCTTTATCACTTTTGAGTGTTTGACTGTAGCTGTTTTTGTTAAGGTTAAAAATGTTGCTGCAAATGCATGAAAGAACTGCTTTTGGAATTAAATATCCTTAACAAAATACTAATATCATTGCTATAATCCTGTGAGCAATTGTTGCCTTCTTTTGAACTTGCACTATTCTAATTTGGGGCGGCTGTTTTTTTAATTCTCAAATACAAATTGTAGAAACTGTAGCCAAGTATCCTTCCAGAACACTTTTTTCTAAAAATCTGATAAAAACAGAACGAAAGTATTCATAAAATTTTGCAACCTACTTGATGAGACATCTCTGTGTTTAAAATATGCCATCTGTCACACTTCCGCATAATATAATGAATAATTGTAATTTAAGTCAGCTACAAAACTTTCTTGTGCATAATTATTTAATGAATGCAACATTTTTGCATTGGTGGTTTCCCTAGCAATCATTAAAGGAACTGTTAAACTGCAAAGCATTTTTTTTTTCTGATTTCTTAATGTCACCACATCTTGTTGCAGACTATACACTTCAGTACTACAAAAAGAAATAAAAGGAAATAATTATTATACAAATATAACAATTTGTAATAAAAACTTCACTTAACTTAAGAAAACTGTTATATTTGTATAATATTCATTGCTACACTGTAGCTAGCTTCATTTTCTAAGTAATCATTAAAAGGGAAGAAGTTAGTCAGTATATTAAGGATAATTATAGGTACCCAGTCAGTTCTTAAATTACATACATGTGTATGTTGTATATGAACAAATTTTAATAGCATAAACTTAGTTTCGTCATTTATATGTTCATCTGCAGGATAGAGGTATTTATTCATAGCATACTTCAGCAAGAGTTGTTCAAGATTTAAAGCATTTTAACAGGAAGGAGAATGAAGTGGTACAGTGAGGAACATAATTATTGAAGGGTTTGGGTATTTTCTGTAATAGAATTACATACTGTACTTCTTTTGAGTACTTTGGTTCATGATATAATGAGATAAGTGCTCAATTTTCCAAATAATCATTCTTTAATATTTGTGCTAAAGAAGACAAACATGGTAGGTTACAATTTTAAATGTGCAAATATACCAACAAGAAGTGCAATACTGTGTGAAAAGAAAGGAAAAGAGAATACTGAACAGCAGGAGGAATTGTGTAATAGAAAAACCATCACTTTTGAAGCATTAGGCAGAATGGTTAAGTGGTTAGCAGCATATAAGGTTGAGGGCCCAGATATCCATCTAAGGAAATGTTCAAAAAAATGTGGCTAATGCTCATTGCATTATCCAAAAATTAGCACCAAATTTCCATTATATATTTTGCTATCACTTCACACTGCAATTACCTAATTATTGAGGTGTTTAATTGCTAAAAGCTATAAAAAGTAAATAAATGCACTTTTTTAATATTGGAAAAGTTGTTCCATATATCCCCATATCAAATGATAAAAAAGTTAAAAAAAAAAACCAAAGAAGATGTATGCTTATTTTTTCTCTTGCCATAAATCATTACAAATACAAAAAGTGAGGAACATTGTAATATAAACAAGGTTTTACATTTGTAAAACTAAGAGTTTGTTCTACATCAAAAGAAAAAGGTTGAAACATCAATATTAAAACTCAAGAGTAAAGTTTTGATGCTACTTAATTACTATTATCTATTATGAATATAAGTAATAACTTTGTTTAGCGATAAACGTGGTATTTTACATGCTGAAATACAATCGGAGGTCCAGTTTACTGCAAAATGTGTACACAACATTTTTTCCTTACTTTGTTCTTTCTGGGATCACAAGTTTCATGTGACGATTTGAAACAATTGATGCATTTTATCCACTGCTCTCTGTATTTATCATTAGAATGGAATGTCTTACAGATTGGACATTTGGTATCATCAGTATCAGAGCAGCTACTGTCATCATTTGAGACCTAAGGTTGGCTCTTCCTCTTCTATTTCAGTTTCTGAACTTTCTGGAGAATGATCTTGTCTCTTCTTTGAATTTTTCGTAGTTTCTTTATTTTTTTATGTTTCCTGAGATTTGGTGTGACTTTGCATGGTGTTTCCAGACTAAATGTATTCTTTTTGTTAAAGGACTCCATGAGGTCATTTTTTGAAGAGAGATCCACTAATCAGTGCAGCTGATCCATGCCTTCCACTTAGTCGTTTAGTCAAAAATTTGGGTAGTGGCATGATGTCTTTTGGTGATATCGGAGTAGGCAAAGCTACTGAGCTTGTCCATGTCAATGGTTGCTGATCTTCATTGCAGAAGGTTGACTTTTCAATGGTGATGGTTACTGACAACGCATTGAGGATGATACTGTTTGCTGGCTGTTAATGAGGAAGATATTTGGAACAATACTTCCCTTTCTTCTGAGATTGGAAGTTGTTGGTGTTGCAAAAGACAGCATCAGTAAATATCTTGAGTTGTAGCACAAAGTGCCTTTTACTACTTCAAACCTTGTATTGGTACATTCGTGTGGCTATCACTGCTTCTTTCATCTTTACTTCGTCTCATTGTTTACGTGTTGACATCTGTAAAATAACTTAAAAGGCCTACTTCAAAGCAAAGTTTCAAATATTGCATAGTAGGCGATAATAGGAACACTATAGTGAGCAATATTACGAACCTCCTAACCTTACAATATGGTGGACATTACAGAGATCCAGTTAGACAAACTTGAAAACTATAGTATCAAAAAAATGCTTATTACCAACCAAATTACGGCTATCACAATCTGTCACATGTTAGCAATGTCTATATGTTAGCAAAAGTATGAGTAGTTTCATAACTCACCAGACTGAAATTTCTTGGAAAATTCACAAAACAACATGAAAAGATGTAACCTCATGAAACATGTACAATGAACTTTGTGGTGTAGAGGTATACAATACGTAAACTAATCGTATGATAGCAGCACTGTACATATCTAGGCTACAGTAGGCAATATCAGAAACAGAGGTAATAATTGGGCTCCCCACCTTCTCCCTAGAGCAGCAAATTCAGACTTCATTGGATAATAATAGCATTTACTTTCAAATTTTTTAAAATGCAAGAGAATATATGAACCTCTAAAACAGATTCACTTCTTGAAGCTTTACATTCACCTAAAAAGTTAAATTTCACTTACATTTTCCCTTTTAATAGTCTAGTTCAGTAGTCTAGTTCCAGTGGCTTCATGTGGTCCCGCATAGCATCTGCTTTAGTATTGGGTACAAGCGTGTGAGAAGGTAATTCTAGGCTACAGCCATGAAACCTGACTGCAGCCTAGGGGCTAGAGGTGTTATTGGGTAAGGACAGGTACGGGATAAATGGTGAGAATGTTGAGCTTACTGCACATGGCGAGACTTGAGTTCCTCCACATACATATGGCTGTAGAGCTTTTTCTTCTATTCAGCTGTGAGATGTTGCAGGTTCTCTGGTGATGATGCTGGTTGTTGAAGCTGATGCCATTCCTGAGGAGACCCCGGAGGCTCTCAGCTAGTTCATCTAGTTTCCCAGTGAACAGTGTGTTGTTCCGTTGTGTAGTGTGCTGTTTGAATTGATGATGCCGGGAGTTCTCTTAGGAGGTCCTCCAGGGCGGTCAGCTTGGCTGCTATGACCAGGAACTCCGAATGGAGATCCGGAACGGCCTCCCCTAGGCCCCGGACTTCCTTCCTGAATTGCTCCTGGCTGATGGTGTGAACTGGTGCTGCTGGCTGTTGAGGTTGCTGCAGAGGAGTTGACAGTGCTGGTGGGACAGGTGATGCCTTCCTATAGGGATGCAGGGGGCAGAGCGTCTGCCCTGTGTAGTGGTTGTGCCCTCCACAGGAGGCACAGTAGTGGTGGCGTCAGTGGAGGTCGTGTTATGTGCAGACCGAGGTGAGGCTGGAGGCACCACAGTAGTGGCACCTCGGCTCAGCTGCGCAGGACTGTGCTGTATGCCTGTAGGTGCAGCAGCGGCGGCATGGAGCTAGTCGGTCTGCCGGCTAGCCTCGGTCCTCAGCATCTGCCCTAATAAGAGCAGGCCAGTAACCAAGAAAGCTTCCAGGTCGGTGAATCTGGCTAGCTCCAATCTGACCAGCGGTGTCTGGCCCCGAGCTGACATAATGCGGTTTGCCCTCGTTGCTGAGGGCCACTGTTGCTGCATCCTGGGGTACTTCCTTCACTAAGATGCTGGTGTGATGTGGAGGTGGTGGCAGCTGTTGGATGACTGCCGCTGCAAGCTGTCGTGCTCCTGGCTGGGAGACAGGGCAAGGTTCAGGCTGTGCTGAGCTTGCTGCTGAGCTTGAATGGTGGTGGCTGGCTGGTGGCTGCTGGTGACTGGCCTGCTCCCGGCTGGGAGGCACAGCCAGGTTCTGGCAGAGATGGTTGCAAGAGCGAGGCTACTCTCCGGTGATTGCCTTTTTAGTGGCGGTGGATGTCTTTTTGGAGGTCTTCTTGACTTGTCCCATGTTGTGGCAGCAATGTTGCTTCTGCGAAGGCTCGAAGAGAAGATTCTCAGGAAAATCACAACAGCTATGTTGATGTTGACATTGACTTCAGTCACAGCAGAAGCCAAAATACCAGGTCCATCTCGTTTAACACAGAACTTTTCCTTCTTTGTGCCAGCTAAACACTGTCATATGAGGTAGTGCATCCTCACTGTATCTTTGCTGCAGATTTTTCTAAGTTTCAGAGACTGTATTGTTTAAACAAAAATATAATTTTATTGGACTGACTGCTCTTGTGGCATCACTTACAATTTGTAGTATCCAAAATGCAAATAGGGACAACAAAATAGATCTTACTACTAACCTACAGATATAACTGCTGAGGTACATTGTATGTACAATTTTGCTCATTTCAAATATCCATGGAGTAGACAGAAAGCAATCAAGAAAGCCACAAGAAGAAATCAGTCTCTCTTTGTTGATCAGTTCTTCCGTCTTGCTCCTTACGCTACATAATAATCCATCTTGTTAAAGTCCACAATTTATGCTGCATAACAGTTTTTGTGGCATAACCTTACTGAGATATGTTACTGGTGAATTTGCAAGTACATAATAGTTTTTTCCAGTGGGAAGTGGATTTTTGTAGTATGTCATGGTTATACAGTCGTACTCCATGGCCTAGGTGTAGTATGGTAGTCTCTGGTTCCCAAGGTCAAGTTCAAACCTGGAGTAGGGCGATGGATTTTTTTAGGTGTAAAAATCCTTAGCATGGCTTCCTTTGGAAGAGAAATAAAGCTGATGCTCCCTGTCAGATTTATGGCACATAAAAGAACCTCAAGCCTGAAAAAAGAAGCCTCTGAGCAAAGTTAAGCAATGTTGCATGTCCAATACAAAATTGGTCGTTGAGAATCACAGGAATTTAAAAGCATACATAAATTGGGGGGGGGGAGGGGAGGGAAACCATAACAAAGCAATGTTCTTTTTAAAACTCCTGACTATTATTTTGGCCTACTGCATTCTCCTTATGCTTGAAGAAAATGGTGTAAATGCATAATGAAAGTTTATGTCAATAAGAAGTAGACAGAATAATAAGCTTTTGTAAGAATAATTTGTGCAAGAGTTACTAAAGAAAATAAGATTTTAATTTGATAAATGGTTGTTTTCTACATCACTAAGTTGTTATTTTGTAAAGCAATTGAGCCAATAGGTATTTAGTAGTAATGAAAAAACATTGATTTTAGGGATCTTCTTTTCTTGTTTTGATGAGCATTGTCAATCTATTAGAATATTGAATTCTTTTAATTGATAAAAGTTTAAGAGCATTTTTTCTGGAAGTGTGAAGTTTTTTTATTTAATTATAAACCATTACTGATCAGTATTTTGGCTCTGTTCTAGGGCAAGAGACAGATGGAAGAACTACCACTTCTTCACCTGGTGATGTAGAAAAACGCTTGCGAGAAGAAGAATTAGGAGAAGTAAGGCATGATGTTGCTCATGTAGACAAAAGAAGTAAGAAAATGGTTTCCTCAGTGCAGCTCCAAATGCACCCAGCAGGTCTTGGTCCCACTAAACCTGTTTCTGTTGTCAGTACTTCTCCTGAACCACCTCCCATTACAAATTCAGTTTTGCATGAACTAGAAAGTCAGGATTCTGATGTTTCAACTTGGCTTCCACCCTCATATTATGCTGAGATCACAAATCATGAATGTTTAGAGAATATTAAACAAAGTAAAATAGTAGAGGATTTTAGAAATTCTGAATGCGAAGAAAAGAAAGATCATAATTTGTTGCTTGAATCTGAAGTATTGCAATTACCAAAAACAGGTCATGAACTTTCCCACTCTGTATTACCTAAGGAACCCCAAAATTCTAGCACAAAAGTGCATGAGATGGATCAAAAGGATCTTAGAAGTGAAGAGGATAGTTATACAGTGTCTGATGTTTTAAGCAGTGAGAAAATTAAATTGGAGCAAACTATACCTTTCACCCCAGATAAATTAGACACCTCTGTTGAACCACATTCTCAGGACGTGGAACCTATTGCATCATATCAGCCATCTGCTTTCCCTATAGAAACAAATACAATTCCTCCTCCAGATTTGGAAGAAGCTGATGTAAAAGAAACAACCTCAGAGGCTAAAATTCTGGAGCTGCAGGATATGGAATATGCAGATGCTGATGCAGAAGATGGAGGTGATGAAGCAGAACATGAAGAAGGGAAGGTCATTGCACCAGAGGTATTTGCACAAGAGGTATGGCTGTACTTATTATGTTTTTACACTTAAGACATATTCAGTGTGGACATTTTATGATGAGGCTGCAGATCTAGATATGCATGCTGTGTGCATTATTTCACCTTGGATTTCAGTTCTGTAACTGCCACATTATTTACTCATGAGTGATAGTAGCATGCACTATGAGTACTAACCTTGTGATAAGTGGTGTTGAAAGGGGTGTTCATCTGTATGAAGACATTCCTAACATTTTTTAATGAGATTTCCATTTACATACATACAGGGTTCTTCATTTAAAACTTAACGAGTGCACAGCATTTTGCCTGTGTGCAATTGGGTGTGCCAGAGCCAGCTTTGCTCCTACATAAACTCTGCACATAAAGTATGTATAACACTGTTACATTATATAAGATGCTAGAAATGTTGTCCACCCTTGGCTAAACAAGCATTATATCGGGAGAACACATTCTGGTTCACGTGATTAAGTTGGGCCACTGTAATATTTATGATTTCATTTTTAATATTTAGTTTTAGTTCTGGCAATATGTGAGGCTTTGTCTCGTAAACTTTGTCTTTCACTAACCCCACAATTAAAAATCACACACTGTTAGATTGAGGGAGCGAGGACCAGACACCAACATTAATCACTCTTATTTTCAAGCACTTCCTTAATTTTATTTATGGACTCCTCTGCTGTATGAGCAGTCACAGAATCTTGCTGAATCCACCCATATAATATATCTTCTGTCTGTTCATGATAAAATATGGTCAAAATGTCATTTCAGTATTTCTCTGTATTTACAGTCTGCTTGTTGAATATTGGTCCAATTATGAGTCTAACGCTATCAGCTCACCAAACTCCAACTTTCCTATCATAATGAGGGATTTCTTGAATGCGATGTATATTTTCAGATGCTCAATACCGACTGTTATGAGGGTTGACATGATCACTGAGGTGGAACCACGACTCATCAGAAAAGAACAGAAACAGTGGATCGATGAAATTGTCATAATCATCATTCACTGATGAAAGAAACCATTTACAATAATGCATTCATGATACTGGGTCACCTTGTTTTAAAGCATGGACACTTGTACACTTATATGGTTTTAGTTTTAATTTAGTTGCGTTATGTGCAGAAGACTCTCAAATTCCCACCTGTTGTGCTAATTTAGGGATGGATTTGGTTGGTGAATTCTAAACATCTGTGCTTGTTGTCTTTTTTTTCCTGTTAACACTGTATGTTTATGCTTTTACTTTTGTTTTTTGTTTGCCACAGATCTTTTGAATTTCTTCAACATATTTTGAATTGTAATTATGAAAGAAGGCACTTCACCAGGGAATGTTTGAATATACTCTATGTGAACACAGCTTTTAGATTCCCATTTATAATAACTTTTACACATGACAGTGTGTTGCTCTAGAGTCAAGTTCCTGTTCATGTTGGTGATTGGTACAGTACTGCCAAATGGAATGCACACCTCTAGCCCCCCGCATACAGTGGCAGGCGGTAGTGGGGGAATTCAGCAAAGTTGCAGGAGATGCAAAATGCTGTGTGCTCCCTTAGGTTATAAATGAACCATGTATGTTCTAGTTAATTGATGGAAATTAATCATTTCTCCACACTAGCCATATATAGGCTAAGGTTTTTGATAGATAGAGTCAACATGAAAAATTCAATGCCATGGCCGGGATTTGAACCACGGATCTCCTGGTTTCCTTCCAGTCGCTCTTAACCTTTGAGCTACCATGGCCAACATGCCGTCCTCAGCCCCTAGTGGTCTACCGGGAAAATATATGAGTCAACTGGAGAATTTAATGTCAGGACGGCACGCTGGCCATGGTAGCTCAAAGGTTAAGAGCGACTGGACGGAAACCAGGAGATCCGTGGTTCAAATCCCGGCCATGGTATTGAATTTTTCATGTTGACTCTATCTATCAAAAATCTTAGCCTATATACGGCTAGTGTGGAGAAATGATTAATTTCCATCAATTAACTAAAATAATAAGAGTTAAATGATGAAGCCTGGGACTTACGTACTTACGATATTAAGTCGCCACAAACGGTGTATCTCGGATGCGAGAGCCCCTAGTGGTCTACCGGGAAAATATAGGAGTCAACTGGAGAATTTAATGTCAGGACGGCACGCCACGGTAGTTCAAAGGTTAAGAGCGACTGGACGGAAACCAGGAGGTCTGTGGTTCAAATTCTGGCCATGGCATTGAATTTTTCATGTTGACTCTATCATGTATCTTCTGCTTGTCTTATGTTCATAATTTCTGATTTCATATTATCCTTAAGTTTATATATGGTGAGTTAATTGTTCCTACAAACTTTTATGTTTTAGGGTTCTGCTCTAATTTGCAATTGTACACAGCAATTTCCAGGGGCCAGGGGAGCCATAATCCTTTAGAAATTACCCTGCCATCAAAAACTGCTTTTTATGTCTTCCAAGAGGTAGTTAGTAGTATGGGCTGTGATAGCAATATCTGTATTCTCTCTCATCTAATAACATTTGAAAAAATTGTGCAAGAGTATTTCTGCGGTACCTATCAGAATTTGATATCATTGAAAAATATGGACCCTATTATCCATTTTGCTGTTAGAGTACACTGTACCCTATTTTTACATCATGCTATGCAATTTCATGAATTAAATGAGAATTCTCTATGCTCCAGTATCTATAGTTCTGTGGGTAACATGACTATTTGAATAAAACCATATCTCATCTTATTAAATGCAGGTCAGTGGTACTGTCAAAGATATGTTGTATAACTCAGTTATTGAAATTGACTTGCTTTTAGCTACCATGAGGTTGTAATTCGTGAGCTATAGTCATTCTGTAGGGTTTAAATTTTCGAAGTTTAGAAGCTGTAAGAACAAGGTTTTTGAAACACCTACAGCTGTGCAACATGGCTTAGAGACTTCTTAGGAAAGCATTCAAATGATGCACCAGTTTCGTCAATGTTTTCCTCCATTAGAGCATGTAGTTTTCACTTTGTTGATTTAGTGATCCTGTTGTCCTAAACTTAGCAAGATTCTCACAGTGTCTCAATCCTGAAATGGATGACCTGGAAATTTATGCTGAAATTATCTAGACACATGTCTACATGATTTGCATTTTATTGTATGTATTTTACATAAAAATTTATTGTTCAAATCTGAACTTGTAGTCAGGCATTTCAGTTGACTAATAACAAGACAGTAACACTTAGGTAAATCATATGCAATACGAGGGGCACTTTTTATATTTTGAGTCTAATAAGTAAAGCAAAGTAATTTCTGATTGAAAACTGCTTTATTGTGTTTCAAAATATTCTCATTTATGAACAATACACTTTTGCATCCGTTTGAACCATTCGTCAAAGCATTTATTCCAGTCTTCTTGAGACACTTCCAAAACATGGTTTTTGAAGGCATCAACAGCTTCTTCTACCATCAAAAATTGTCCACACAATTTATTCTTGATGTTCGGGAACAAAAAGAAGTCATTGGGTGCCAAATCAGGACTGTATGGTGGATGACCCATTAGTTCGATTTTTTGATCCTTCAAATACTCTGTTAGACGAGATGTGTGCTCGCTCTTATTGTCTTGATGGATGATCCTACGGTTCTTGTTGGTTTTCTTTACTTCACTGAAGACTTTTGGCAAACAAATGGTTGTATACCATTCAAAATTGACCGTTTTATGTTCCTCTAAAGGCACTGTTGCCACACAGCTAGTTTTCCTGAAAAAGCAGGTGACCATTTGCTTTGAAGTGCTTAGAGTGCAATGAACATTTGTTAGATTTGCCTCATCTTGAAACAGCTGTACAGTTGACTGCTGTTGACGTTTGGGCTAATACATGTAGATCCATGATTCGTCACCTGTTACAGTCTTATACACATCTTTTGAAGCACCACCATTGTATTTCTTGAGCATTTTTGTACACCAATCGACACAAGCATGTTTTTGAGGCTGTATCAAATTATGTGGGATCCAGTGAGAGCAAACATTTTCCATAGCTTAATATTAATGCAATATTTTATATATGCTGGTGGAATTAATGCCTAGGGTTGCCTCAATCTCTCAATATGTTGCATGACTATCTTACATTATTAGTTTTTGAACAGCATCAATGTTTTCTGGCACAACTGATTTTGGACGACCTTCATGAAAAGGAAAAAAAAAAAACAAGAAAAAAAAACATAGTGGTTTAACTCTGAAGCCTGGGACTTAAGTACTTACAGCATAGTAAGTCGCCACAAAAGTTGCATGTCTCATTGTATATGAGAACCCCTAGTGGTTTACCGGGAAACATGCAAGTCAGTTGGAGAATTTAATGTCATGTTGGCATGTTGGTCATAGCAGCTCAATGGAGAGCAACCGGATGGAGACCGGGAGATCCGTGGTTGCAATCTCAGCTGTGGCACTGAATATTTCAGTCTGGCTCTACTCATCCAGACCTTCATGAACTTCATGATTGAGTGAACGGCAGCCACGATTAAATTTGTTATGCCAGCATTTCACAGGGGCAAAGGATGGAGCTTTGTCGCCAATTGTGGAAGTTAGTTAATCGATGCACTCTTACATTGATAATCCATGTCGAAAGTCTTAATCATTGCTTGAACATTTTCACGAGTTAATTCTATGTTTTTGTTGAGACACAATTTTCAAGTTAATGTAAATAAAACAAATGATGCTCTGTTGACAAAATATGTGAAGTAGATTATGGTCAGCAATGTCAAACTTTCCATTGGAAATGTCAGATGGCAGCTACAACATTCAGGATTGCCAAGGCTCAAAATATGAATAGTTCCCCTTGTATAAATAACCCATGGCGCGACAGCCCATAGAGGGCCAATGCCTGCCAACCCAACTGCCAGCATCACGTCCACACATGCAAGGTAGAGGTGGGCGATGATCCAACCGATATGGGTAGGAGATGTGGTCAGGATCTCGGCACCCCAGCTGGAAAGTTGGCTTTCTTGACCAGGGCTACTTACCTAGCAGAAACTCAGTTTCCTCATGATGCTGAGTGGGCACCGGTCCTGTACCCGAGACTTAAAATTCACATCCCCAGGGGTAGGATCGATCCGGGGTTGCTTTCTGTGGCAGGGAACCAAAGCATGCTGCCTTAGCCCACTACACCACGGCGCAGGACAGTTCCCCTTGTATACATGTTTTAAATAAACTTTCACCTTTCAGATGCACAATGTACAAACTGTGTTTACAGCACAAACACAAAGCAGCAACTGAAATACAGTTGATGAAGTCAACCTTAAACATGTCATTCGCTGCTAGTGCAGCAGAAAAATAGAGAGTTTACTACAGTCAAGTATGCTATTAATTTAGATAGTTTGTTGTCTCACCATAAAACAACAGCATTGTGTGCATATGCGTGTACGTGCCCATGTCTGTTTGTGCATGCATTTTCTAAACACCCAAGAATGTAATGTAGACACTACTTAATTTACAGCAAAATTAAAAAAAAGTCATGAAAAATATGTAAATTAAGCTCTTAGTAAACTTAATGTCTGCATCATGGCATTTAATTAAATGTGAGTTAGGAATCCAAATAAAAACTGCCGTCTTGATAAGGTGACATTATTACAGCAGACTTGTCTGCTACATACCTAAAGAAATTCAAAAGATCCTTTGTGTAAACTTAAGTTGTTAGTAAAGCACTAAATGATTGTTAAATGATTATTTGAATTGAGTTTTTTCATACAGTGACATACACTAAGTAATTTTATTTCCACCTATTAAATCTCAATCATTTTTCTCGAGCCATTGTTCTCATCCTATGCTGAAAGTTGACTTAAAGTTGGTAACATTTGCAGGATTGGATATGAATGCTTACTTCCAGCTCCAGCCCTGCAGATGTCATAATCACCATACCTTCTTTCATATCCAGTCCTACTAATACTACCAGCATTTATCAACCTTCACCTGAATTTTGGTGCAGTGGCTCTCAAACATTTAGAAAATTTAGTAAGTGCAAGTGAAATTTTGTGACAAAAATGACTCAAATACAATTGAACCTGCTTTATATGTAGCCCAGTTACGTAATTCGTACTTATACGTAAATATTTGCAGGTCCCAGAAAAAATGTAATTTAGAAGCATGGTGATATAACCTATTTCATACATAATGCGTTCATATGTAATTCACAGTTATATGTATTAAAGTTTAACATAATACTACTGAGTTATATGTAATTAAATGAGCATGTGGTATACATTGTCTTCAAAGAAGCAGGAAATCATTTTCCTTATCACTGCTGACAAACATGCAAGCTGAGTGGTCTAATTTCAGCCATGAAAACAAAAGAGAGCTTGTGTGCATCTGTTGATGCAACAATGTCATAGCAACACATGAGGAGTAAAGATAATTTTCAGTATGTGGTGAATAGCAGTTCTGTTTTTTATTTCTCAGTTGTTTTGAATTAGCCTTGGAAAAAAGAAAAAGGAAATAGCATAATCTAGATCTGAAAGTAAAATTCCTTGGAGAGGTGGCACTTAAGACACAAAACCAAAGCTTTAATTTCTTCCAACTTAGGGATTGCGTATACACGCTATGTTTAGTCATCACTAACAGAAATGTTATTTTGGATACATTTTTAAAATTGGGTGCAGAATCAACTAAACACAGCCATCAGTATGTAGGGAGGTATGCTGTTTCTTTAAATCTGGTATCTTAAGGAAGATGCTGTTGGTAGTGATCAAATGGTGCCTATAAATGAACTAGATCTATGGTAGGGTGTAGATCTTGATATCTTTGTGCATTTTGATGACAGTCCAGCTGCATGTGGGGAACTACAGGATGAGGAGATTATCGTTTGTGTGCGGCAAAAACATGGTGATCAAGAAAGTGGACCAGCTTGAAACAACACTGACAGTAAATCCTGAAATACCTAAAATGGGTAAAGTGTTACGTGCATAAATGGGTGTATGCATTGTTGTTTTTTCTTTTCTTTCTTTTTTTTAAGAATTTACATCCTCCATTAAGTCATCGGAATGGTGTTCAAATGAGCCAGGATTCATAGACTTAGTTATCTAACATTCATCTTTCAGGATAAGGGAAAACCATGGACAAAACTTATCTGTAGAACTCACCCTGACCCAGATTTGAACTCGAGACCTCTTGAATGCTGGCTGTTTAGGCATTACATCAATGTGAAAAAGCTCTTGAGTTTATTAATATGTTTTGCAAAATGAGTTGTATGCATTTAATGCAAGGAAAATTAAACAAGCAAAATTAAGTGGAACCAATTTCTAAATGTATGCTTCATTTGTACCTTTACTGTTTGTAAAGTGTTCACATGCAGGCCCATTGTATTTTTTAAAATGTAAATATGATGCATTGTCAAAACCTCATTTTTAAGTAATTTTAAGTTAACAAGTAATCTTTGCTCTTCCCCTTGATATACATATTAATCAGGTTCAACTGTAATTACTAAATTATAATATGCTTCACTTTAACCACTTTTTGGGTTTGGTCATATAAACAGCTAATGATGTAAAAAAACGTTCTCTCCCTGAAACCAAAAAAATCTTGAGTGAATGGAATGAAGTGCTTGTATATGAGTAAGGATTTAATAAGTGAGCCCTTACCAAAATATTTTAAAAATGAAAAGTCCAACTACCGCTTAACACACTTTGTCTCATAAGTGCTTAGGATAGGGCAACATTATACTGGAGACACTGTTTCACACACTTAGGGGGGGGGGGGGGGGCAAGCATCTGCTCCTTCAAATGGAATTGCAACAGAACTGCTGAATTACAACTCGCAACTGAAATACACTTAGTGCTGGCCAGTGAATTCACTCAACTCTATCAACTGTCTTCTAAAAAACTGTCCACTCTCAGTTCTACTCAACTCCATTTATTAGACTCCCTCAACTCAACTGACTCGACTTGACTGACTCCTGCTGTGTGATGGGGAGCTTCTTATATAGGGTCTGAACATAGTTAACATCCTGGAGCATGAAACCGCCAGAAAAAACGTTCAAGAGCAGAGAGACCTATGTATATATGGCTGTTCTGCTAGGGCTATTGTTCAGCCAAGGGGGCCAGCCATTAGCAGGAGGTAGCCAAGTCAGTATGCGCCACTTCTTCTGTGGGTAAGCAGTGACAATATTTGATCGGTCATTTTACATGGATATCTTAACAGGAAGTATGAAGTATACACTGATAACACCCCTTTACAAAGTAAATGCACATGCAGACAGAACTTATCACACTATATCTGTCTTTGACCTTTTTGTCATTGATAATAGAAAAATTTATCTGCTCCAGATTAATAACATTTCTAGAGAGCATTACAGCACTAATTGACTCAACATAGCTTCACAAAAAATGCTGTCGACAATAGCAGTAAATAATTATGGTATCTAAAATTGTATAAAATTAGATTACAACAAAAATCTAGCCACTGTAATGTAGATCATAATTGATTCTGACTGTGTAAACTATGAAATTCTCTTAAAAACACTGAACATTATCAGAGATCATAACTTTGATTGTTTCTAGTCATATCTATTAAATCACAAACAAATTGTAAGCATACTATCACTAGTAGTATAAATGCCCCCACATGTAATTTGGCCAAATGGTTGCTAAATAAATTTAATAGTTTCCAAAATTCGAAAGTACAAATTTAAAAAACTCTTTAGATTTAGTAGGAAAAATCAAAGATATAAATTTGGACAAAAATGACAGACTGGTTTCATTTGATGTCACATCTTTATTTCCAAGCATACCAACAGAAAAATTACAGACTGTATTAAAAAAGTGGCTAACTACAATAGAAATGGAAGCAATAGAAGCAGAATAATACATTTCTGTAACAAAAATATGCATTGAACAAAACTTCTTCAGCTTTAATGGAAAACACTACAAGCAGAAATCAGGGTTATCAATGGGCAATCCACTTTCACCTTTTTGGGCTAACTTATTTATGAGTGCATTTGAAACACAAATCAAAACGTCCTTCCCATTGATCTTCAAAGTTTGGTATAGATATGTTGACGACATGTTTGCAATTGTACCGAATAAACATTTAGAAGATGCATTAAAATTACTCAATCTGCAAGAAATGACTATAAAATTCACTATAGAAAAGGAAACCAATGGACAATCTCTTTCTTGGGTCTAAATATCATCAGGAATGACACAAAAATAAAGTTTGGAATTTACAGGAAACCAACACATTCAGAAAATTACATAAAAAATAATAGCCACAACCCAATTACACATAAACATGCAATAATAAACAGCCTTGCACACAGACTAGTCAACATACCCATGGAAAAAGAAGAATATTTCAAAGAACAAAAAACAATATTACACATAGCAGAGGAAAATGGATACAACAAAAGTTTGGTGTTGAAGAAAATTAGAAAAGCTAAAATAAAGAAAACCATTAAGGAAGCAGCCACATTTACAAAAGAAAAAGAAAGCAACAGCAGATTCAGTTCATTCACATATCATCCAAAAACATTTAATAAATTTAAAAAGATCTTCAAGGAATAAAATATCACCTTGGCACCTACTAATAGACACTCAATTTTAAAATTGCTAAATTCAAAAACAAAAGATGAAATCCCATCAGTTAACAGATCCGGAATATACCAGATAAGTTGTAAGAATTGTGAAAAATGCTACATAGGTCAAACTAAAAGAAATCTAAAAACCAGAGTCAAAGAGCACTTTAGAAACATCAGATTGAAACAAGAAGATAAGTCAGCTGTAGCATTTCACTTTTGGAATGAAAACCATGACATTAATACAAATCCAAAATTATTAAAAGGAGTGATAAACCAAAATAAATTGACAACATGGGAGAACATATTCATATGGAAAAATAAGGATCGCGTAATGAACTTTGAAATCCCACAAGTAGATAATTTGACAAAGAAGTTCATAGTTCCACCACCAGAGAGAGAGAGAGAGAGAGAGCAAACAACAACAGATGCCAGTTGGAAAGAGATAGAAAATGGAGGCGAATGTCTTTGAAACTAGTCTCTCATAAATATAAACAAGTAAGTGATGAGTATTAATAAACCAACTACAAATAGTTTCTGAGATTAAATTGTAAGCACCAAATGTAGCTCAAGAATGTGGAGAATAATTTAATATTCATGGTATCCTACAAGGCTTGTCTTAGGACTTCTATTATATATTCTCTGATCAGCAATTTAACTTGTATTGTAAGTGTTAAATCTGTATTACATACAGAAAATAGCTCAGTTACTTTACAACTCATATTTGCAATTTACAATCCAGTACAAATAATACCATAAACTATTTAGAAGTGGTTCATATGCATTGGAATGAACTTAATACGAGGGCTGTTCAATAAAGAATGATCATAATTTTTTTACGGTCATAATTTTCTGCATAAGATTCAGTCTTATTATATCCTGTTAGCTTAATGTGAAACGAACACGCCATAGTAGTTTCATTGTTGGTACTCCTGGTTCCCACCTGTGAGAACCAGGCAAGTTCAGACATATCGAGATTTAACTGTATTGGAACACCACAGTGAAGCACACTGGATCAAGCTTTAGTCGCATAAGAGCCGTAGATGCAAACGATGATTTGCGAAACATGTCCTCAAAATAGGTACGAAAGTGAAGCAGATGTGTAATAAATAAGTTCAGACATGTTCAGTATTGCCTACCGCTGCAGTGGAGGTAACACGGGAGGAACAATATGCAGCTTTGAAATTCTGCTTTTGTCTCAACAGATCTTCATTTGAGGCCTGTACAATGTTACAGGAGGCCTATGAAGAGGCTGTTCTTCCCTACAGCATAGCTCTAAGGTGGTTTAAAATGTATAAAGAGGGGAGACAATCAATTTCAAAGGAAGGTGGACCTGGTGCTCCAGTTACTGCTCTTATGGAAGAAAACATCAACACTGCTGCTGCCATTGTGAGAGAGCATTGACAAATTACCTTAAGGTCACTTTCTGAAATATTGAACATTTCATTGGGTGCCACCCACACATTGGTGACAGAAACATTACACATGACACGTGTTTGTGCGCGATGGGTTCCAAGACTGTTGATTCCCGAGCAAAAGGACATTCGCATGCAGGTCTGCATGCAGTTAAAGTTGATGTTAGAGGAAGATCCGGAGTTTCTTTCAAACGTAATCACTGCTGATGAAACTTGGCTACATCATTTTGATCCTGAGAGCACAAACAGCCAAGGTCAGTGTGAAAATCTCCTTCATCACCAACCCCCAAAAAGGCAATTGCTTTTGCTGGGAAAGTTATGGTCATGTCAATCTTTGATATTCATGGAATGCTTTATCAGCATGTTGTACCTGCACACTCATCAGTAACTGGACAATTCTACAGGGATGTCCTGAAAACATATCATATCAGGCGCAAAAGACCACATTTCCGTGAAGCAGGCTAGATGCTGCACCACAATAATGCTCGGCCACATTGCCAATGTTGCTGAATATCTTGCAAAAATCAACGTGAAGTGCATCCCTCACCCTCCCTATAGTCTGGATTTAGCTCCATGTGACCTTTTTCTATTCCCTAACTTGAAGAAATGCCTTCGTGGGAGGCATTATCCATCATCAGAAGCAGTGGTGAAGGCTGCGAAGGTGATTTTGAAGGACCTCTCAAAAATGGTTTCCAGCATGTCTTTGAAGACTGGCAGAAATGCTGGGACAAGTGCATTGCATTCAGGGGAGACTATTTTGAGAAGGACCAATCAAAATTATGAGGATGAGTAAAGATACGTTGTCAAAAATAAAAAATTGTGATCATTCTTTATTGAACAGCACTTTTAGTATTCTATGTTTTCAAAAGTACAGTGAATACAATTTCAGGACAGGAATTGACAAATGATAGAAGTATGCAACAAAGTTTTAGAACTACATATAGATGTATAAAATGGAATATTCACTGAGTATATAACTAAGAAACTAAACTCAGTCTTTGTTGGGGAGATCTGTTTGTCACAAATGATGAATATAGAGGCAAATAAGCGGTTTATGGTAATAAATAAATAAAAAATAATAAACCCTGGCACGACAGCCCTAAGAGGGCCAAGCCAACTGTCGGTCTCATGCCCACTTACGCAAGGCAGAGGTGGGCAATCATCCAACTGTTAATGGGGAAGAGATGTAGTCAGCACCTCGGCATCCCCCAGCTGGAACATTTGTTTTCATGGCCAGGGCTTCTTACCTAGCGTAAGCTCCTCACTTTCCTCATGATGCTGAGTGGGCACCGGTCCTATACCCAGGACTTAAAATCTGCACCCCATGGGTGGTATTGAACCCAGGCCACTTTCCATGACCAGGGACCAAGGCATGCTGCCAAGGCTTATGACAATTGCTTCCACTCAATCATGTCTTATGGTGTGTACTTGTGGAAGTGCACTTGGTGGGAAGTAGGTTTCAAAACCAGAAAACAAATACAGGCATTGTATAATTAATAAACATTTGAAGTCGGTTTCTTGACACTGTCATGTTTTAATTTTTAAGAGACTGGTTTTGGTAGCAGTTGACTTCCATTTTCAACCTAAAGGTCTGGCTATAACTGCAGGTGATTGCAATCTTCTGTTGGATGAAGGAAAAATGAACTTATTTATAATTGACAACTGGAAGATTTCAAAATTTGTTGATTGGTCTTTGAATTTTCATATTAAAATTTTCTCCCATAGTGAATTTGTTTGGCATATCACATATTTTAATAATTTTGGATTTGGGTCAAAGTTATAATTTTGATTCCAAAAGTGAAATGCTGTTGTTCACTTGTGTTCCTGTTTCAGTTTGATATCCTTAAAATGTTTCTTGGTTCTGGTTGTTAAATTTCTTTTGGTTTGCCTTATATGAAAATTTTCCTAATCCTTACAGATTATTTGGTGTATTCCAGATCTGTTGATCAATAGAATTTTATCTTTTGTTTTTAATTTAACAATTTTATTAATGAGTATCCATTGACCATTGCCAAGATGATATTTTGTTCTCTGAAGATCTTTTGAACTTTTTAAAATATTTTCGGGTGGTAGGTGAATCTCCTGAATGTGCTGTTACTTTCTTTTTTCATGGTTTATGTGCTTGCTTCCTTGATGGTTTTCTTTAGCTTAGCATTTTAATCTCCTTGAATAATAGACTTTTGTTATTTCCATTTTCTTTTGCCATTTTGAAATTCCATCAGTTAACCATTTAGTAAAGAAGTCCGTTGTTCCAGCACCAGAGAGAACCCTGCAGACAACTACAACCAATGGCAATTGGACCTTTGAGGTTGAAAATGGAAGCAAAACAAGTCCCTCAAAAATTAAAATGTGTTGTAATATGAAAAAAAAATGTGTACCAAATGTTTATTAATTAATTTGTATGTTACTGTTACTAAATTCCTCCAAACATCAGTTAATTATATAAGAAGTTAATAAACTATTATTTAAGTAGTGAAAACCTTTAATTTTGCCCTCTGTGTCCCTTTTAAAATTCTTCTTAGTGTTCACAAAAACTAGGACTACTTCATAAAAAAAGTAAAACTGACACCACTAAAATGGCAGAAAAGAAAATGTCATCCAAGTTCTTATGAACAGGCTAACTCTTTTTGAAAAAAAGTTGTGTCCTACATGGCATAGACATAAAAGTATAACAGCTGCTATAATCATGTATAAAAAACCAGAAATGTGTGTTTTTTTTTAAGTGCTTCTAACAACACATTGCTCTTTTCAGAAATTTATGAAAGACAAGTTTGTTAAAACTTATTTATTATGTTTTATTTATTTAGTTATGAATCACACTACACTAGTTAATATACTAACATTCATATAATCATATTACACATGTATGTTAGATAAAAAGTTAAATTTATTAAAAGTTTAGCCAGATGTGTGCAACTGTTTTCCTGCTATACTCTGAAATTTAAGTAATTTTGACAAGTTGCCAATTTTTGGGGTTAAGCTCCTAGGTAAGCTGTATGTGACAATAAATATTCTGTTTTATTCTAAAGTGAGTAAAGAAGATCTATATTTCAGACAAAATAGCAGCTTCTCTAAAACAAATAACTGAAAATTTCAACACATATCAATAGCCTCTGAATAATTAAAGTACTAGCATTAACATTGAACAGGAAATTTGAAAACTGCATGTTAAATATGAATAGCAATAAAAAATATTAGAATATTACATTTTGCACTTCATCATATATCCAAAAGCTTTCTTTCAGGCTGCAAGCATATGTAGTTTAAAAATACAATGTCTTATTTTGCCAGTCTTTTAGCCATGAAATTCATAACCCATGGTATTATACTACTAACATCAGAGTTTTTAAAATAATATTGAAAAGTAGCATGCAACTGAAGCTATTTGTTGAATTAAATATAGTCAAATTTATTATAATTGTTTTTACTCAAATTATAAAACATTATCTTTTTTGCAGGAAACAGTGGCAAATGACTTTCCATCACTTCCAAGTTCAGATGGCCCAGAGACAATGACACCTGATGAAGCAGAAAATTTGCTAAGTGCAAGGTTGGTTAGCTCTGCAATAAAAAAGTGAAGTTACTTCTCCAAACAGTTGACTCCCTTTTTGCTTGTGAATTACTACCTAATGAATTAATTGCTTTTGCATTTTTTATTCATTACTGTTGCACCGCCTTGAAACTGAGCTTATTGTATCATAATTCTATAACAGAAAATGTTCAGTTTCTCTCTCTTCAGCAGAAATCTTAACATGCTGCTAATATCCAGAAATGAACTGGTACTATTTCTATAGGGAAGTTGCTGGCTAGTAACAAACTGTCAGAAAAAAGGGGAAGCATCAAATCTGTCTAGTAGGTATCTACTTCAAAATTTTGTTTACAGAATCAGCGTATCATTAAAAAAATGTATGCAAAAGTTTGTTTGCTAGTTTTAATTCAAGGTTCCAAATCAAATGCCAAATCAATTATTTGAACTACAATGAAGGAACACTGGTAGTAATGACAGCATTGGATGTTCCTATTAGCTGCTTAAAGATCATATTGGCATTGAGGGAGGGGGAAGTAAGTCATGCAGAAAGAAGTGCCCATACAGATTTAAAGTACCCATATATATATTATAAATCTATATTGGTACATATAGATTACATATATACAAAGATTTCATCTTTGACTTTGATACCTTGAAGTGAAACTGCCTGTCAGTTCTTTGAATATGATTCTGTTAAACCTCTTGATGTCTCTCAGGAATATCAAGGCAGAGTTCAACATGAAGAATTTTGATACTTCCCTTGTGAATAAAAATTGTTTGTGTCTGTACTAAGTTATACTGTCCATAACTTGCCTGGTTATGCATGCTGCTCTCAATTATACAAGAAGTATAAAATACCAAACAAATCACAGTTTGCAGGATATGTTACAGGATGATGAAACAAAATTTTCCTCTAGGGCATTTATGTTCAGAAATGTATAATTTTTCCCTTTATAAAGCTTCATAGTACCATATGACTGAATGTGCAAGTGGTACTGTACAATACAAGTTGTGTATATGTCAGAGAAATTGAAAAAGAAACACATGCTGCATCTTCTCTAGTAATGGTTTTCTTACAGTTAATAAGCTTAATTTTGGAAAAAGCAGAATATTACACAGAAACAACAAGAGTATCTCAGTTTGGATGAATTATAAGACTATTTCAAATTGTAATCTTCAATCTTAGCAGTGTGGAAGGCACGTTGGAAGTGAATTTACTTGGGCATTCCAAGGACAATAATGGTTGAATGTTACACTGAGATTGTTGTATAATTCTGGGTGATAATATCCACTGTTTTCCTCTCTAAGTATGTACTGTGAAACGTAGTCATTTATAGAAAGACATCACGACAGAGTGCATCCACTCACCGTGTGATTACCATCATGTCTGTCAAGGTCATTAAGGCTTGAACTTGTGAACGGGAGGTTTATGTTTCAAATCTTGCCAAGTTCACCTGGGGTTTCTTTCCATGTTTTCTATAGTCATGAGGACTATGGAAATCCTTGGGATATACCCTAAACTTTGGTCTGAAACATTTCCTTTGCAAATTTCCTCTCCGATTTATTTTATTTTCATGTTCCTGTATCATTAATGTCCTCCATCTGTGATGCCATATTTACTAAGAATGGGCATTAAGCATTTTTTATTTTGTTTGTATTTAAGTTGGAAAATACTCTTGACTATGTATCTCTTAGGACATCAAACCACTGTCCATAGAAACCAAAGAAAACCAAGCTTTTTCAGATGTGGTTGAATTTCATGAAAATGTTGGTCACCTGTAGCAGATTCTGCATATTGTAGTTGTTTGTATACCTCTTGTATATTATGCTAACATGCATGTTTCCCTTTACTGCATATATTCAGGTAACTTTAGAGATAAGTAAGGCTTTAGGCTTTCATGATTGTATCTTTTGCTCAAAAATAAACAAAATGATACAGTAAAAAGCAACTCAGTAATTGTTTCAAACAAGATTAATGGCACTGAGCACATGAATACAATGAAATGCTTATAGGTTTCTTCATTATTAGACTATTCATATTCATATTCGTTTATTGCATCCATAAATAGATTATCTCTGTTGGAATATTGAGTACTTCTGAGGGTTTGAGTTCAAAACTCATTTGCAGTGACCTGCCTGGACAAGGGTTTTCTAGACCATTCTCTTATTCTGAAAAGATGAATGTCAGCTGCTTTGAGTTATTTCGTACTTTCATTTTCTGGTACATGACCTAATTGGTTAAAGAAGTTCAGTTTACACACGATCATGGAATACTATTAAAGAAATTATCTCATTACGGAATTAGGGGAACTGCAAATAACTGGCTTGTCTCCTACTTGAGAGAGCAAAGGCAAATAATAGAAATGAGTTTGTTGATAAAACTACAAAGGAAATAAAAACTATAAAATCAAAAGCTGCTAGCATAAACTATGGAGTTCTGCAGGGTTCAGTTTTAGGGCCACTGCTATTTATTTTATATATTAATGATTTGGCACTTTATTCACAAAATTCTTTAAAATGCTCCTTATTTGCAGATGATACGAGCCTCTTGATATCAGGTCAAAATGATGACGAACTCAAAGAAAATGTAATAAATAATTTGAAAGAAGTATCAACTTGGTTTCAAAATAACAAATTAGTTATAAATAAGGATAAGAGTCAGGCATTGAGTTTTCATAATAAAATCAATAAGGCAGTTAATTTACCTGAAATTATAATGGATGAAAATGAAATTAAATATTGTGACTTTGTGGGTTCATAAAATTAAAAAGTTCAATTACACCACTCAAAATGTTCTTTATTTCCACCTTATTTTAATGTCACAATTACAATTTCGTAATGTACACAATTAAAACTAAGCCAGTTCGTCTTTCCACGTACACTGGGCGCTCCTTACGCACTGCTCGCCACAACTCACTCAACTCAACTAACTCAACTGAACGTCACCTCACTTGTATCGATCGGCGGCCCGAAGTTTCTCGAGTCTTCTCGAGTATGCTGGAGGGGGAAGACATTCTCGAAGCTTCGCCCTCCTTCGAGCAGGAGGAGGAGGGGGAAACGAAGACTCAACTACCCCTCCTGTCTCCCCTCCCTCCACCGGCCTTCATTTATTGATCGGCATTGTGAGTCTGCCGCTTGGGTAACACTGCTCCCTCCTCAAGGCTGGTCGTCCCGAACAGCACCATCGTAGCGGGCCAGGCCATCCAGGTGTACCCCAACATCTTTCCTCGGGGTACCTTCTGGACGCGGTAGACCACATTGTTAATCCTCTTCACCACACGGTACGGTCCTTACCATGGCTGCTGAAGCTTCGGGCTGCGTCCCTTGGTCCGGGTAGGGCGGTACAACCAGACCAGGTCACCTTGCTGGAACCCTTGGCTGTTGGTTTGCCTGTTGTATTGGGTTTTCATGCGGTCGCTCGCCTTCTGGATGTTCTGGCGAGCCATCTCGTGCATGTCGTGGAGGTGGTCCACTAGGTTCTCCACATACTCGGTCGCTGGCTGTTTCACCCCCGGAGGGCTACCAAAAGCCAGTTCACAGGGGAGGCGTAACTCTCGGCCGAACATTAGGCTGGCTGGCGTGATCCCCGTGGTGTCGTGTGTTGATGGCTGGCCACAACCTTCCTCAAGTGTTCCTCTAAGGTCTTGATGTACCTCTCGACCATGCCATCCGACTGGGGATGTAGAGGTGTTGTGCGGGTCTTGTTAACCCCAAGTCTCTCCACTGCCTCCTTCATCAGGTTGGACTCAAACTTGGTGCCTTGGTCACTGTGCAGCTCTAATGTTACCCCAAATCGGCAAAACACTTGCTCCACGAGGCAGTCTGTGATTGTCCTTGCCTCTTGGTTCGGAATGGCATACACCTCCGGCCACTTAGTGAAGTAATCCAGTAACAATATACAGGAAAGACAAAATTTTTAGGAGTGTGGATGGACGACAGTCTAAATTGGAATATACATATTGAAAGTCTAATGAAGAAATTCAGTAGCATTTGTTTCCAAATATCAATTTTGAAGCACAGTGTAAATTTGAATACATTATGAATAGTCTATTTTGCAAATTTTCAATCATTAATTTCTTATGGTATAACAGTATGGGGAAATAGTAGTAGCATTATCAAAGTATTTAGAATCCAAAAAAGGGTAATTAGAATTATGATGAATTTAAAGAGAACAGATAGTTGTAAGCGATGGTTCAAAAAATTAGGCATATTGTCATTACCAAGCATTTACCTTTTAGAAATAATAGTACAGGTTAAAATGAACTTAGATAAATTTCAAAAAAGCAATGATATTCATGACCATAACATGAGAAATAGTTCAAACTTACATGTCACCTATCATAAAAAGAAAATGTATGAGCACAGTTTTAAATTCAACGGAATTCATATCTACAATAAACAGCCAACTGAAATAAAAAACATTGAGTCCTTCACAAAGTTTAAAAACACATCAAAGAAGTATTTGTTACAAAAGTGTTACTACTCAGTAGAAGAGTATTTAAATGACAAAGGGTAGGAATAAAAGGAATGTAAATTTTAATTATTAATTTGGTTATTATGCTTAACAACTTATTGTAATTCATGTTTTTTGTTACTATTTTTTGTGTAGTTAGTAATTTGACAATTCCACATCATGAGTTGAATGATTTACGGATGCAATAAGTGAATATGAATATGAATACACACACACACACACGCACACGCACACGCGCACACGCGCACGAAAACTGGAAATTAACGTGTCATAATTGAAGAATATTGTCTCTTGCTGAATATGGCACTATGGTTGTTTGAGCTGACATTGCTCCAAGTGCATCATATGGAATAAAATCATCTGGACTACCGAACCCTGATAATATCAAAAGAATGGACAAAGTTAAAGCAATGTATCTGAGTTCTTCCCATAAGGGAAATATATCTGTTAACTCAGACAGAAATCTTCATAGAGTACCTCATTAGAATCCTTAATCAATTGATGCCTTTATGAAATTCATATTCTTTTTTGACTTGTTTGTTTCATTGCTTTCCTTACAATTGAGAGTGGGGGTAGCTTTGAAAATCTGTTGTTACTTTTGCATATTGCTACATTACAAATGTATTTGTTGAAGCATATAAAAGGAACGTTCAACAACATCGCTTATAACTGGAATGGTGGCAAAAAAGTACAAAGCTCATAAAAATTCTTTAAAAGCAGATGATGACCAATCAGAAGCAATTTTAGAAATATACATGGATATTATTGCTTGAATATTCAACACCCAGTTCACTTCACACTTTGAACTTCAGGCAAAATCGAAGTACTTGTCATATCTTTGCTTCTAGGAATATAAATCTTTTATGTTTTTCTCATCAATGGTGAGGTGATGTAGTAAGGTTAATAAAACAATTTATTGACAAATATTTCTCATACAGACTTTCTTCTCCCTGAACATTCTTCACACCCGCCCAATGCAATACACTTGTCCCATTGCCATTCTGCATCATTCTGTTCAGGGTCACCTCTAAAGTTTTCACTGCTTTGGTCTTGTTAAATGTATGTCCCTTATGTTCCTTTTTGCCTACCGGTTTGAGAGAAATTCACAAAACCTAAAGTGGTTGGGGTACTGTAAAGATGCCCCACCCTTTTTTTGTATGCCAGGACTTGAGTAATAGCAGTAGCAATATGAAGCCTTGTGTTGCTGTTATGGTGCTTCCATTTCCCAATGAGGTTGCTCGTTATCTCTGGGTGATAACAATATGTCCTTTCGTCAGGATGATGACATTCTGTACCAAGCATCATCATCGTCCTTAAGACATTGTTTCCAGTAGCAGCAAACATCAACGTGAGGCTGCTTTTGCTTTGGAGTAAGCAGTTGCAGTATCCTTTGAAGCACACATCCTAGAAATCTGGAAATGCTCTTTTAAAATTACGTGAGTGTTTCCAATCGATATTCCAGGAATGCAAGGAACTGTCTCACGGTGAAACATGAGTCATCACCAGTAACAGTGGCAGTAACAGTGCACCATCTCCTCCTTGCACCTTCCCAGCTATTTATGAAAGCATATTGCCAATGAAAACCTAATGCTTGACAAGATATTAGTTTGTTGTAGGTTCTGATAGTGTTTTTCTTCAACAAAATACAAATTTTGATTATATAATGCTGCTTACAAAGATCAACCGTGACAATGTTTAGAGGCAATTACAAAACACTTTCACACTCAAAGGCTCCAACTCAACTGTTGGAACAGTACCAGTGTTCATTGAGCACCCCTCGTAGTTGAAGGAAAATCAAATTGTCAGTATTTCAAAATCAAACTAATATTTGGTTGCACGCCTTGGCATTACGGAAAGTATGATTTTGCATCATTGCCATTACTTTCATAACTCCTATCAATTTGTCCTCTTCAGATTTATCTCAAACTCGTTCAGAATTATTTCTCTTGTTTTTCAGAAGCTCCATTGTTTGTTTTACCTTTGTTATAAATTCTTCACATCAAATGCTCTGGTTTGTAGTATATTGTAAAGAGAATTTGTTAAACAAAATATTTTACTAAATATGAAAAAAAAGATTTGAAATCAAAATGTGAGAATGCTGAGTCAAATCCCCAGTCTTTGTAATAAGTGTCTTCATGCCAGTTTTCTGGATTAGTTAAGATGGTAGAGAATAGATCAACTAGTACAGCATTACTCTCACTTAATTGTCAAAAGAGGTCCAGAATTAACTAACATTCTACCTTGTGGGACACATTTTCTGAAATCTGTTTATCATTTCCAAATCTAAATGTGCTTTGTAAAATTAGAAAACAAAAGCTGAAGAATGGTTTGGGATCATGAAAAAGTGTTCTTTTATCTTTGTGAGTGACTGGGAAAGTACTAAATTGAGACAATGGCTAAACAGTCTATGAACACAGCATCTGGATATCAGTCCTATACTTGAGGACCTTAATTTCTCTAGATATAACCATAACAGCTAGTTTCAAACTGTAGTTATACTTTTTCAGGATATTAAACACATGCTCAATAAAGCATTTACTGTAGGATTTGGTTTGACGCCTTAAAATATCAGGAACCTTTCAGTTGTTGCCTCATCAGGAATTACATATCTTATAATGGTTGAAAGCTAAGAATGTGAAAATATATTGCTGGTCTCGGTGAACTGTGATTGTTCTACGTCTTTCTTTGAAATCAGCCATGAAGAATAGAGGCAATACTTTTAATCAGAACATTCTAAATGCCTTTTAATATTTCAGAGAAGACTGGTAATTAGTAACTGTTGCTTTCTGAAAATAGTTGTTTAGAGTTTCATCAAATTTACTGTAAAGCAATGACGACTCAAATGTAATTGTTTCTGTTTGGAGAATATTTTACATGTGTCCTCTGAAAGAAATTTCATGGCAGGCCAGAAAAATAATTTCATTAATAATTTATACGTAGCACAAACTTCCTATTATTGTTTACCTGTTAATTAAATTTTGCAATTTCTTGCTTAAGTTGCTGGTTTAATTGAAAATTATTTTGCATGAACTCAAACATTGTAAAAAAAACTTCTAATTGGACATGATTTTGTGCCTATTGGTGATGCTGCATAACTTTTAATAAGTTATTCTTGTCATTAGACCACAACCGTTCCAAGTACCTTTTTCCTTTCAAAACAAAACACATGCCCAAAAGTATTAATTTGATATTTTTCTGCAACCGCATAACCAGTCTGTTTTTGCATAACATTCCAGATTAGAATTATGTGCACAACATTTAATTTTTGTCTACACATGTGTTAAAATACCATTGCCCTCAAGAGTTTTTTTTTTTTTTTTTTTTTTTTGTACTCAAAACCAGTTGAACTGAATGGCTGCATCATTAAATATTTTAATACACATCCACAGCTTTCTCTCTCTTTCACTCTGACTTCTCAGTAGCCATGCCAAAGTTTCTCCACTTTACCACTTCAAATACTGCATTATCCATGCAAGAAGAGAATGATTGTGATTGGTGTATTCCCTTCACAGTTTGCTTGGGTGGCTTCATTTTGAGGTTGGTAGATGTACCTTAGGTGTTACCAGTAGTGCCCGCTAGCCATGCGGGGAGCCCGTATTGCCTCTTAAGGCGATCTCTGGGACGATAATCCCCAAGAGACCTATCTAGGGTGCTCTGATGGAATGGTAAACGATTGTTAAATTTGGTGGCCCGGCATTTAGTTCATCCTCCACATAATGGAGGGATGAGGCTTCGTGAAGGTATCTTACTGGAAAACTACAAACGACAGAATAGATAGCCCAAAGGCATCTATTCTGCACTCATTGAAGTAGCAGCAGATTGCAGCCTGCAGCCATGCCCCAGACTTCACACGCATAGAGCATTAGAGGAAGCACTAAAGCTTGTAAAAGGCGCAACTTTAGGGGTGTTGGCATACTGGAAGGCATCACCAGCCCGCCTCGGTAGCATAGATGGTAGCGTGTCTGCCTCACGTTCAAGAGGTTACGAGTTACATTGGAGGACGTAAGTTACAAAAAGAAAACATGCATCACTGGGTATAACAAAGGCGAGGCTCCGCACACCCGTTGAGACAAGCCCCGAATATGCTCCCGGAAAGTTAGACCCTTATCCAGCGTCACTCCCAAGTACTTGATGGAGTTTGCCCACCCTGTCCTACGTCCAGAATATGGAATGACTTAAGGGCAGACCAGCAGAAGAGTCGAGTCGTCCAGGTTTACCTGGGCGGGGTGTTTTCTGCCCAGCACCTAGCTGCTTAGTGTGGCTTTATCTGGGCAGTATAAAATGGCATGTGTCTCAGGTGGTTGTCTTGGGCAGTGTTATATCTAGCCATTTGCGGGTGCAACTGCCCTCGAGGGTGTTTACGCTCAGTGCTGGCTGCACCCGCCTGCCTGTGAGGTATCTGGGCACAGTCCGGCTTGACAGGCTAGAAGGAAAGCAGACAAGGTAAAGGTATTGGTTTTACAAGACCCATTTCTGGGCTTGGGGTACTGGTATGAAGGGAAAGTGGCCCTGTTCAGGCTAGGTTGCCCAAAGTGTCTTTGGGCAGTCGGTAACTAGGTCTACGGTGAGGAATCCTGTGGTTGTAATGGCCAAGGGTGTTCACCAGTTGATTAAGATGGGAGTCAAGTTTCTTGTAGATGGTGAGGGTTCTTTCCCATACCGCGTCTCCAATATACGGGACTCCAGAATAGGTGTGAAGGATATGGGACGGGAATCTACGCCCAGTATCGTAGATCACTCATGGTGCCCTGTTCTGCACATGCTGGAATCTGCAAATAGTGGTCAATGCCACTGATTCCCAGACCTCGCAGCCGTATATGATCAGGAGCAGGATAGTCGTCCGATACAGGCATAGTTTGAGATGTATAGGCATATGGGATTTCAGTACAGGGTACAACTGCCTAAGTGCTGCATGCTCTTGCCCAGCTTTGGCCTGGACGTGAGGGGTGTAGGTGAGGCTGCGATCAAGGACACCGAGGTATTCGGCAGAGGGAACCCAGGGGATTTGCCTCTGCCGCAACCTCAGTGACCAATCTGGTCGCCTGGCTCGGGTCGTAGCCAGGAGTAGAGTGGAGCTCTTCCCGGGACTAATGGCCATCCTTCACCTCTCACTCCAGCGGCCGATGGCTCGGAGCTGGTGCTGCAGCGGGGGGAAGCAATAACGAAGATTTTTGTTACGTGTCATTATGAGGACGTCGTCGGCACACTGGCACGTAACAGTCTGTAGTTCGAAGGGGAAGTCAGACACGTAGGCCTCAAAGAGTAGCAGAGGCAGAACACTGCATTCCGGGACTCCTGCGGCTATGGGTCTGACTGATGACAGCCGTCCTTCCACTCTCACCCTGAATGCGCGGTCTCGAAGGAAGCTGCTTATCAGGGCGAGATACGGAAGAGGGATATTGGCCTCTGACTTTGTACAGTAGGCCTTGGTGCCAGGTGGTGGTGAAGGCTTTTTCTACGTCCAGCAGCACCGCAACTGTCTTGAGGTTTTTCTAGAAGCCCAGGGCCGTCCTCTCAGCCAGTCACAATAGCTGCAGGGCCGTGGATTGTCCATGACGAAAACCAAACTGGTGATCAGGTAGGATTTCCGTTTCTTGAAAAGAGAGGTCAGGCGGGACAGGAGCAACTGCTCAAAAGGCTTTGAGACGGCTTGGAGAATACTTATGGATCGGTAGCTGGAAAGAAAGACCGGATCCTTGCCGGGCTTCAGGATGCACACCACTCTCGCCTCCTTCCAGCTAGCGAGAGTGGTTTTAGAAACCAGTCCCTTCGGAGGCGTGGGTTCGAATCCCACTGCTGCCATATTATTTTTAACCTTGTTGATAGTTCAACATATGCATTTCAATAACTAAAGATACAACAGCAACAACCATAGAGCTAGCGTGGCCGAGCAGTCTAAGGCGCTGCTTTTAGACAACAGTCTCTTCGGGGACATGGGTTTGAATTCCACTGCCGCCATATTACTTTTAATCTTGTTGATAGTTCTGCATGTACCCTTCAATAACTAAAGATACAAAAGCAACGACCATAGAGGTAGCGTGTCCGAGCGGTCTATGGCGCTGGTTTTAGGCATTGAAGATCCGCGTCAAATGGATGACAGCCCTTTTGAGAAGGTGCTGGAGCATGAGTGCGCTGACACCATCTGTCCATGGGACTTTTTGGGTTTGAGTTTACGGATTTCGGTAGCCACCACTCTTGGGGTGAATATTGAGAGATGGATCTCCTCATGGCGCTGCTGTGGTCCCTCATAGAGGTTTCCACAACCGCCTCCACGAGGTCAGTGAAGTGTTCGTCCTGGGGGTCATCCCTCGGCTCGAATTGGCTTTCCAAATCATCCGCAAAAGCAATGGCTTTCTCTTGGGGCTCGAATGTGAGTCTCCCTCGTGTGCCATGCAGTGGATGCTGGTATTGCATTTTGTCCCTTCTGAGGGATTTTATGGTCCGCCAGGGAAGCTTCTCCTGGAGATCAATGTTCCGAAAGGTGTTTTCCCAGACCACCTTGCGATGGGTGCGGAGCAGCCGCCTTGCCAGGCACTTGAACCGCTGGTAAACTGTTCCTATTCTGGGATGGCGGAAACGCTGCCATAGCTTCCGAACAGCTGCCTTGGCTTTTAGCAACTGCTGGATCTCGTTTGGGATGGTGATTGGGTTAGGTGTGTTGGTCGGGATGCGGTGAGTGTGTGCGCTCACCGCTTATCGGACATACTGGGAAAAACTCACTGCCGCTGCCTCCAGCGCCTCGATGTTGTCAATGTGCGGGCGCGGGTCGATGATTTGGTTAAGCTGAAGGATGACTGCATCCCAGTATACCTCAAGATCCCAGTCTGTGTTGAACAGTGCTGACATGGTAATGCTGGAATTGACCGTGACAGGGTCGAGTGCAATTCGTTTACCGCTGAGAGGTCTAGGTGAAATGAAAAGATTTTGGTGATCATGATGTCACCCATGCTTGACGAGATTTTGGTCTCCGCTTTTTTGTAATTTATGTCCTCCAACATTAAGTCATATCGAACGGTGAATGAAATGGGCAGAATGATGCTCAAATGAGTCCGGGGTCCATGGAGCTTAGAGCTACCTGACCTTCGCCTTTCAGGATAAGGGAAAACCCCGGAAAAAACCTTATCCAGGTAACTCACCCTGACCGAGATTCGAACTCGGGACCTCTTGAACGTGAGGCAGACACACTACTATCTACGCTACCGAGGCGGGCGTCTCTGCTTATGAGGCGGTAGAGCCCGCGTCCCCTCTGGTTGCTCGTACGGCTGTTCCAGAGCCCATGTTTCGCGTTGAGGTCTCCTGCAAATCAAACCACTGGGTGAAGGTTAAAGAGGGTGGTGTAATTGGATTCATAGAAGCGATGACCAGGTGGTTCTTAAGCCGCTCTCAGCAGGGTGTCCTGTTGACCGACTGACAGTCGAATGGCGTAGGCCTCCACTTGCTGCAGGGTAGGAAGAGGAACAGGAGTGTGCGTGATGATGCTTTTCACGAGTATAGCTGTACCGCCACCCTGTTGACCTTTACGATCGAAGCGATGGGTGACGTAACTTGGCAGCGAGAAGTCAATACCAGCATTCAGGTGCATCTCACAGATCATTAGGATGTCAATCCCGTAGGACTGCACAAACTGCAACATTCCAGGACGCTGATACCGTACATCGTTTGCATTCCAGAACGCAGCTCGCAATAGCCTCCTGACAAGTCGGGGGGTGGGGCATTACTCAGCGGTGCTTGGGAATAGAATTCGTTGACATGCCTTGCAGAGATGGTCCCTTCGAAGCATGACAATGCTGGTGCAGGTGCTCTAGCTGGTGCCGGCGCTGGCTCGGCAGCTGGGCCGGTACACTCAGCTGGGGCTCCTCCCTGGCAGGAGGGCTGTCCTTTGGGCCTTGCGGCCCTTTTTAGGACGCTGTAGGCGCAGTGCCTCTTGTGGAGGCTGTGGTGTAATGGGCTGTTGGCCGCTTGCTGTACAACCTGCAGAGTTCACTCTGCCCTGCCGAGTGCGGCTGCGAATGAGAAAGCGGGACAAACAGTCACCGGTCCCATACTACCTCCGTGGCAGCTCTCTATTATTCTCTGCCGCGCCATGCAGCCCTTGTAGCTGCTGCCATGGTTCTGACAACAGTTGGCGCATGTCTTCTCCTCGGGTGCCTTATCGCAATCCCTCAGGAGATGAGGCCCAGCAGATTGCAGGCATTCGAGCTTGGCTCGCAGCCCATGCTGGAGTGATGGAAACCCATACACCTGTGGCATTGGACTGGTTCACCCTGACTGTGAAAGCACTTGACTTTCACGACGGTGTGGAAAAGCACCCTAACAGCGTCAATGAGTTGAAATGCCTCTCCAGGAAACTTGTCCACCACCACAAGGAAGAGGGGCCTTACTCTGTGTGTACAATCTTCCTCAAGTGGCAACAGCTGAGGTCTTGATGCCGTGATCCTGCTCCAGAGTGAGTTTTACCTCCTCTAGCGGACACTCAGAATCAAGTCCCCTCAGGACCCATCTTTTGACATTAGGTCTCTGGGGGAGAGTAAGAATAGAAAGGGATCTACAGGTCCCTGAGCACCTGCTTTGCTGTCTCGAAATCCTTGGGGCTCTGGTTAGTGATATGTACCTTACGAGGCTTCCTTTTAGCCTCAGGGGATGACCCATATATATATATATATATATAAATAATATACACCGGTCGCCAAGGTAAATGATGCAGACCAGTCAGCTAGCAGGCTCGTGATGGTGTAATGTGGCAGACCTCTCAGAAGACACTTCTGCTCTAGTCGCTGCTCAGTAAGCTAAATTGGTGTTTCCTTAGTCTTTCTGTTTCAAGTTGTAATGCAGCATTCCATGCAGCACTAAATTGTAGGCCAGCATTTTGGTTAAGAGTGACTCTCTCTGCCGAGATAGCCAATGCCTCCTTGACTCTTTGCTCCCAGTAGCCACTGCATTTTGCCACAAAAGTGGTGAGACTGAAGCTAGCCCTGTGGTCTTGCTGGAAGCAATGTTCCGTGAGTCCAGACTTTTCAGGTTGCAACAGTCTGGTGTTTGTATCGTGTTCTTTAATTCTAGTAGCTATGGTCCTGCTGGTTTATCCGATGTATGGTACCCCATATGCACATGGAGTGCTGCGGGGTACAGCCCCGGAACATTGAGTTGCAATTGGTCTTTGACCGGTCTTATCAAGTGTCTGATTTTTGCAGGTTGTTTGTGAATGATTGTTATGTTTTGCCAGTATTTTGCCGATTTTTCCAGAAAGGTTGCCGGCAAAGAGGATGCAGACTATAGCAATGGGCTTTTCAGTGGAACTGTGTATGTGTGGTTCGGCTCTTTTGGCTTTTGCGAGAGTCCTCTCAACATCGGATTCAGAGTAGCCATTCTGACGAAAAGTTTGTTGCAGGTGTTGTAGTTCCTGAGACAAGTGCTGAGGGTTCGAGATGGCCACCGCTCTGTGAACCAATGTGTCGAGCACCCCCATACGTTGGGATTTGTGGTGGCAGGTGTGTGTGTTTAGATATAGATCGGTGTGAGTGGGTTTCCAATATACTGCATGCCCTGGGGTACCGTTCTTTTTTTTTTATATCAATGTCCAGAAAAGGCAGCACCCCATTCTCCTCCACCTTCATAGTGAATTGTATCTGAGGTCTGCATCCGTTCAGATGTGTGAGGAAATCAGACAGTGTATCTCGTCCATGTGGCCGGACTACAATGTGTTGTCCACATATCTGAAGTGTGAAGGCTTCAGGTGTGGCGTGGTGAGCATCTCATTTTCCAAATGTTCCATGTAGAAGTTCGCCACAGCTGGTGATAATGGCCACCCCATGGCTACCCTGTCCACTTGTTCATAGAACTTGTCACCATACAGGGAATACGTGGAGGACAAAGTGTGACAGAAGAGCTCAGTGATGTGAGGCGGAAAGTGTTGCGATAGCAGCTGAATAGATTCTTTAAGCAGTACCCTGGTGAATAGTAACACCACATCAAAGCTGATGAGAAGATACGCATGTGCAATGGTGATATTCTGTAGTGTCTGCACAAATTGGGCAGAGTTCTTAACGTGGTGTGGACAGCCTCCCACAAGCGGTCGTAGGAGTTTGGAGAGGTGGCGAGCTAGTCGATATGTGGGGCTGCCAATTATGTCCAGAATCGGTTGAAGCGGGATCTCCATTTTGTGGACCTTGGGAGGTCCATACATCCTAGGGGTCTGAAGCCTGTAGGAGACAATTTTTGTTTGACATCAGGAGTAAGGCTGGATTTCTTGATCAATAATGAGGTGCGACGTTCCAGAGTCAAGGAGGCATTGGCTATCTCGGCAGAGAGAGTTACTCTTAACTGAGATGCCGGCCTACAATTTAGTGTTGCATGGAATCCTCATTAAAACTTGAAAGAGAAAGACTTAGGAAACACAAATTTGCCTTACCTAGCAGCGACTAGAGCAGAAGTGTCTTCTGAGAGGTCCACCACATTACACCATTATGAGCCTGCTGGCTGATTGGTCCACATCAATTACCTCGGCGACCAGTGTATATGTATGGGTCATCCCCCTCCCTTTGGTCATTCAGCATCCTGAAAGTCGGAGATATGAATGCTTTCGAAACGTTAATGTCATAACATCTTCTTACCTGGCTTGAAGCCTGGGAACATCTAGAACAAGAAAAAAAGTGCTTTTTACATTACAAGGAACATTCTATCTAAGAGACAGGTATTTTAACTTATTCTGGGAGGAATGTCTGTCTGTCAGGCGACGTGTTCCATAAACAATGTCTTTTTCCAGTTGCAACAATCACTTAATGTAACAAACTATATGCTCTCACTGCAGGCAAAGCCTGAATGGAGACTCTTTGAAGAGATTCGCATGCAAAATTCATAAATGTGCCATCTGGTAGCAAAAAATGAAAGTGTATCTGCCTGCAAGATAGATATTCCATTCTAAGGGTTAAAAAAATAACACAAAAGGAATGCTATGCTGTTACATGAATCAAAAGAAAATAACTGAACTAAAATTTCAGAAATATTTGCATGCACATAACTTGATAACACAAAACTTTCTGTATAGAATAATTTCAAACCATGCATTCTACTCACTAGCTCAGTGCACACTGGAAGAAAAATGTTTTCTTTAGTAAGATTGACTTTGTCCCCTGATGCTCTCTCTGCTCTTAAGTTAACAATGCAATACCCATTGTTGAAATAAATTCAAATTATATGCTACAAAATATAAGTATTTTAATACTCTGCACTAAATTAAATTTAAAAAAAATGCAAAGGGAAATAAAGTGCTTAGCGAATGAATCGTTCCCTTCATTCCTTTGAGTGACTGCCACTGGAAAACTGAAAAAATGCACAGCTACTTTCTCTTACATTTTCCAAAGTTTCTGTGATGTAGCATTTTATTCTGAATTTTACTTTGAGTTAATAAATAAATTACATAGTAAACTCAGTAGGTTGCTCCCTTTGATAGGATCTTGCATAAAGATATATGAAGTCTTGATCTTCTGCATCACTGCAGTGCGTGTAGTTTCAGATTTTCTACAACTTAATTCCTAATTATAAATATGTAGCTGTCTTTCTTAATGATTTCAACCTCTCTTTTCTTAATATAATTTTGAGTCGAACTAATACTCAATGCTCCACTTATTGCTAGTATTTACCTAGAACGCGTTCTGTTAGGATCTTCCTAACAACATCAGCTGTTGTCAACTAATGGACTAACACTCTTTTCTTGTTGCATTTGTTAAAGATAAATATATGGATGGTTATTACAAGATTCATCTTGGGTAGTTGTTTCTCCAAGTTCAAAAAATTGACTGAACTTTTAACACTGGTGATAAAATGCACATTTCTATATGATGAAGCACCTGATGAATTTTTGTAGAATATTTTTCCTCTCTGAGAAATACAAGGGCAAGACCATTGGCAAATGGTTGGATTGCTCGCCTCTCAAATAGGTGGCATGGGTTCAATCCCAGGGGACCACATGTGGGTTTTGTGATGGACAGAGCAGCGTCTGGACAGGTTTTCTCTGGTTTCCTTAGTTTTCCTCGCCATTCATTCCATTAGCTGTTCTATAATCACTTTTCCTTTCATCCATTGCACCACCATTTCATATATCTACTTCTTCACCCTCATACCAGGTATTGGGCTGTTCTTCCATCCTGGATATTCTGTCAGCTGCAAAGTTCCTCTGCTCCTAGATAGGCATCTGACCACATGTGTCCATCCACTTTTGAGTCCTGGAGTCCTTCATATGAGAGGTATATAGAAGGAAATGGGGGGTGGAAACAAAATACAATTCCAATGAGCTGGTGAAATTAAGCATCAGCTGGTGCCATTTCGTATCAGCAGTATAAGGTCTTGTGATGGAAACTAATAACATACCTTCAGTATGTTATCTTGTATATAGATAATTGTAATAATCTTAGTTTGTCATAATTAATGTGTGGTGATTTATTGAACAAATTTGTTACCCTTTACTTTTTGTATTTTAAAATTAACTGATCTTCAAAACTGACTGCTCTTCCAATCTGGATGATAGAATTTACTTTGAGAAAATGTTTTCCATCTTCTAAATCTGGTGAATGTTATGAACTAGTGAATTGTTACATCAAGTGAAATGCCCAGCTTCCCCAATGAAGGAGAAGAAGAAATGCTTGGGTGGACAACAAACTTATATATCACTTTAAATGCAGCTTATATTAGTCTAAGAAATTGTAATGCCAATGGTATCATCACTGAGGTGTCTTAGTAGTTATATTGTGTATGAAGCGTTAATAAGGTGATAGGGCAGATGCTGGAAATCCATGGATAGCTTCTTTAATTTTCCTTAACTTAAAAATTACAAATGCCAGTTGTTTGAAGTAATTATTAGTCTGATTAACAAAGAAATATTCTAATTACAGTTCTTTGAAAGGTAGTCCAAAACATTAATAATTAATTAATGCTTATTATTGTCTCTTTGTTCAATTTGCTTCCTGAAAAGCACTGCTTTCTATTTTATAAAACTGTAAGAATGTATTTTCCTTAGTTGAACATGAATCAAGGCATTAAGTGCATAGTAGGATTGCTTGCATATCATGTGCGAGTGCTTTCTATCAAAATTGATGCAGGATAATATTGGCATTAATAGTAGAAAAATTAATCTTTGAAATCCAGCATATGTACAGCACTGTTGTAATAATTTCATATTGAAGTGGAATATAGAGTAATGCATTTTTTACATTGCATGAACAAGTATAACACATTTATCTGTAGTGTATTTTTATCAACAGAAGCAGCTGAATGAGAATAAAAGCAATACATTTATCAAAGTGCAGTATATTTTGCCCATGAGCATATTTAAGAACATGTGTCAGGGAGGAAATTAAGTTGTAGTGTGAGAAAATGAGCAGGATTGTTTTAGGCACAACTAATGAACCTTTCATACTATTGTTACAATGATGAAACTTGTTTTACTTCTCATTAAGCTGCTAGTATGTGCTCTGTTGCTCATTTTGTTATAGTAAGGCTTTGCATAAAACTAATGCTGTTGTATTTTCTGCCTTTTCTGCTCTACCTTCTTCGTACCTGCAGTATACTGGAAAAGAAAATACGGTGAGTGTAGTTGAAATTGCAAATTTTCCTTTTCTTCTTTTATTTTGGCATCTTTTTTCAGTATTGCATGTGTAGCTCATGCATTTTACAAACCTTTTATCACAGCTATTGTATGCTTCCTATAGCATTCTTCTGCTGATTAACTTAATGTTCTAAAATATGTTTATGTTGAGTCCCTTTGATCCTTAAATATTTTAGCAAAAAAGAAAGTCATGATTATGGCAAGGTGAGATACTTAAATGGCAAGCAATGATATTTATTCTTGAAATTAAAGTTTAATCCTCACATTAAATTTTTGAATGTAATATGTATAAGAACTAAATTGGGAAAATAAAATACATTTTTATACATAATTCTGCAATTTCGAAGCTTTGCTTCATATGCAAAGGAGTATGCTTCTCTGAAGGTGATATATAAGAAGTTTGGGCCCAAATGACCTCGCTGTCGACGGACCCTAAAATACCACACACTCACTCACTACAAGAAGTTGACAATTTTATTTTTATGCTTTTTAAGTGCAGAATTTGTTATGTACAAAATTGAAAATATTAAAAAAATAGAAATTGTTAGGCCAAGTTTGGAAAGGTAGAGTCAGACTGAAAAATTCAATACCATAGCTGGGATTTGAACCACGTATCTCCCAGATCTTCAAATGCAAGTCAGTTGGAGAATTTGTCATACTGGCATTTGGCCATGGTAGCTCAATGGTTAAGTACTGGACAGATAGTGGGAGATCGGTGGTTCAAACCCTAGCTATGGCGTTGAATTTTTCAGTCTGACTACCTTTCCATATTAAAACAATATGGCAACTGTTCAACTATTTTACATACATCTAACTAAAAGAAATCCATTATGCCAATACTTTTTTAAATTTGAGAACAGTTGCTGTTACCATGCTTTCTTTCCTTGAAGACATGTATAGAAAAATAGAATATTATGTAAAAATCTGATGTCGTGCATTCAATGAGTTTCTTTACTCACTGTTTTGGATGTTTTGGAAACTAGTTTTAAAAGCATTTATTATTCCACCTATTTGTTTTTCATCTAGATAAACTTGTAATTCACATACAAATGTTGTCGGTAGGTTAAGTGATAGCTTTCTAAAAGCCTGAAATCGCTTGCATTTTCCATATTCAGGAGGAAAAAATAATAGGGAGTTTTTACTTGAAAAAATTAAAAATATTTGGAAATTCAAATTGATAACAAGGAGTATTTTGGAAATGGTTCAGGCTGCAAAAAAATTTTACATAAATTGTGCACTTTAACAAAATCTTCATTTAATATGTAGCAAGATTTTTTTCTCCCTCTTAGGGTTTATCAGTTATAAAAATGTCATTCAGAATTAAGAGGATTTAGGGCTTATCAGTTAAATGAAAGTCATTCTGAATGAAGAGGACCACAAAGGTAATGCTCAGAAAATTCAAAATATTGTTACAAAATGACAACACAATGTTGTGCTAAACTCACTTTGTTACTAAAACTGTTAACACAATATTAACTTACTCTTACTTTCAACTTTATAAATGCACTGAGAAAATTTGTCTGTTTCCATAGTAATAATGTTTACTTATGCCTCTGTTGCACACACCAACTCTTGGTGATCCTTAGTGCTCACAGATTGACTTGCTCGGCTGACTGACTCATAGGTCAATTGTCTGACTGACTAACCTCTCACAAATTGGCTTGCTGACTTCTGAATTTTTTCAATGCTTCCTTATATATTTTTGCGAGTCATGATAGAAATGTTCCAGAAGCATATCAAAGTTGATTCTTCTAGATACAGCAAAATTAAGGATATTGAAGCTTGGTGGCAGAACTAAAGGGCCATGTATTTCCTGGCTTGTGAACATTGTTCAGTGATTGTCCTTGAATGATATATTATTGGATTCCTCACACTAACATATAAAAAAAAGGATGGTGGGATAGGATGAGGCTACTCTCACCATATCCATCAATTGGCAGGTATTTGCAGTCACTGTGACAATATACATTGTATTATTTCTCATAAAAATGTGGTAGTTTAATCAAAATTATTAGAACTATTTAAGAAAATAAAACTGAATGAAAAGTTTGTCATGTAGAGGGTAATTTAGTGTAAGGATGTTTTCTTGAAAGTCTTTGAACCAATATACCAAGTTTAGTATTTAACAAACTTTTCTCTTTTGGGTTATGTTATTTATATGTGCATGTACGCACACACATTAAAATTCAGGGAGCTTCAGAATAAGTACTTCCAGTGAAACCACTTTGTATCAATTTTTTGAATGGACTGCAATACTACTTTTTACCATATGTGAGTAGTGGGGAAAGTTTTAACCAGCCAAATGTCCTAAAGCCCTGTTTTCTACTTTCTCTATGACTGATTATGATAGCTATAGGAAGTATTGCCATCCAAAATTTCTATAAAGATTTCACCAGAAGTGCACGTTTTTAAGTCCTTTTAAAGCTTCCATAAAGACCTGCATTTGATTACATGTGAACAACACAGCTAAAAAATGAAAGAACCCATAAATATGAAACTTAATATTTAAATTCAGCAGTTTCTAAGGATAATGTCACAAAATATTTTCATTTACGGAAAATTCTTCATTTATAATTTTCTGAAAGAAGTTGTAACTATTCTATAAAAATACATTTGCTAATTAATTTACTTGACCAATAAAATGTGTAACGTGAAATGTGTGCATAACCTGTGAAGTCTCTTCATCTGAAATGAATTTTGGTTGCAATAAATCATAAACGAAAACAAAACCTTCCTACAAAATTATCTCTAAATCACACAAGTTATTTAAATTTTTTTTATTCGTTAATAGTATTGGCTATTCAGAGATATTGATTGTTATTGGCTTGACTTTTTCAGATTGTCATGTTTATTGGCTCTCCCTATTCAGTTCTATCTTGCAATGTCATCAAAGAATTGGAATTTCAAACCCAGCAAGTAGCAACCTATTTTTAAATGTTTTACTGACTTTATCGTCTATGAAATCTATAATAAAACCATTTCAACAATAATATAACTGAGCGTCGGATTAGTAAGGTAAACTCAGCTAATTTCGTTGTAATTTTCTATCTGCTTATAATGATATTG
Organism: Mantis religiosa; assembly: GCA_030765055.1. Classification (NCBI taxonomy): domain Eukaryota; kingdom Metazoa; phylum Arthropoda; class Insecta; order Mantodea; family Mantidae; genus Mantis; species Mantis religiosa. The sequence goes on from CM060950.1 coordinate 194,647,744, forward strand.
GATTGATGCACATCGAAGTTGTTGAAGTGTCCAACAGATAGAGGCATCTTCTGGCTTACAGAGTTCCTCCTTGTAGGCGATTCTAGTGCTTTCAATGGCTGTAGTAGACACTTAAAGGAAAACCCAACAGTCGACAAAGGTTTGTTTGTAAGAGAAGAGCACTGTGTGAATCGACGATGTTCTTTTGCTATTTTGCTGATATGAGAGGTTAGTATATGTTTCAAAGTATTAATTAGCATATAATAATTAATATACATACTGTGTAGCTTATAAAGCTTAAATTGGGAAGTGTTTTTCTTAGCATTTTCCCATTCTTTTTAACCGAACAAAAGATGCCAGTTTGCAAAGCTTTAGTAAGAGCACCATCTGGCGGTAAGAATGCAAGTTATCTATGTTCTACTTTAAAACGGAGGTGCGGAGAGGTTTCTTTTCTCAAGCAGATTGTTGTGCATGTTGCAGATGTCTAGGAGCAAGTATAGATCAAAGTATTCATCTGATTATTTGAAAGCAGCTTTGACATGCATTCGTCAAATGCCTCAAAAGAAAAATGAACTGTTAACACCAAGGATGTGGCAGAGCCCCTCTGGTGCCTCTCAACCCCATTGTTGGGGTCAGAAAAGGGCAAGTGCTGCTCAGAAATCACATCTCTTCCTGCCAGCCACGTGCGAAGTGGATGCTCCAGGCCGATTATGAAAGGATCCACAAGAACCTGTCAGCGATATTCGGCCTAAGTAGTTGAAGAAATCCACCAAAGCTAGTGATAGCAAGGCTTCAACTAGCAGAAGCCATTGAAGCAAAGTGATGAAAAGAAATGGTGATGTGTGTTCGTCGTGCTCTGGTCACTATAATGATGACAAAAATGGTGAAACATGGATTCAGTGCACAGAATGCTATGATTGGTTTCACAAAAAGTGCCAGATACTTTCCACTTATAAATATAACTTCAGTTGCTTTGGCTGCACTTCAGATTCGGAATAGAAATTATTACCACAAAATTACCCTTAGTGGTTCTGAGATGCTAAATTTGTGACCTTATTTAGTTTCAGTTTCAACCTGATGGCTAATTATATTGAGTTCAAATATTGTGTTGTAGTTTTGTAGTTATAATACCAAATAATGATACAAAGTGATTTTAAACTTCATATTCTATTTCCAAAAGCTTCCAAATGATCATAAGCTTAGTACCACGAAATTTGCCGAGTTTGCCTTACACAATGCTTGATTGCTAGTGTTCACCTAGAACACGCTTTTTGGGACCTTCCTAACATCCTCAGCTAATGTTGATTATATTAATTTTATGCTTCATTGTATCATAGTACTTACCCAATAAAAACATTTCATCAGTATTTATCTATTAACTTTAAGTCAAGAGAAAAATAAGTTCCATAAGATTCAGTCGTAGAAGAGGTATAAAAAGAAGTATGAAAAGGTAGGGAAGGTCATGTGAGTGTTATATATCAGGTATTTTTCCTTTTTTATACATTTCTACCTATGATTATGTCAATGTTAAAGGAATCACTGATTTTGTGAAGATGTGGCCAGGTTCATAAATTAGGCTGTTTTTAAAGTGTAGATATGACAGCCTTTTGGAGAAGAAGGTAAAGATGAGTATGGGAATATGGTACCAGAAGAGGCCTTAAGCCTAAAATGACCATCTAATGAGAACATAACCATCATTATGAGTTATTCATTGTTGATACATAGAACTACTTATTACAAAGCTGACCAGAGTCTATGTTGTCTAGAATGTTTTCATGAGTTGAAGCAACATTTTGATTGGTGAGGCTGCTCCATTGTGTAGAAGATACCTAATCAGTACCATGTAGTTAATATCCATTTTATTTGTTGCACCCCAATAATGCCATCATTTTTATATAATAATGAATATTCCTAATTATTTGGATTAACGAACAAACAATTTAGACTTGTTACTAAATGTTATTTTTGAAGTTCAAGTAAATCACCTTGCCAAACACAATTTTAAATTAGAAATTTTGCATGAATTTTTGGTTCTACTTGCTAAGAAAATATGTGCTACTCAGTCAGGAAGGGTTGCTCTCCGATGAAGAAGCACAGGAAGTCACAAGATTGCTGTCCCCTACAGATGACAAGGAGCCAGAAGATCCTGAGTGGCTAGCTGATGTCTTATCAGTCACAAGTGATTCCTTGATGCAGGAATCTACACTGGACTATAGGTGCTAAAAACCACTATTGCTTTTTTTTATATAGAGGAGTAGGCCTGTTGTACTTCAGTAGCCCATTTAAAACTGTTGTACTTTTATTTCATAACTTGCAAGAAGCTCAGGTTATTTACTTATATTTTAATTAAATTTAAAGGGAGTCGATTAATGACACATTTATTACTTTTATTTTGTTTAAGTGTAATAAACTTAAGGGTTAATTTAATAGTGTGCAATTAGTATGTACACTCTAAAATGTTCACATTCATAGTGGTGTAGTTACAGCTGTGCTTTTTCATACTTCCCTAATTGCCAGTGCTCAGCTCAGTTTTATTAGGTAGAGTTTGTCAATCAAATGAGTAATAAATCTTATGAAATAGAGAAGTATGAAGTATTTGAAGCACTATTTTTTTAAAATGCAAAATTAGCTGAGAGCTCTTAGGAGTGAACTACTAACATTTGGTAACTTTTCATGAACCTCCATCAGAGTACATATCAATATTAAATACTTTGAAATCAGTATTGTTTTGCATGAAGCAAGGTTATACAAGTTCTTGACAATAAGAACTGCATATTGCATGTTCTTGAACTTGCTTTCTTGCTTCTCTGGGTGTAAATAATGGAACATTGTAAACCTTTATATTAAATTATAGATGAGTCATATTTTTACACATCAGCTTCACCTATGTACCTCTATTGAGGACATGTTTCGCGAACTATTGTTCGCATCATCAGCTCTATTGTAACTAAAGCTTGATCCACATGGATCCACTAGCTGATGTATTAAAAATACAACTCGTCTATAATTTAATATATGTTTTGCTTCACTGTGGTGTTCCAATATAGTAAAATTTTGATATACAGTAAACCTTATTGGAAAATGAACTACTAATCCATTGATACTACAGATGTAGGTTTCTTATTGTTTTTACTTTGACTTTAAATAGATAGTGAACTAACTAAACATTTATAATTTGCTCAAATGTAAGTTTCCTGTGGTAGGCATCTTTTAAGTATAAACGTTGTCTACCTGAGACCAACTGTAAAAGTTTGAACTTTCATTTATTCCCTACCCATGATGAGGAGAAGGAGGAGGATGATGATGATGATGATGATGATGATGATGATGATGATGATGATGATTGATGGATGATGGATGATTTGAGCAGGCATTTGAATATATGGATTTTGAAAAAATCATGTTCCTACAAAGTATGAAAAAAACTTCCAGATATGACGAATAATGGCATGTAAATTAGGTTTTCAAATTGTCCATACTAGATTTGATATCGAAATATGGTTGGAGTTATATCAGAGTTGCCTGAAAGCTCAAGAGAGGTTTGATCATTTGTCTGAAAGTTAATGAGGTTTCATGTAGTTGGTATTTTTATGCAGGAAAAGAATAAAGGATAGATGAGCAAAAGCAGCTGAAAGTTACAACAGTTTTAGGTGGGCCTTTGTCACTGTCTTTCTGAAACCTTTCTTGTGGTAGAAATACAAATGCTTTTCACTTTCACCATATGCTCAAGCTTTGAGAGGGGGAGGGAAAGGTTTCAATCATGGATATAAAATAATCATTATATTTATATAAAAACAATTTTTCTGCCCGTTAGTGGCTACCATGAGAGTTTTCATAAAGTCAGTTCCATTTGTCTTCTGTTTTTCCCCCTTTTTTTTAAATAATTTCTGTTAAAATTGTATGTACATGTTGTGGGTATGTGAGGTGTGCCATAGTGTCAGATTTCATTTGTTAATAAGAATGTCACCTTTGTTTACATTTAGCATTTTCCATATCCAAAAATATAAATATTTTGATTTCTGTGCCATGCTGTTTAATCTGCATAAGAAAGCACAAATCCACATTCCTTGTTTTTGTTCATTTGTGTTCCTTTCCTCCTTTCTTTTAGCAAGTTTCATTTTTGTTTTACTTATTATTTTCTCCTTCATTGTTAGTGAGTAACTGTAATGCATGTACTGGTTGTAATGTTTTGTATACTTGATGCTATGATAATTCTGTTAAGTGTTTGTGTAGTTGTAGCACAGACTAAATTTGTGAATACTGTTCTATTTAGGTGGTTCAATTGATGTTTTATCTTTCTTAGATCTAGAAGTGAAATGAGTGTAACAATGGAAGATTCAATGACATCTAGTCACATTGGCTCCCAATCTGGTTCCGAATCAGGTTTACTGGGTTCTGTTAGCAGTTTGAATGACCAAGAGGCAGATCATGAACCACGGTTTGAAGATTTTACACCACAACCAGGAAAAGTGGTAAGGCAGTATGTTATTTTGGTGCTTATCAGTGCCAACTGTGTCACATAGGCTTACCTTTTATATTGTTCCTTTTGTCATGTCTGAAGTATAGTACAGTACCTTATTTTTCACTGATGGCTGACCGAATAGTGGGTGGTTAGTGCTGCAGCAGAAGGCATGCTGCCACCGCAGTTGAATATTTAAATTCTAGAGCTTAGGTTTATGATGTAAATTATAATTACAATAATTACATAACTTTGTCACAGAAGGTGTTTGATGTCCTTGTGCTGCCATGCATCATGTCTCACACCTTGGAAGAAAATTTCTGTGAGACACTGTAATTCATCTTCTGACATTGCAATAATTTCTCTTCTGATATTATCTTTCAGTTCTTCCAACATATAGGGGTTGTTCCAATAAACATTTTTTTTAACCTCTCCAAGAAATAAAAACTGCATACCGTAAAGTCTGGCAATCTTGGTGGCCATAGTCCTTTACTGATGACCATATCTTCAAAAATTTCCATTGCAATGATAAATCAACTGTATGTGCTGTAGCAGGGTCTAGTTGAAAATATGCCTGTGTGCACTCAATGTCACAAATATTCCAGAAATGGTTTCATTATTGCATCCCTGTACCTTTGTCCGTTAACTGTTTCCTCAATGTATATAGGTCCTATAATTTGGTACACATTCACAGCACACCAAAAACCAATTTTCTGGTCATGCAGTGGCATTTCGTGCACAATAGGGGTTTTTCTGCTCTCCAGTATCTGTTGTTTTGACAATACATGATCATGTAATGAAAACCATGCTTCGTCTGTGGAAAATATTAACTTTGGATCCATTGAGTAATTAACTTTACCCACCACCCAACTGCAGAAATTTACTCTACTCACAGTAGCAAGTGGATGCAGTTCCTGAACAGTTATTTTATATGGTTTTAATTTCAAAAGTTTATTGGCTTTCAAAGCTAAGAATTGTGAAACCCCTGTATCCTGTGATAACCTATTTAAGATTTTCTTGTTCTAACTTCTGTCCTATCTCGTCAAGTTTTTCCTTTGCAAGCACATGAGTTATTTTGGGTTTCTTATGAAGAACAGAACCAGTTTCTCTCAATCTCTTCACAAATTTACGAACTGTCTCTCTGTGAAGCAGGAATACCAGGAAATTGGTCTACAAATAGCCCGTCGCTTCTCTTCAAGACTGTTTGCACGTAAGAATGACCAAGAGCCTGCAATGATCAGACCTTCATTATTTTATAAAATCGAAAACTTTCTCTGTATGTTCATAATACAGGTAAAAATGATCCCCGACTATGAAGTTTGGATCATGATGACTTTGAAAGGTAACAGGCAGCAAAGGTGTAAAAAAAATGTCACCTCAAATTCATTAAAGTATAAAGTGCAGTTTTTGTATATTTTATTTGGAATAATATCAGAAGTCATGTCGTCCATGGTCAGGTCTTAGTACAGTTGCAACTACATGATCAGACACCCTTAAGTTATATTGAATTATAATTATACTTATGTTATTGTATAAAAGCTGAATTTTATGTATGTTACTTGATCTCTCAAAAGTTGTTTTCTCAGTAGTCAGTTTCCATGATTCTTACACCTTGTCAGACACATTAGAAGTCCAACGTAGGTGCAAGTACGCAGGCTGGTGCCAATGAAATAGTGCATTCAGTCTATTGCGATCTTTCACTGCACATCATTTGTTAACCCACAGTTTAACCCAAAACCCACGGTTTTGCCTGCTGAATATCCAGATGGTGGCGTTCACCAGGAATGCTATAAAGTGTTCACTGGACTTCCAAACAAATATTTTACTTCAAAATAATCAAGTTCTGAAAAAACAAAGTGAAAAAGAAAAATCAATCTCCATACTTACAGATAACTTTTCTCCAGCCATGCCATTGGTACCTGAGTTCACCATAGACCCATCTCATTTAGTCTTCAACATAATCTTCAAGAACATCACTACCAACTTTTAATTTCTGAACCAATAGAACTACAGTCTACTTTTTTTCCAGAAAATGTTGGCATTTTTTAACTAGATGTTAGTGACAATAGCGATTCAACTCAGGATGTGAATATTCTGACCAAATGTGATGCTGGTATTAATGACTATCAAATCATTTGTATATGCTGTAATAGACTACCCAAGAAGCAGTACTGTTGCCATCTTCCGACTGATTTTGGCCACGACTGTTTGGCCGCTCATCTATACAGGATTAATATTTTTGAATCCCCGACCTGCACACTGTGTAGGGACCCGAACTCATTGATGGACGGAGATCATCTGCTCCAGTGTAGTGCCCTGACAAAAACAGATGGAGAACTGACAGCACAACTAGTCACACGTTATTGGGAGGCCAGAAGGAAAATGGAAATTCTCCAACTCCATGAGCATTAGCAACCAACCAACCAACCAACCAACCAAATCGGTTATTCTACCAGAAATTGAAGATCAAGAAGAGTAATTGAATTGTTAAATAAGTTGAGAAATTTTTCTGGTCCAAAAATACATTATCATACTGAATGTCGAGTCAATTTTAATAATAAAATATCTTCATCAAAGAAGCATTCTGTAAAAATGAGTGGCATTGTCATCAGAATATCACCAAATGGATCTTAATGAAATTAGTAGCATCATCAAGGAAGGCATAATCAAAAAAAGGGCACTGTTATTTATTGGTATATTTACATGAATTATATATTGATTCATTAGATCAAATTTCAAAAGAAAATTCCATAGAAATGAAGGCCACTTTTACAGCACGTCACCTTAACCCTTAACTGGTATCATGGTGTCTGGGAGACTCCGGGTATTCAGATTTAAATAAAAACTTGTATAACTCATTTTAAGCTATTTAATGAAACTGGCATAATTAAACATATGTATTCGACTAATGAACACCCAACTTACCGAGGATGTTATACAAACTTGCTTGAAGTTTATAATAAATACAGAATCTACTTTCTGGAAACTCAACATTTGCTCTTTTTTTTAAATCTCGGGTACAAAGGCCCTAATAAACATTTAAAATAGTTATCACCCACAAAATATAATAGATTAATATGTCAAATGAAAACTACAACAAAGGAATGATACAGAAGCTGTACTTGGCTGCCAAAGTCTGTCTTTGTTGTGGAGCATAGTTTTCTGATATTTTCTAAGTACACATTTGAAAATTGTGTTACACATTTTAAAATTGCCTGACAAATACTAAAGGAAATCATCACAGCAGTTACAACAAAGAGCAGGTCCACACTTTTAGTCATTCTTATGCTCGAAACACTCTTGACAGGTTTTCTTGGCACACTCCAAGCAGATTGGTCTACCACACTTTTGACATGGATACTTTGTTCTTCTCTTCAGTTTAGGGTCGCATGTGTAGCATGTTTTGCGAATCTCGAAAAATTCTCATACATCGCCTGGCTCTGGTACATCATCAGTCTTCAAGATCCCTCTTATACAATATCTAAGCTCACGGGGAAGATTCTTGGCTTCAGTTAGCTTTCGATGCATTTGTGGAAACACCAGAGATGTTGCAAGAGTTTTCATAAATTCAAGCCCTAATCATTTTCGGAGCATCTGGAAATGCTTGATGAAGTATAAAAGCATTGACAACACAGCCCATGTCAACAATGGTAAAGAATATTGCCATACGCCATCTTCAGGTTCTTCAGCTGGATGTGTAGTTTGCACACTTTTGATCCAGTCCATCGACGCCTCCTTTGGTTAGATTATAAAAGGAAATCATCTCTGGTTTTCCTGAGGTAGACCTAAAATTGAACAAACATAAATCACTAAATACAATGCTAAATTAACACGTAGTGATATAAATAAATGCTAACACCGAAGACCAAAATGTAGAGAAGAAGGTTATGCACCTGGTATCATACGTCTGGGAGACGTCGAAGAAACTTTATTCAACTGTAATTCAGCGTCAGATAAAGCGAGCTGCACACGACCTTCGCTACACCAACTGAAAGGTAGATGGAGTTTGGTAGCGAGACAACGGCAGTTGTGGGAGGGGGGAGTATGGAAAGTTCTACGTCTGTTAGACGTTGTGATACCAGTTAAGGGTTAAAGAAAGAATTATGAAAATATTTTCTAAAGATACTAAATTGTTTATATTTGTAATAAAAAAAAATAATAGCACCCAATTATTTACAAGGAATAGATGATACAGTACTTGAAAACTTACAAACAGGAAATGTTTTACAAAAGTCTGCATTGATTCTGAGAAAATTAATACTGTAAATTGAAAAGAAAAAGTTACCATCTAAATATATTACAGCACCGCATTTAATATCAGGAGAAGTTTTGATACCACAAGAATTATTGGATTTTTACTCTACCCTTTTTGGTGGGTGTAATCAAAATCGTAAAAATGGCTTCAAATGTGCTCGTCAAGTTTCTTCCTATTGTCAGGATCTAACTTTTGGTGTCCATAATGGTTAAGAAAATTTGTGGTATGTGAAATACAGAGTGTCTCAGTCAATTCATTGTATAATTTTAACTTATTTCTTACGTGACTCCAGTCAGTACATCACCAACCAATATATCTGTAGTTCTAGAAACTATGGAACAAAGTTTAAAAAAAAAAAAGCTGAAGCTTTACAGCAACCTCACATAATACAGGTTTCTTATGATCTTGCTATAACAAAAGTAGCATTTCAAATAAAGGCCACGGAAAAACCTGAATTTGATCATTTATTCATACATTTAGATCCGTTTCACATAAGCCATCTTATTTTATAGCCATCAGCAAAGTGATAAGTGACTGTAGGTTACATATTATGGTTGAGAGTAGTTTGCTGGCAAATGGTTTTGTAAATGGATTTCTTGTTGGAAAACATTTCAACTGCTGCAAAAGATTACATTCATTGATAGCATTAGGGCTGGAAATACTCCATTTTAATTCATTTCCACAAAATGATAATTTAACATTGACAAATGATATGATACATGAAGTAAAAAGACTACAAAACTGCAAAAGATCATGTCACACAGAAAACGAAGACCTGAAAAAAATGAATGAATGATTATGGTATTTATAAGCAACAGAGTCTCAATGGTGAACATAGCAAAACTTCACAATTTTACAAGATTTACATCAAACTTACACATCATTACTTGAATTTATCACGAGGCATTTGGACTGGAAATTTTGAGCTTTTTAAATCAGTATTGCCTAAAATTATAAATATATTTTTATATGCAACCAACAAAACTATGCACAATGGACCATAAAATATTATAATTTATTGAAAGTTGCAGAAACTTATCCTGATTTATATGAAGGATTCAAACAAGGTTGCTTTGGTATTAGAAGAACCACCAAGCCGTTTTCAAGACCTGATATTAGAGCAAACTATAAATGCAGTTGCTGCTAGAAGGTTCATAGGTGTTATACAGTTCCAAAATTTAATTTTGGCCCGACAACAGTGGGCTTGAAATTACGATGTAAGGTCTGCTGTAATAAGTAAAATCTTGAACTAGGACTGCAAGCTCATCAAGAGGTTTCAGCAGACTTAAATCTTCATAATATCCAGAAAAATACCAAACAGTTATAAAACTTTATTGCCACCTTTGCTCAATTTACTAATCCCATGTTCAAGAGTACCGAAAAAGCAACTAGTCAATATTTCATCTGAAAAATTTGCATCACTGTCGGTAGAGGCATTCCTTCTAAATATTGAAACAAATGGAGATTGTCATCGTAAATCATTCACATCTGAATGTTTATCAGATATTAAAAGATTTGAAAAAGCTGTAAAGAGAATATCAGTCAATAATTCTTCCAAAGATTATGAAAAAAATAAGAAAGTTTGAATAGGTGGTAAAAGTCAAGAAGTTAAAATCCAAAGAGATTTATTTGCACATATGCTGGGAATTTTGATGGATTATAATGTAGACATTTCAAAGTTTTTATCTTGTCCAATTACTCCAGTGCCATTGTCAATGTGTCATTTAGATGGTGCCATTTGCAAGACCAATAAATCTGCTTTGATGAAATTATTAGAGAAAAAGGTCCTGCATGAGCGAGCATGTCATATTGATGTTTTAATAATTGATGGTTTTTTCCTACTGCAAATGATGAAAAATATTCCCAAAAAATAAAAAAATTGGAGGTATTTCCAAAAAGAAAATTTTAAATCGTTGTGTGTTTGGAGGAATTTAGTAGCAGTGACGTCAAAATTAATATAAAAATTATTTGTGGTTGGTTTATTGACACTCGTCACTTACTTTTTCATATATTTATGAGAGACTAGTTTCAAAGGCCCAGGCCTCCAGTTGGGAAGAGATTGAAAATGGAGGCCAGGGCCTTTGTAACTAGTCTCTCATAAATATATGAAAAAGTAAGTGACGAGTGTCAATAAACCAACCACAAATAATTTTTATTTTAAATCGTTGCTCATTTCCAAGCCTTCAGAATTGATGTGATCTCTGATCAGTACTTCACACCATCGATAAAAAATTACAAATGTCCCCAATGGTTTGAATCTGCATAATTTGAGTATATCATAACTGGGCCTTGCGGAACTTCAACCAAGTGATTTCAGAAAAGAACTAAAAAATGCATATTTTAAAGAAGCTCCTGCTGATTTTTTTTCATTTCACATTTAGTTACTGATGAAATGGTCCCAATTATTGGTAACAACACCATATACACAAATTTCAGAAAATGTAATTTTTTCGCTGTTAATGATTCCAACAATGTAGTATCAAATGTTATTGAAGAGTTGTTTTGCCCAGGATGTGAGGAAGCAGATACCAAGATTGTACACTAAACACTTAACATTAACTATAAAGCAAATATAGTAATCTGTAGTGTTGATACTGATATTGCTGCTATAATGCTTATTCATATGCACCACCTAAAAACTTATTCGTTCTTTTGAATGCTTATGGTTACCGGAAATAACTTAAGGTATGTGGACCGAACGAAGATATATGCAGAGTTGGCAGAATCTATTTGTCAAGGCTTACCTGAATTTCATGCAATCACAGGATGTGATTATAATCCTGCATTTTTCAGGAAAGGAAAATTAAAACCTTATAAAATATTAAAAAATATGAAGAATACCAGAAAGCTTTTAAGAAGTTTGGTGACTGAATTAGTTGGAAATGATTAACAACAAAACATTTTTAATATTATTTGAGACATTTATGTGCAATGTATACTATGTTGGCAAGATAAATGATGTTAATGCTCCTCAGTTTCAAATGTTCATCGATTCATATATGGTTCCTGATCTGAACGAAGTTTTTAACCAAAAGAAGTTGCAAAATTTCAACACTAGTAGTGTACTACCTTATAAAAGTGAGCTATTATAGCAATTTCTGCAAGCAAAATATATATGTACTATTTGGAATAATGCTCACCTGAAAAATCCATCCATGTACAAACCAGAAAATAATGGTTGTGTACTGAAAAATGAACAATACCATTTTAAATGGTTTGAAGGGGATCAGCTGCCAAATTACATCAGCAATTCTCTAAAATCTCTATCAGGTATGTAATTATTTTGTTAAATTATTATACATAAATTTGCAGCTATTCAAAATTGTATTAACATGGTTATCAAAATAATTAAATGTTTCTTTGAATGCAATCATAAACATTCAAAATAACTTTTATTAATCTCCATAGATTAGATATGAATGAAATAAAACTATTTTTTCATTGGATTTTATACTTTCAAAATAATTTTACCTGCCCGTGGTAAACAATAAGTTTTTATAAAATATTGAGATTTGAATTACATTTTTAAAAGAAAGCTAGTAAATCTCTTAAAATATTATTAATTAGCTTTTTGTTTTATTTCTCTATTAATATGAAAAGTTTACTAAACAATTTTTTGAAAGTTTATTTTTTAGTCATAATTATATATCATAATTTAGAAGTAATTCTGTATAATGAAATTTTCCCATAAATCCAAAAAACACACAATATTGAATAAATGAAACAGTCAATGAAAGCTTGCAATAGACCGAACGCACAATAGACAACTCTCACCTGCTTGCATGTATATACCTCGCGCTTGCACCTACAGCGGACATTTAATGTGTCTGACAACCATGGAAACTGTCAGATTACTGAGAAAACAATTTTTGATAGTCCCTCAAGTAACATACAGCTTTGGACTGACAAACACATCACATAATTCTTTAAAAAATGAAGATGATTTGCTACTTGATATGGAAGCAGTTTGTTGTAACAATAATTGAGACACTTTTCTTTTGTTCACATTTTGAAAAGCCCGCAAATCTTTATTGCACCTGATATGTTATTATACTGCGAAATTTTTATCTGCAGTGACTTTAATTTTGCACACCTTGCAAAATAATACACTCCCATCACTAAAAAGTACTTGTTGTCCAAACTCTTTTACCTGCTATCATAAACGATTAGCACCACACAGTTTTTGTTTTGGCATATTGCACTGCACGAAAATCAACACCACCCTACAGAAACACTACTCTCCTGAAACTAATGGGAAAGATTACAAATTGAAATATTCTCATTGAAGGGGAAGTCCCGAGTCAAAGTACTTGTGAAGCACTGCACGCTGCCTCCATTTCATTGAGGCAGGCATTAGGTTTCTCACTGACTCGTCTGAGCACGAAAAAAAGTATGAAAAGCAAATAAAATTAGCTAAAATTACAAATAGTTTTAAAAATGACATTTTATCAGAAATTTTTTTAAAAAATGCATTTTAATGACAGACATATAAAATCCTCATTTAACATATTTATTGCACAGTGCTCTTAATCATTAATCTGCATCGTCTCTGACAACACACACACAAAAAAAAAAATGACATTTCATCAGAATCCAGGCCCTGCGAATAAGTTACCTAATCTAGCTAGTGTTATACCACTATCATGGTGTTGGGAGATTCTTGGTCCTCTACCCCTTATGCCATTAGGCATTGGGTTGAGGGACCACAACTCTGGATCAGGTAGAGAAATCCAGGATGGGTGATCAGCCCTATGTCTGGAATGAGAGTGAGAGAAGTAGATGAACTGAATGAGGGTGAAGTGGATGAAAAGAAAGATGATAATGGAGCAATTTGGTGGAATGATGGCAAAGAAAACAAGATCCTGAAGAAAACCCACTCCAGTGCTGTTATCCACCATGAATCTCATATATGGTCACCTGGAATTGAATCTGGGCCTGCTTGGTAGGAGTCAAGCAGACTAACCACTCGGGCATGGTGTGGCCAATGATAGAAACTTTGCATATTTAATTGTAGGACTCAAATCTGTACTCTCCTAAACAGTGGAAAAGAGTGAGCTAAACTATAGAGAAAATAAAAAGTTATAATGAAAATACTAATGGAAAATTTAGATATGAGCACCTAACAAAATTCCAGACATTTGAAGCAAATCAGCTGTAGCAGTTTTTTAGGCTTTTTGATCATGCTTGTTTGAGAACATTACATCTTTCTGTAAGTTGCATGTATATAGTTGCTATATTATGATCTCATGTTACTTCCACATTTTCTATATTGTACTGTTTTGTTAATTAAGAATTTGTGCATTGTTAAATAAGAGCAGCGATTATGATAAGACAAACATTCTTGTAGTTATTACAGTTCAGTAGAGTCTGCTGTTGTGATGATGGTTAGGGGAATCACCACAGAGTAAAGTTAAATGGATGCTGGATGTCTCCACCAAAAGGTAACCTACTCAGACTGAAAAGGAAGTGCAGTGCAAGAGGGGTGACTCAGGGGTGTTACTTCCTATGAGCTGCAGTGAGTGTGGTAAAGGATTAAACCTACAGAAGTGGCATATAGCTCTAGAATAAAGAAAGTTTAATATACACAAATAAGGTTATTATGTTACAATTTGAGAAGAGAGAAGAGGTGGTCAGTGGTAACATTTATCATTACCTGTGGAAGTTGTTGGCTTCCAGAATCCTTTTCTTAGGCAAGCTGATGATGGGACCTTTAAAGATCAAAGTTTGCAGGTTCATCTTAGCATGTGGAATTTACTCTCCCTGTGTCAAAATTTGGGAAAAGTTTAAAAACTAGCTGACAAAGATAAAAGAGTAAAGTCTTTATCCATAAACATCAGCTATGCTGACTCCATGTGTATGATGGGAGAGCATGATTTCCCAAGGAAACATACAATCTGTTGCTCCAGCATAAGCTTGCAGGAAATTTGTACGATGGGAGAGCATGATTTCCCAAGGAAACATACAATCTGTTGCTCCAGCATAAGCTTGCAGGAAATTACTTGCATAAAAGCTGATAGGAAGTCACATGTACAGACTTCAATAAATTATGTCCCAAGTAATTCAGATTTATACACTGATATTTATCAGAACCTGCACGTATATAATCTTCACACTATTTAAGCTAATTTGAATGCCACCTAAAATGACTGAATTTCTTTTGCCAGAGTACCATTAATCTTTTAACTGCAATATTTGTTTTTAGCAATGTGTAAAATTGCTGGCAGTAATTTTAAATATATGTTTTATCAGCACATTTCTGCCCTTGCAGGCTGATATCCTTTACTCTTTTCATTGGTCTATTTAAGCAGTGAAGGATGACCAAAATTAATTACTCTGTTTAATATTTTATTTTTATTAACAGGTAGTGGTTGAAAACGGTGTACACTATTTTGAAGATGGCCATTTTTGGATGGAAGTGCCAGGACTTCCTGAATCAGAAGATGAGGATGATGTAGATTATCCTATTCCAGTTAAAAGGAACACAAAAGTTACTTTTAGCACAGGTCCAATTAAGGTAGGTTATCTAATAATGTTTGGTCAAATATGCCAAACCGATAAGTCAGTTCAGTGTCTTCTGTGCTGCTTTAGGTTGGTTTGTTTGAAAGATTCAAATAAGTACCATAACTGTAAACAAAGGACTAGATTACTAGTCTTTGTTTAATTTTATGTTTAGTGCTGTCAGTGCCACCCCTTGTGGCACTGTGATGGCAGAACACACAGTTTTCATTTGCCAACACTACTCTATGATGCCAGCAGTGGTAATTATTTTTGCACCATGTGAAGCAAATATGAGAATGGCCAAAGCAGTGGAGCATTGATTGTGTTGTTGCTGGTTGGTTATACTTAACCCTTCCTGAGCGGACATGTTTTACGACTCTGAGCGGAAGGTAACTTTATAAAAATATGTAACCCTTAAATACAAATAAAAGTATACTGTCATGCTCGAATGTATTAAACAACATGTTGTACCTTGTTTTTTGTTGAATTCCACCACTGTTGTCCTACAGGGGTGAAGATTTGTTAAGCTGCGTAAAAATGTCCTTGCAAAATCGGCATAAGTACCATTTTTCGATATTGCATTACATCTTGTAGCTCTAATGCACGCGCGCACACACACACGCATGCACGCACACACACACACACACACACACACACACACACACACACACACACACACACACACACACACACACACACACACACACACACACACACACACACACACACACACACACAACGAGGAACCGTTCAGGAACTAAATACTGTCATATAAGCATATGTACCATATGTTTTGTAAAACCGATGGTAATGATAAAGAATAATTCATAATTTTGATAGAAATGTGAGGTTACACCTAGCTGGAGCGGGGTCTCTAGTATATATGCGGTTTTGAGACTGATTATTTTATCTCAGGATTATTCACACAGGGAAGCAAATGAATAACAAACATCATATAATGTTCAAGGGTGTGAAATTTTCCCCTAAAATTGTTTTTTTGTGTGAATTATTTTGAAACACACATCTGGATGTAGGGGAGGCTTGGAGATGCAGGTTTTACAAAAATATATTGTTTTCTTTGTTTTTGGGCCTTACATACCACACAAGGATTTGCCCAACTTCCTTGTTCTCTTCTCCCCATGAAATGTGGAAATCCATTTAGCCTTTCCAAAGTTGGGCCTTGAGAAATACGACCCGTACTTGACATAGCATTGTTTTGCCGCACTCCCATGCGCTCCGCCACCAGAGATCTGACGAGATGCTTGCAAAATTTTCTATATGACAGGATCGGTTTACATTTGTTTGTCACGTGCATTGTGTATAACAGGTACGAATTCACAATGCAAACTTCCAGCAACCATAAAAACATTTTTCTATACCACTTGCACGTTCTCTTGCAGAACTGATACTCGCAATATAATTATCAGTTCTGTCGACACCGCCCATGTATCGAGTGTAGTCCAAAATAATGTTTGGTTTCAATGTTGCTGCCTGGTTTGGGAATTTTGAAGGCACCTCTGTCATTTCTTTTTTATCGCCCTTGTGACTGGTACTGAGAACCGTTACAGTTCTTTTGTCTTTCCAGCACAGAGCAAGCTTTTGCTGATTGCAGAAGCTTTTTATCTCACCCCTCTTCATTTTCTTTACGTTTCCTGGCTGTAGTTGGTGTGGCATATATTTTCTGTTGCCCATAACTGTCCCAGTAGTCACCATATTCATTTTCCACAATTCATCAGCTAATTCAGGTACCTGTCTGTGTGGGTCTACAGGATCCTTTAGGAGGGAAGAACACAGGTCTTTTACAACAAGGGTAGTTTTCAGGAGGTTAGAATTTGATTCAGTTTTGCCAATGTAGGGTTGGAAATTGTATAGATATCCATTGGAAGCATCAGATAAGCTGAGAACTTTGATTCCAAATTTTGTATGTTTGTTTGCGTTATGCACTTTGAATTTTACTCTTCCCTTGAAACTGATGGTGCTCTCGTTGACTGATACAAATGGACCTGGGGAATAGAATAAACTGCAGTTTTGCTGTAGTTGCTCCATTAAATTTTGAATAAATTCTTCCTTAGATAATTTTTTGTTTCCCTCAGCATGCGCAAAATGAAGATTCCAAAACAAAAGGAGAAATTCGTCACGAGAAAATACATCGCTGAAAAATGGAAATTTATCTACCCAACTGGTAGAAAAATAGTCTGTGACGTCAGAGGTAGGGTGAAGCCCCATGTTGATAACCGCCCCAATTAGTGCTTTTATGTCAACAATTGTTGGGGGATTCCAGGATGCAATCCTGGCTTTCTTTGTTGGAGGTGTGGCCTGTTGTTTTTTTGTGTTCCCTTGAATTCAGGTTTCCTCGGTAATTATTTTCAGAATTTCGTCATCAAAAAATAGTCTGAAAAAGTCTATGGGAGTAGTATTCTCATCAAAATGAGAAGGAAGTATCGGTCCCTGCTGGATATTGTGCACTGGTATAACAGATGTAGGGCCAGGATCAAAATTATTCACTTCTGCCCAGGTAGGTGTACTGCTGCAGTATCACTTGAGTCACTCTCGCACTCACTCGCACTTACACACAAATTCTCGCTTATTTCACTCTCATTATCACTGAACTCAAAATCTGACAACTCACTATTTCTCTTGTTCAACAAACCTTCAATTTCTTTGTCCATCAACCCTTTCTTTGCTGCCATTATGTCCAAAAAAAAAAAAAAAAAAAAAAATGAGGCTTACTAGTACCAAACACCATGCTGTTTATTGCTTCACTGGTGAGAACAACGAAAGGAATTCCTGACAAAGCAAATTTGGGGATTTACTGACCACCAATGTTTGAAAGCACTTTCTTGCCATCTGCTGGCACGGCACTATATCTTAATGATACGAATGAAAATAGCCGACTACAATAGCTCTATAACTGCGCACCCATATATGGGTTTCTGCTTGCGGGCGACTGGACGTGTCACCCATATATGGGTTTCCGCTCGTGAAGGGTTAAGTATATTTGCTTGTGTTGTGGTGCTATTTAATACCAAACAAGCTATATTCATAAAATATGAATCACCTCCTCAGTGTCATAGAGCATTTATGGAAAGGTTTCCTGACATTGATCTGCTTAATAGGCATACGGTTCATAAAATATTCCACAAGTTCACTATTACAGGATCATTATTAGACCAGAAAAAAAGTGACGATGCCAAGTTCTTACAGAATAAAATCTTGATGGCATTGGGGCTTAATTAGAAGGATTGTCACAAACATTTAAGT
Source organism: Mantis religiosa (assembly GCA_030765055.1). NCBI lineage: Eukaryota > Metazoa > Arthropoda > Insecta > Mantodea > Mantidae > Mantis > Mantis religiosa. Next base: position 194,666,196 of record CM060950.1, read on the forward strand.
TAGCACAGTCCTTGGGGAAGAACATGTGAGAAAATGAATGGCACAAAGAAGCATTCTTTTAAACAGTTAAAACAAGGCTGAGAACAAAACTGAAGCTGACTTAAAATTTAGCAGCACTGACTGCAGAACATAGGAAGCTCAATATATGTCTCCAAAGGTTTTAAGTTCAAGAACGATTCATTATGTGTGTGAAAAATTCAAACAGTAAGTCACATTATATGTATTTGAAGCAATTTAGTAACAGTGACCTTCAAATTAATTGAAAAAACTATTGTAGTCAGATTTCAACTCTGTCACATTTTTATTTTGAAGGGAATAGTTTCAGAAGCTGTTGCTTCCATTCTCAGTCTTGAAGGTATGACTGTTGCCTGGTGGTTGTTGTTGTTGTTGTCGTCGTCGCCGTCTCTTGTCTTTGCTCTAGTTGTGGAACTATGAAATTCTTGATTAAATTAATGACTGGTGGGATTTCAAAATTCATTACTCGTTCCATATTTTTCCATACTAAGATGTTCTCCCACTTTGTTAGTTTATTTTGGTTTATCACTCCTTTAATAATTTTAGATTTTGGTCAAGGTATTGGTTTTCATTCCAAAAGAAAATAAAAACATAGTAAAAGACAAATGCTCCAAAATAGTAGACCAGATCAAGAATAAAGGAAAATCAACTTTAATAACCACATCATGAGATAACTTAAAAGCAAACCAGTCATATACATTAAAGCAGATAAGGGGAATAAACTAGTAACTTCGGAAAAAGCAGAATAGACAAAGAGGATGGAAGATCTATTAAAGAATAGTAATTACAAAAAAGTGGAAATCAAGCAACTAAATGACTGCATTGCATCTATGAATAAAACTTCAGGAAGCAGAATAATCAGTAAGAAAGAATTACATAAAATTTGAGTAGATAATCAAGAATATGTGTTAACAAAAATGCATAAACAGGAAAAGCAGCGACACTTTATTACTAGTAGCATAAATGCTCCCACATATAATTTGGCCAAATGATTACTAAACAAATATACTAGCTTCCCAAAATTTGAGTGCAAATTTAAAAACTTCTTTAGACTTAATAGAAAAAATGAAAAATGTAAAGTTAGATAAAAATGATTGACTAGTTTCATTTGATGTCACGTCATTATTCTTAAGCATACTAACAGAAGAATTACAGACACCATTAAAAGAAAATGGCTAACTACAATGGAAATTTAAACAGTAGAAGCAGAATAATATGTCACATTAACAAACCTATGCATTAAACAAAACTTCTTCAACTTTAATGGTAAATACTTCAGGCAGAAATCAGTGTTATCCATGGGCAGCCCAATTTCACTGTTTTTGGTGAATATATCTATGATTTCATTTGAAGCACACTTAAAGGCCTTCCCATAGATCTTCAAGGTTTGATACCGATATGTTGATGATATCTTCGCAATACTTCCAAATAGATATTTAGACAATGCATTAAAACTGTTCAGTCTGTAGGAGAAAGCTATCAAATTCACAATAGGAAAGGAAGTCAGTGGACAACTCTCTTTCTTGGACCAATATCATCAGGAATGACACAAAAAGAAACTTTGAGGAAGCCAGTGTAGTCAGACAGTTGCATAGAAAATCATTGCTATAATCCAATTACACATAAACATGCAATAATAAACAATCTTACACACAAACTAATCATGGGTACAGCAGAATACTACAAGGAACAAAAAGCCATAATTCACATAGCAGAAGAAAATGGATATGACAAAAAGTCTGCTATTTAAGAAAATTAAAAAAGCTAACCTAAAGAATACCCTTAAAGAAGCAGTCGCATTCACTAAAGAAAAAGAAAGCCAATAGCATATTCAGCGAATTAACATACCATTCAAAAACATTTAATAAATTCAAAAAGATCTTTAAAGAACACAATATCTTGGTGCTTACAAATAGATACTCATTATTAAAATTATTAAATTCAAAACCAAAAGATGAAATCCCACTAATCAATGGATCCAGAATATACCAAATAAGTTGGAAGGATTGTACAGAATGCTACATTGGAAAAACTAAACGATACGTGAAAACCATAGTCAAGGAGCATTTGAGAAACATCAAATTGAAACAGGAAGATAAGTCAGCAGCAGCATTTCAATTTTGAACTAAAACCATGACCTTACCCAAATCAAAATTATTAAAAGGAGTGATAAACCAAAATATATTGACAATGTGAGAGAAAATCTTAATATAGAAAAGTAAGGACCGAGTTATGAGCTTTGAAATTTCACTGGTCTACAGTTTGATAAAGAAGCTGATAGTTCTTCCACCACCAGAGAGAAGACAGAAGATAACAAAAACAACAGTCAGATAATAATTATTAAATTATACATGAGTCGTATTTACTACTTCACTTACGTACCTATATTGAGGACGTGTTTCGCAAACCATTGTTCACATCGTTGGCTCTTATGCGACTAAAGCTTGATCCAGTGGTGTGGGTAGTTCTGGAGTTGCTGCTGCCATCTGTTGATTTTGTGATGAATTTAAATGTGGGGTTCTCTTCTGGCGGGATTTCAAAGTTCATTAGTTGGTTTTTATGTTTTTCTATGTATATTCTCTCCCATATGACGAGTTCACTATGTTTTTGTACGTATTTTAGTAATTTGGTGCCATCTTCAATTTCATGATTTTCAGACCAGAAATGAGCTGCTATTGCGGACTTAATATATTTGTATCTTAAGTGCCTAAAATGTTCTTTCCAACAACCCTGATGAGTTCATTGCAGATATAGAAATAGCAGTAGAAGGCTTGGAGACTATGGATAAAAATATAATTAGGAAAAAATCTACTTCTATATTGGAAAACTTAGCAAATAAAAAACCAGGAAAACCTATGGAAAAAATTAGGATAGTTAAATCTTTAAGAAAAAAGCATGTAATCTTCTCAAGGGCTGATAAAGGGAACAAAATAGTAATTTTAGACACAGAGGAAAAAATGTTAGTTGTACTACAACAACAAAAATTCAAAGAAATATATTCAAATCCACTCAACCAATGCATAAAAGATGTACAAAAAACCATCAACAATAGCAAATTTTAACAACTGCAGAACAAAAAACTATCAAACTGGACAACCCTACCCTTGCAAGATTATATGGATTGCCTAAAATACACAAACCCAACATACCCATAAGACCCTTTGTATATAATGTCAACACTCCTACTTACCTTCTGGCAAAATGGCTATCCAAAAAGTTTCAGTCCTTTCCACAATTCAATACTCTGAGCATAAAAAACTCTTTAGACCTGGTAGAAAAAAATTCAAAATCTTAAAATAAACCCTCGAAACACTTTAGTATCCTTTGATGTCTGCTCCCTCTTCCCTAGCATCCCAATAGACCAACTTTTGATTCAACTTAAGAAATGGCTAACTTCTAGATGCCAGTACCATAGAAGAATATTCGGCAAAGACTGAAATATGTATACACAAAAATTATTTTGTTTTCGATGGAAAGTATTATAAACAAATTTCAGGAGTGGCTATGGGAAGCCTGCTATCACCATTTTTGGCCAATTTATACATAAGCTTTTTTGAAACACATATAACTAAAGCCTTCCCTCATATTTTTAAAACATGGTTCAGATATGCAATAGACATCTTTGCAATAGAACACTACAAACAAATAGATGATGCTTTAAAACTACTCAATCTTCAAGAACCCAGCATACAATTCACAGTAGAAACTGAAGAAGACTGCACTCTTCCTTTTCTGGACCTTAAAATCACAAAAAACAATGAAAAACTAGAATTTGGTATTCATAGAAAAGCAACACACATAGATAATTACATCAAAGCAAATAGTTTCAACCCAATTCCACACAAACATGCCACCATCAACAGTCTCACACACAGATTAGTAAATCTACCCCTCAGCCAGCAAGAATATCAAAAAGAATACCATCCATCAAATCTTAAAAACTGCAATTAAAAATGGATATGGAAAAAGCCTTGTAGATAAAAAACTAAAATCATTCAAACTTCAAAAGAGATTAAAGCAGATCACAGCTCTTTCACCAATAAAACAAGAAAATAGATTACCGCCTCTGGGCCACAAAAAGGTTCCAAAAATTTTTCAAGAAATACAATATAACATTGGTACCAGAAAGCAATTACAACATTTAAAACCCACTTAACAGTAATAATACTGATAAGATAAAACCAGAAGAAAAGTCAGGCATTTACAAGATTAAGTGTAAACACTGTGAAAAAATTTACATAGGCAGGACAAAAAGAAACATAGGCACTAGAAAGAAAGATTTAGGCACTTAAGATACAAAAATATTGATAAGTCTGCAATAGCAGCTCATTTCTGGTCTGAAAATCATGAAATTGAAGATAATACTAAAATACGTACAAAAATATAGTGAACTCGTTATATGAGAGAGAATATACATAGAAAAACATAAAAGCCAACTAATGAACTTTGAAATTCCGCCAGAAGAGAACCCCACATTTAAATTCATCACAAAATCTACATATGGCAGCAACTCCAGAACTACCCACACCACTGGATCAAGTTTTAGTCGCATAAGAGCCAATGATGCGAACGATGGTTCGCAAAACATGTCCTCAATATAGGTACTTAAGTGAAGCCGATGTCTAATAAATATGACTCATCTATAATTTAATAACTATTTTGCTTCACTGTGGTGTTCCAATACAGTTAAATTTCGATAGGCAGATTTCATTTTTATTTGTGATTTCCCACCCTCTGATTGAGCAAGAATGATGTCATAGTTGACTGGTGAGTTTATCTTGAAATCATAGTGCCCCCTACTGAGAAGAAGCGGTTATGTTGGCGGAACAGTAAGCAAATTACAGTACTGTGAGTGTGCTTGCACTGATAACTAATACGACCAGCCTCCCCTTTCACCCCTTCTATAGTAATCATGATTAACATTCTAGTACATATTGTGACTTTGTGAGTTCGTAGAATTAAAAGTCCAATTGCGCAAACTCAAAATGTTCTTTATTTCCACCGAACTACAGTTGGAACACTTGCCGATTACATAGAATTACGTAGCGCACACAATTACAATCCACCAGTTCATCTGTCACAGGTCCACGCCGCACTCACTATTACGTACAACTCCTCCGATGCACGTACGCAATCTTCCAGTCCGTTCACTAACACGGCGCTCTTCACGGCTGCTTGCCAAGAACTGACTGACTTGTCCACTGCAGTCCTTATATAGGAAGATCACTGTTTCTGGAAGCCTCGCTGCTCGGAAAATCGTCCCGAATGTTCCAGACGTTAGGGGGAGGAGAAAGAGGCGGCCAGCGACCAGTGACACTTTCCTCAACATCCCCTTCAGTGAACGCCACAAGATAAATGGGTAGGCATGGCCTGAATGCTTCCCGATTGGTCCCTACCTGCCAGCTGGTGGTTCTCTCGGGAATTCCGATGTTCGGGTGACAATATGTATAAGTAGCAAGTATCTACTCTAAAGTTTACCGCCATGGATATGAATATGAGTGCCTCGTCTTCATGGTTGAATACTATTTTCTTACATATAAATATAATTTAAATCGCTGCATAGAGAAGTTTATGCAACACTTTCCGGCATTCAGACAAGTCCCTTGGAGAGTAATGTTGTCAAAAGTGTCTAGGTACTGTCAAATTGACATACATTTGTTTGCAACATAAACATCTTATTTGTTTGATAGAGTCAACATGAAAAATTCAATGCCTTGGCCGGGATTTGAACCACGGATCTCCTGGTTTCTGTCCAGTCGCTCTAACCCATTTAGCTACCATGGTCAACGTGCCGTCCTGACATTAAATTCTCTATTTGACTCATATATTTCCCCGGTAGACCACTAGGGGCTCTCGCATCCGAGATACACCGTTTGTGGCGACTTACTATCGTAAGTACTTGAGTCCCAGGCTTCATCATTTAATTCTTATAGTTTAGTTAATTGATGAAAATTAATCATTTCTTCACACTAGTTAGTGTGAAGAAATGATTAATTTCCATCAATTAACTAAAATCTTATTTGTTGTCAGTATATGGTGCACATGGTGCATATGGTGACTTGTCCCAATCTAAAAGTAATAAATTTCTATTATGACAGTAGGGCCTCAGACATATTTGAGGCAGCTAGTTAGGAAAAAGAGACTTTCCGTCAGTTCTTGCCATAAGGCAGTCAGGAAGGTACTGCAGCTCTACCCGTATAAAATCACACGGTTGCCTAAGTTGCAGAAGCAAGACTTATCAGCCTGTGTAAATTTCTGCAACTACTTTCTGGAGTATTTTGAGAATGTTGAGCAACTCAATCTATTCATCTCAAATGAATGCTGGTTCGAGTTGATAGGCTGTGATACACAAAATGCATGCATATGGCGTTCTGAGCCTCCAAATCAGTTTGTAGAAATCCCACAGTATTAAAAGAAAATTGGTGTCTCGTCTGCCATGTTGCAACAGCATATAATTGGCCCAATTTTCTTTGAAGACTAAACGCTCGGCGATATAGGGAGGAAATTTTATCTGAGTTAATTGACAAACTGGATGAAAATGAAAAATCTGATGGCTGGTTCCTGCAGGATGTTGCTCCTGCACATACCACCAGTGGTACAATGGCTTTCCTTGAAAGGCATTTTCCTGGGAGGTAAGATAGCAAATTTCCAGATCATATTTTCTTGAATGTGCTCAGCGTGAATAACCTGACTTATTGGGTTTTCTTCTCAACAGATTCATTAGCAATCCTGTGTGGCCTCCCAGATCTCCAGGTCTTGCCCTGTTGGATTTTTCCTCTGGGGTTATCTCAAAGATTGGGTTAATTCGAGGTGACCCAAGACTTTAAAGCAACTGCAGCAAGTAATCATGTATGAGATGACCACAGTTAAACTTGTGATGCTGCAAGCTGTTATGAGCATATAGTGAAAAGAGTAAGGAAGTGTCTTTACTCTCAGTGGCGGTCACATTGAACCATTTGTTTAAAGAAGCCCTGTTGTACTAATTTGTGCTTCACTGTCCCTACGCTGCTTTCAAGTTTATACTTTAAGCCCTGATATTTAATTTGCCACATTGGCTCAGCTTTACTTATTTATTTATTTACTTATTTGTGTTCAGCTATTTCTTGCTATTTAATTTCCGTAAAGTTGTTCACAGAAGTTAATCTTTAACAATTATTAGTTTCATTGTTTTGATAAACATATAGAAGCAGCTCATATTTGGTTAATGTACATCTGTTTCTTGCCCGCCTCTGGTGTGAGCTGGCATGTGTGCCTCACACTCGAGGTTGTGAGTTCAAATCTTGCTAAGGATGAGTTACCTGAATAAGGTTTCTTCCAGGGTTTTCCCTTTTCCTACGAAGATGAATGTCGGGTAAGTTTGAGCTCTAGGGACCCTGGACTTATTTGAATATCATATCTTCTGTTTCATTCATTCATTCATTCATCGTTCGATATGACGTGCACTGTTGAAAGGCCAAAAAATTCTGTTTTTTTACCAAAATGTTTTGAAACTAAATACTATTAATTTGACATTCCTTTATTAAATTATATTGTTATATATCTTCACAGAGAAATACCAAATTGCAAGATATTGTCTGTATTTATCCATCATTTATGGTGTTCACATTCATTAACACGATCTAGAACAGTTATTGTATCTACGCACCAGGCGAAATTACGCAGCTTTATATTATGCAGGCACGACCCACCTTTCAATCTGCCAGTAGAGGGAGGCCTCAAAGCTGCTGTCAGCACATCAGATACGATCTCAAGCCACTTGGGGAGTCGTATATAAAGTCACTCCATCTGCGATGCTATTTATGATGTCAAATTTTGTGCGGTATATCACGGATAAAAATTAATACTGTGTAGTCCCTCAATAATAAAAAAGTAAGTGATGTGTTAAAAACCGACTACAAATAGTTGCTTCCTTAAAACATACTCAGGTTGAAACAGTTATTTAAATATAGTGCCCAGTGAAGGTTGTTTATCAGTTTTTAAACTTGCAAAATGTTAAAATGAGTATTTAATGAAAATTAATATGATAGACTATTGATAAGTGAGAAAACAAGAGACATATAAAGAGTTAAGTTAATTGGGAGTCGATTAATAACACAAAACAACACTCACTTTTAAATTTTCCCGGAACCGGTTTCTGAGGCCTTCCCTCTATCTTCAGCCGGACATCGACTAGTTCTCATTGGTGTAGCTGGCAATATTTTGTCTTCGGTCTCCTGTGGTGGCGGTTCGAGGAACTTGCTGAACAAATCTTTCTGGGGGATGTCGAAATTGAATACTTTGTTCCTATTTTTTGAAATAAAGATTTGTTCCCATGTGGACAGTTCTTCTTTTCCTGTTGTATGTTTTAGTAATTTTGGTTCTGGATTTATGTTGTGGTTTTTTTTCCCAGAAATGCGTGGCAACTGCTGATTTTTCTAATTGTTTGTATTTTATGTTCCTAAAGTGTTCCTTTGCTCTTGTTTCTAAATTTCTTTTGGTTTTTCCAATATAAATTTGACTACAGTCACAGCATTCAATTTGATATATACCAGACTTCTTGTTAGATGGAATGGCATCTTTGATGTTTGAGCAAATTAGGTTTTTTAAGGAGTAATGGTTCACTGGAGCTAGTTGAATGTTTTGTTTTTTGAAGACTTTTTTGAATTTATCAAAGGCCCATGGATGGTAAGTGAATTTTTTGAAGATCATTTTAGTTTCTGTAGCTGAGAGGGTTGTGGTTTCCTTTAGTAGTTTCTTCTTTTTTGCTAAGTTCACTTTTTTGTCTACTAGTGATTTGGGAAAGTCATTTTTCTGTGCTATTTCAATAATTTTGTTGTATTCTATTTTGTATTCTTCTGCTGTGAGAGGGATGTTGATCAGTCTGTGTGCTAAACTATTAAAGATTGCCTGTTTGTGGGATCTTGGATTGTAGCCATTAGCTTTTATGTAGTTGTCTGTCTGTGTTGGTTTTCTGTAAATGCCAAAGTTTATTCTATTTTTATTTCTGATTATTTTTAGATCTAAAAATGGTAAATACTCGTCTTTTTCAACTTCTACAGTGAACTTGATGCTTTTTTCTTGAATATTTAAAAGTTTTAGTGCCTCAGAAACCGGTTCCGGGAAAATTTAAAAGTGAGTGTTGTTTTGTGTTATTAATCGACTCCCAATTAACTTAATTAAAAAAAAAAAAAAACACATCAGTGATGCACTAAAACTTTTAAATATTCAAGAAAAAAGCATCAAGTTC